>OY754496.1:7532790-8132790 GCA_963575735.1 Amblyjoppa fuscipennis
TTGAAACAGATTGAAATGATTCGCATAATCGATCAAATACTGTCTTATGACGCTGTGATGAACGAACGAAGGACCGTCCCGCTCCCGGAATGGAAAGTCCTGTATCTGCATAATCTCCTTCGGTAGATTCGTCCTGCAAAATAAAATGCCATCAATTTCAATAATGAATTATTTTATTACAAACAATTGTGGCAAGTTATCGTTATATGAGTCGCCCCGTCGCTTCATCGGCCCATTGCACTTATCGCTTCGGTAGATTCCGTACAATAACATTCGTACAATCATTTTCGTCCTGCACAATAAAATGCCATCAATTTCAATAATGAATTATTTTATTACAAACAATTGTGGCAAGTTATCGTTATATGAGTCGCCCCGTCGCTTCATCGGCCCATTGCACTTATCGCTTCGGTAGATTCCGTACAAAACATTCGATCATTCTGTACAATAACATTTGTACAATAACTTTCGTCCTGCAAAATAAAATGCCATCAATTCCAAGAATGAATTGTTTTATTATAAGCAATTGTGGCAAGTTATCGTTATGTAAGTCGCCTATCGCTTCATCGGCAATTTGCACATATCGCTTCCGTAGATTCCGTACAAAACATTCGATCATTCTGTACAATAACATTCGTACAATAATTTTCGTCCTGCACAATAAAATGCCATCAATTCCAAGAATGAATTGTTTTATTATAAGCAATTGTGGCAAGTTATCGTTATGTAAGTCGCCTATCGCTTCATCGGCAATTTGCACATATCGCTTCCGTAGATTCCGTACAAAACATTCGATCATTCTGTACAATAACATTCGTACAATAATTTTCGTCCTGCACAATAAAATGCCATCAATTCCAAGAATGAATTGTTTTATTGAAAGCAATTGTGGCAAGTTATCGTTATGTAAGTCGCCTATCGCTTCATCGGCAATTTGCACTTATCGCTTCGGTAGATTCCGTACAAAACATTCGATCATTCTGTACAATAACATTTGTACAATAACTTTCGTCCTGCAAAATAAAATGCCATCAATTCCAAGAATGAATTGTTTTATTATAAGCAATTGTGGCAAGTTGTCGTTATGTAAGTCGCCTATCGCTTCATCGGCCCTTTGCACATGTCGCTTCGGTAGATTCCGTACAAAACATTCGATCATTCTGTACAATAACATTCGTACAATAATTTTCGTCCTGCAAAATAAAATGCCATCAATTCCAAGAATGAATTGTTTTATTATAAGCAATTGTGGCAAGTTATCGTTATGTAAGTCGCCTATCGCTTCATCGGCAATTTGCACATGTCGCTTCGGTAGATTCCGTACAATAACATTCGATCATTCTGTACAATAACATTCGTACAATAATTTTCGTCCTGCACAATAAAATGCCATCAATTCCAAGAATGAATTGTTTTATTATAAGCAATTGTGTCAAGTTATCGTTATGTAAGTCGCCTATCGCTTCATCGGCAATTTGCACATGTCGCTTCCGTAGATTCCGTACAAAACATTCGATCATTCTGCACAATAACATTCGTACAATAACTTTCGTCCTGTAAAATAACGTTCGATCAATCCCGACAATGAATTGTTTTGTTATAAGCAATTGTGGCAAGTTATCGTTACGTAAGTCGACCTATCGCTCCGTCGGCCCTTTGGACATATCGCGCCCTTTACTGGACGTTCCCGCTTTGCCTCCCGATCGAACAGTCTATCTCGGTGTCAGCCAAGTTTATCGCTCGTGGCCTATCGTTTTCGGGTCCGGACGTGCCGCGAACGAAAGTGGAGATCGTGCAGTTGCCGCGTGCCCGATGGTATCTCTTCGTGGCCACTGCGCAACGTCGACCTATGATGTTGTCCGCCACTTGTCGCACACTTGACGCGTGTGTAGGCATAATTTATACACACACGAATTTATCCGCCAATTGTAGGCGTTGATTCGCTAATGAATCGAGAAAAAAAAAAACCCGAAAAGAACGACGATCCGGTCGACACTCCTTAACCTTCCCGCCATGAACTTTGCTGTTTTGATTTCAACAGCCGTGAAATGTAACATTATAGAAATGTATATATCATGACGAAACTGGCAAATTGCCGAGTACGTCATTACGTATAAGATTTTGTCATATCTCGGGGTTCGATTGAGTGACTCAATAAGTCACTTGCGAACAGTCATCTATCGTGTAATTTTTTTTAATTAGCCTGAGATTAACAAGAAATCTGCAATGCCGCGGTATGCAAGTGGCTGCCGATGGTGTTTTATCGAATGGGGAGCGAGTTCACTTCTTTTTTTTTTTTTTTTTTTTTTCGTTCTCACGAGAGCCTGACGAATGCGATGCTGAAAGATATGCGGTATTGTTATTGGTCGGCGCTGTTTCAATGCCTTTCGCAGTAAAATTTAAAAAATAAAAATTCCTTCATCAAAACCGACAGTTTTTGACCCCTCGATGCTCCAAGGGTGCACCGCCGGTAAGTTGAATGCAGCAAGTGAAAATGTTCGTACATCCTTGATTAGCTCCTAATCAAGAACTACTAATACCAATTACTATATAACTAATAAGACTAAGTTTAGTAAGACTCTCCAAAGGTCTTCGTTTTGTAAATAAATCCATTTTCAATGTATATAGTCATATGTATCTGATGTTATATTAAGCATTTATGAAATTGTATATTCAAATTCAAATTCTATTTTAATATTATCATTGATACCTTTATATGTCTCGTGTTTTCGATTCACAATGTGAGTTAACATTAAATTAATACTAATATATGTAGTAATATATTATAAACTAATATACATTATATAGTATTAATATATACAGTCATAGGCAATTGAAGTGGAACACGATTTTTTTCGCCTGTTTTGGCAAAAGTTGGACCCTTTCACGTATACTGTCGCCAAAATAACCTTGTTCCACTTCAATTGCGTATTACTGTAGTATATATTGATATACATATATTGATATAGTGGTATACTAATTGGTATATATTTTTGGGAGCCGAAGAGTCTCTCTTACTTGAGATTTTTGTACATGCTGCTGTGAACCGGAAGTCCGTTCTTGTCGAGTTCCGTGTCATCGGTGTAGACCCAGGTACCTCCCACCGTGTCAGTTTGCTCGAAGAGGGTCAGGTCAAAGTTTTCGGGACTGGAAGCCACGTGTCTGGCCATCACCAGACCAGCAACACCGCCCCCGATTATGGCAATTCTTGTTTTGCTGCTTGGCATATTGATGCACTCCAAAATATACTATACTTGGATAGTGTATGAACTTTGCGCCCAAACTATCCCAAAGTCCACGGGATTAATGCGAATTGAAAAAAACTATTTGTTTTCGGCAACTTTTGTTTTCTCGAGCCGATCGATGTTTTGCCAACCGATCGATTATCAATTCAAAATTTGTCAAAGCTTTTCGAACCGTACGAGAGTCAGTGAGCGTTCGAAATACACTCGCAATTACCGATATCCGAACAGCGAGGAACGCGTATTCCTTCCTGCAATCTTATAGCGATAATATGCAGTTCCGAAACACTTTTCTCGATCGCCTTGCTGTATTTTCGTCGGCTCCGAAAAGTCGTTGATGCAATGATCTTGCAGCGTTACTTGGAACTCGCTCGTGTCGCGACTGGGTGAAGACTACTGTGCAAGAGCGATATGAAACGGCCGCTTCGAGGTCCAACACCTTCCCTCCACTCCGTTTACGTTCGACCAGACAAAATAGTCCGCAAGACTCGGCCACAGCGTGAATGGAAAACGATGTATTTTATTTTTTTCTGCTTTCCGGATTGTCTCTGACGACATCGCGACCGGGTGTGGAGTGACGGCACTCCGGCTATCGGCAACATAGTATGTACACACTGCGCCAAAGGCCCGCCCGTGAAGATGCCCGTCCACCGAAGTTCAACGTATCTTGCGTCCTTAAATTTCTTTTACCAAGATCGATCAATTATTGTTATTATTATTATTTAAATCAATACATTCATTCAACTGGGGGAATTTGTCGTCTGCTCTACATAAGGCTGGTGAGATGTGAAAGGATTCGTGCTTGTACAACTACCGAAGCGTCATCGGATTCATTCACCATTAGTACCCATATCATCCATAGTGCCCGAGTCATACGTCACCCATAGTGCCCGAATCATACATCACCATAGTGCCCGAACCATACATCACTCATAGAGTCCGAATCGTACATCACCCATAGTGCCCGAGTCATGCGCCACCCATAGTGCCCGAATCATACATCACCCATAGTGCCCGAATCATACGTCACCCATAAAGTCCGAATCATACATCACCCATAGTGCCCGAATCATACATCACCATAGTGCCCGAACCATACATCACGCATAGTACTCTAATCATAGATCACCCGTAGTGTTCGAGTCATATATCACCATTGTGCCCGAACCATACATCACCATAGTGCCCGAACCATACATCACCCATAGTGCCCAAATCATGCGTCACCCATAATGCCCGAATCATACATCACCATAGTGCTCGAACAATACATCACCCATAGAGTCCGAATCATACATCGCCCACAGTGCCCGAGTCATGCGTCATCCATAGTGCCCGAGTCATGCGTCACCCATAGTGCCCGTATCATTAATCACCATAGTGCCCGAACCATACATCACCCATAGAGTCCGAATCATACATCACCCATAGTGCCCGAATCATACGTCACCCATAGTGCTCGAATCATGCATAACCCGTAGTGCCCGAATCATACGTAACCCATAGTGCCCGAATCATGCGTAACCCATAGTACCCGATGATATACCATCCATATGAGCAGATGATAATATCTTTTAATATCACAATTCTTAATACTGAACATTAATGTTTTTGGAACCGTTCACAACCATTTTTTGTTCTATTCTTCGAGGGTGGCGCTGCGTTTTGACGCTTAAAATAAGCTGTGTGGCAGTAGCAACCGGAATTACCCTATATCAATTTTTATCAACACAACACCGTAACATTTGACCGATTAGATTGGTCCAATTTATCATCGTCTGGCTCCTAATCGAATGGTGAATTAAGTTTGAAAAATTACTCAACATGAAATATTGCCAATCTCATTCATCAACTGCCCGATAACGGATTATTTCGAAATTGTTTTGTCAATTTTGTTTTTGTTTACTGGCAGTTATATTCCAATATTTCTATACCATGATCGTATACCAGATTTCTCTTACGATATTGCGATGCAGAAAGTTGCAGTATTTTGTGGTACAAATGTAGCGATTTATTTATGCGACGCAAGGGGTTGCACTGGTTTTTCTTTTGCTTTTTTTCTATTCCCTTTCGAAGTCCAATTACATGCACCATTAATCTTGGTAATTGGAGAAACGGTCATACTTCGAAAATGTATAATTTCTCGCTGCTTCGAACTTTCGACTCGTCGGTGAACGTTTTAATTTACTCACGACCACACGGTAAAAAAAAAAAAAAAAAAGAAAGTGCAGCCAAATCATCGCATAATCACCGTATCCAGCACTTCTCACTGGCGTTCCCAGTAATTTCGTGGTTATTCATATTTTTTTAAATCTCACGTTATGTGACCCGCTAGCTCGCGTAGTTGTAAAACTATGCTTATTTAAAGTGGTCATTGTGTAACGCATCCATGGAGAAAGTTAAATCGTGATAATCGTGGAAAAAATTAGTACCGGATAGTCCGGATCGCGTTGATTTTTCCACGTTCACTCGCAAAGAGAGCGGCCGTTGCATCAACTTGATCAATTTCAGGGTCATCGCGCATCGAGCCGGCGGAAATCAATCTTCAGCAGAGAATAATCGTGATACAAACATTTCTGAAGACTACTGTAATTATGGATAATGTTGCGTTACAGGCACAAAATCATAAAATTTCAATAATTTTTGGTTTTCTTTACGCTGACTGCCTGGAACAGAGATTGTTATATTCAATAAGTCGTATTTTTTTTTTAAGTCAAATTTCTAATCGTCACATTTTGTTCCTCAAATTTTTCGATCGCAACGTCCCGATGCAAAATATAGAAAAAAAAAAAAAGAGCACGATCCATCAGGACTCACGCGTATTTGTATGACAATGACACGATTATTGCGAGTATGCGAGATTTCCCGGTACTCGATATTCGTGTCAAGAATATCGATCCGTAAAAAAAAAAAATCGTATTGAGATAGCTTCAAAGTTACAATTAACATCTCGAACGGAGTGTGTGCTATTCGGGATTGAAGCGGCGAGACAGCGATATAAATTATCGCAAAGAAGTCCTCGCCGGTTTACCGAATACGTTGCGAGATAACGAGAGAGCAAAACATTTCCGTAATTCTATGTAAAACGTGGTGCGGAATTTATACATTTAATATGGACACGTATACGAATCACCTATGTGAGTTTACCGTTGCATAGTTTACCGAACGTATTTTTAGAACTCGGCGAGCAAGAGCCATTATTAGCCGTAGGAAAACTAGACACTCGTTTGACTCTAAATGTGTGAAAGAAATTCTGTTTTCCGTGACACAAAAAAAAAAAGTTAAATTTCAGTCAGTACGGAAATATCATGCTCGACTGAATCAGGCTGAGGAGGCCACTTTGTTACAAAACAAAAAAAAAAAAAAATGGGAGATTCAGGGGGAGATAGAATATACTTTCATTTCGTTTGTAAATAAAATCATTTCATAACTGACGACCTGAATAAACGAGGGGAAAAATAGAGGGCGATGAGATAACACTAGTACTTTCATAATAAACTTTCATAACAGAATGGTCGCCTTTTTTATTCGTAATTATTGACAATCTTTTCCTGCGTCAGAAAGCGTTAATGATGTCGCAAAGGCAAGACAAATTAGAATTCGATATGATAAGGGATTTAGGGTAAACAGGCCGATGAACAAACACATGTAAACACATAATGTACCCTCGATGCTAAATTTTTCCGGCGTCGCGATAAATTCCCGATTTGCAGATATCGCTCATATGCTTCATGTTTTTGTTTTTATTTGAGTCGGGCTTGAATTATTTGAAAAAATACTTACAATTGGTCTCTCAATATGCGACGGTGTTAAAGTCAACGTATTTATTCTGCTTTCGATTGTGACTTGGCCAAGACCGCCCGATCCCTCATATATCATTATCGGACAAACGAAGAGAGTGTGTGTGTGTGTGTGTTTATTGTTACTGCTGGAGATACAAAAAATTCGGTCAACAGATTCGGCTTACGCAATTTTTAATTTCTTTTTCTTCCGACGAAAAATCTACGCATCTTTCGTCACGATCCATCATGCATGTGTATTGGATAGTTCCGTGTGATGCGCAGTGAGTGATTATTTCGCGCTACGGCAATTCTGTAATTATCGTTACATAACTGTAATATTAGTTGTACACTGACTTGTTGAAAAATTTCATGAAATTTACAACAAGTTTCATGTACAATGTTATATGGGGAAAAAAGGAGCACTGATATGGAGAAGAATGGGGGTGTATAAAGCGAAGTCGCTGTACGGTGGAAGATATGATAAAAAAAATAATATACAATGTTATATGAGATATACAACCTCGGTATATGAAATTGGAATTCATATACATTGCATTAGAATTTTTATAATTCAATCTTAAATGCAATACCTGTATATTGAAATGACCGGTGATGTCATTGAAAATTGAGACATTCGTATATGAAAATTATCTTATGTTATGTTATTATTGCAAATATTATACAAATAATATTGTTTTTAATATACCGGTAACGCAATATTCTTACATACGTGTAAATGAATTTCATATACTGCATATGCATAAAACTTCATATACATTTCATGAATTATCAAACAGAAATTCTTAACGGTCCTATAATACCACTTATAGACTATAATATTAATAATAGATTATGATAACTTGCGCGTCGCATGAAAACGGAAGTGGGTTCAAATGATTAAAGTTACGGGGTTGAAAAAGAATAAAGTAACGCATCTTCGACTGCAGAAAAAGAAACAATTATTATTACACCACAAAAATTATTGCTACTTCATCATTATCCGCAGTCTTAGCAGCTTGAGCTTTGCACCAGTTGTCCCGTTCGATTACTTTTTCCTTGCTTTATTGTGAGCACGCGTTGGATGTACAAAGTTTCAATCTTGAGTCAGCTATGATTGTATCAGTCGTATCGCGACCCCCGACCCGACGGTGATAATTTAGGGCGGAGTTATACAATCGAAAGGCTTACAACTTACGTGCACATGCATCTGGCGTACTTTCAAAAATAATTTAAAAAAGTAACGTGATGTATCGCTATTTTTAATTAATTAGGCATTAAGGTGATGTATCGCTATTTTTTCTGGGGTGCTGAGACTTCATTGTCTCACATAAATAGAATGCCACTGCGTCAATCAACGGCACAGTACAATGTAAAAAAAAAAATGTTGTTTGAAAATTAATGCAACGGTATTGGAAGCTTGTTTACACACACTGTTTCTGAAATTTCAAACACATGTGTATTGCCATTTTACAGTGAAATTCTTATCTTCCATACATTTTTTTGCTTAATTTTAGGCAAAACATTAGTAATTTTAATAGCCAGTATTTTTATTTTACAAAAAGAGTACATTAATGTTCAGTTAATATAAGTAATGCAAGCAAATTTCAAGTTTCGGTACACTAAATCTACAATTTATTTTTACAGTCTAGGCTCTTATTTCCATTTAACGCAAAAGTGTCAGCACAATTGATAAAAAGGATTGCAATTTTGCATTTCGTCCCCGGCATTTCGCATGCCGATAACACCGATATTTACCTCGGCGTCATCTTCATCAAATAATTGACGAAGAATGACAAAAGTTAATAAAAATAAAAAAAAAACGTCGCTGTGTGACTAATCGGGATTAAACAGTTTTCGAAGGATTTCAGCCGATCTTATCGGAGAGATCGGACTTTGTGTTAAAAAAAAAAAAAAAAATTCAACCTCGTCTCTCAAACTCTACTGCGCCAGCATCTGGGCACACTTTTAAAAATAAGTGAAAAAATAAGCTCGCATTAAGGTAACTTGAAACAACCGCCCTCCCGCCCATTCGGCACCCAGTCGGTAATAAAAAATGTAATGCAATTTTTTCCAGGCTGCTGAAACTTGATTGTCCAACAGAAACGGAGTGCCACTTCGTCTATCGATTCTACAGTGGGCTGCTGCTATTTGCTTTTAACGCTTAAGTCTCAGAAACACTTGAAAAAATGCCATTAGAGTTTTTATTATCGTCCACGGTCCTTCACGTGCCATTATCACCGATATTTTCTCTCGTAATCTTTATCAAATAATCGACGAAGAGAATTGTCACACGAAGAAAAAGTTCATGAAAACATCGCCGGCCCACATAGCACGGAAATATTTCTGAAATGTTTTTTTTTTTTTTTTGAGATATTGAAAATATTTTACCCATATTACAAAGTGTTTCCGAAAATATTTTTAAAACATTTTGAAAATATTTGTCTGTCCGCTCGTAAATCTAACATTGAAGTGTTTCAGATATATTTCGCAAGAATGTTTTTTTTAAATCAAGCAGTTTTCTCGGGATTTCAACCGATCTTATCGGAGAGATCGGTCTTTGTGTAAAAAGTGGAGAAGGCTCGATCTCGTCTCTCAGACTCTACATTTGTAATAAAAAAAAGTATTCCTTCGGAGTCGATCGGTAAAACACCACGATGATCTCTGCCATAGCATCCGATATTTAAACACCGAGCGCCGATAAAGCTGGTGCCTTGAGCTCGCCTTTCAATGCTCGTGCCGATCAAAGGTAACTCGCGAATTGCACCGTGCAATGTGCAAAGCGATTCCCCCATCGATGTCGGCTCTGAATTCGATCGAAAGTGGACACCGCGCAAAAAAGATTCATCTTCTTCGCCGCGACGTCACTTCCGATCGAAAACCGAGATTTTCGAGCCGGAAGTGCCGGAAATCTCGCTTTTACACTCGTCGATCCGGAAGCGGATCGACGATTGTTCACACGAAATTGAAGATCTCAGTTCTTCGGTTTATTTTCGCCAAATCGACACGATATCGAACTCACAAGGTGTTTAGAAAAAAATTTAATGTATATATATATTTTTTTTTCCCCCCATGCGGAGTTTTTGCGTTAGCATAATTCTGCAGCTTTCGGCATTCGATGCGCATCTCCGAGCGAATCACTATCAGCAGACATCCGATTTAATGCATAATTACTAAGTGTCGAGAGTACAACGCACGTTCAAATAGTGCGTTCCATAAATTACTTCGCACGTCACTTGAACCGCTCGTCATATATCGCAATCTGTGCAACGACGGAGGACGTAGAGAAAAAAAAAACTCTCCGCCGTACGTAAATCATGCGGCTTAATGGAGCTACAGGGATTCGTGGGGTATTGAAAAGTGCCACGTGTGCGGGTGCAGAGCAATTCCGAGATTCGAGGGTCTCGTCGTCGAACTGGATACAACAGGCGCCAGTGTTCTCGCCAATCCTATCACAAACGAGACGTACGGTGACTTCTCGTCGCATGAAATTGTCACTCTGAACCGTCGGATATGCAAACGCGAAAGTCTATAAAGAAAAAAAAAATTTTTCATTATTTTTATTTTTATTTTTTGTGCAATGAGACAATAATCGTTATCATTAAAACTGAGATTCAAAGTGCGTGCAAACGCCGCCTCGGTCGTATAGCTGAGATGTTTTTATTATCGGCATTGAAGTTATCGTTCTTTATTCAATGACTGACAAATAACAATGTCCTTCGATAATAAATCAAGTGATGTTCGTACACTGAGAGATCACTTTTAATCCGCGACACAAACTATATCAACAGACACGTGTAGCCGCTCGATTCCAAAGTACTTGAAAAAAAAACAAAAAAGATTTTTTTAGATCATAGGACACGCCAAATTGAGTTAAATATGGGTAAGGAATGTGTGGATGACGATTGCTTATTTTTGACGATTAAGGGCGAGCATTGATTTACGAAACGCGCTTCATTTTTTTTTTTTTTTTTTTCCATCGTTAACACAACTCGCATGTTAGTGTACGCTTATCAGATTACCTTTTCAATTAGAATACTTTGGAAAATTTCGGAAAGTTTCCTCATCCGATTACACTGTAGCTCGTATGGGAAATTTTTGTGCAAAAACTGGTATATTAAATTTTAATAGAAAAAAAAAATAATTAATTTTCAGTATATCAAAATATGGGAAAACTTTATTTTCAATAATTCACATTAAATTCAATGAAAAAGTATATTAATTTTCCAACACAATTGTACATTAAATTTAAGCTACCAGTTTTTGCAAAAAAAAAAAAAAAAAAACGCCAAGTTCAGTACAATAAATTTATGATTTCTTATATTTTTACATTCACTTACGCTATTAAACAACAATTAAAAATAAATTCGACGTTACCCTATTTCTTTCATCTTCGTATCTCGAGAGTTTTAAGTTCTCATTGCGAAAAGAATTGCTATCGGGCGATCTTGCATAGAAATTGAGGGTCGCGAATAAAAAAAAAAGAATCGATCAATAAATAACCGTTGTATAAACGCTTGGCGTAAAGCAGGGATTGCTCGAAAAAAACAAATCAGTGTCAGCCCAATTGTCGTTGCGCCATTATAAAGATAATCTGATAAATGAGCGCTGGAATTCTTATTCAGATTCTAACTGATATCGCGATGACATGTTCATTGAGGTGTTAATTGCGGAAATTTTGCAATTGTGTTTTGATTTTACAAAGCTTTTAAGCAAACAACGACGTAAACGTAATAAATGGCACGAGCGGTTTCGCGCCGATTTTTGCAGAAACGCAAATGACGATTGTGTGATGCCAGGTATTTAGTTCAGCCTTCCAATGCCTATATGATTTTGAGGTACGATGAGCTCGAGATTGTAGCGTACGAATGTCGAGGGTCGGCAATGCATCACGCAACAATTGCATATATCGTCACAGTCGTTACACGTGCCCTTCGGAGTAACACGCTCAATGAAATCATTGACACTTGACACTAACATTATCGCCGTGGGTTAGCAGATGATTTTGCATACGATTTCATGCGAACCGTCAGCCTTGATTGCGGTAAACCGGAAATCATTACGCGATATCACTACCCGATTTTCGATCGGGTTGCAATCCCGGTTTTTAATATTACGCTCGCACGAGCCTTTGACTTAATGACCGGCAATTTTTACTGCGACGCTATTTTCCGTAAACTTGGTGTTGTGTTTGTAATGGATCTAGTGAATTCTAAAATGAATACTGAATCCTAAAATGAATACCGGACCCTAAAGCGAATATTGAATCCTAAAATGAATACTGAATCCTAAAATGAATACCGAACCCTAAAGCGAATATTGAATCCTAAAATGAATACTGAATCCTAAAATGCATATTTAATCCTAAAATGAATATTTAATCCTAAAATGAATGCTGAATCCTAAAATGAATATTTAATCCTAAAATAAATATTTAATCCTAAAATGAATGCTGAATCCTAAAATGAATACTGAATCCTAAAATGAATAGTGGATCCTAAAATGAATGCTGAATCCTAAAATGAATACTGAATCCTAAAATGAATGCTGAATCCTAAAATGAATACTGAATCCTAACATTAATACTGAATCCTAACATTAATACTGAATCCTAACGTTAATACTGAATCCTAACACTAATACTGAATCCTAACGTTAATACTGAATCCTAAAATGAATGGAACGTCCCCTGAAACAAAAAAAAAGTGTCAATTTTATTTTCAAGCTAAAGGAATTCTATCGTGCCGGGATGTGCTGTGGCTATTGGTATTCTTCGGATTCGCTGTAAATTACATGCTCAGAACAAACCTGAATCTGACGATAGTAGCGATGGTTAAACGTCACGAGGAACCAGCATACAAGAGGGCCGCCGCCCAATGCGCAACGGTTGATTACATGACGATCGATCCATGGGCCAAATTATCACCCCAAAATGATTCCTTGAACGAGTCCACAACCGAGAACTCGCTGGTAACAAATTGGTGTATCTTTACACGTGACTGCTCAACGATCATTGCATTTACTCATATGATTATTTGATTATTTATTTGGTAGTAGTAAAAGAGATTTATTACCAAAGTTAGTATATTTACACACACACACACACACACACATCTTCGACCCAAAATTTTCTTTGCTATTTGGAATTATTTACTCATTTATTTATTTCATTTTAAATCATGGAGTCGAAGATCCACTTTCCTGACGATCAATACGAGTGGACCGAGTACGATCAAGGATTGGCGCTCGGCGCTTACTATTGGATTCACTGGGTAACTCAATTACCCGGCGGTCTTCTAGCCCGACGTTACGGCACCAAGTTGGTTTTTGGCTGGGGAAACCTGGCCACCGCGCTTCTCGGCATATTGATACCCGTTTTCACGCGCTATCATCTGTACGGTCTCGTTTCGTTGCGTGTCCTACAGGGTCTTATCTCGGTAAGCTGACAGACACGTGAACTCAGCTTATTTCAGAGAATCGTCAATTCTATTATTTTCCTCAGGGCGTCATGTGGCCTTCCATGCACGACATGACCGCCAAATGGATACCGCAGAACGAGAGGGGAAAATTCGTTAGCTCTTATCTCGGTGAGACGAGCATTCGTTAGTTTCAATGTTAAGCACGTGCGAAATACGGCGGCCCGGTAATAAAAGCTGTAATTCAATTCTTCTCAACAATGCCGACCTTGGACGGCGAAAAAGAGATTATTTTATGAAGCACGTTAGAATTCGCTTTTAACCAGAAATAGTTAAGGTAGTCTTTTGCGAGCTGTGTTCACTTCACATAAGTTTCAGAGAAATTAGAGGGCATTCTAGACACTTCTCGATGGTATAAAAATCTGAAAAAAATCAGGATTATTAAAGATACCGAAAGGATTAATTTTGCATAACAATAATTCAAAAATTTTATTAACAAATCGATGAAAAATAAAATTGTTCGACGAATCTTTCGGGAGCATAACTTTTTTTTTTTGTGAAAATTATTCGTTCATTTTTTCGAATGCGTATGAATTTTTTTTCACATTTTTTTAATTCACTTTGAATTTTGTGACTACAGATTTTTCCCATATAACAAAAAAAAAAATCAAAGTGAATTTAAAAATCTGAAAAAATTCATACGTATTAAAAAAAAAAAAATGAACGAATAATTTTCATTGAAAAAAAATTACGTTTCAGGGATATTTCGTGAACAATTTTATTTTTAATCCATTTGCTAATAAAATTTTGGAATTATTATAATGCAAATTAATCTTTTCAGCACCTTTAATATTCTTGATTTTTTTTTCAGATTTTTATATCATTCAGGAGTGTTTGCAATTTGCTCTCATTTCTCTGAAACTTATGCGAAGAGTGCGAAGTCCTCAGAAAATAATTTACAGTTTTTGTTACCGACCGAGGAATTTTAGTCAATCAGATTTTGAGAAATTTTTTGTGAGAAAAATATGAAGTATAAAATGTTGAAATTTTCATAAGGATATCCTTAAGGAGACCTTTATTGGCGCAAATAAAAAATAATGCTTGTTGTATTGATGAGTTTATCATTTTTAGGAAGTTCGATCGGTGCAGCAATAACCTATCCACTGTGCGCTCTCTGCATCGACCGGTACGGGTGGGCAGCGGCGTTCTATGCATCCTCAATCGTTGGAATCGTTTGGTACACGCTATATCCAATTTAACATCGACACTCATACGGAATCCTCATCTTAAGACTTTTCGTTCAGGTACTGTTTTTGGTACTTCCTGGTCTTCGACACACCGCAGCAGCATCCCCGGATAAGTGAAACTGAACGGGACTACATACTGGAGAAGATCGGTAGTTCGACGATCGAAGAGGTGAGAGTCGACGTTCCTTGGAAAAAGATTCTCACCTCGGGACCACTTTGGATCACGACTGTAGCGCATTGGGGCGGTGTATGGGGTTTTCTTACGTTCATGACCGAAGCCCCCACCTATCTCACATACGTTCACGGATGGAATATCAATGCCGTTAGTTTTACGAAACTTTTTATTTTATTCAATTAAAATAGTAATTTGCGATACAAGTGCGGTAAAGTGAAGTGAAGGCAAAGTGCTACTCCGTGCCTGTTGACTGTAAAGCTGTACAGCCATCGTGCATTAAGTACGAAACCGTGCGTCTTCACGCACGGAAGCGGAAGTACGAGAAGCGTGCGTAAAGTACGAGAGGCGTGCGTAAAGTACGAGAAGCGTGCGTAAAGTAAAATAGGCTCGATGTGCGCATGCGGCGGATATTTATAATAGACTTGGCTCTAATGCTCCACTTACGCCACTCTCGGCAGGCACGAAAAGTAGCACTTTTCATGCATGAGTTTCATAAAAAAATATTTATCAATTTAAATAAAAATGTCTTATATGTCGTTTGTCGTTGTATTTTTTTATGCACACGAAAGACTGGAATTCTGTCGGGATTGCCTCACCTGTTGAGAATGGCTTTCTCGTATCTCTTCGGGATTCTGAGCGACTGGCTTCTGCGCACGAAGAGGATGTCTTTGACCAACGTACGAAAATTGGCCACCTTTATGTGCACCGGTGTCCAGGGATTGATGACGCTGGGCCTGGGCTTCAGTGGCTGCGAGCCGAATCTAGCGATTTTTTTCATAATGGCCGGTACAGCCGTGAACGGTGCGGTCTCCGCTGGTACTCTGGCGAACCTCGTTGATCTCAGCCCGAATTACGCGAGCGTGCTACTCGGTTTCGCTGGATTGGTGACGGCCAGCGCTGGATTCATATCGCCCATGATAGTTGGAATTCTAACGAACTACAATGTGAGTCATCCCGATCTAAATCGAGATCGTGATTCGTTATCGATATCTAATATTTTCCCTCGGCCATTGTAACAATTTTATTTTCACCCGCAGCAAACAATTGGACAGTGGCGTCTGGTATTTGTAATAGCGGCGGCAAACTTGGGACTGAGCGCCGTTGTTTACACGATCTGGGGAACTTCGGACGAACAACCGTGGAACACTGTTGGAAAACCGATAGAAACGCATCCCGAAGAACTGCAACGGCTCGAGAACGAACCGAAGAAAAATAGCGAATCAGCAAACACCGATGACGCCGACAGACCGATAATTATTTCTGCATGATACACAAGTGAGATTAAATAGCGATATTTGTGACATTCATTTTTAATTGGTGAATGACGATTAAATATAAGATACACCTATCCGGGTAAAAACGTTTTATTACGACAATGTTACATCAAAGTTACATGTAATGCAACAATGTTATTCCTGTGATATATAGAGGGTTTATAACATAGAAATAATATGTAATGTTTCAATTGTTATACCCAGGTAATGTAAGTGTTATACGTCGATGTAAAGTTACAATTGTGTATACAAAATTGTGTAATAGTTATGTAACATATAACGTTATATAACGACTGTAGCGATGTTAGTGCAACCTTCGTGTTTAGTAGAATCTCGATTATCCGAACCCATCGGGATCGGGTCTAGTTCGAACAATCAAAGATTCGATCAATCGAAATCCACATTTTTTACGGAATTATAACACGTATATAAATAAATGAAATAAGAGTATGTATTAAACTTGAAAACATATTTTTTACATATTTCTAAGTCCAACATCGAAGTCTTATATAAGTCAAGCGTTCTGTGAAATAAGGTCGTCGATTTTCGATTGCCGAAGAGTGTCTACGCGTTTTTGAGCAGTGAAATCTCGAAGCCACTTCAGTATGATCCACGTGTGCACGGCGATTCAAAGGACTTTGTATTGAAACCAGTCCCAGATGCGCGCTGTTCGACTCTGCTGGGGTGGGTGAAACTGCTCGGAAAAGCCGAGCGGATTGACGCTGAAAGAGAAAAAGGGTGTTTCAACACTCTTGAACACAGGCGCGGCTCTTGCTGTGGCGAGCAAGGATGTATGTTTCGCTCTAACGTTCGGATAACGCGCTTTCGTACAGGCTCTGACGAACGAAGCTTGGATCATCGATCCGAGCTTCTAATGTGATCAGTTAATTAATGTAAAATTAAGCATTCTAATGTAATCAGTTAATGTTAATGGTGTATAACGCATGTCCATTATAATATTGTAACTGGATCCTTCAACGTTTACATAGCATGTTCTCAGCACTGACACATTACATGTTCATAACACTGTTAATGACATATTACTGATCTACGGGAAATCTTATTATTGCACAGTGCGATAATTTGTGGCTTTACCGTTGCAAATCCTGAGTTCGTAACAAGTACATAGCATGCTTATAACGATGGTTTAAAAAATAAATAATGACTGACTTTCCTGGTACCGTCAAATGACTATCCGACCGACACTTAACGCAAACAATTAAAGCTTACACATCACTCATAAGCCGTTGGTAATCCGTTTGAACCGTATATACGATTTTCCAAAATTATTTCCTCAAGTCCAAGATAGCCGAATAGGTATGGTTGCGGTCGACAATTCCGAGGTTCTTAGCTTCCTATGCCGCCGATGGTATACAAATGAATATCGTTTGTTCTGAGATGTATTCCTACCGATTAATCGGTATAGATGAATTCCTATTCGTTCCTATCGATAGAGTAAATTGGTTTGTCTCTAATAAAGATGCTGATCCAATGATGGAATTAGCGATATGTTTTTAAAATAAAAAATTACATGTAACATTGTTGTATGACAACGATATAACACGGTAATATAACAGTGTTATATTGCGGAATCGGCAATAGCAACTTACATGTAATTTACATTTGAAACTCTGGTAATATTACTTTTTATTGTCAGTTACAGCTGCTACTTTACTGTGTTTACTGTGATTTATCGCGCTATGATATAATATCCGATTATTGTAAGGCGTGATCGGAATTATCGCTCTAGATAATGACGATATCGCTCTGGGAAGTCTGTAGTTCTGTCGATAAGTAAGTTCGTCTACCTCGATAGTAATTACTTGCAACTGGCGTCAGAACTATCGGCGAATCGTTGTTTGTCTGTTCAAAGAATACAAAGTATGCCAGTGGTATCAAAAATAATTAATCGAATCGATTTATCGAACATTTATTGATTAATTGTACTAACATCTCCTTTTTGAATGACGTACCAGCGCATATGCACAAGTCGTGAACGAGTCATCCGCTATGATTATGAGGAGAGATAGCGTCTTCAATGTATTCATTGAAATTCGAAAATCAGATAATTTAATTATAGTTTCCACAGTGAAGATATTAATTTTACTTGTATTCAATCGTTAATAGCATATTTTCTACGTGAAGTAGCAGTAGTGAATTCATCGACAATATGACAGATGAAACAATTTTTTGGTAAATAATATGACATAATGTAGATAGTAGCGAAAACATATTGCCAATTGGTCATCGATCGGACACACAGTAAACACAGTAAGGATTTTACATAATTCATCAACATTTTTGTACATAGGGTGAATGAGTCGTTAAAATATGGTTATTTAGTCAACTGCTTCGTTGTTGATTACTCTCGATTTGATTTATCTCTCACATTAACGATAGTCAGTGCCCAGACGGCACCGTCGCTAATCCTTCCATATTTTTTGTTTTATTAAAATATAATATCCATTCAATAAATCATGATAAAGTGTCCCGAAAAACATTTGGAACTGTGGCCCACAGAAATTTCTTTCTTTTTTTCCATGACATCAAAACCGATGTTTGCCTCTTCACCTGTCTCGTATCTCTGCCCACACATTTAAAATGTTCGCCTGAACCATCTATGAGATAAAACTGAGTGTCTGAAATTTGTTTTCAACCGAAAATAAATCGCACACCGCAAAAAAATGTTGCTCACAGAGACGAACCACCTGGCGAATTACCATCTGAGTAATAGGGTAAACGTGGTGAATATGGACCACCCCGATTAACACGCAAATCAATGAAATATGGACCGGTTCACATTCCCCACTTTTACCGTAGTCAATAGTCGGCTCATTTTACATGCAGAATAACAAAGTGCTGGCGCTCATCCAACGCCCTCTCGAAGACCGAATTTCCTCCCCGTCGCTGCAAAGTTGCTCGCGTTTAAGCTATACACATGTGGAGTATATTGGACATTTAATGTTTTAAAGTTGTAAGATTTGGCAAGTATTACAATGAAATGGTGTGAATGTATTGCGTTACATATTGAGTAAGTAAAGTTTTTGTGATGTAAGCAAAGGGCGATCTACAGTTTTTGCTCCAATAATTAAGCAAGTGTTGGACATTTGTGGTGTACACTTGAATGAAGCCGTGAACGTATGTAACATTTTTTTGCTTCGTACGATTTATTTCCGTAATAACGAACGATTGAGCAATTGAACGTAAATTGTATCTAAATGAAATGATGAATTTTAATCGTGAATGTGAATGGTAATGCGTACGGTAGGTTAACAGTCTTTGCTCACGAACCTTCGAAAGATAAGATATTTACCTTGAAAAAAAAAAAAAAAAAATGACACGCAATAAACGGATTCTTTGATATTAATTAGCCTGCCTTTGTGCTATTGGTTTGGCCGATTAGACGTGTCGCAGTTTTCAAACAGTAGCTGGATCGTCCGCGTCGACATCAATCCGTTTTCCACTCAATCACTTTTGGTTCTCTTATCAGTAGAACGAAGTTCCTTCGAGCGCGGGAGAAGTGAATCGTTTCATAGCCTTCCGAGCTACCGTTCGGGCAAGAGCAAACTTCTCTCAAGCTCCTCACCGAAACGCGTATTTAGTCTAAAAAAAAAATGTCTCGAGGAATCGACCGGTATTGCTGAGCGAGAAAAAATCTCACGGATATCCATCCTGAAAAACGCTCTAGTCAAATTAAACAAGCGATCAAGTATCGGCCAATGTGGAAAACTCAGAAAAGATTTTCCGGCTAAATTCTGCGAATGGAGTAATTGTCTTTTTTGTTCGAGAATATTTTTTATTGTTCGATAGCTCGACACGCTTGATTTCTGTATAAATACGAACACTCCAGTGGTCTGAAACAGTCGATAAGTGTGGATCTTTAATTGTACACTAATTGACGCTGTATCCGAGGAGAACAAATGGCTAAAGGTAACCGTTCCATTTTACCCTACTTATCGTTCATTTTTTTTTTCACATAATGTTTCTATTTTATTTTCTCTCATACAATGCATTACTTATCATTAATGATCGACGATATGACTATATTATTTTTATATTATAACGCTTCACTAAAAATTGGAACTTGCCACATAATCTTCATTGGATCTTCACGGTTCGATGATCGATAACAAAATCGATATTGTTTATTTATTTGAGTGCTTACCTTGAGTCTACTAAAATCATTTCATTAAATTGAGAACTGCGGAAAAGTTTCTGCGGAAAAGAATAATGTTTCTATTTTATTTTCTCTCATATAATGCATTATTATTATTAATCGTCAATGATATGACTATATTATTTTTATATCATAGCGCTTCACGAAAAATTGGAACTTGCCAACATAATCTTCTCTTATTGGATCTCCACGGTTCGATGATCGATAACAAAGTAGATATTGTTTATTTATTTGGGTGCTTACCTTGAGTCTACTAAAATCATTTAATTAAATTGGGGACTGCAGGAAAGTGTCCTTCCAAATACGAAACGTAAAAATACCGACGCAGACAGTGTTTTCACTCGAGTGCACCAGTTGTGTAAATCTTTGTCGAAGTAGCATGTCTTTCCAATGAATGTGTATATGTGTATATGTGTATATACATACATACATACATGCATACATACATACATACATACATACATACATACATACATACATACATACATACATACATGCATACATACATACATGCATGCATGCATACATACATACATCCATACATACGTACATACATACATATATATATATATATACCATATATGTATAGCTGCGATGCACCGCGTCTTTGGCGAGACAAAATTTACGATTTTCTCGGAGGAAATAAAGATAATGAAAAGGAAGATTTAGGGTCGATCGGAAGATCTAGACAGTAGCGATAAGGTCCCTTGACATTATCTGTCGCAAGAAATTTTTGTTATTCTTCTATAAAACGACGAGTGGTGGAAGCGAAAATTCGTCTCACGTTTATCTCATATTTGTGGTTGGCATATATGATTAAGGAAAGCGTCGTTTTGTCCAAACAGAAGATTCCACGGCTATGAATAGGCGCGTTGAATATATTGCAAAAGGCAAAATCAAATTTTATTTTATTGAGGGGACCGAGGTAGTCAGAGATTTTTGGGTAATCAGGAAAGTCTTGAGAGTACAAGGTTTCGCGGTATTTCCAGATCTCTTCAATTTAAAGTAGTTCCGTCGCTTGGTGTTCATTTCGCATAAGTTCGAGAAAAATTAGATAAAATTGCAAATACTTCTTGATGGTATAAAAATCTGAAAAAAATGCATGTATGTTAAAGGCACTGAAAAGATTAATTTTTCACAATAGTAATTCCAAAATGTTAACAAATGGATGAAAAAAAAAAAATGGTTCAACAAGTTTCCCGGAAACTCAACTTTTTTTTTTAATAAAAATGATTCGTTCATTTTTCTGAAAAAGTATGCATTTTTTCAGATTTTAAAATTTGCTTTGAATTTTTTTTTTATATGGAAAAACACAAAATTCAAAGCCAATTTACAAATCCAAAAAAATTCATACGTATTCAGAAAAATGAACGAATAATTTTCGGAATAAAAAACTAGGTTGCCGGCTAATTTGTTGAAGAATTAATTTTTTGATTAATTTACTAATAAAATTTTGGACTTATTATTATGCGAAATCAATCTTTTCAGGACCTTTAGATATGCGTGCATTTTTTTTTTCAGATTTTTATACCATCGACAAGTATTTCCAATTTTATCTAATTTTTTTTCTCGAACTTATGCGAAACAAACACCGAGCGACAGAACTACCTTAATTAATTGAGGCACAAGGTATTAATTAAATGAATTTAAAAAGACTTTAACAAAATCATAATTTTTTTTTATTCGCCTACCTCGACCCCCTTAATCGACCGCAAATACACATTGAATCTCTATTAGGTTTATCGGGGTAAGAAGGGGTTGAGAGGGAGGAAGGTTATTGAATCAGTTGTTTCATTCAGCGCTGTATTAAAAAAAAAAAAGAAAATTATTCCTCTTCATTTGCATAATGTCTCCTTTTTGTTGTTATCTCTCAAAGGAAAAGATTTGATCAGCTGCCGCGATGTACTCTGGTACATGGTATTCGCAGGCTGCGCGGTCAATTACATGAACAAAATATGCATGAACCTGATAATAGTGGCTACAGTGATACCAAAGAAAACGAGAGCCTCGATAGCCCAGTGTGCACTGATTGCAAATTCGACGATACCGACGAACGTTACCGCACCGGATTTCACCGAACACGTCTCGTCGACGAGCGTCCCCGATGAGATCGATGTAACTATTCGCAATCGATTATAATCGCCGATTTAATTATATTGCTCCAGATTCAAAAATATGGATTTTTTTTTATTATTATTATTTTTTTTTATAGTACTCGGATAAGTTCGATTGGTCGGAGTACCAGCAAGGTTTGATACTCGGTGCATTCTTCTGGCTGTACTGGGCAACTCAAGTACCGGGCGGTATATTGGGACAGCGTTTTGGAGCCAAACGCATATTCGGCGGTGGAAACTTGTTAGCGGCGTTCATAACACTGCTCTTTCCGTTGGCAATGAAGTATAGCTTCACGACATTGATATTTCTTCGCTGTCTTCAGGGTTTCATCATGGTATGGACTCGATGAATCTTAAGAATCACCGATAAACATTCTCAGCAAAATTTTTCGATCCGATGAATAAAACTTTTTTAACTGGGAATGCATACGCGAATAATCACTTAAATTCTTCCAATTTCACCGAATCTGTCAATGAAGTTGAATACAGTAGAACCCCGATTTGCCGGGACGCTCGGGACCGAAGAGTCCGCGGATAATCGAAAGCTCGATTAATCCGAACTGGAGAGCGAAAGTACACAAGTCAATGATGGCTGATGATACGACTGTGTCTTTACTAGTTACAATGACATTTGGTACAACTTGGACTTAATTGTTAAATAGTGTGAACTAGAATGTAAAGCTTTGGATTTTTTTTTTTTTTCATTAATAGCACGTAAGCTAGTCTTTTTTTGGAAGTACATAATCAGTGACTTTGGTTTGCTGCACGCATAAAAGAAAAAAAAAAAAAAACGGAGAAGAGGCACGGTTAGTCTGCTCCCCGGTTAATCCAACCCCGGTTAATCGGGGTTCTACTGTAGATGTTTATTTTTTTTTTTTTCAACAGGGCGTCATGTACCCGGCCATGCACGGTTTGCCAACAAAGTGGGTGCCGCCCAATGAAACGGGCAAATTCGTCACCGCTTACGTAGGTAGGTACCCAATAATTGTAAGCTAGTTTCCTACAGTTTATCATTTAACCGGTATGGAATAGAATATATTTATTTGTTTTGGGTGAGGACCTTTTACAAATTGGCTAATTAGAATTAGACTTTAATGAACGATAGACATTTATGAGCTTAGTGGTAAACATACAAACAGGATGCAATAGAGATGCAATAGAGATGCAATAGAGATGCAATAGAGATGCAATAGATATGCAATAGATATGCAATAGATATGCAATAGATATGCAATAGAGGTGCAATAGAGATGCAATAGAGATGCAATAGAGATGCAATAGAGATGCAATAGAGATGCAATAGAGATGCAATAGAGATGCAATCGGGATGCAATTGGGATGCAATAGAGATGCAATAGAGATGCAATAGAGATGCAATAGAGATGCAATAGAGATGCAATTGGGATGCAATTGGGATGCAATTGGGATGCAATAGGGATGCAATAGGGATGCCATAGGGATGCAATAGAGATGCAATAGAGATGCAATAGAGATGCAATAGAGATGCAATAGAGATGCAATAGAGATGCAATAGAGATGCAATAGAGATGCAATTGGGATGCAATTGGGATGCAATAGAGATGCAATAGAGATGCAATAGAGATGCAATAGAGATGCAATAGAGATGCAATAGAGATGCAATAGAGATGCAATAGAGATGCAATAGAGATGCAATAGAGATGCAATAGAGATGCAATAGAGATGCAATAGAGATGCAATAGAGATGCAATAGAGATGCAATAGAGATGCAATAGAGATGCAATAGAGATGCAATAGAGATGCAATAGAGATGCAATAGAGATGCAATAGAGATGCAATAGAGATGCAATAGAGATGCAATAGAGATGCACTAGAGATGCAATAGAGATGCAATAGTGATGCAATAGTGATGCAATAGAGATGCAATAGAGATGCAATAGAGATGCAATAGAGATGCAATAGAGATGCAATAGAGATGCACTAGAGATGCAATAGAGATGCAATAGTGATGCAATAGTGATGCAATAGAGATGCAATAGAGATGCAATAGAGATGCAACAGAGACAGAAATACATTCGCGGAAAGCACGACTAGGTTCGACTTTGGTCAATCGGAGAGAGCAAAAGATCGATCATAAGTGCTGACGGAGGCAAAGTAAAATATCTCTTGGTATCGTTAATCGAGAAATTGTCATCCAGCTGATTGCTGTGATTGCTATGAGCGTTAAAATCTCAAACCACGATCGTTATATTTTTCTGGTGTAAGAAATCGTTTAAACTTCGCTTTGCAGGTGGTTCCTTCGGCACGGCCCTAACTTATCCACTGTGCGCGACGATTATTTATTACTTCAACTGGGAGGCCGCCTTCTACGTTACTTCCGGTATCGGTTTTATTTGGTAAGCCGATCAATTTATTTATAGGACCAAAGCTGCTGGCAAAATGTTTCTCTCCCCCCCCCCCCCCCCATAAAACTAAATAACTTTGAATTCGCGATCCAGGTTCGCCCTCTGGCGCTACCTCGTTTACGACACCCCGCAAGAACATCCGAGAATCTCGAAGGATGAGTTGGAGTTTCTCATCAAGAACACGCCACCGGCGTCAGAGAAGGAGAACAAGAGACCGATACCTTGGGCACAAATCTTCACTTCCATGCCACTGTGGATCACGATCATCGCTCAATGGGGCATTACGTGGGGTTTTTACACACTTTTGGCCCAAACTCCTTCATACTTCAACTATATCCACGGTTGGAATATCAACATGGTGAGTCTTCTCCCATGTAGCACGAAATATTTTGAAATCATTCTGTAAATGTTTTCAATATTTCAAACATTACGAAGTACATCCGAGATATATGAAAATAATATTTTGAAATATTCTATCAAAGTGTTCGAACGAAACGTTTCTTATATTTTTAAGAGACACACTTAATTTTTTATTTCTAAAAATAAATATTTCTACGTATGTTTCCGCATTTGTGCGGATGTGCACATGCAAATTGAGCTGGCGATGCAGTCTCTCGAACATTTCAATGCAAGATGCATGAGCGGCCAAAAGAGCATTGCACAAAAAAATTCTTAATATTCATAAAATATTTTCAATATTTCAAAAAAATTATTATTGAAATCTTTCAAAAATATTTTCGTGCGATATGTCGGTGCTTTGTCCATAAAAAGAAGATAACAAAAAAAAAAAAAAAAGAAGAAGAAATACCAATCAAAAATATATGTATGTGAAAAAATGATTGACTTGCAGACGGGAATACTTTCGGGAGTGCCGCATCTGGCCCTTATACCATTCGCCTACGGCTACTCAGTTTTTTCCGACTGGCTCTTGAAGACTGAGAAAATGTCACGCACGGCTGTGAGAAAAATGGCAACCGTCGTGGCAAGCGGTGGCCAAGCTGCGATGATAATTGGACTCAGCCTGAGTGGTTGCAGTCCTATACTCGCTGTTATTTTCATGATTTTGGGAACTTCCTTCACCGGAGCACTGTCGTCCGCAACTATCGCAAATTTTGTCGATCTGAGTCCCAACTATGCAAGCGTTCTCTTTGGAATCGCCGGGCTCATAACCAACGCTCCTGGGATAATTTCCCCGATGATCGTCGGCATTCTCACCAACAATAACGTAAGAGTCTTATACAAAAAAAAAAAAAAAAAAAACGAAATTTTAGAGTCAGGGTATTTAAAATAGTCTAAAACGAGTCGATAAATGCGATTTGAGTGTGCAAATTGAAATACGAGTGGGTGTGCGCATGTGCAGGAACACAACTTTGCATCGTTTAATAAAAATTTGTTTTTTATGTCTGACACGAGTTTCTGAATCGAATATCATGCTGAATCAAATATCGTGCTGAATCAAATATCATACAAGACTAAAATGAGTTACAGTTTTGTGATTAGCGGTGAATAATAGATTAAATATTGCCTCAAAATGACGAAATCCACAAATTTGAGTTTGCGATTTCGTGCAATAAATTTCACGGCAAATTTCGATGGTTTTAACTGTATAAGATGTCGAAATTTGTTTATATCACGAAAAAAGGTGCAGAGGAATTTGCGCACAGCTTCCCCATTTATTAAAATTGCGCGCATAGCTTCCTCTACGAGGAACCCAAAATCGATCGACGAACTGTTTCGTAGAGAAAGCTATGCGCAAAATTGTAATAAATGCGAAAGTCATGTGCAAATTACTTTGCACCTTCATTCAATAAAAAAAAACGCATGGATTTTAAAATCAGGCACCATTTTTTATGTCACACCAAAGTCTCCAATGTTTTTCGTCTTTTTTTTTTTAACATAACGGTATTAAATCCAAAAAAAATGTTATCTCCATCATCGCTTCATCGTTTTTTTTTTTGTTTACAGCAAACGATAGAACAGTGGAGACTGGTATTTCTCATCGCCGCGGGAAATCTCATGGTCGGTTGTGTGGCGTACGTAATTTGGGGAACTTCGGACGAGCAGAAATGGAACAACTACGCCGGGATGAACAATGAGCTGGGAGAAGAGTTGCAAAAGATGAAAGTGGATCTCGATGACAATGACGAGACGAAGAAGGAGAAGAGAAATGATCAAGTGAAAGCTTGATAATGCGCAATGAACATGCTTCTATAGTGAAAATGCGAAATACTATTAGGGAGAAAGATCGAGCAAGTGGCTGTGAATACTTAATTTCTTCGCGGAGTAGGTACACAAAGTATCTCGAGTTTACTTACTCGGCCTAAACGTTTTTTTTTTTTTTTTTTTCGCTGTTAACTAAGAAATGTATTCATCGATACTGTAGTATTATTTGTTTTAGTTTTTATCTTAAATTATTAATTTAATGCGATTAATATGCATATTATTTTTTAACGTATCTCATATTTGACGTCACTTTATACTGGGCGGTCGTGCGTTTTACGTAAGGGCATTGTCAGTTACGATTGAAGTTTAAGTTTACAGGCGTTGCTAGTTACGACAAGTAAAAAAAAAAAAAAAAAAAAAGCACGTAGAAAATCGTTCTTCAACTGTCCGATCTCTTTCATAACCCTTCGAGAATCGTGTTGCATTCATCGAAATCATGATAGTAAAAATCAAAAAATTTGAACAATACGCTAAGAACATTCGGCAATGTCGTCGATGGTCGAAGACCCTGAGAAATTAATACCAGTCGCACTGAAGATAAACGATCAAGATGATAAATCTGCCGAAAGATCCCGATCGAGCGTTCAAAAAGACGTCGCTGTGGATCGCGTCGCGAATGGAGATTCACAAGCCAAGCGAAACTCACTGGACGAAGCGAACGGCGTAAAATGTAATAACATTCGCAATCGTTTGGTATAACTTTAAGGATGAGTATTTTTTTTTAACTTATCGTCGATAAGCACACTATAGAATTTGCTTGTAGACAATGGCAACTCTACGTTTCGATCTACGAGTTCCGATTTACCGATCGAAAATCGACGGCACGATGTTGGCCAAAGATCTAGATCGAGCTTTCAAAAAAGCGTCGCTGTTGTAGATCATATTGCAAACGAAGATTCGCCCGCCAAGCGTAACTCTTTCGACGAGACGAACGGCGTGAAATTTAATAACATTCGCAACCGTATGGCATAACTTATTAAAAATGAGCCATTTTTTTATTTATGATTGATAAATGCAGTAAAAAATCTTCAATGATCGACGTTGCAGACGTTAGGAACTCTGCGTTTCGATCTACGAGTTCCGATCTACCGATAGAAAATCGAGGCCACGATGACAGCGAAAGATCTAGATCGAGCATTAAAAAAAGCGTCGCTGTGAATCAAATTCCAAATGGAGATTCACAAGCCAAGCGTAACTCTCTCGACGAAGCGAACGGCATGAAATTTAATAACATTCACAACCGTATGGCACAACTTATTAACGATGTGCAATTTTGTTTGCGTATCGTTGATAAACGCAGTACAGAATTTCCTTGCAGATAACAGAAACTCTACGTTTCGATCGACGAGTTCCGATCTACCGATCGAAAATCGAGGGCGCGACGTTGGCCAAAGATCTAGATCGAGCGTTCAAAAAAGCGTCGCTGTGGATCATATTGCAAACGAAGATTCTCACGCCAAGCGTAACTCTTTCGACGAAGCGAACGGCGTGAAATTTAATAACAGTCGCAACCGTATGGCATAACATATTAACGATGAGAATATCTTAAATTCATCGTCGACAAGCACAGAATAAAATGTTTAATGATCGACGTTGCAGATAATGGAAACTCTACGTTTCGATCTACGAGTTCCGATCGACCGATCGAAAACCGAGAGCACGACGCTGGCAAAGCGTCGAGATCGAGCGTTCAAAAAAGCGTCGCTGTGAATCATATTGCAAACGAAGATTCGAAAGTCAAGCGCAACTCTCTCGAGGAAGCGAACGATGTACAATTTAATAACATTCGCAACTGTATGACATAAATGATTAACGATGAGCAATTAAAAAAAAAAAAAAAAATGATCGTCGATAAGCACAATATAGAATTTGCTTGCAGATAATAGAAACTCAACGTTTCGATCTACGAGTTCCGATCGACCGATCGAAATTGGAGAGCGCGATGCCGGCGAAAGATCGAGATCGAGCGTTCAAAAGAGCTTCGATGTCGATCGTATTGCAAACGAAGATTCGCAAACCAAGCGCGATTCTCTCGACGAAGCGAACGGCTTAAAGTCGAATAACGTTCGCAACCGTATGGCATAACTTATTAACGATCAGTATTTTTTTTTTTTTATTTTATCGTTGATAACAGAGGATAGAATTTTGAATGATCGACGTCGCAGATATTCGAAACTCTACGTTTCGATCTACGAGTTCCGTTCCGCCGATCGAAGACAGAGAGCGCGATGCCGGCTTTGATGAAGAGCGGCATGACGAAGTAAAGAACGAACGTATCGATGAGATAACTTTAACTACGAACACTCGGTTACGTTAATGATTAATACGATCCAGATGCAACGGTTATTAGAGATGTCTGGAAGCGACGATCGAAAGTCGAACGAGAATAAAAAATCGACCGACTGCGCTGACGAATGCGTCTGCAAGATAAAGCAAGCTCTTGAACTCATAGTCGAGGAGATCAAGAAAGTATGTTTGCGTAAAACAAAAATTGAAACCGTTATAACAAAAATTGAACTAAAACGGTACATTACGATACTAGTGCGAAAAAACTTTTTCTGATGAGTGTTACAATCACAGGCGTTAAAAAAAAAAAAAACGTTTTTCGCACGAGTATCTTAAAAAAATGTCATTTCACAGGGTGTGAAAATGGGCAAAATCGATAGTTTCTCACCGAGTGATCTAAAGTGATACTTGTGCGCGTTTTACAAAAATTAGTAGCAGTATAGTAAGAAAGATTTATTGACAAAGTTCATATTTACATTTTTTTTTCTTTTACTAACTTTTATACCTATTTTATTGCTGACTTTACACCTTGGCAAAGGGCCATCGTCCTGAGTCCTTCAGCCTTATTTTTCAACATTATTTACAATTTTTTTTTAACATTATCAACATTATTTACAATTATTTTCAACATTATCAACTTTATTTACAATTATTTTTCAACATTATCAACTTTATTTACAATTATTTTTCAACATTATCAACATTAGTTACAATTATTTTCAACATTATCAACATTATTTACAATTATTTTCAACATTATCAACATTATTTACAATTATTTTCAACATTATCAACATTATTTACAATTATTTTCAACATTATCAACATTATTTACAATTATTTTCAACATTATCAACATTATTTACAATTATTTTCAACATTATCAACATTATTTACAATTATTTTCAACATTATCAACATTATTTACAATTATGTTCAACATTATCAACATTATGTACAATTATTTCCAACATTATTAACATTATTTACAAGTATTTTTCAGCATCAAAAGATATGAGGTCGAACAAGATTTAATCTCGAAACTTCACTCCGAAAAATCAGGTGGACACGGCCATTGAAGATCTATCGGCGAAAGGTCAATGCCCCTACGTCCCCAAGCCGGACGACAGGAAAGAGTTCGCGAGGTCCGTCCAAAAGAATTCCTCCGTCTGTCACTTTATAATCGGCGAGTTGAAGAAGCAACGCACCGAGATCGACGAGATGTTGCAGCTTTACGAAGAGTCGACGAGAGATTTCTCAATAATGGAAGCAACTTTGAGTCGTCAACGCGTAAAGGTACGAACATCTTATGATCTTCACGAAGCTTCACCGAAGAATCAATTTTCTTTTTTTTTTTTTCGAGCTGCGCTGAAGAGATCCTTCCCCTTTCTCTTCGCAGTAATTTTTCATTTAGATCGAACAAATGGATGCCGCGTTGGCCTCGGTGGCGAAGACTCTGAGCAACGCGAGGGAAGATATAGCGAGGCGCAAAGAGAATTTTCAGTTGGAAATGAAATCGAGACGCGGTCGGGCGGAAAGGCGAGAAGAAATCCTGAGCGTGTTTCTCAACTGGATCTCGTCGTTGGAGGCGAAGCGAAACGAAGAACGGATAGCTTCGGACTTGCGCGTGAAGGAAGCTATCGAAGAGAGAGACCGGGACAGAGCGATGTTGACACTGGCGGTCAGACAGCTTCGAGAAGTCAGGAGGATTGAAATATTGCTGACGAGACAGGGAGCCGCGACGAATCGAGGTACTTTCATCGATCGTTTCTGTTACCAATTATTATATACGATTTATCTTCATTCGCAGGAAGAGAAGACACATCGAATGGACCGATTTTAGGTACACAGTGGATATCTATGTTTAATAACATTTTTCAAACACAAATGTCCATTGTCATTTTGGTGTTCATTTTACAAAAGGCGTATTTGTAAAATTACCACATATTTTTGTAAAATTAACAGACGTTTGTGTAGAATTAATGGACCTTTTTGTAAAATTAATAGACATTCTTATAAAATGAACAAGTTTTTTCTTGTAAAATGAACATGAAAATAATTGTATACGTTTGTAGACTATAAAACGTCGATACATATTTTACTGTGAAGCATCTTCCCACGGATGTTCATCTCCGATCGGTCGAGTTGCAGTTATTTCCGGTCAATGTCCTCCTGGGCTGAGAGGGTGTGGTACATCGAGAGGGAAACCTGGTCCAGTGTTCAATAACACTTCGTCACGATGCGCTGGCGGGGTGAATGGTACTTTCGTCAAAGATTTTTATTACTAACAATCATTACGATTTATCTTCATTCGCAGGAAGAATATACATATCGAGACCGATCTTAGGTATTCGTAAATATTTGTACATTGAACAAACCTTTTTTTGTCCACAAACGTCCACTATTGTTTTATTGCTGATTTTACAAAAAAAAAAAAAAAAAATGTTTGTAAAATTAACAGACATTTTTGTATAATGGTCGAGATTATTTTTTATTTTTTAGATTAACAAGAAAATAATTCTGGACATTTGTGGACTAGAAACGTTAGAATCTATTGTTGTACTGTGCAGCATCTTTCTGCTTCTGATTTATCTTCATTCGCCGGAAGGGAAGATACATGTCGAATGGGTCAGTTTTAGGTACACATCGGGAAATAGTTCCAGCTTCTTACTGCGGATTTTCATCCCCGATCGATGGAGTTGCGCTTGTTTCCGGTCAATGTCCACCTGGGCCTAGTGGATGTGCTGCATCGAGAGGGAAACCAGGTCCAGTGTTCAATCACACTTCGACTCGATGCGCTGGCGGCGCGGATGGTTTTGGGACGGCAATGACCTTTGGCAGAGGATTTGAGGATAATAAAAACGGAGTGTGGAATTCACGAACGCCACTCGGGTACCAGAATACAGTTCGGGGACCGAGAATTTATCAACGTCGGATGCCGATCGGACGAAGAAAATCCCCGACGAACAACTCCAGGCGTCACAGAAACAAGATAAAGAATGTAAATTTAATTCACGCACGCATCAACGATCCTTTAATCGGCAAATTGAACTATCAAATTACGAAGCCTCTTTTCTGTTGAAGAAAATATCATCTTTCTCGGCGGCTTTTTGCAGGAATTCTGGAGGAAAAAATCCCGCAAATGTACGAATGATAATGAAATGAAAATAATTGTTTTTTTTTAATTTTCAGATGCAGAAGACGACAGCAGTCCGACACTGTATATAGACTCGTTACAGTTTTAAAAATTATTTTTGTCAACATTTTTTTTTTTTTTTTCAAAATGTATTGCTAAGTACTATGAAAATATAAAATTTTAGATATTCTAAATTAAAGGTGATGTGCGATTAAAAGTGAACTATCTACCGGTGTGAGAAAAAAGGCTGGGAGATGAGCCTTAACGATAAACGATAAACAGTAGACTTTTAATTTTCCTCGTTTATTATTGAAACACACAAATCGATGCGATACATGGAAATTGTGAAGATACAAAAGAAAACACAAATTGTACAAAATTGTACGAATACTTTTTACGTTGATTGGTCCATTGGAAGACGTTTAAATGAACGGTGACATAGTGAATCACGAAATTGTATACAAATTTCGTGAAGTCATAAACAAAACAAGAAAGCTTATGTGCGATTATTATTTTCGTTTAGTTATCCGGATGGAATTGAAGATCAATGAAATATATCGCCTCGTGTATCGTAAACCTAAAATGCGTGCATACGCAATAGTATGACTAGCGTCAAAAGTGCAATGGCTTCTGGTAACGCAATAACCTTTCAACGTTAGACTTCATAACGTTACACCTTAAATAATAATCAATTAATCAGGTAAATCGATTTTGTTTTATTATCCTACGATAATCTCTATAAATTGTATGCACTATCTCTATATATAAACAAAAGTCCTCAAATTTGACCAATGTTTGAACTATACATATATATTATGTATATATATATATATTTATGTATATATTAATAAATAGTACTTTTTGAATGTACGATCGTTAAACTTTGTATCTGTTAAAAAAATTTTGCAGCGCATTTTTTTTAATCCTTCTTCATCGACTCTGGACTACTGGAATGTGACTCTTAAATCGTTAATTTGGAGCACAACCATGAAAACAATTGAGGAAACCATGAGAGCGAAATAAATAAATAAATACTATGAGATTAGAGTTAAAAATAGTCGTGGTTATCAGGTTCAATGGCACCCGTGAAAGCTAGCCAACCAGCGGCTATGTAGTAAATGCAGCGGCTATGTGAATGCTGCTACGAGTGTAACTAGCCTGGCACCGCAACAGCTCCGCAACAGTGTAGTTTCATTATCGTGTGACACAACAACGTGAAAGATCTATCGAGTGCCCGCTAGTCTCATCCCGAAAGACGGTTCATACTATGCGTATGTAGTCGTCGAAATACGAAATACCTTGTAAGTAAAATTAGTTGTTATTGTTCTCGAACAAAAGTACAACAACGACCTATCGAATATTATGCGCTCGATTTATGCACTTAGTTATAGCTACCATTCAATCCTATATACCTTAGAAAGATACACGGTTTTCCTTTCTTTTAAGCCGTTTTTTATATATCACGTTTCTATACTACCCTGTGCTCTCGGATAGTAAAATAGTCGGAACGAGATAACGAGCCTCCAATCGAAAAATAGTACTTTGCGACACCGGTGCGAAAAATCGCTGTTTCGATGAAGGTTGTGAAGTAGGCAACACTCGCCTTCGATTCGCGGCCCATATCACAACTTTCGTCGAAAGGCCGCTTTCTCGCACTAGTATCGCAAATTACCATTTTGTAACAAGTGCACAAAAATGCCCGCTTTATATGCCTGCAGCGTGCGGAAAGCGTGTGAAAAAATAACTAGAGTGTTAAAAAAGTGTGTAAAACAGTAACTAGTGTGATCTGCGCAGTATTTTTCTTGCACGCAAAAAGCGCCACTTTCGCCACGCGTTACAGACACGAAAAGTGGACTTTTTTTGTGCACGTATTACAAAAAAAAACTTTCGTGAACATAGATAAATAGGAATACGAGATATGGCAGTAAATTGGACACTCTATACACGCTCTGGCACGTAAGATACATCTTCGCAAATGTCGACGAGTTTCTCGGAAACACGAGTGCGTTAATTTTGCGTAGTCTTAGAATTAGAGATGATCTGTCTTTACTATCGCGCAGACATTTGAGCCTCGTTTGTCCTACACTTTGCATTTCATTTTATGGAAATTATTTGAACGGAACAAACTGAGCGCGTCCGCGCGAAAGCAACGTGGCCCCATCTCCGCTTGGAACACCGTTTAGTTTTTTTTTTTTTTTTTTGCGAGATTTTTTGTAAATATCATTCGCGTAAAATATTCCACGTAGTTAAACGACTGTCGTACCCTTCGTAAACATTCAACTATTAAATATGATATTGTTAACGACATATCGATATTCATCGACGATAATCTTAATATATACTTTCTGCTTGATTTACCAATCATCTCATTTAATCTAATTTCAACGGATGCTAAGTAACGGTTCTATCGAGAAATATATCTTTGATTAGCTTCGAGATAGTTGTCGAACGTTCGCGTGTCGTATCACCGGTTTTTATTTTTCTTCATTTTTTGGCCGATATTGTTTTCGATTTTTTTGGACACATTTGATTTGAAATACTCTAGACATTGGTTGGCGGATCCATCGCGCAGATAATCGATTTGACGACACTAGCCGCGGCCAGGGAAGCGTAAGGCTGCCACTCTTTTACTCGAGAACCATCCTTGTAGTCGGAAATGCCTCGAACAACTGCGAAACTGTCGCGACAATTGCCAAGGATACTCTCGACGACGGCGTCCATCTCGGCGTCGAAGGCGAGGGAGCCGAAACGCGTCGCGAATTTTTGACGCAGTTGATCGTCCCGGGCGATGTGACGACCGGAGCCCACCGGCGCCAAGTGAATCCGCGGGCAACCGTCCAATCTGCAATATGATAAATAGTTACGTAACACGTCGAGATTGAAGGCATTAGTGTATTATGCTACGAGGGAGGAAGGGGCGCGATTTTCGCCGAACATGAAGTTTGCTGAACCAGGGAAGAGCAGAAATCACACCTGGTAAAAATCCACATGCTACCACATGCTACCGAACCATGCGATCGATGCGAGTGCGCGAGCCAAGCCAACACAACGGCCAGTTTATTATAATCGATAAAAGCGTTTCACCTTTTCTTCGTCGAATCATCGGGGGCTGTCGGATGAGTAACTTCAATCACATCCCTCTCGCCAATAGCCATGTACAATTTGTCGGATTCCGGAGGAGGCGCACTGAAATCATGCTCGGACTGAAGGCTTCGAAGACTCTCCAATCCCTCGGTCAAATACATTTGCCACGGAGGAGATGAATTTAGTTCCGCCTGAAGACAAAACAATGAAAAACCATACGAGGGGTTTAGACTCCGAATTACTTTTCAAATTCACAGTCTGTTTTTTTGTGTAATTTCTGTTTATATTACCTGTTCCTTGAGATTGGAGGCGATTTCCTGCAGTCCCAAGTTCGACGGGCAATATTCTTTGGTTTCGAAGTGATAACTTCCGGTCTCGTTCAATTTAGCACTCTCGCAGTAAACGTAGACGTACTTCTTGCTGGTTTCTGCCGGATGCGAGACGACGACGTCACCGAGTCTCACGTGCTTGTTGTAATCGGTATAATGCGGTACGCCACCACCGACGCCGACCAAAAATACGTAATCGACTTTTTGAAACGTTCCTAAAAGGCGCGTTGTGGTATTTCCCGCGGCGGTCATGGCTTCCCTGGTGTGACCGACGGTCGGCAATTTCGTGCACACTATACGATGAGCACCGATGTTTCCTAGAGTGTAGACATTCGATTCGCCTGAAATTCAATTCGACAGTTGTTAAAAAAAAATTATTTACCGAGCTCGACTAAACGGAGGACAAACAAAATCGTGTATAATACATGTGAGTTGTGCTGGGGCTCTTGTCGGTAAAAAAAACTGCAACACATTTTTTTTTCCGAAGGTGCCAAACTTTTCTGAAGTACAAATTATTAAGCATCCACTCAACTGTTAACCCTTTGAAGCATACATTATTTTTTACTAGTATGAAGTTTCGAATACATCGGTTGGTTATTGATGTATTTTTTTTAAATTCAAACAAGTGTATAACGTTCATTTAACCCTTTGATACATAATTTTTCAAGGGTTGAATGAAGAAGCTAATAATCCCACTTTCCCTCAAAGTATTGCAGATTCTTCAAAAAAAGGAATCAGAATACCGTTTTCGTTACCGACTGAGTCTGATTTACATAGATTTAATCATCATCGCGGACAGAAAGATACAAAAAATCTCTCGGAACTTGGTACAAGTTTTTGCGTAATCGGCAAAGCGAGCAGAAAAAAATTGATATTTACGATCGAATGAGAATAAAAAATTGTGAAAGCCTTCGATGTGAGTTGGAACACGTTTAACGAAGGCCTCGAAAATTGCTGTGAAAGCATTATTGTGCAAGGAGCTCGTGTGCTACGAATTTTTGTACCAAGCCTTCTCTCGCTCGTAAGCGGGAGGTGAGTGAAAAAAATGATCTAGAATCGGATATGAGCGAACTATACGTACTTCAAACGCGAAGCTACGTATATTTCACTCGGCTTTACGCCTAAAAAATAACGTTGAACCCATTACCTTTCAAAAAAGATCAATGACGTAAATGTACAGATGAAAAAACCATGAGAAACGAATGTTGTTGAAGCGAATACACAAAAACGATACGACACAATGCGTGGTACGACGAATTAGTGACGTACAAAATAAACACGGTCGAACGGTTTACTGCACGGTGGAATGATCACAGACGAAATTCTTTTTTTTTTGTACAGTGTGTACAAAAGCGCAGCACCCATTGGACATCCTATTGCTATTATCTGACACACAAGTGAGATACCGGAAGCGTACAGGTGATTCTGTTTGCATTATTAAAGTTAATGAGACTTTGACAAACTCTACTTTACCAAATCGGCAAATCACTCTTGGTATTCCATCAGTTGCGTCGGGAGAACTCGCGGTACCTAAAGTTTCATGCAATTGTATAATAAGCGAACGATACCTTCGACGTCGAAAACCAATTCTCAATGAGCCGATACATGGCAATCGTGTATCATTGTCGGAGAATGGAATTCGAGCCTCCAACGGCCGTAAAATCGATGGCAATGGTAATTGTTTAATTATTTAAAAATTTCATTTTTCGCGAGATCGATATTCACGTTCTTAAATATCTTCCATTTTTATCTTCCATTTATATCTTCCATTTACATCTTCCATTTACATCTTCCATTTACATGTTCCATTTATATCTTCCATTTGCATCTTCCATTTACAACTTCCATTTATATCTTCTATTTACGTCTTCCATTTATATCCCCAATTTATATCTTCCATTTATATCCTCAATTTATATCTTCCATTTATATCCTCCATTTATATCTTCCATTTAGATTCTCCATTTATATCTTCCAACATATACGTGTAGCGCAAATAGCAATTATAATCGAACTCTGTGCTTACCAACTGTTGTGTAACGAACGAAAGTTTCCTTGTTCTCGATCATAGAATCGACCGCGAGTTTTTCGCAGTACTGAGCAGTGATGATGGCTATAGTGGGTTGCTTCGAGCTCGCCATCGTCGGCATTTGCTTCACGACCTGCGAAGGTAAATACAGTACGTTAAACAGAACATTCTAAACTGTGCCTTAAAATGTAGTGGAATCGAAGTCAGGTACTTGAATCTGCGTGTCTTGATGAGCCACTCTGGTATAAGCTCCATGATCCATCGCCTTGACAACGCCCTTTTCTTGCAGTTCTTTTATTATCGCCGTAACCGCAGCTGGCGTCCAGTTGTATTGTCTGCAAAAATCGGAACAATTTTATGTCATCATTCGATAAATTAGATGGTGAAAATTGTCCAATAAAAGCACAACTTACTTGGCAATATCGTCGATTGTGACCGGATTTGGATACGCAGACTCGATAAGTTCCAACACCTTTTCCGGAGTGAGCTCGATCATTTGACCCATTATTGTCTCGTCTGTGGATACTGTCGAGAACAATTACAAAATAATTCGTAGAACTTTGCGAGTAACCGGAGTTTTTTTTTTTCAAATCTTCGTGTATCATTAAAAAATTGAAAAACGCAGTATCCGCTAAGAAAATATGGATCATTGATGTATAGTGCTCGATGGGCGATGAATATGTACAACATGAATAAATCTTTCGAAAGATTAAAGAGTCTGCTGAAAGAAAAGATACAAGCCGAGCGAAACGATGAAAACTTATCGATCATATAATGGTAAAAGGGAACAGCTACCTGTTTGCCAACAGCGACAAATCTTGTTGAGTCAATATCGTTATGGATACGTGTCTATTTGTGGATTCGGTAGGCGTAACGTTCGAGGACCGAACGCACTGACGAAAAAATTACATTGCATGTAGGCAAGTAAGTTCGACTGCAGAGTAGATATTCCCAATGAGTCGTCTATACTTAATAGTTCACGTTAAACAAGTGAGATTAAAATAGAAAGAACACATTTCGTGTCCGTCTAAACAAAAAATACAAAATAGGTTCTTTAGAAGTTTTAAACTTAAACTTATATAGCACCCATATAGCACGAAATATTTTGAAATTATTTTAGAAATACTTGCAATTATTCAAAACCTTGCGGAACATTTCTAAAATATATGAAAATGAATAATATTTTGAAGTATTCTGTCAAAATATTCTAACGCGTAATGTTTCTTAAATATTTCAGAAACATACTTGATCTTTCAACACATCTTAAATATTTCCGAAACGTAGTGATAAAATATTTTTTATTTCATGTTTCACGAAAATATCTCTATGAATGTTTCCGTGATTGCGCGGGTGAGTGTATGGAAATTGGACTGGCGATGCTGTAATCTTGCACATTTCACTAAAAAGTTTAGAAAAACATTTCAGTGAAACATTTCAATGTAAGATTTGTGAGCAGGCAAAAAATTATTTTCAAAATGTTTTTAAAACATTTCACAAATAATTCTTAATATTAGCAAAATATAAAAAAAAAGATTTTTGAAACCTTTCAAAGATATTTCCGTGCTATGTGGGAGCAATATAGAAATTCCTTCACGGATCAATAGCCAGTTTCTACGAAACGTTATTTTCTGTGTAATAAGAGCGCGGTAGCTTTCGTATGAGAATGAAATGGGTGAATGAGAGCGTGTAACAGAGTAAAACTCACAAAAATTATATGTCTATGACATTCTAGAATTGCTAACTCTAGTTGCGCTCTATTAAGTTCCATTAATCGTGCATTCGTGTTTGTCGTGGCGATATTAATTCGTCACATTGCAATGTTAAAAAAAAATTAAAAAGAATATAATAACAGTGTCTAAGATCAACCGTTGTGAAAATGTTGCTGTGTGAACGCCTCGTGTCTAATGAGCAAGTGTGTACCTACGTCGCAGACGATTAATTACGGATAAACGATGCTTTTGCAACTCTAAGAGCCTGTGTCCGAGAACAAATAATGAGCAGAACTTTGGATGGAACAATGCAAAATCTACATTCCTGACCGAACCTGATATCCAAATATTTCTCATGGATGCAGGAAGGTTCGACATTGTGTCGTCGGTTCGGGCTGTGAATAATACAAGATATACCTGTAAATATAATTCTTGAACAGACATGGTGTCCAGCAAAAAGTCCGTACGAAATTCAAGAACATTCGAGGACAATTTCCGGGACATTTCTAGGTATCGTTCGGACATTTATTAAAAGTTAAAATATCCATATCGCGCGTGGCGTACGAAATAACATTTAATTCGACAACCGTTTTCGTTTACGTTAGAATCGGTTCAGAAAAAAGCAACTACTCACTATGCACGAATGTATATATGTATCTCAGCGAAACTGAGATACAATTTTTTTTAGGATGGTCGCTCGTAATATACATTTTGAAACAAGCTCAAATTTGCGGTGAAATAAAAAATTCAAAGACAGGCAAAATTCAAGGACTTCAAGGACTTCAAGGACCGCTGGACACCATGACAGAATGTCCACGGACTCTGAAACTTGGCTGTACCCGAAGAAAAAAAAACCCAAAACATAATTGGAGATAATTTATCGGAGCCGATTATCTGCGATTGAGCTCGCGCTGCTTTTTGTTTCGACCAATTACGTTTCATTGGTGAGATCATGGGAGGCATTTTTTGTGAGCGAGCTATAGGACGAAATTTCGCCTGTTTAACGACGCTGCACACGTTCCTTTCTTTTTTAAATTAAAATTCGGATATTCTGCGAAAGAAATCGTCTCTCCCTTCGTACGAAAATTGACGAATCCTATTTGCCATATTGACGAACGGCAAATACGTTTCATCCTTTTCCATCTATCGCTCGGCGAGACTAATCGAAGGTTTCTTCGACCTAACGTCTCTTCGGTAATTGTTCGCCCGGCCGCCGCAACCTCGGTTACGGTTCGCATCGGTCTAAACTTTAATGCGCGACTACTACGGTCAATGACATTACGGTATTGAGCTGCAATTGGCTGGAATAGATTCTAACGGTACACCAACCGACACACGTACTTGAGGGCAGTGTGGAAGGTACTCTATCAATTCGTCACGATAATTGAGTGGTGGGTGGTGATCTACTCACATGGCCTCAATGGCAGACTCACAGGCTCCTCCAACTGCTTAAGTTCGACCTCTAATTTTTGTATTGTCACAAACTTGTGCTGCATCAGCTTCATTATTTTTTTAATGAAACCAACGTAATCTGCAACATTGCAAAACATATATATTATATATTATATATTATATATTATATATTATATATTATATATTATATATTATATATTATATATTATATATTATATATTATATATTATATATTATATATTATATATTATATATTATATATTATATATTATATATTATATATTATATATTATATATTATATATTATTATTTCCTTGTAAATATTTTTTATTACAAATTTTTAAATGTACCTCTGGGAAACTCTTGGGGAGTTACCAACTCCCTGAAGAATTCTTGAGCGACGCTGGGTTGCTCCAATTCTGGTAAATTTTGTTTAAACCAGAATTGCAGAGTTCTGGATTCCTGCGTGTGTTTGCCAGTTTGTGCGCTGACGAGAAACACCCTGAACTGAAGACACAAGTGAGCTGGTTGGCCTATGCCGTTTGTAACTATAAAGAAAATTATGTTTTATTAGAGTCTCTTTACGGATCTACAAGACACTAGGTAATCGGTAAAAATAGCTAAATCTTACCTGCGACGGCCTGCTTGTTAATGACTATCCCTTTATGGTCTCCACCGGCAACGTGAACATTGGACTCGTTGCCATTTTCGGCATGCGGTTTCAGAGCTTGCCTCTCGATTATCAGAGTTGTAGAGTTACTCGTCTTAGACTTTGGTGTCATCACAATGATTTCTGCACCGTATGAAAAAAATCGTATAAAAATACAAGACACAAATATATTTTTCAAATATATTTGAAAAATAAATAAATTACTTTCCCTCCTCAGATACTTTCATACGTGTGAACGAATTTTCAGGCTCGAATTTCACAGGCGTTTCATTTAAAGTGTTTAAAGAACAGGCAAAGTCAATCGTGCTGAGTTACGAATAATTCTAACTCAGCAGTTTCAAAGGAGAATATATACTTTTCAAATTTATAGTTGTAAGCATTTTCTTTTTAATTTATAAGACTTTATTGTCTGTTAAACTGTGTTTTGATTATTATTATATGAACTTCTGTTCGCTAGATCTCGATTATTTTTGTATTACAACTTTTGTGTTGTCAATAATGTACTAATGTAATGTACCATGTGAAAGGAGTGTTGAAATATACTAAATTAAATTATTAAATTATATGTGATAAGAAGATAAAAATGTGATGACAATTATGTATGAAAGTACGTAGAATAAAATAGTGTTGTTTTATTCGTGTCCTGTGCCAACATACAATGACTGACAATAAGATAACGTGACAGAAAATTTAACGAGAACAACAAATCATAAAATTAAAACTAAACTAAGTTACAAAAAAAAAAATATTACACTGACGTAACACGATAAAGAAATTTTTAAAAAAGTCGTTAAAGAGATTAAAAGTAAATTAGGCTAACGAGGATTGAGTTTGTATTCAAGGAGATCCGGAGAAGTGAGTCATGTCACTCGATTTGGAACATGACGACAGTTCGCTCGCTGACATCGAACGGAAATATAAAATCTTTATCGCACACGAAGATATAATTTTGAGATAATACGGAACGTTGTTTGAAACAATAAAAAATCTCGTATACTCACCAGTCTTTTGATCCTCCATTCTGATTGTCAAAAGTGTTTCTCGCGATAAGTCGTCGGGTTTTCTTAAAGTTTAAAGATCGGTTCAATGGACCGTGGAGGCTGCGAGGGAACTAAAGCGTACGGACGTCAGTTCGCTGGATATACGGGTCAACTGCCTCGCAATAACGCCCGGTGACTGGAGCAGAGCGAGCGACGGGGGAGGTGGAGTATCGCTTGCGCCAAACTCATTTCAGCCGAGGCTTTTGTCCCCAAAAAGCAACTAGAATGGTGATTACTAATGCGATGTAGGGCTTTTCACGGGTCTGTTATTGCCTCGCCCGAAATGGCGCGAAAGTCCGTTTCACCCGTGGAACACGACAATCCGTTCTATATGCGAACAAATCGAAATTTCGAATTGTCAACATATAGAATGGATTCCAAAAAAAAAATTCGAGATCTCGAATTAAAAGCACCGTCATTGTTTTCAAGTGGATTATGTCCCAATGAATTTCATTGGTGAACGGATGAAAGATTTTTTTTTTGCAATTTTTAGCCAATAAATTCCAAATTCTTCATCAATTTGACATTCTTTGGGTAAAAATGCAAAAAAACTTGTTTTATGTTTTTTGTTTGATTAAAATCGTTGGGAAATATACCACGATACCATGAAGAGAAAGCCGTTGGTTTTCATTCGATATCTCGAAATTGTTTATTTCGAAGTCCATTCTATGTGCTAACAAACCGAAATTTCGAATTGCGAATTGGGTATTACTCTCGAAAAAGCGTGCGTAAAACTGCAATTTCGCACCGTGTGTAATAAAACATTTTTCAACGATCGGGACCAAATATATATGAAATAAATGACCAATTGACCAAAATAAATACCAACTGAGTAGTATAAGCGTTCTCTAATGGAGAAACCTGCTTGTTCAAAAAATAATTATATTCGCCGAGAGATGGCGCCAAGTGTCACAACCCTGCAACAAACTCAGTAACCGACAGCGGTGGATGCGCAGTCGCCTGTACATACGTCAGCCAAACGGTACACTAACCTATCGATTTAGTTCCAATTGACGTCGCGAACGGCGCTGCAATCGCCCTCGCCACAACCGCCGCTGCTTCGGGGTTAACAACAAACACGTACAACGATCAACAAATTTTTCATTTGCACAGGTAAAAGAAGTAACGAAACGAAGCTTTGTTCCATTATTCGGTAACGTCAGGTTGTATCTCAGTGTCGAACGAACATTTTTGTTTTTTAATTTTAGCATCGCTATGACATCGCCGAAGGATTGGGACGTCGAGAAACACAAACAGGAGCACGAATGCGACGAGCATTGGGAACTTCGACGAAATTTTCTCGAGGCTCACAAAGACAGATTTCCCGAAGAGCAATTAGTTTGTCTGGCTCAGGTTTTCACGAACGTCGAGCTATTGGGATGCAGGCGGGCAGACATTTTTTTTACACGATTCTCTACCGCAGCATTTCTCTTTCAGCATTTTAGTGACTTTATCGTTTACTTGCAGATATCCGAAGGAAACGATGGATCTGATAGCCGAACTATCGCAAGGTGTCGCCGCTGATTACAGAGAAAGGCAAAAGACCAAGTTGCAAAGAACGTTCGTAAAGGCCTCGGACGCTGCGAGCTCAAAGGCCAAAGGTACAGCAAGGAACTGTGAGTTGTCGTTGGCCGTATTCTAGAATACGGCAAATCGTTGCATGTACTACTCCGGTTGAAATAGATTCAGCAATCATCGAAGATTATCTTTTATAAAATAATTTATTAATTTCCAGGACTCAGGACAACACCGGGAGATAGCGGACGTACCGATAACGGTGAAACTACCAGAAAAATGAAATTTGTAGAGTCCGAAACTAGTAAACCCTGTAAAAAAATGAAAATAGACAATTCGCCGTTTGGAAGAATGATTTTAATGCAATATCTGGATGACCCTCCGATCGCCGTTATACAAAAAGCCGCCGACTACGCTAAAGCCAATTTTGAGTGCAAGGTCGAGAGCAGAGATAATAATTAGTAAGTAAATTCGATGGAATATGGCGTAGAGAAGCATATCTTGTTATATAAAAAAAACCACAGTAAGAAAGAATTTGTACATTTGACAAACATTTTTGGTTCGCCAAATGTATACATTTTTTTTTATGGTGTTTTAACACACAGTAGAACCTCGCTTATCCGAGGTGCAGGCTCGGATAATACGGAAAGCTCGGATAAACGAGATAAAGCAGCAAGGCCGGCACGCGAAGTAGTCCTGTTATTCGTCTTATATCACATTTTCACTGTAAAGAAAAAATTGTAAATTTAACGTACCCGACAGAAAGTTTTTATGCAAAAATTGGCACATTAAATTTAATGTACAGTTGCAATGGAAAATTCATACACTTTATCATTGAAATTGAAGTTAAATTATTAAAATTAAAGTTAAATTATTAAAAGTAAAGTATTTCCAACGTTTTTAATGCACTGAACATTCAATTTTCGTCACAGTTGTACATAAAATTTAAGATACCAGTTTTTGCATAGAAACTTCCAGTTCGATACATTAAATTTCATACGAATTTTTGTTTACATTTTCACGTATCCAACGTCCGTTCTCCCCACATTACCTCGGATAAACGGGGTTCTGCTGTAGTTCTGTAGCATTGTCCAATCAGGGGAATTAATGGGCGATCGACGACGTAGAGATAAAGACTACTTTTGTTTCAGTCATTGCGATATATATGTTAATTCAGTAAAATTGGCCGAGGGTTCGGACACTACCAGTAAGAAGGCCAAAGCGGCTGCAGCGGTCAAAGGATTGTCCGTACTCCAGAAATATTGTTACACAGTAAAGGTAGGTAGATCGAAGCTATCTTCCTCGAAGTTGTCGCCGGCGAGTAAATGGCAAAAAATATTGTGGAGGACTTATTTATAAATCGCAGGTGAAAAAAATTGAAAGAAAAATCGACTGCCACAAGGATCAATTGATGGGCAGCGCGGAGGCGTCGCAGCAGGACGCTATAGCGTCCGACAACGTCGGCAGTAAAATGATGAAGATGATGGGCTGGTCGGGCGGCGGCCTTGGAAAAACTCAACAGGGTATCGTCGAGCCCGTTACGTAAGTCACAATTATTATTGACGACGCCTTAAGGATATATAACACATACATTCCCAAGTAAAAGTTTAATTCAATAAGCATTTCAGCATTTTGTGATATGCCAAAAGTCTGAAAAAATCAGCCATATTAATCATGTCAAGCCCTTTGATCTTTGCATACTAATAATGCCAAAAAGTTATTAACGAATGACTAGATAAATAAATTATTTTTAAAAAAATCGGGACTTTTTATGTTCTCATTTTAAACGCATTCCTTGATTTTTCTAGAATTCATATAAATTTTTTCAGAATATTCTATCACTTAAAAATTAATTTTTTCGAAAATTGACGAAATCGATTCAGAGGCACGAATTTTGTATGTGTTTCCTTATCACGTTTCTACAGTACACACAAAAAATTTCGCGGCGATTGCGCCAACCGTTCCAGTCGTTATGGCTTCAAAGAAATTTCAAAAACGTCAGAAAGTTCTGAAAAAATTAATGTGGCTTCTAGAAAATCAATGAATTAATTTGAAGAGAAAAAAAAATTTATTGATTATTAGTGGAACCATTTTTTTTAGCAATTTGTTAATAACGTTTTTACATTATTATTATGCAAAATTCATGTTGATAGCGCCTTTAATACAGTTGATTTTTTTTTTCATTTTTTTATAGCATTAAGAAGTGTTCAAATTCTCACTGAATCTCACATTTGGCTAGGAATGTACGTGTGAAGCATCCTTAATCACGTTTTCGTAATAAAATATTTTGTCGTACACACAGCGTTCAGAGACAACTGAGCCGCGAGGGTTTCGGTTTAAAGCTGACCTCGACCAATATGTCGGTGTTCATGAAAAAGGCCCGGCAGGTGTTGAGAAATTACATGAACGACGACACGAAGACCGACCTGGTATTCGCGCCGGAATTCACTAACGAGGAGAGAGGCGTGATGCACAAGTACGTAAAGCTTTCTTATCTCGCACTGATTGCCCCACGTAATTGCGCGACAACTAAAGTAATTATTTTCTCTGCGCGTGAAAAAAAAAAAAATAGAGTCGCACGAGAGTTCGGTCTGAAGGGATCGAGTTTCGGTCCGAAGAGCAAGAGAACATTGGTAATATCGCGAAAGCTCACGCCGAAGGATCTCGTCGAAGAGTTGCTCGCGGCCGGTGGAGCGAACGAAAAATACGAGCTCGTCGAACCAACGGGAACTTGAAGAAACAAAAAAAAAAACAAAAATCATTGTTTATTTTCGATACATCTTTCTTTTATTTTTTCTCCATATTCATTTGTATCTTTTCTCTCGTAAATAAAATGAATGGATCTTGTCCAACCGTTGATATTTCGAATCGGCAAAAAACTATTCGTCGTCAGCATCGAATGTGATGCGTTAAGAAATTCAATTTGTACAAATTCATAAACGTTGTTATCTCATCGTTATTAACGAAATGATCAATCAAGATATACACATAGGTGCGATGCTCGGAAGCAACGAGGGTCGTTCGAAATGTAAATGAACAATTATCAATGATAAAGGAACCCAACCGAGGGACTATTCGATAATCTCTGCGGTCTACCGCTCGCGTAGAAATACCATATTCGTAAATATATATATATTATATTACATAAATTCATCGTAGGGCCTCGAAACGATTTTTCAAAATGCGTCGAAGGCCAGTCAATTGTAAAAAAAAACGCCGCTTAAATTTCATCAGTTATTCCAATAGAACACATTATTCCAATGCCTTAGGGCCTTCGAAGGCTTTGCCTTGCGCGATGCCTTTCAAATTCTCACCGGCGTAAGAAACGAGCGGCGACACTTCGACCTCTCCGTTTACCGATAGAGCGCCGGCATTCAGGAGCCACGTTCGATGGAGCGCTATGAGATCGCGCCGGGCCGTCGACGGACAGTCCTGACCAGCAGTGTCCGAATTCTTGAGGGCGCTGAAATCCTCCTCGCGGGGCACCTCCCACGCGGCGAAATTTTTTGAAAATTTGAACACGTCGAATACAAATTTCTCGACCTTTATACCGTTCGACGCGGTGGGCACCTGGCGCACTCCATTCTCGTCGACGTACGGAATTTTCTTCTTAGCTACGTGCAACTCCAAATCGTTCTCGTGCTCGAAAGCAATGGCTTTCAAAAAATCGAGAGTAAAATAATGATTGCATATATTGCCGGCGTTGAATACTAATTTTCCGTCCTCGCGACGAAGCTCCGATGTCTCTTTGCTTATTTCACTGTACTCCACTACTCGGTAGTGACCGTCAAACTGTAAAAAAGAAAAAAAGAATCACATATTAAAATTTTATTAAATCATTAAATAATTAACTTAAATTATGAAATTAAATTAGGAAATTAAATGATTAAATTAAAAATGTAATGAAAGAGTTTAATTAAAAGTTCGATGTTTAAAAGTTTGAATTTGCGTACCTTGCATACAACGCCGATGGGCTCCGACGGTTCCGATTTCTCGACAACTTTGGCACCGCAATCGGCCGAAAAAGACAGACAGTATCCGATGAAAAGTGGATCGGCGACTTTTACCAAAATATTGTCGACGGAATGTGCGTGTACACTGCGTATATTGCGCTTCTGCATATCGTCCAAAATCCCCTCGACTTTCAGCGCCCTGTAGAGTCCGCCGTTACCGTCGGGTGCCCTGGACAATCTATGCTTCTCGTCCAGCAAAATTTCACCGTTGAAATTGTAGCAGGGTATCATTCCCTGCTTGAAAGTCTTCACGTTCTCTTTCTTGAGGCCGAAATAATCGTTCTCCTCGAAGTAGTCGAGCGTCGATTTGTCGGTAGCTTGACTCGTCAAAATGTACCTGAAAGTATTAAACAGATAATAATTACAAAATTCAATTATCGTATCTGTACGATAATTGAATAACTAATGGCAACCACTGAGGATCAATTTCTTTCGTTCAATCATCAAATTATTGCACAAAAAATACTCAAATAAGTGAATCATAAAATACCTACAAATTAAAAGCATTTTTACACAAAAATTAAATGTTTGCTTCAATTGCTAAAAAGTTGAGCTTAGCAGAAGCTTTTTCCCACTTTATCAATGGATATGTAATTGATATTCAGTAAAAATTCTTACTAAAAGTTTCTTTTAAAAACTTTTATGTTTCATTTGTAACAAATAAAACATAAAATACCTAGAATCTAAAAACATTTTTACAAAAAAATTAAATATGTACTCCGAAAAGCTGAAAATTGCAACTTGGCAGAAGCTTATCTTCCTGCTGGTCACGAATGGATATATAATTGATATTCGATAGAAAATTTTACCAAGTAACTTTTAAAAAAATTACATTAATCCAATGAATTCATCCAATGAAATTTACAAAAAAGGTTCAAATAAAAAAAACCTTATCTTCCCACTATCTATCAATGGATACATAATTGATATCAGATAAAAATTCTTACTAAAAGTTTCTTTCACAAATGACAATAATCCGATGAATATTTACATAAATATTCTAACGAATGAATCATAAAATACCTCGAATCTAAAACCCTTTTTACAAAAAAAAAATCAACAATTTACTCCGAACAGCTAAAAATTTGACTCTATCAGCCCATCTTCCCACTCTCCATCGATAGACATAAAATTGATTTTCTATAAAAATTCTTCAAAATTTTTGTTTTCTTTTAAATTACATCGATCGACTAAATAGTCCATCAGCGAATGACCTCACCAAGTGATCCCGCCTCGTTTCCCAAACTTCTGTTCGGCGATCGTCTCCAATCTGAGAATCCTTTCCGCCTGGATCCTAAAAAGGGTCTTTCGCGAGGGCAGTCCGACGTCGTACATGCCCTTTGGAAAGGTGACGCCGAGTCGAGTACCCTGACCACCGGCCATGAGCAGTACCGCGACCCTCCCGTCGGCGATCTCTCCGAGTCCGAGTTCCTCGTACTGGGCCAGCTTCTCCTGAGCGCAGCCCTTCAGCGAAGCTATAGCGTCGCTCGGAATGGGCTGCACTCTGTCGTCGAGAATCTTGTTGTTGTTCTGCGAAGAGCTCGTGGCCTTCGCGAAGTACTGATTGACCTCGTCGAGATCGACAGAAAGAACGTCATCGTAAAGTTTGCTCCGCTGGCTCGCGTTCAATTCGTCCCAAAAACGTAACAGATGGGATTGCTTGTACTTTTCGAGTTTTTCCCTCAGAGCTTCGACGTCCATAGCGATTGCAATCCCTCAATCGACGTTCGTCTTGGAAAGTTGGAAGCGCAAAACAAAAACAAAAAAAAAAAAAACAAAACAAAAGAAACGAACAAAAAGAAAAGGTAATATTTATCTATGCGGTCGGCGAAATTGTCGCGGCGAGGGTGAAGCGTGACAGTTCGAACTTCCGGTTAGGTACGTCACACCTGCGAAGGTGCGCCAGAACTGACAGTGCCAGCGAGCGTGGACTGCCATTTAGACGGCACTACATTATGATAGCTGGCTAGCGATCGAAGATCACCGGCAACAACCTTTCACTTTCACAATTGTACGAAAAAAAAAAAAATATATAAAAACTCGTCACGATTTCACTCCGCTCTCCCGAGAGCGGTCAACGCACACCGCCGCAGACGCCGGGCCGTGCGAGTGACACACACGCGCGTCTATCGTATCCTCTCTCCGCGCCTCGGGCCCTCCCATTGGCTCCGCTCTGGCCTTGGTATCTTATCTTTTTTGTTTCTCTTCCTCTTTCGAGCGGAGTTATCGATGTTTTTTTTTTCCTTCGGCTGTAATAAAAGGCTTCTCTTGGGTATTCCTGATTTTTGCGATCCTCGCCGTATTGCGAAGCTACGATATTGCTCTCTTATCGTTTCTTTCTTTACCCTGTCGAATGCACGTATACGTGTGCAAATATGCGCGACTGCGAACGCCCGAGTGCAATCAATAGCGACGGCGCGTTACTCGGTCAGCGTTTTGTTTGTTATCGACTCTCGAAGGTGGAAAACCTCGATCTTTGTGATAAAATAAAAGTCGATACGGTATAACTACAGAAATATCGGACGATCTGTAATTGAAGAGCATTTCTAACTATGTGTAGCGACAAAAGAAATTGTACATTTAACGTACTAGGACTTTAAGATTTGCTTAAATTGCTTGCATTGGTTAAAGGTTAATGTACATATGTTTTGTAAAATTCTAAAATACCAGATAAAATTACAAAACTTTTGCCAGAAATTTCCAAAAATTTTCCTTAAAACTGATAAATTTTACAGTAAAATCGCGACGCACATGTGTTTAAAATTTCGGAAACAGTTTATGTAAATAAAGCTTCCAATGATAATCTCTTTAGAATGCTTATCGCAGAGTGCTAATTATACTATGTTACATCAAATTGAATAGACTATCGCTTATACCTTTTTTTTAAAAAAGAGTTTTTACCCGAGAAAATAAACAAATAAATAAATGAATAACGTTCATGAATTTTCAAACATTTTTTTTTTTTAGAGTGTTAATAGACGCGAAAAAACATTCGCTGTGCAAGCATCGAATAAATCAGCTGTTGGCTCCAGTGTAACTGTCGCAACAGTATCGAATTCTCGTGCCACGTGTTATTGGCATTGATACAATGCCAGTACAACGCCACGTGCTGTTGTCATTGCTACAGTGGCTTACAATCGAAATCTATCGCCCTATCTACTCGTTCGCTGTGTACAAAAAAAAAAAAATACAATGCCAATACAGCGAGTGGAGTGCCCGATTGCGGATCATTTGGAGGACGCCAGCGTTCCGCGAGGAGGCCCGAAACGAGCTAGCGCTCCAGCCGCGGAACGGCAAAAATGCTCGACTGCATTCCGATGGTTCGAAAGATCAACGATTATGGTAAAGGTCGAAATATCATTCGGTCAACCAAATAGCTCCCTCATTGAAACAGCTTACTTCGGTGCGAATTTTCATCGAGGCAAACTAAACAAAAAATTAAATATCCGTTTAGAAATGATACTTTTATACAAAAATAATAACAGTGGCAAAATACTAATTGAAGGTAATTGCGACCCCTCGAGAAAACGATTCAACCAATTCAACAATTAATAAAGTGCTATAGTTAGGCGACAGTTGAAACAATACATCGTTACCTCAGGCATTTGTAAAGACATTGTTATAAATTATGTTATCACAGTAACAATAAATATTTTTCTATTTATTACAGATATGCTCCTGGGCACAGCTCTGTCGGTAACTGGTTACCGACAGTCGATCAATCGTTACCGACAGTCGATCAATTGTTACCGACGTACCATACGAAAAGCTCTCCGACGCGAGGGCGCGAAACACACTCTCATGCACATACACGCTACGCATTTTATTCTATCCGTACCAGCCGGGGATTGGCCAATTCTTCCCGAGGCTTATATACACGACGGACCGGGCTCTCGCAATAGTTCTTCAGTGCCAGGGGCAGCGGTGTATTTTTCTTCCAATCGGTAGAGCTCCTCTGGGCCGCCTATCCCGGATTCTGTAAGGTTATGTCGAGCCAAAACAAGTCTGGGCCGTTCTTGGCCTGGCCATATAGGATTCGATAGTTTTTTTAGTTTACAATTATCAAGCGCAAACTAGTCCTCCGCCGTTGAAGTGTCATTCGCGCTACTCGACGTTACGCGCTGCGCTGACATAAAAATCGATAATGTAAGTTTACGCATGTTTTTTTTTTTTTCTTTTTTTTTTTTTCGTTCTTCGTCTTCGCCCTTCGGACACTCGTAGGAGCGCTCGACCAGAGAGTTATCGTGACGTTTATCAATTAAATCTAATCGATCACCGACGTCCAACGCTATGCTTCACGCACGGCACGCTCCGCCAGTGGGTCCGATAATGACCTTGCACTTTGGTCCCTCGATATATGTAATAACGCGATTGTCACGTTGGAGAATATAATCGATGGCCTAGTCACCTGTGTGCCAGTGCAATAGCTATTTCCGTGAGATGATGCGAAAAAAAAAAACGCTCATTAAGTTAATCACATGCTGAGACGGCGTTTTCTCTCGTTTTGTGAAGAACGCGCGTCGTGACATTGACGAATTTTTTTTTTTTTTTCGCGACGCACAGTCGTAAACTGTCTCTCTTCCGGGTACCGTTCGACACGCTACGGCGTGGTCGTCTAAGCGCTCGTAAATTGCAGGGTCGATAGATGACTTCCACAAAAAGGGCGCTTCCCCTCGACGCCGACCACGCGAGGTATCCGCAACGGCACGCTTTGCAAAAAACGTAATGGGACAGTCTGCGAGTTTGCACTCCGGTCACAAAGCGAGGAGATCCAGCATGAGAAAAATAACGCTGTCCGGCATGGGCAAGGGACGCTCCAACAACTCAAAAAATTTGTCGCACACTTTTTCATTTCCGGACGAGACGCTCAAGGTATTGCGCGATTGTAACGTGTCCTCGAACCGGGATCGGACGGTACATTGGTTTTAACTGGTGCACGATTGTTTTTGTAATTGGTAGTGCGATTCATTCGACGGAGTTATTTCTTTGCACTGGAATTACGAGCGGGGAATCGAGAACACTTGGCACGTAATATTTCAACGTAGATGTAATACGCGATGCAAAGTTTCTTTTGGAAAGAGATAAAAATTAAAGTTTCACTGAAAGTTTTTTCGCATCTGTCAATTTTATGATTTTTTGGATAATATGGAAAATGTTGATATTGGTCATTTTTTTAACGGATTGTTCCTTTTATAGATACGGAGAAAATGGTACTATTCGATTTTTATTGAATTAATGTGGATCAACTTTTTCAGATTCGGAGCGCATAAAATTAAATTGAAATTTTTGGGACTTTGAAGCATCAATTATCATAATTTGTAATGTGTCATTTACTTGACTGAAAAACTCCTTTGCACAGAAATTACACGTGGTAAATCAAAAACACGAGAAATGGAATATTCACATATTCTTATGTATTATGTATGTGTTTGAATGCTTACATAGTACAAAAGAGATGTTTTTGAGAAAAGAAAAGTTGAAAATTCAAATTTTCATAACTTTCTTGAAATGTTCCTTTATTTGCAAAGCTTCGTCGATGAAAAAACTTTTTCTGCACTTTCTGCTTCCTCATCCAGGAAGATTTGCGAATAAAGGAACATTACAAAAAAAGTCACACAAAAGTTGCAATTTTCAATTTTTATAAGAAAGCAATATGAAAACTTCGATTTTAGACTGTTTTCAACCTCAACGTCGTGCTTGCCTTTTATGCAATGAAATAATAAATACATATCCATAGAATAACGAAAAACCAACAGAACAGTAAAGGTCGATTAATCGATGATTGGTGTTTTATAATAAAGACAATGTACTTTCCGATCCCTCGAAATTGCCATTGATGTTGTAAAGCTGTCTGCACGCGTCCCTCAAGTCGACGTATTGTTGTCAGGTGGAGCAGCTCAACGTAAACGTAGCGACCGAGGAAGAGCTGATGACCCTTCCAGGCATAAGTCGCAGTCTAGCGGCCAACATAGTCAGTCACAGACAATTAATAGGACGCTTCAATAGAGTAGAAGACCTGGCTCTAGTGTCAGGCGTAGGTGCTCACAAGCTTGAACTCTTCAAGCTGGAGGTTTATGTTCCTTCTGCAAGTGCTAGCGGCACTTCCTCGCGGGCGTCCATAAGCATGGATTCCGTCGGGAACAGCGAGAGCGTCGTCGACGTCAACGGCGCCAGCGTTTTCGCTCTTCAAGCAGTCCCGGGTGTTAATCAGGTGAGACACGCTCGGCCCTCGCTTCGATTCATCGGAAATCGGAGTAAACGAGGAAAAAGAAAAAAAAGTTACACGATTGTCCTTACATTTATGATTTGTTTACGCTTTTTTTCACGCTTTTCGTTTGTATTTCAAAGTCAGCTTCCTCATCCTCGACCCAAGCGAACCACAGATGCGCCGCACCCGCTCTCGCGAGGCCGATAATTCTTCCGTACCGATTCGAATAGAAAACAAAAACCAAAAAATTTGAGAGCGATTTTTGTCTCGCAACACGTACGCAAGCAAAATTAATGAAATAGAAATTTTATTTTAGGTGCACGATTTATTTTCCGTGAGAGTGGCGATAAAGAGGCGTTTCGTTGATGGATGGTTTGCTCATGTTCGTAGGAATTAGCATCGAGGATCGTCGAGAGACGACTGAAGTATGGACCTTATCGCTCGTTGGACGAATTAGCTAAGCTACGGGGCATGGGAAAGCATCGTCTCGCTGTGATAAAGCCGTACCTGAAACTCAACGGAATTTCTAACGGTTCCGTAACACCCACGCCGAGCAATGGGAGCACAATGTCGCCGTGGATCGGACCTCAGGCTTCCAGCACTCCGAAAGTTAACAATACATCGAGACAGCCTCTTCGATCACATCGCAACAAGACTCCGTCGAGAATGTGAGCTGGTTTCGCTATTCGCTATTTTTACAATGCCGTATTTATAGCTCGGCATAATTTTCGTTGGTTCGATTATGCACGGGGGCGATATAAGATTTTTTTTATGGATTCCCTAACGGAACTGAGGTGATCGGCGGCAGACTTCAAATGAATTTATGGACAATGTGCAACATTTTTACTTGCTCTAGATTCGCTTATAACGTTCACTGGTAAAAAAGCTATTGTAAATTTAATGTAATTGTGCTGAGAAATTAATTAACTTTTGGAGTGAGTTTAAAGTATATTATTGAAATTAAAGTAGTTTTATAGTAAAATTAAAGTAAATTATTGAAAGTAAAGTTTTTAAAAAGTTTTTAATATAGCGTTCGTTGATATTTCATTGCAATTGCACGTGAAATTTAAATACCGTTTTATGCATAAAAACTTTCAGTATCAGAATTGAATTGAATTTCATAGGATATGTTTTCATAGAATTCCAACATTGAATTTCATACAAATTTTGTTTATAGTGTTTATTTTCACGTCGTTTTTCCTGTAGCTCTTGCAACCATCGGTACATAGTCTTATTTATTTGACTTGTAGTTGCATCGGGATCGCTCAGGTCCACCAAATCAGAGTTCCATAGTGATTAAAAATTTGCATAAAATGATCGGTCTCATTCCGGTATAGCCGCAATGTGAAAAGAAATTCATATGACATTTAATGCACCGGACTGGCAGTTTTTAAGCAAAAACTAGTATATTAAATTTTATGTACAATCGCGATGAAAAATTAATTTCTAAAATTTCAGAAACGAATTACTTTCAATCATTTACTTTAATTTTACTATGAAAGTGCTTTAATTCCACTAATTTACATTAATTTCACTCAAAAAGTCCATTAATCTTTCATGACAATTGTACATTAATTTTAGTGTACTAGTTTCTGCATAAAAACTTCCAGTCCAGTGAATTAGATTTACCATTTTTTTTAAATCGTAAATCGACTACAATCCAACTCCGAATCCGTCGTTGTACTAGTTTGGCTAGGAAAATGTGAATGAGAACGATGAATACATTTTTATCGATACGAATGCAATTGCCTCTGTTACAGTCTGCGCAACGACGACGAGAAGAAATGCGCCGAGTTGAATGCGGGAATTTCCGAAGACGAGATATGGGAATTATTGAGCGTCGCGAGTCCGCGACCGAGCGTGCCGCCGGAATTCGCCGAGGAATCATTCGGCAAATCGTCTATAAGGCTCGCGACATGGAATTTGACCGGGTTCAACATCGACAAAGCCAGCAATCCCGGAGTCATGGAAGTCGTTTGTCGAACTATTTTGGAAAATCGGTTCGTACAGACATTTCCGCTCGGTCGACGCTATTCGAGTAATCGCGTCTCGATGATTGAGTATCGATAAATCTGTCCCAGGCTCTCACTGATGGCTCTCCAAGAGGTCAAGAGTCAGGAGGCCCTCGACAAATTGACGAGAGAATTAAACGCTCCGAGCCTGAAGCGCGTACGAGATTGGCGCGAGAATCAACGCGCCTGGCGATCTATTCACCTCGGCGCTGGCTTGGCCGTGCTCTGGGACTCGAATCCAGACAAGTGTATCACGCTCAGAGAACAACCACCGGCCACGACGGTTTTACTTCCGGTTCTTGCCTCCATGATATTTCACGTGAGCGTCGGACGAGAAAACTTTTTCTGTTTTTTTTTTCGTCCTGATCTGCACTGTAAAAAAAAAACATTGTAAATTTAATGTACCGGACTGGAAGTTTTTATCCAAAGATTGGTACATTCAACTTCATGTCCAATTGCAATGAAAAATTAATATCCTTTTTCAGTGAAATTAAAGTACTTAATTAAAATTAACGTAAATTAATAAAATTAAAGTAAATTATTAAAACTAAAGTATTTCCAATGTTTTTAATGCACTGAACATTATTTTTTCATCGCAATTGTACATGAAATGTATTATAGCAGCTTTTGCATAAAAACTTCTAGACTGGTGCATTGAATTCCATACGATTTTTTTGTACAGTCTGTGCAACAGGGAATAATCTCGATTGTATTTTGTTTTTGCAGGTAAACGAAATCGATTTGACTCTGATAAACATACACATGCACGAGTCGAGCGACAACAGGATAATCGAGCGTTTCGCCAACACGAGGAACGCGATATTTCTCGGTGATTTCACGCTCTCCGACGACTCAGCGAACGTTTACAACGAGGCACTAAGCGAATGCAACACGGCCGTTTATTCCGATAAATCATTGTACAAGGATAAAATAATTTGGGGCAAGGGTTCGAAGAAGCTGTTCGACACTGGTGTGTCTCGGGTGGTGAGACAGGGGCTCACCCACTTGGGAATACCTCACGGATGGCGATGGGGCGGTCCGGCTTCCAGTCACTGTCCCGTCTGGTGCGAAATATTCACGGAGCCCAGCGAGATCTGATGGCTCGCTTTTACCTTAGCCAACAATCGTATAAGCAATTGTGACGCGTGCAACCTACCGAACGGAAAATGCACGCGTGATTTTTAGATCCGCAGTCTGCGTTTGCAAAGTGTGTTTGCTGTATTGGTTTTTCTTTTTCTTCTTCCTATTTTTCTATTATCGTCTATTCTTCCTTCCGACTGCGGACGGAACTTCCTCACGAAATTTTACAGATTATCTCTGTATCGTCTCCTTTACCTAAGATAGAGTTATATCGCAAAAGGAAAAGAAAAAAAAAAGAAGAGAACTTGGAAATATTAATATATAGAATGAATTAACGACGTACTGTACATATGTCAATCTCCAGTTTCCGCGGAGATTTCCACTTATGTAATTGAATTTTTTTTTCTTCCCTATTTAACGATGACAAGTTACGAAAAAAAAATCTCTTGGAACAGAATATCCTTTTTAGAAGGAACAAGACTGACTATTCCATTTGTAATGAACGCGTGATGGTGCGATGCTGGCATGTCGCAATTACAATGTATCCAGTGCATAATAACGTTGAATATAATGAAATATTATTTTTCATAGAATTGTCGACCACAATTATTATCCCGCTCATTATCATGGTGTCCAGTAAAAAGTCGGTATGATATTCAAGGACGTACCAGGACGTTTCCAGGTTGGGTTGGGACGTTTATAAAAAAATTAATTAAGAAATAACATTTAGTTCGATAACCGTTTTCGTTTACGTTGGCATCGGTTCAGAAGAAATCTACTCACTGTGCACAAAATGTATGTACGAGATATTCCATACCAAATCAACCTGGATCCGACCCTTCACATCTTCGATTTGACCGGCGATTTTTTATATGGTTGAACTAACTCTCCGAAGCACTCAGATATTTTTTTAGATTTTTTCAGAACGTCTATAATTATTTATAATTAAAAAAGGAATTTATTGATCACTATAATATAAAAATCTGAAAAATCATGTGTCGCATATAAGGAATTTTTTATTTAAGACCGGAGTGGGTCGACGTTTTCGATGGCTTTTCGTAAAAAACAGTAAAAAGAATTTTAGAAGAAAAAATCAGTCGATTGTGGGCTATCGCTTGATCATTTTTATATTCAATTCTGCATTTCTTAAGATTTTTCCGACCTTTCCGAAGTTTTTTTTTTACTTAAAAACAAAGAAAACTTCAGAAAAATCTTAAAAACTTCCCAACCATGCAGTGTTGCATCTAAAAATTGTCAAGCGATAACCCATGATCGACTGATTTTTTCCAGTTTTTTTCGAAAAAATAAATGGTTACGTCGGCCCACTCCACCTTAAACGTAAAAAAAAAAATCTTATATTGGCACATGGTTATTCTGAATTTTTCCGGATTTCAATTATGGATACACATTTTTTTTAGAATGGTCGCTAGTAGTATACATTTTGAATCAATCTCATATTTGTGGAGAAAAACAAAATTCAGGGACACTCAATGAAATTCAAGGACATTCCAGAACTTCTTCAGGGACAGGCAAAATTCGTCGATAGGTCCAGGACTTCAAGGACTTCAAGCGCCGCCGGACACCATGATTATCCGTATCGTAATTTTCGTGTTACTTAGAAATAAAAAATATTTCTATTGTCTTCTTCTCAAGGTAAATAATTACAAATAACATTTATTGTAACGTTGAAAAAACGTTTATATGTGTAAAATTTTCTTCTGTAAAATCTTTCTTGGGTCTTTTTACATCATATACATTATATACATAATCATACATAGGTTTTTTTTTCCTTACAAAAATATAGATTGGACATTGCTGAAAAAATCTCTCTCCGAGAAAATTTCATTCTCAGAACACTCTAGAAGTTGCAAATTCTAACGTGCTCCTTATGTTTTCATCATTCGATCAATACTCAATCTTGCTGTACAAGGGTTCGACGATTGAGAATTCTCACTGTATCGAATCACATCAACCATGATTTGCCGTGTTTTTTTAAACATTGTTAAAAAAAGAATTTCACGCCAAAAACGTTCATTCGTTCGTGACGTGAGTCGCCGTGGGACCTTCGATGGGCTCGAGTTCGTCGGTTATCACGATTTCCGTTGATTCGGCCTCTTTGTGGAGAGCTATCATGATTTTGTCACTCGAAGAACTGTCGGTCGAGCCTTCTTGCGTCGATGTAGCGGCTTCCTGGAACATAAGAAAAAAAATTCGTTAACATTTTATTCATCTGGACCTAGAAACCAGAGGTGAGCAAAGTACCAAAAAATAATTCAAGTACAAAGTATCGCAAGTATTTGAAGTGTCAAGTACTTTGTTTACTTAATGTATTTTTCAAGTACTTTTTCCAAGTACTTTTCGTAATGAATTCCGTAGCGTTAAGCGTTATTTAAGCTGTAAAAAAAAGTACACAATAATTTGTAATAATTTATAACATTTTTGCGCATAGCTTTCTCTATGAGAAACTTCGTTAATCGATTTCGGCCTCCTCAGTGACGAAGCTATACGCAAATTGCTATAAGTGAGGAAGCCATGTGCAAATAAATAACGTTGCAGTTTTTTTTCATAGCATTAAAAAATGTTGACAAATTATAAAATTTAAACGGTTAAGATTTACCATAAAATCATTGTGAAAAATCGCTAACTGAAATTTTTGTAATTGATCGTTTTGAGGTCTTTAATCTATTCTTTACTTCTTTTTCATGAAATAAAAATTTCTTTGCGATTACAAACTTCTATAAACTTCTTGGGAAGTCTAGTCTGATAGTCATTTTTTTTGTTTTGATAGTCATGTTAATAGAAACAGGATGTCGTGCTCGAATTATGGATACTCATTGAGTATCCGTAACGCGAGCGTGTACTCAAAAAGTACTTGTACCTGGTCCTTCCTACCGTAAAAAAGTACTTGAAAAACTACAAAAAAAAGTACTTGTACGAAAAAAGTACTTGTGTACTTCAAGTACTGCCCAGCTCTGCTGCAGACAGTCACCGGATTTCCGTCGACGGCATTAATTGTCAAAACTTACCGTACTCCTGATCTTCGTATGGGTCTTGATGTGTTTCGTCAGATGATCGGATCGCATGAATTTCTTCGTACACTCGGGGCACTGAAACTTCTTCTCGCCGGTGTGGGTTCTCCGGTGACGCTGAAGCTCGTCGGACCTCGTGAATTTTTTCCCGCAGAATATCCAACTGCATACGAAAGGTCGTTCACCGGTGTGCCATCGGAGATGAGCTCGCAGATGGCTGGTCTTTCCGTAAACTTTGTTGCACCCTGCTATGTGGCATATGTGTTGTCGTTTTCTCGTCAAGTCTCTGTTTCTCTCGCCGTCGCCGCAGTTCGGACAGGTGCAAGCGACCCTTCGACGATGCTGCTTGGTGCCTGCTTCGAGATTGTCGTTGGCGAACGGCGCGGCCGGCGCCGCCTGCTGCTGCTGTTGCTGAGGCGTTGGCGTGTTGCTGGTCAGCCCGCCGTTCGACGGTATCGTCTGGAGTATCTGCCACTTTGTCGGGTCCGAAGAGTCGATGTGAACCGCCGGCGACGTCACCATTGTCGCCCCGGCGTTCACCGTTCCCGTCGCCGGGACGTTGTGAACGGTGTGCTGAAGAGCGCTCGCCGGAATAACCTGGACGTTACCCAAGCCAGGAATATTTTGGACCGGGATGGATTGGAGAAATCCGTTTGTCGTGTTCATCCCAGCGGCGGGCTGGAGTTGCATTATGCCACCGTTGCCAACGTTGATCCCTCTCATCATGCCTCCTTGGTGGCTCGTCAAATTCGCCAGGGCGGAAGCCGGGATGAGTGTCAGCTGCTGTCCTTGAGCGCCTGATTAACAAGATCCATTTTTTTAGTTTTATTACGATACTTTCTCTCCTCACACAAATCGTACATAATGAGGATGTAAGAAAAAACGTGCAAAATGTGCATGAAGTGTGTGTTTTACGGTTTCGCGCATAACTTCCTCTATGATAAATTTCGATGTTCGATTTTGGCTTTCTCATAGAGGAAGCTATAATTAAATTACAAGTTTAACCAACAAAATATAAAAGAACATTATGAGACAGCGTTATGAACATTTCAATTTTCAACTCAAAATATTATATTCGTGTCTAGTTTTCGGATGACAGTTCAACATTTACGCAAGTTACAGATACCATATATTTTTCTAAAAATTCAATATCGCTTAGAATCTCAATTCGGCCTCAATCTGTATAAAAACGGCTCTGAATGAAGAGACGTCCCCAATCTCCTAGTGTACCAATTTTCAACTGGCTATCTGAAACCGGTTCAGAGTTATAATCGCTTTAAACGATGCAAGTCTCATATACATACATACACATACACAAACATACAGCCACACGCCAATTAAAAATCACCTTTCTCGACATTTCAGACTATTTCAAGTACTCTGGCACTAAAATCTCGAAAATCATTTTTTTTTACAAAAACATAGCTTTCTCTACGAGAAGGCAAAAGAAAAGATCATTCGATGAACAATCGGTCTAAACGAAGAACCGTTTGGTTTATTACCTGTGATCGTAATGGGCTGTATCGTCTGCTGCTGAGGTTGCGCCGCCGGGATATGTATGACTTGGCCATTGGCCAATTGACTCGCGTCGATACTGGTGAGTTTAATGTCGCCGACTTCCTCGCCAGGCCTCGTCAGCGCGGAGAGGGTCTGAACGTCGATCTTCTGACCGTCCTTCGTGGTCAGGATCGTTCCGCCGGCGCTTCCCGCTCTGCCGAGAGGTCCGATTCCCACGACCTACATTTTATGTTAAATGAATGTGACTCTGTGTTCTCCTCTCGTACGAGATGTTCGTAAGCGAATAGACGTAAGCGGATCTCGTGATCACCTGAACGTTGCCCTGACCGGCGACGCTGGTCGTCCAAGTCGTGCTGGAGGCCGGCGTCGAGGCCGCGACTTGCTGAGCCTGCTGCTGTATCTGAACCTCGGTCACTTGCTGCTGTTGCTGCTGCGCCGCCACTTGCTGAACAACCTGTTGTTGCGCCTGCTGCGCTGCAACTTGGTGAACAACTTGCGCCTGCTGCGCTTGCTGCTGTGCGACCTGCTGCGCAACCTGTTGCTGCGCCTGCTGCTGCGCCTGCTGCTGCGCCACTTGCTGGGCAACTTGCTGAGCAACTTGCTGACCCTGCAATCCCTGAAGCTGCGGAAGATTCGCTATTTGCACCTGCTGTATCTGACCGTTCGGCGTTATTATCTGGGCCATCTGCGGCACTTGCTGAAACACATCGAACGGTTGATTATTCACACGCGAGATATGTGCAGTTTTTTTTTTTTTTTTTGTAAGCGTCGATTGACCAAAAATGACCGCCGGTTGATCGTTTGTTTTGACACGAGCAAACGTTTGTTGTGTCATGACCGTCATTTTTGTTCCATGTCACGAATATAGTAAAAACGGCGAAGAACGTCTAGTTGGGATTTTCGCTTTTTTTTTGGTCAGAAATTTTGTCAAGTTTTTAGCAGTTCATGCCAATTTTGAAGGAACTTTTCTAACTCGTTGAGTTCATGATCATTCATATTTTCATTTTTTTAAATCAATTAATTCATCATTGAAATAAAATTATAAAACGAAAACAAAATAATTTTTTTTTCTGATCAACCCGATTGGTATTTTGTTAATGTCGAATTTGGAAACATGGAGCTTATTAGAGTTAATGTTGTTATTGTCACAGTGCGCTCATTTCTGGACCAGTCAATTGACGGTCACGTGCCAGTCAGTTGACAAAAAATGACTTGTTACAAAGTCGGTGCGCGACGTAGAGTAGCGCATTCAAAAATATAATCATAATAAAGGACATTCGAATAAACATTAACCGAACGTGGCACATTTTGGTTTTCGCAAAGAAACGATCGACAACGGTTAATACGATTGCAGAGGAATTTTGCGAGACTCACCTGCGTTATCTGCGGTATCATTTGCGTATTACCCATATTGAAGACACTGGATAAGGCTTGAATGGGAAAATGCACTGTCTGATAGACGGTCTGCCCGTTGCCGGCGTTGACCGGCACTTGTACGGGGACAGTCTGCTGAACGTGCTGCATCGGGAACTGCAGCGGTCTGACCTGAACGCTCTGACCTGAAATATCGAGGGTAGCCTTGGAATCTGCCCGGTCGTTATTTCAAGGCGAAGAAGGCAGTGGTTAATCGATGAAAGCGTGTGAGGGCGATTACGAGTTAGTAAAGCTAATGCTATCGAGGAAGTGATCGAGGCAAATTGAATGAAAATGAAAACGAAAATAAAAATAAATGTAAATAGTTATTTGTATGGCAAGGGCGTAGAAAGGCAGTTCCTGACGAGTGTGAAAATGCCGCAGGAGCCGAAGTCAAGTGCGGCATTCACAGGAGTCGAGACTCCCTCTTCTACGCTCATGACATCATACAATTTTTCCTAACAAATTCACGAAAATCACGTTTTTCGTTTTTGGGAAGTGTGCGCAGAAAAGCACTTCCCGCACTAGTGCGGGAATAGTGTATTATGCTACAAGGGAGGAAAGTGCGTCTTTTCACTGAGTGTGAAGTTTAATGCCCGAGCGAAGCGTGGGCGGAAATTCATACGAGGTGAAAAATCACTTCCTCCCGAGTGACATCCGCAATTTTTTTCCGGACTATGCAAAAATGTGGGCATATTTCTAGGCCTATCACGAGGATGGAAATTGGCCGAGTCTTGACGAGCGGGAGGAAAAGTAATCTTTTCCTCCCGCTAAATCACTTTTAATCCCGCTCGTCAAGAATCGGCCACTTTCCACCCCCGTTACAGGCATGAAATAGGGCCTTTTTAGCGTAGTCGGGGAAAAAAAAAATGTCTGTATTTTTCACGCACGCGATGCGAAAAAGTGCGTTTCTGCGCACACTTCTCAGAAACGGAAAACGTGATTTTACGTGCATGCGTTAGGAAAAATAAAAACAAACGAGGGACGATGCGGTTGAAGTCGAAAGCGCAAAAGTGAGATGAGACTGTACCTGTGGGCAGCTGTACGGTTTGACCACCGAGATTCTGAATGATCGACGTAGGGAATACATGGGGTGCCCTTATCAGACTGACCGGATGCGGCGTTATTATCGTTTGACCGTTAGCAAGATGTACTTGCTGACCGCCGGCAGTGGTGAACTGCATCGACGGCTGGCCCTGGTGATGGGCACCGGCCGCGGACATCGCCGAGGATGGAATAAAAAGGGCTTCCTGGCCGTCGATGTTGACCGTCTGCATCTGCGGTATGACACTGTAGCTGAGCTGCTGCTGTTGGGGCTGCTGCTGCTGTTGGGTCTGCTGCTGCGCCTGCTGCTGCTGAGTTTGCTGTACCACCTGTTGCTGCTGTTGCTGCTGCTGTTGTTGCTGTTGCTGTTGGTGCTGCTGTTGTAGCGCGGCCTGCGCCTGTGTGCTGATCAGCTGGGCGCCCTGAGACAAAAGTTCGGTGTCAATTGATCGATCACGTTTACGAGAAATTATTTAGTTACCTAAAAATAATAAGTTAATCGGCTCTTCCACTGTCAATAATTCCAGACAAATGGTAGAAAGTGTTTCTAATCTTACTGTGTCAAATGATACGAAGTTGATCCAAAATAGTTGACGAGACATCATTTTGAATTAGGATTAATAATTATAATAATAATGGGGGCCTCAAGGCAAAAGTTTGGTGTTGACAATCAATCACGTTTACGAGAAACTATTTAAGTTACGTAAAAATAATGAATTAATCGTCCCTTCTATCAATAATTATACAGAGATAGTAAAAAGGATTTCTGATCTTACTGCGTCAAGTGATATGGAATGGATTGAAAATAGTTGACGGAACGTAAGTTTGAATTAGCATTAATAGTAATAACAATCCGATCGTAGGAAGAAATATAACAAGCCTCAAAAAAGTTTACGAAAAAGAGAAATAATGTAAAAAAATTATTAATAATGAAGTTAAAAAAAATTATATATTATATACTACAACTACACATGCTACAAGCTATATCTATGAAATTTTATCTGAACTGTAAAAACTGCAAATGTTAAAGGGTTTGTCCTGTAAATAAATAAATAAATAAATAATACCTGGAGAAATTGTTGCTGCAGAGCCTGAACGGAAATAGTCTGTGTTCTCTGTTGCTCGTGCTGCTGCTGTTGCTGCTGCGCAGCCTGCAGCGGCATGAAATTTTGGAGCTGCTGCAGCGTGATGACTTGGGGCTGTTGGTGTTGATGAATCTGTTGTTGCTGGACATCTTGCTGGTGTTGCTGCTGCTGCTGTTGCTGCTGCTGAGCTTGTAACTGTTGCAATACATTGGCGCTCACGAATCGAATCTGCGGCTGAATTTGCTGCTGTTCCAATTGCAGTTGTTGCTGCTGCTGCTGTTGCTGTTGCTGCTGCTCGTGCACCTCTTGCTGAACTTGTTGGACCTGACTCTGCAACTGTTCGTTGTGTTCAACGATCTCTTCCTGCAAAAGAAAAATTCACACTTTAGCCAACGGACAACAGAAATTTTAATGATTTAGATGGCAATTTAATAAAAAATTCCTATCAGGAATTTAATTCATGAAGTGCTGAATGGTGTCATAGAATTATCTGCGCTCGTGAACTTCATCGTTGTGAATTTTCCTTGATAATATGCACCACTTGCTATGTTGAGGCTTTTTTTTTTAAGTCAAAATAGAACAAGCCTAGCAAAAAAAACTCAACAACGTCACGAATTGCCAGTTTTGGAAAGTAATATAAAATGCTGAATTTTACCAAGTTGTCGTTCTAAGTGTTCGTGACACTAGCGAACGCACATGTTCTAAGATACGAATAATTATGTAAAATCATTTACAGACATCTATTTGTCCGTCCGTAATTGCTTTTTTTTTCTTGCAAACTGCGTTATGTACTACGTATGCGAGCAAATATTGCACGTCTCGCGTTTTCGATTTGCCGTGTGCGATTTCTGTGTAGAGTTTTTTTCATCGAGTAAATTGCAGTTACAAAAAAAATTACAAATGAATTCACCATCGCTCTGTCTCACCTGCAAACTGTCTCCAGCATTCGCGCTTTGCTTCATAGCGGTGGAGTCCACTTGGGAACTCTCGAATCGCAGTCAAATGGCATCGACAACTTTGCTGTGACGAGTATGCGACAGTGGGCTAGGAATCTTGGGCTCCACGGATTTCATGAGAAAGCACACGTATCATAGTACTTCTCTTCGTGAAAATGAAAATAAATAAAATATATATATATATATATACGCTATCAACACAGGACTTCGGCTCTACTGGACTTGGATTTTTCATCGGACTACAAAGGCTATCCCACCAGCGTTACGTATTTCCCTGAATATTCCGATAGATTTGTGAAGTAACGGTAGCAACGCTTGGACAATCGTAGGAACCCAGCCGGACAAGCAGCACAAAAACGACGCAGTCGGCGCAATATTTGCAACAATTTGCTACATGCGTGGCACATGTCGCAAATATTGCGCCAACTGCGTCGTTTATGTGCCGTTTGTCCGGCTGGGAAGATTTGATTTAATCCAAATGTTAAGTATTGTATTTTATTTCTTTCATATTTATATATATGTGATATTTGTTTTTTTTTTACAAGAGATGTTTGTCAGTACTTTGTATTATGTAGCGTTAAAAAAAAAAATTTAATTAGCCATTCTTGTCATGTAAATATATAGTACATATATATATTGAAATTTAGCATACCTCTCGTTTTCGGTTCACAACTTTTGAGTTCTGTCTAAAGGTATTGTTCTGTCAATACATTGGAATAAATAAAGATTAGTAATCCAATTTAACAATTGCAATCGTATCTAGAAATATCATTTAATGCCTAAAAAAGTTATAAAAGGTTTTGAGCCTAAATTTTTTTCTGTTCCATTTTTGTTAAAAAAACAGATATAGTGTCCGGAAATTGGTACAAGCGTTGCTGCACACGCGACCCAACAATCGGACGGTTCGAAGGTGTTGGGTTAGCCAGTTTTTCACGTCGCGCTTATCTTCAGTATTGTTTCGCGCAAATATAATTTTTTATTGATTTAATTGAGTTAACACTACGAATGCTCGGACACGTCTCAGTCGTCGGACGCTCCTACGAAGATTCATTTATTCCGAATCCTAAGTATTAGAAGTCCAATCTGACACTTGTAATCGTATCTACGAACACTATTCGACGCACAGTGAAAAGTTACGCAAAGTGTTTAAGCCGGAATTATTTTCGATCGCTGAATTTTTGTTAAAAGAAAGGCGGCACAGTGTCCGAAAATTGGTTCTAGCGTTCTACACACGCGACCCAATAATCGAACAGTTCGAAGAAGTTAGGTTAGCCAGCTTTCTCGCTTATTATTCACTATTGTTTCGCGCAAATATAATTTTTTTTTTTTCATCGATTCAATTAACAAATGCCAAAGAAATTCTTCTAGTTAATAAACACTAGTTCAGTTCGTACGTCGAAATTACTCGAAATTTACGATCCTCCGAAGCGTTGGGAGACGCAGTGTCCGAATATAGGGACGTGCCGAAAAATCGCGTCCTTAGACTGGTACGTTTGAACTCTTTGATTCTCTACCGTAAAAAAAAAAAAAAAAACCAAAACAAAAACAACAAAAATTCAAATGACAAAACATTAATTTGAATAGTAAAAGTATATTTAACATGAAAAAAAAGAAAATAAAAAATTAGTGTTTAATCGATGCCTTTTCGAAGCTGGAAACTACAGCTTGACCTTAATTTCTGTTATATATCCACGAAAACTCAGTCCCCAACCGACTAATAACTGGAATCTGGTCGGATTCTGTAAACCGTCAGAGCATTACCAATCTATCCCATTTTACATCTCGCACTATCTCCGTGACCATTCGATAGTCCTTCGAAACAAAACACTTATAATGAATTTTCCCGAGCCCAGGAGAAAAAAGCAAAACAATTTTCGGTGACCACACAAACACACAGAGCCGGGCGAGAAGCGTTTCGAGGTGCACGTGCGAAAGGCGATGCTCGGCGCGGGAGACAAAGGCCCGGCCTCGAGGACCCGCCACGAGTACCGCCTCTCTACGCCCCTGCACCGCGGTGCCCCACCCGCGAAACGCTATCTATCCGCTCCTCGGCGCTTCGTTCCCTGCGCTCGCGAGACGCTTCGGTGTGCTCCTCCGTGTGCAGTCTCGCTCTCGCTATGCGCACACAGCGACACACACACGCACACACATATACATACACACAGAGGCACACGTTCTCTAATTCGCTTCGACTCTACGACCGAGCGGACACGCTCTCGCCCAGAGAGGGTTTCGCGGATAGAACCTCCGCCACACCCGCCCACTCGTGGCTCACGCGGCCCCCCCGAGCTATATAGAGCTCACGAACGGAACACACAGGTTCCCTCGTTCGTTCGTTCGCGCGGGGTTCAGCCTCCACCCACTTTCGTGCCTCGGAGACTCCACCTAACGCGCGAATCGACACGTGCTCTCTTCTCTTTCCGTACCTCCGTTTTATCTATCGTTCCTCTCACCCCTTGGACCTCGTGGGGCTTTGCGCCCGCCGAGCCGAAACACCTTTTTCCCGACCGGTCTCGCTCGCCGATATAACCCCCAAAAAAAACACGCTTCACTTATCGCCCAAACTCCTCGCGCGATGCCCCCTTTTTTTTTTCTTCTACATTACCTGAGTTTCTGTCTCGTTCTTCGACGCTGCCATAGCCCACGCTGCGTCGCACTACAGCTTATTTTTATTTATTTTATTTTGGTCCTTTTTTATTTCGTTACACCGTATATATATGATGTATATATGATATATATATATATGTGTGTTGTTGTATCTTAAGTTTCGATAGTTCGTTGCTCGGTTGTTGTGCGCGCACCCGCGGCACACGACTCTACGACAGCCCCGATACCTCGATGTCCCTCGATGCCGTGGTTCGCTCTGACCCGACAGCGAATGTTAACAAACCGCTCGGCGGCATCGTTCGAGCGTGACCGAAAGTAACGACGAGAGTGTGTAAATAAGCCGTCTCCGAAGCCCGCCACGGTCACCGCTCGCTTCACCGTGCGCGATTGTTACGGAGAGAAGCCCGAAACAAGGACGCCTTACGCACCCGAGAGTGTGTTACTTCGAGCGGGTATATTGTACTGTACACGAAAAAAAGAAAAAAAAAACGAAACGAAAAGAAAAAAAAAACCCTACGGCGCCCGCGCACTAAAGCCGCGTTCTCTTCCAGCACACTTTGTACCTTCGATGTTTGCGGGTTAGCAACTGTGTACGTAACTACGCTCTTGCACTGTCCTTCGTTTTCTCGATCGATATAATATTGTACACACGCGATTATTTCGCCTCTCCGTAAGGCATTAAACACGTGTATATATATATATATATATATATGCATAGACGTATGTACGTTGTATGTATACGCTATATACGTGCATACAGCGTAAAAACCTCGCGACGGATCGTTCGCTCGCACGGCCCCTGGCTTCACACTGACGCACTCACCGCTTCGTCCATGTCGACGCCTTCCCCCACTCGGCCGTTTGAGCGTTCAACGAGAGAGGATCGTCGACAGCGTTGCACACGGTCGACGCCTCGCTCTAACGGAGGGATGCACTCTTGCTCGAGCACGGTTTTCCTATGACTGTGTATGCATGTATATATATATATATAAAGTACACACACACACACACATACACATACACTCCGAGGAGCCTCGTTTACACGGGAAAGCGGGTAGCGCTCGCCCCGCGACTAAAAGTCCCCGCAGCCGAATGCCCAAAGGCAACACGCCCAGTTTGGCCGAAAGCGCGGGCTCTCCGACGAGACAGTTCCGCACAGCTCAACTAAACGAATTTTCCCCACTGTTTCTCTCGCGTAAGCGTGTGCGTCGGTGTGTTGTCGCAAAATCGCGCAAAACTCAGAACGTTTGATACAAACAGGGAGAGAGACGGATAGAGGATAGAGGAGAGGAAGAGTGTGTGTGCGAGAGAGGCGCGTCCGCGCGCGCGAGGCGTGCACGATATTCTCCTCGGCGTTACCTCGGACGGGGGGCTCTCAAGGTCCGCCTGAAACCCGCTCTTTTCACCCGCGGAGCGTTGGATATATAACGCACAGGGATGCGCGAGCGCGAGGGAAAACGCACACCGTTGCGGGGAACGAGTCACACGGGGAGAGATAGAGAGAGAGCGGCCTCGTAACGGCGTGCCCGTCGGAATTGAGCTCGCCAGCCAACTGACGGCGTAGTGGGGCGGTGCGCGCGACGCCACTGCCGTTCCCCGAGTTCCCGTTCACTCGATTTTACCTCTCTCCGTGTACTTCCATTGGTCGCGAGTCTATGAATACGGTCCGGCCTCGGTTAGCAGGGGCGTACGCGGGGGCTGCTGGACGCCCACCCTGTTGAAGCCGGGGAACCCGCGCGGCACCCTCTCTTCTCCCCCTCCCCCCCGCCCCTGCGAGCTCGGCGGGGCAGCGCAAGGACTATAAAAACGCTCCGTTGTTGCTGCTCACCGCGCGCACCGGGCCGCGAGGGCTTTTGGGCGTCGCGAGCGTGTGCACGGAAGACCCGCCAAAAGTTTAGCTCGAGGAGGGTATATTTGTCCGGCGAAACTCTCTGTCGCTATCGCCGGAGAGTTAACCGGGAAAACCGCCTGTGCGCGGTTCGCTGAGGGGGGAGGAGCCGCGCGCCACCGCCCCTTCGAGGGTCGACTTTGGCTTCGGGCTCGGTCGCAATGTGCGCGCCGGCATCTGCCGCTTAGTGTGCCGGCCCTAGGGCCTGCTCCAGCTGTGGCGCGCTGGAGAGTTTGGGGCACTTCTATTTAGGACGCGGGCTTGCTCGGGAGAGCGCGCTGCGGAACTTGTTACGATGTCGATAATGCAATTTGCTTTTTTGTTTTATATATACTCGTCGCTAGCTCGCATGTGGCAATTCGAAACCGGCGGTGGTCGAGGAGTAGCTGTGGGGGCGAAAGTTCTGGAAAGGCCGTGTCCCAAAGTTACCCGTAATCCAGTCAGGCGGCTACCTGAACCCGAGAGCGAAGCTTCTCAGGGTCGACGCAGTGGCGTAGGCACGGACGGTCGTAAATTGGCGGCAACGACGAAACGTTCGCTCTTAACGGGGTGGAAAAAAATGTTGGGATATAACTTTTTTTTTTTTGGGAGGTCGGAGATTCAAGCTCCGGGAGATGCGCAGTAGGCGGTATGCCATATATCTTTTTCTTTTTCTTTAACTAACTACCCTTCAGCTCATAAGCTCGACGAATGGTTCTTATGTTAGACAGGATAAGATTTCAGAGAGATAACGCGCGTATATTTTGTATGCATGATACAATATCGTATTGCGTTTGTTATTCGTTCTCCACGTCTGTTTTTCTTTCATCGTTCTTAGCTTCAACAATAATTTATATAATTAAAATTTTTTTTCGTCTTCTCTCTCTTTTTTTTTTAAATAAATAAGTTAAAACCGAACGGGATGATAGATTCGAACAGAGATTTTTTGTTTTGTTTTCTTGTGATGTAACAACGGCGGTGATGAGATTATTTACACATTCAATTATTTTAAGATATTATCGTTTGTTTTTTGATTCACAACATTGATCGGGTTCGTGCGATTTTTTTTTTTTTTTTTTCACTCGGTATCGTGATCGTAACTCGAGAATTTTATTCTCATCTTTATTTCACGACCTGGCGTAGAAAAAAATTTAATTCTCAAAGTCACTGCCAGATCCGAGTTCAACGTGCTGGAAAATATGTCGCCCGCGTCGAGTGATTAGGGCGGGGGGGGGGGGCACATTGAGGGTAGCGTCCGTTTGAGTTTGGCCGTCGCGGTGGCCGAGAATTCGAAGATTAGCGTTTACTTTTCGATACTGGACGACTTTGTTCGAAATTTTGTCACGAACGAATTTCCATCGCCCAGTAATAATTCGCTCTTTTCAACGCGTTTCGATAAATTAATGTCTACAATAAATAGATTTTAATGAAAGTTAAATTAGCTAATGTGGCGGGAGGGGGGAGGGGCGGATGCACCGAAAAATTCAGACGCACTGAATTTTTGATTTTTTTTTTGTTTTTTACAGGCCACCGCCAGATCTCTCCACGCTGATCTTCTTCTTGAGCACGTCCTTCTCGTGTTGGGCTTCCTCCATCTCTGCCATTCGCGCGAAACGCGAGTAGGCTACGTGACCCGACTTGATCGCCGACATCATCTGCGTTGAGGAAAAAAAGGAAAGAAAACATCGAATTAATTATACGAACGTGCATTTTTTTTTTTCGATAAGAAAAATGAATCTGAAAACTTTTTGGGTGCAGTCGAGACGGTCTGTTAGAGGACCTTTCACTCCCTCGATGATAAGACGAATATCCTAATTGTTGATACTTCGAGAAACTTTAGGCGTAAGCTCGATTGATTGCCGAATAAAAGACCTTGCTTTTGCAACTTCTCTATAAAGCAAGTAAATGGTCATAAATATTTTTAACCGATTTGTTTCGTAAATTATCAATGAAAGGACCTTTTATTGCAAATGTTGAATAAAGTAAGAAAAAAAAATTAGGTCCTAAATATTTTTCATCGAATTGTTTCGTAAATTATCAACGAAAGGATCTTTTAATTGCAATTTTTGTACAAAGTACGAAAAAGAAAATTTGGTCGTAAGTTTTTTCCACCGATTTGTTTCGTAAATTATCAACAATTGGAAAATGCGACTTACGATAACTAACATGCTAGGCAAAAGATTGAATACTCAAGGGTAGAAGAATAGAGTTAGGGTCGATAGTTGCGGTGAGCAGCTTAACGAGCAAGGACCATTCGGGACTGCACTGTCGGACGAATCATCCGAGGCGGCAGAAGCGCAATCGCAGCACGGTGCGTGCAGTTCTTACTCGAGCGATTGAAAATAAAAAGCTTGTTATTGTTTTTTTTTTTACGGTCGTTTAAAATAGTGTGTGCTATTTTTTTTTGCAAATTCAACGGTAGCTCAAATAAGCGATCGTGTATTAATAGAGTGTGTGTATATGCGTGTACGTGTGTCGTGTAAAGTTCGAGCCACCTGCGTTAAGTTATCGGAGTCGTCGAGACGATCGATATGTAATATTAGCAAAATTAATAATGAAAGAAAAGAAACACATTAACGAGCTATTAATGCACTTGCAGAACTACGAGAATCAAAAAAAAATGCTATCAAGTCATAAAGTGGGGTGAAAATTTAATGTTCGTTTTTAGTTTTGCATTTTTTTTTTTTCATTCGGAAAAAGAAAAAAAGAAAACGAAAAATCTGTGAACTTTGCTATAGGTGACTCCGACAGACCTGAAGGTATTCGTCCAACTCGACCTGACCGTTCATATTAGTGTCGATTTCACGAAGAATTTCGTGAAGCTCTTCGCCGGGAACGTCCTTGTCGCCGAAGAGCTATTTTGAACCAGAAAAAAAAATTCATAAGATTAATTAGTGTCATGGGCGAATTACCTGCAGATAATCTTGAAGCTCAAGCTGTCCGTTGTAGCTGGTATCGATTTCACTCAGTAACGAGTGGACCTCGTTCTCGGTAAGTTTTATGCCGAGAGCCTGCATTATGGTGTAAACATTAATGAGAATACAAAACAAAATGGATTAAAATTGCGCGGCCCATCGGGAGGCCGAATATCGGTCTCGCAAGTCTAAAAAAAAAAAATCTGTGCTCCGATGAAAAATAAAGGTAATAAACTTTTGTCGAAGACGCGAAAACTTTTTCTTTCGTTGCAAACCTTGAGTCCTCGTCGGATGTCGTTGATGGAAACGTATCCCTTGCGATCCTTGTCGATAATCTGGAACCTCTTGATGTACAGTTGAATCTCGTCTTTGGTTAAGTTAATGGGAATCTTGTCGCGCGACGCCCGATTGACCATCTGTCCCATTTCGTTTGCCAAAAAGTCGCTGGCCTCCTTGTGCTGCTTTTTCTTCTCCTCGGCCGACCAGTGAAGCTCCTCTGCCATTATGTCGATGATACCGGGAAGAGCCTCGTTCGCCGCTTGGACGTTGAGGAACGCGAGCCTCAGACGACGAGCGATCATGTCGATCGCGGTCCTAGCGTACTCGCGACATCCGTAACGGATCTATGAAAAGTAGAAAAAAATTGTCTTAAAGTGATTTGAAAGATGTACGACATATTATATGAGTGTAAGTGAGATAGTTGCATTTTTCGAATCAATTTGACGGTATTGAATTCTATATCAGCTAATACTTTGCTTTTTCGTGAAATGTTTACCATCGCCGAATGACATTCATTACAGTTTTTGTTACCGACTGAGTCTGTCTCAACTCGCCTTGAGACCGTATGAAAAACCCATCCATCTCTTTATATAATTTGTGAGAAAAGCTGATTACAGTTTTTATTACCGACCGCGGTATCGCGGATGCTCTTAAGGCGGGGCTAAAGATCAACATAACTTCAAAATATTTGAAGCCCATTTTTCTCTGAAGTGGTTTAATAAAATAAAAAATGAATTGTGGGGCCTACTCGGTATTTGATTAACGCAGTGAGGCCCGCAATTCGTTTTTCATTTGATAGAATCGTTTCGGAGGAAAATGGCTTCAAAATTTTTACTCAGTGCTTTCGCGTTGATACTTATTTAGCCTCCCCTTAATGGAAAGCGCTGTTAATGAAAATGTTGTATCTGCATAAATGAGACTTGAACCTCGGCGTCGATGTATGGGAACTCCGGATGAACTTTCTTGCCGATGATGGGCCACCGTTTTCCGGTAAGCGATGCCATCTTCGCAACGGCGAAAGCACGATCACCGTAACTCTTGGCCAAGTGTTGAGCGACCTCGCACTCGAGTCCAAAATCTTGTACCAGCCTGATGTACATCGTCGGACTCCAGCCGTGGGCTCCTTCCAGAAGCATACCGTCAGTCTGAGAAGGGAACGCGGTCTCGAGTTTGCACGCTGCCAAAACGATAATTCTGCATTAGTTAAATTGCAAAACGATCATACACAATTTTGCGTTGCCGCGTTGTGGCAGATGGGGTAACCTTAATTGTGTTGGAGTTCACAATATTTCTCTACTAAGAGAATTCTGAAAAAGTTTACGTGGCTTCTAGAAAACCAACGGATTCATTTGAAAAAAGACAAAAAGGTTTACTGGTTATTTGTTGAACAATTTTCTTTTATCGCAATTTGTTAATAACTTTGATATTATTATCATGCAAAATAAATGTCCTTGGCACCTTTAATACAGTTGATTTTTTCAGATTGTAATATCATTAGCAAGTGTTAAAACACAGAATCTCAATTCTGGCTGGGAATCTTAGATCATTAAGGTGATCTGGAATAATTCTCCGCCCAGTTGGTAACAAAAACTGTATTAAATGCCGTTTTGAGACCACAGCCCTCCGAGAAAAAAGAAAATTGTCTTTCCCAGCGACTGCCGATTCCCCAGGGAAAGACAATTTTCTCATCCATCGGCGTACTGCGATCTCAAACCGGCGTTGAGTGCAGTTCTTGTTACCGGCGGCGCTATTTCACATCACCTCAAGATTCCTCTATCATTAATTTATGTTACGTAAACTTTTTCTTTTTGTCTGCACCAGCCTGGCCCCTTGTAACTGGGCTTGGCCCGTTATCAATCAAACAAACAAATTTTGCCGCAATGAAAAATCATCTTCGTAAAACCGATCTGGTAGCAAAGTTTTTACGAAAAGAAAATAACAGTAGGAAAACAGGACGTCATGCGACTTTCCACGTACCGTCGACAGCTGCGTCGACGGCTTCCTGAGCCATGGCCCGGTAAGTCGTCCACTTTCCTCCTGCGATCGTAACGAGATTCGTGGGGCTGACGTGTACGATGTGATTGCGAGCGAGTGACTGAGTGTTGGGCTTGTTCGGATCGGAGACGAGTGGTCGAATGCCGCTCCACGCCGACAGCACGTCGCCGCGGCGTACCTCAACGTCGGGATTCAAGTAATTCTTTACTTCCTGGAGGATGAACATGATCTCGTCCTCGGTTGGCCGGGGGTTGTGGGTGACCTCGCACGGCAGATCCGTCGTACCGGCGATGGTTTGTTTCTGCCACGGCAGGAAAAAGATTACGCGCCCGTCGCTCGTCGCCGGATCGAGAAGACCCATCTGATCGGGACTGTAGTAACCGGGCAGCACGATGTGGACTCCCGATGAGGGACAACAGATCTCCGGCACGCTCTGATCGTCCATCTTGCGTATGCTGTCGGTGAAAGGTCCGGTGGCGTTGATTATTGCCTTGGCCTTGACGTCCCATTCCTCTCCGGTAAGCTCGTCGCGGAGATGAGCACCGACGAGAACTCGCTTTCCATCCTTTACATATTAAATTCACTTAGATCCTGAAACAACTAGGACGATCCTTAAGGTAATGTGAAATAGCGCCGTCGGTAATAAAAACTGTGCTGAGTGTGGTTTTGAGACCGCAGTCCGCGCGACGGAAAAGAAAATTGTCTTTCCGTGGGGAATCGAGAGACGTAGGGAAAGAGAATTTTATTTTTTTTCTGAGCGGTCTGCGGTTTAAAAATGGAATTCTGTACAGTTTTGTTTTACCAACTTGGCGCGGGACAGGTAGGCGGGGTCTGAGCTGCAACGGTCTTTAATAAAAACGAAAGAGGTTTTCGCACGGTTTCGATGGAAACGTACTCTGTCCAGACCCTTCAGTAGATTGACTACGGTCACGTGATTCGCGACTGTCGCACCGAGTCGAGAAGCTGTCAATGCTATCGCCAAATTCATCCTGGCGTCGTCTTGCTGTCCTGTGAGATACAAGAAAAAACATTTGCATACATTGTATAATGCAAAATATTAATATAGATACGAGTTTCATACAGGAAAATCAATTCACTTAAGATTTGCTCGCGGGTTCGCAAAGAAAAGATTGTTATTTCGATTCTACTTTCAATTCTGACAATTCCATACGAGATTGGAACGATAACATGTCACCTTGATAGTCTTGTCGTCATTGATATTAAAATATCATATGGCAGTGTAAGAATTAACTGTAGAGTTGAAATAAAAAAGAAAATTCTTTGGCAGCCCGCAAGCGAAGTCTTTTTTCAGTGTACGATTTCACACGAAAGGGCATCCGTTTTAATGCTAACAACACGAGCACACGTGAATGCCAATGAACGTATAAGCAGATGAAGAAATAAACACATTTTTGCAGAGGATCCCGATTGGGAACAAAACGCAAATTGAGTCTCTTCAGTGAACACCTGACGATGAGGATAACTAAGTTAGACCCCTAGGAGCTTCAGCAACCGTAAAAATAACCGAAAAAATTACGGTAATTGCAGAAAACTTTAAAATAACAGGAAGAATATCCATATTTCAACTTCTGCACATGCTCATACGAGAACTCACACTGCGCTTATGAACAGTCGTTTTTATGTTTGAGTAACCAAAACAATAACCACAGCACTAACCGCGCGAAGTTGAAATACGATTATTTTTCCGGATACTTCTATGGAGTAAAAAGTGACCTGGAAGTACCGTAATTTTGTCAGTTATTCTTTAGAAGAAAAACGATTAAAAAAAACTTCAGTATTTTCGGTAAGAAGAAAAGTAGCGAGTAGAAGAAAAATTGCACAATAACATTACAAACATAGATTTTAGGCGAATCGAAAACTGACCATCGTAATAAACAATAGCTCCGGTTAACTTGTCCCCCTTGAGCATGGGAAAAAGTTCGAGGGCATTGGCTTTGCTCAGGTAGTACGAAGATTTCACGGTTTTGCTGCCGGCCACCAGATCGTACATCTTAATGCCGAACCAGTAGTAAGGTATCTGCCACCACCTGTTCCATAGAAACAGAAAGAAAAAATACGACAATGAAACACGTTGATGCATCGTTCAAATCAGAAGTCCACGGTAGGTGCGGTTCTCGTACGCAATCACGAAGAGTGCGCGCAATATACATACGTACGTGTACACGGGTAGCATTATGGGAAGGGGATGAGCGAGATGCGGAGCGCTGTTGAGCATCGACGCACGCTCGTGCAGCGCTTCCTTCACCATTTTATACTGCTCGACATCCACTTGCATTATTGCCTTTTGCAGATATCTCACACCGCCGTGAATCAATTTTGTACTACGAGACGACGTACCCGATGCGAAATCGTCCCCCTCTATTAGCGCCGTTCTGAGACCTGAAACAGAATCATATTTCTTTTTTAATCTGCGGAAGCAGAAGCGGAAGTGGAAGCGGAAGCGGGAGCTTGCCCGATCCGGTTTAAGTCGGTAATAAACTTTGATTAACAAGTTCGATAACAGGACTGAGTCTTGTTATCGGAAGTGGATCGAACCAGACTCTTATCGCTTCTGCCGGAGTGGCGACGTCAGATTATACTTCGATAAAATAATTTTTCCACACTCACCACGTGTGCAGGCGTCCAATGCACAGCCCGAGCCCGTCGCGCCACCTCCGATAATGAGAATATCGTATTCCTGCGATTTCAGAGCTTTGACTTGCTCCTCTCTCGACGGTAATGGTCTTTTCACGGGTTTTACGGGAGACATTTTGTCAGCGAACACCTAAATGATAAACGAGAAAATTAATGAAAAGAATAAGAAAAATTATTTAAAGGTTCTCAATATTTTTGTTTTATCGTACAGTATTGAATGAGAATCTTACAGTATTGTCGGTAAGTAAGAAGTAGGACGAGAGGGCACCGGCTCCGACAGCGCTGGCGCCTGCTGCGAGGAATCTCAACGACGCCATCCTGAGTCCTAGTGGTTAATAGTCTTTCTTGTCTAGGCCTGAAAATATAAACGAATAGAAATGATAATTAAATAAAGAAAAATCAAATTAAAATGAAATTAAGGGTGCTCTACATTACCAGCCAAAAGTGAGATTCAGTGTGAATTTGAACAGTTCGTATTGGTATAAAAATATGAAAAAAAAATCAACTGCATTAACGGTGCCCAAAAACATTGATTTTGCATAATAATGCCAAAATGTTATTAACTAATTGCTTAAAAATTAATAGTTCAACGAATAATCGGTGAAACTTTTTTTCTCTATTCAAATGAATTCATTGATTTTGTAGAAGCCACATGAATTTTTTTTCAGAATGTTCTTACATTTTTGAATTTACGGTTTAAAAAAAAAAAAATGTTAAGGCCATGACTGGGGAAATGTTGGCGCAATAGCCTGGAAACCTTTCGTGCGTGCTGTGGAATCGTGATACGTTAACATATCCGAAATTCGTGCGTTTACGAAAATTTTTCAAATTTTCAAAAAAAAAAAAACGAAGAAAAAAAATGTTGATATGCAAGAGAATTCTGAGAAAAATTCATATTGCATTCTAAAAAATCAAGGAACTCATTGAAAATGCGAAAATAAAAGATTTCTGATTCTTTTGAACAATTAATTTTTCAATGCTTTGTTGATAACTCTTTGGCATTATTGTGATGCAAAATCAAAGGGTCTTGACCACATAAATACCGTCAATTTTTGGTACATCACGAAGTACTGAAATTTTCGTCGAATGAAACTTTCGCTTGGAAATTAAATTAAAACGAAAATTAAACTTAAAGAAACATTAATTTAAAGCAAAAATTAAATTGAAGCAAAAATTAAACTAAAACAAGTCAAATTAAAAACTAAAACAAATCAAATTAATTGAAACAAAAATTAATATACAAAATTTTCGTATCGCTTTCGATAGTCTCGGGAGATTAAAGTTTATCGGTATCGTCGGGTGTGCGTAACGATGCGTGTCAGCCCGATTGCTCATGTAATTGGCACATACGACTGGTCTAGCTGACACTATACGTACAGCGATTAGACCAGGATTAGACCCTTACAAGCTTGCGCACAGCACGGATCATCGGAGTCTTATTCTAATACACATTGTATAACAAGCTATGCGTGTAGAAATAGTTTGCGAAACGGCATGTCCGCCTGCCAACGGGCCGAGCAGTCACAGGATCGACCGAAAGCGATTTTTATCAGCTGAGACTGTTGAATCATTCATGTCCATGTATATCCAACTATCCCTGCTAATGTTCTCCTTGCGATTAGTAACGACCATACCAGCATTGCGATTGATAACGATCATACCAGATAGGGTTACGACCTTCTGCGTCGTAAAAAAAAAAAAAGATTACTAAATCTTACTTACATCGACGATAAATTGATATAATCTACTACGAACTACCACGCGCGTCGATTTTTTGTTTCGAAAAACTCCTCTCGCGGAAAACTACCATTGATAACATAAAAATATAATAAAGTGTATAAGAAAATGAAACGTATAAGAAAAAGAAATATACAAGAAATTGAAATGTATAAGAAAATGAAATGTGTAAGAAAATGAAATGTGTAAGAAAATGAAATGTATAAGAAAATGAAATGTATAAGAGAATGAAATGTATAATAAAATGAAATCTATAATAAAATGAAATGTATAAAAAACCGAAATGTATACGAAAATGAAATGTATAAGAGATTGAAATGTATACGAAAATGAAATTGTATAAGAGAATAAAATGTGTAAGAAAATAAATTGCTAGGCTCGGAAACCCAATGTGAAATGTTGAATTTCACTGGGCTGTCATTCGTTGCGTTTAAGGCGCAGGCGAAGGTGGAGCTATTCTGAGATACGAATAGGAATAGTTAAGACCTTATCCAGGAAGCACAAAAAAAAATAGTTATTAAAAAAGTGATCTCAATTGGTTCCATGCGTCCGGATAGGGACATATGTAACCCATGTAGACAACTTGTTCATACTAGATGTTTTTTTGCTACCCGGGTACCAAGTGTTCTTTTCTTTCTTTTATATATAATAATAAATATAATATAGATATAAGTTTACTTTTCTTTTAGATATAATATCGCAGTGGCAGTAATTACAATTACAATAAAATTGTGTAAGAAAATAAAAAATATATGAAAGTAAAATGTGTAATATCGTAAAAATGTATAATAAAATAAAATATATATACAAATAAAATGTATAAAATGTGTACAAGGATTAAAAGATTAATTGCATTTGAATAATACGAGCCGCGCGTCATCGTCATTCGTAGAATTTACCGCAATGATTAAGAATGTTTCACACGTACATTCCCAGTCAAAAGTGAGATTCATTGAGAATTTGAAAACTTCCAAGTGCTATGAAAATTTGAAAAATAAAATCAACTGTATTACAAGTGCCAACAACATTAATTCTGCATAACAATAATGACAATAAGTTTATTACGTATCTGACAAATTTCAGAATTAATATTAACACATTTCAGAATTGTCATTTTTTTAATTTTCCATTTTTTAAATTTGTTACAACCATAACAACGGAACGGTTGGCGCAATTGCCTCGAAACTTGATCTGTGTACTGTAATTACGTGCTACCGAAATATCCGACATTTCATATGTTTAAAAACAAAATGTTGAAACGATAGAAAATTCTAAAAACAAAAAAAATTCACACGAATTCAAAGAAACAAAGAAATTCATTTAACCAACAGAAAGTAAAAAAGTTCTCTAATGTTTTAAAACAATTTTTGGTCTAATAATTTGCTAATAACTTTGTTGAATTATTATTATGCAAAATCAAAGCTATTCACATAATTAATACGGCTGATTTTTTTTTTTCAGATTTTTCGCACGTCGCAAAGTATTGAAATTTCGTTCTAATGAAACTTTTGGTTGGGAATGTACGTGCGATGCCTCCTTAAGCGGCAAGAGAATGACAATGCGTAGGCCGGCCGCGCGATAAACGGTCGGCGTTGAGACCCGCCAAGCGAAACGATAGGCTCATGACGAATCGTCCGACAGTCGCGAGTGTCTGCTCTACGCGGTCTCGGTAGACCTTGGCAGCAACTCCGAGCACGTGGAATTATGTAACTCGGTGCTCTCCCGGAAAGTGCGACCGGGCTCGAGAATGCGATGCAAAATTTCCCAACTCGCCCCGCAAAACTTTCGTATCGTCCGACCGTACGTAAAACAATCGATGCATGGAAACTCGATCGTGTTCAGTGTCGTGGAACCGCTCGGTGGCGTTCCGAGACGCCGGTTAGCCGCGACTTCGAGCCGAGGAAAAAAAAAAAAACTCGCGATTTTTCGTCCCACTTACGGGAAGTGCTCGGCTTTTTAACGCTATTATTTATAAAACCGAGTCAAGAGCGTCGTACAATAGAATGACCGTTTGCACGAGAGTTCGCACAGTCCAAAAACTCGGGGACAGCAGAGACTGACATATATATATGCATAACACACATACACACGCGCAACTACATAACGCTCGAAAGACAATTCGAAGACGCAGGGTGATGCAACGGCGAGGGGTTAAAATAAGAATCAAGCCCGTGCGCCAAATGCCTTCAAATGTCACTCACACATCGCAACGATCTCGTGATTCGTTGACATTAATATCGGTAGCTGGGAATTTTTGACATAATTGTTTCGTCCTAAAAAAAAAAAAAAAAAAAAAAAAAAAAAAAAAAAAAAAAAAATCGTGGAAATCGTGTCTCGACCGTGCGCACGGGCAGCCACACCGTGGCAGACTGAGCTCGCAGTGCCGAGACGTTGGGCGTGAAATTAGCGTTATAAAGAAAAGAAAAAAAATGCTCTTGGAAAAACGTGACTAACAAAGTGTACGAGAATTCTTTTTTTTTCTCGTCGTTTAACTTCGTCGCTGCGCGTAGAGTTGAATGGCGAATGTTCGATCGCGTCGAAACAATCGAGGGAATCCGAGAACGACGATGAAAACTCCACCACCGACACTGTCATTCGATATTCGACCGTAACGACCCCTTCCAGCCTCCGCGGATAAATAGTGGTTAGGTTTATTTTGTGTTTTTTTTGTTTGTTTGTTTGTTGTCTCTCTTTTGTTTTAAAACGCGTACTTGTTAATCGGCGCACATATCTTCGAGGCCGTTTGATATTCGATGTAAGATGAACTTTTTACCGGATGATAAAGCGTGGGGTTGGACGATACGCTGGCAGCCAGGCAACGAGAAAGACACATAACACACTAGTAACGAAACGACGACCGTACTCGACTCCGGAGACGGGCGTTTGCGCGAAAAATCCCCCCCAAGGCTGCCGATGTGCAGCTCGCCGAGAGACCGGAGGCTGTAGTGGGAGAGGGCAGAGTTTTCGATTCTCGGAGGGGAAGGGCGGAGAGCAAACGACGGCGACTATAGCGCCGAATGCACTTCTTTTTTTGTTACCACAGTCGCAACTGCGCGCAACAGCTGCGAGGAGAGCACGAGGCTCGTAGAACTCCCGCCTCAACCCTCTGCCGTTAAATGGAAAAAAGAAGGAAAGGTTTCCTCTCATGTTTTTGGGTTAGGGTCTTGATTTTCTTCTCAAGAGGTAATCGACGGCGATCGTAGCGCCGAATGCACTTTTTTTTTTAACACACAATCGCAAGTGCGCACAAGAACTACGAAAGCGCGAGACTCTTCGAATTGCATCTCCTTAACGTTCTGCTGTTATAAAGGGAAAAAGGACGATAAAAAATATCGTAAAAATGTCGACTCATGTTTTTGGGTATTGCGTTCTTTTGTTCCTGGAGGAACTCGATTATGTGATCGCAACTGTCGCGACAGCTACGAGGAAAGGGCGAGACTCGTCGAATAGCGCCTCTTGACATCCTCTGCCGTTATGAAGGCAAAAAAAGAGGAAAAAGAAGATCGTAAAAATGTCCACTCGTTTTTAGGTTTTCCATTTCCCCTCACCCCGCTGAACACGAATGTATGATCGCAGCTGTGGCCAATCCGGTTGTTCTTCAATGTAGTGCTGAAGGCCCGGATGAATTGATAAGAAAAGAACTGTCGCAACTACGCGCAACAGCTACGAGAGCACGAGGAACGTCGAACAGCGCCTCTTCAACTCTCTGCCGTTATAAAAGGAAAAAATAAAGTTGTCGTAAAAATGTTCACTCATGTTTTTGGGTTTGCTTTTTTTTCCAGAGCGAACTCGAATATATGAATCCATTTATTCATACATTTCTTCGGACTCCACACAAATATGGATGCGAAGATATTTTTTTTTTTTTTTTCATTATCTCTTTCACAATAATTCAGACTATTTCCGAGATGCACTTCCCTAGCACGAACGTGTACATGATTCGACGCGAAGCTCGCGCACAGAAAGTCGAATCCACTGAATCGCTCGGGCAACAAGAAAAGATCTCGCTACTTTTTTTTTCGTTTTTTTTTAAATTCTAAATTAATGAGATTATTAAAATCGGGACGTGCTCATCGTGAAGAGTTTTTCTTTCCTTTCTGTGTTTTCGCAGCGAGTAAAATTTATTCGATATGGAGAGAATCGATGCTCGAGCGATTCGGGTTTCGGTACGAAGGAATTATCGGGGACGGGGGGATGGGGAGGGGGTAATAACATGTAAAAAGTATATATTTTGTCAATAGGTCTGGAATAATTTAAATCTGTTATAATAATATTTACTGACAATATCTTATTTGTTTTTTTTTTTAATCTTAGAACTTATCGTAACGCTATACGCGGACCAGGATTACTACGGTCCATACCTGGCAGATTCTGAAAGCAGAGAGACGAAGAGTATTTGCCAATGCGGTCTGCGAAATCCAATTGTTTTAAGGATTCATCACACATACATTCCCAAAAAAAAGTTTAATTCGATCGAAATTTCAGTACTACGCGATATGTCAAAAATCTGCAAGAAAAAATCTGTCGTTTCAATGATTCAGGCGATTTTCTATAATAACAATGCTAAAAAGTTGTTAACCAATTATTGAAAAAGGAAACTGTAAAAGGAAATCGAAAAACCTTTTATTTTTTCATTTTGAAAGCATTCCTCGATTTTTTAGAATTCATATGATTTTTTTCAGTATTTTCGTAAATTTCAAAATTGTTATATTTCAAATAGCACACACACAGTTTCGAGGCGATTGCGCCAACAGTTGTGTAGTTATGGCCTTAAGAAAAATTCAAAAACGAAAGATTCGAAAATGTAAGAAAATTTTGAAAATAATCATTTGGCTTCTAGGAAATCAATGAATTTATTTGAAAAGAGAAAAAAAGGTTTACTGATTATTTCTTAAATATTTTTTTTGCGTTTTGTTAATAACATTTTGACATTATTATGCAACCTGGCGCCTTTAATATAGTTGATTTTCTTTCAGATTGTCATATCCTTAGAAAGTGTTCAAATTTCCACTGAATCTCATTTTTCGGCTTCGAAATATACGTGTAAAGTATTCTTAAGTTGCAGCCCGTAAAAACTGCAATTTGCGGCTTAGTTCCGAGACCATTCGAATTCTCGAGTTACCGAAAGCATTGAGCAAGGACTTACACGTTTGTACAGATCCGACTTCGTTTTCGGGATTAAGCAACGTACGTGTACACTTTTCTGTAAAATAAATTGCAGATAAAATTAGAGTAACTTTCTTCTGTCATAGCGCATAAGAAAAAAATAAATAAAGGAAGAATGAGACTCTCACCTATCCTCGGGAGTTCGGGCCAAGTACTCGCGCTCGATCAAGCCTTCGATACGCTTCTTGATAATCACGGGTGAAGGTAGAAAACGGACCTTCAGTTGCTCAGTCACTTCGGTCACGAGTATGTTGTGCTGTTGAAAAGTAAAAAAAATCTCAGTAATCTTATCGCACCGCGACCACCTTAATCTGCGTCGTTGCAAAATTGATGAAAAAAAAAAAAAAACGAAATTACAGCCATGCGTTTGCGAGCTTTCATGATTCGGACGATAGCGGCTTCGATCTCGTGTTTCCGATCCTCGTCGACTTTGTTCCGCGTCTCTCTTCTCTCGGGCTCCGACTCGCCTTTGGCGGCGACCGTCTGAATCTTGACCCTTGAAACGCAATCGACGAGACACACTTTATAGTAAATGCTTGTTGTTATTCCAATGGAAAAAAAATTGCTATGCATTCCTGGGTCGGCGTACCTGTGCAATTTGCTCGTGAAACTGTCGTTAACGGAGAAGCAGTGTGACGGCTCGATTTCTTTTGAACGCGGATGTTTGAGCAAAACCCTCTGTGCAGCCTTGCCCATCGCGAGAGACTGCAACGCTCTTACCAAGTCCTTCACCGGAATGTCCGTCTCGTTTTGAATCTCCTGCGGATCAACAAGAATTTATCAATAAATCGTTACAAGCCGGAATTATAATAATTAACCCTTCACGTATGGCGGATCTCTCAGTAACTACCTTAAAAAAAAAGTCGTCGCGATTTTTTTTAACGAACCTCGTATGTCAGTTTGTCTCTATTGTTGAACAACATTAGAACACACATCTGGTATGTGGAAACTTGAATAATGTGCTTTCTCGCATTTGCGCTACAACTACTACTGCGCTGACTGAGAAGACTTCCGCTAGCGCTGGCGCTGCCGTTGCTGATGGAGCTCGTCGACGACGGTGTTTCCATGCCGGGTGCGCCGCCGTCCTCTCTTCGCGGACCGTGAAACACGGCGTTCAGATCGGCCGAGCCCAGTTGCGGCTGCAGCGTCAACTGCCGACCGGTGTGTTTGGCAAGATAGAAACGTCGAAAAGTGTCGAAGGCATTTCGCGCCGCGAGCGGTATGCTGCACTTTGGAGTCGCCGACTGCGTCGGCCAGAAACCAGTCGTCAGTACTCGCACGCTGAGATCCACACCGTTGACATTCATCTTTGAGAAAAAAACAATTGCCCAGGTTAACGCAACGTTTGTCAGAAATTAATCGATGGCGAAGGCAAAAATATTTTCATTACCATCGATGCAAAAACGTTTTCCTTAAACTCGTCCATAATCGTATTGCTGACCGTTATGTCTTTGAACATGCCTTCCAACTTCGATGTGAATTGGCATCCGCATTCAGTCTGTCGAGATAAAAAAAATAAACAATTATTCGCATTATTTTCTATCTCAAACAAATGTATCCTTCACATATTTATTCGAAGGAACTGGAGTCAGCGGTGTAAGTTTGAAAAAGATTATTATTTCACCCGGTGGGCAAATGGATGTTTTACGCACACCTCGCGAGCGTAAAACTATTTTTTTTAAACATCGTACACTGAAAAAAAGTATCAATGACTCAAGTAAAAATTGCTTGCGGGTTGCAAAAGAAAAAAAAAATGATATTTGAATTATACCTTAAATTCTTACAATTCCATACGGGATTGAAACGACAGCATGTCACCTTGACATCTGTGCCCTCGTTGTTTCAATATCGTATGGAATTGTATGAATATAAAGTAGAATCAAAATAACATTTTTTTTTTTTTTTTGGCAGCTCCGAAGAGAATTTTTTTTTCAGTGTAGATACGGGAAGCGCATAGATTCGCGTGCCGTGAAGTCCTGCACTTTGTAGCGGAGGAGTGGATAGCGAAATTTTCGCAGAAGTTAAGTGGCAGCTTCGATAAACCATGCCGAACTCCAGGGCAGGCCAATGACGAAGAACCCTCGCGTACTCTACTCTAACGCACTACGTTTCATGTTAAACGAAATTTGGTTTTCACCCGACATGGTTTACGGAGCGTACACTCACTTTGTCGAGGGCGCGGGTAATCGGGTAAGCGGGTTATAGAGGGTTAGATGAATTCTTTGGGAGTGGAATTGGTGATTTGGCGAAACGCAGCCTGCGGCGCTATCGATCGACGACCAATCCTTCTTTTAGCTACGGCCACTTCCACCTCGCCGTTGAATGCACCGTGCGTCTGTTGAACGCATCGTTCGGATAGTTTTATTCGCGGAATACTTCGGTGAAATGGAGTCCATTATTGGACCTCGAACGGATCGCGACAGAAGAGCCATCGGGAAATCCGTTAATTTAACTCACCTTCAATTTCATAATCATGTTCTTCTCGCTGTCGTCCGAGACGGATTTGTTCAGCAAAAGACGCTTGGCCAAATGCTGCTTGTAGTATCGTTCGAAGACATCTTTCTCTTGGAGAAATCTGAAGAGTACCATCGTCTTGTCGAGGATGCCTTCGATCTCTTGCTCCGTCATCTGCGATGGGAAATTGAGAAATGAGAAGTTTGTGATATTATTATTTTAACCCTTCAAGTACGGGGGACTTTTTGCCGAGAGACAACCATGCCTTCTTTTGAGAACAAAAATTATACGGATGTTCGTAATAAGTTCTCTTTTGCGTTATTGAAAAAACAACGCTTCGAGGTACGTCTGTGAATTTTTGGAGATTTTTTTAGCACATCTACTTGATATTCGAATCGTCCGAAGGTTGCGGCTTGCCAAATTCTAGGGCCTCGTTAAACAAATCCACGTACGTAAAGGGCAAATCAGAGTATCGTAGAGATTTGCCTCTGAGGGCTTCCAGGCGAACTCACCCCTTTGACGCCTTTCTTGAGCTTGTCGTCTATGAACAGCGATAGATACTCCGGGCTTTTCGAGTTTAGGTTGAGAAAGTACTCGAAATCCGAGACGATCATTTGTTTGAAGAGTTTGTCGTTGTGGAAGGAATAATGTAGAAAATGATCGAAGCGCTCCTTGAGATCGAGGAGATTTTGAACGAAATGCACCGCATTCGTGGTTGATTCTTGTTCCTCCTGGACCATCGCTCGACCCTGCTCGCGGAGAAACTGCGACACGCAATCGCAAATAGTGCGCAGACCGTCCGATACTCTCGAGAAGAGCTTGTACATGCAGCCGAGATCTTCGGTCTTTAAATTTTTGAGCATGTGGACGACGCCACTGTTTTCCATCTAAAGGAAAAAAAATATATAGAATTAGCTTCGTTACTGAAATTATTTTTTAATTACATTAAATTAGTTAATTAATTTTAAGTACATTGGCTATTAAAAAAAGGATTTTTATGAATTTTTAACGTACCTCGACTATTGTCTTCATATGAAGTTTTATCAGCTCAACTTCTACGACCTCGACTATTCGAGACTCTGTCGATTCGTCCAAGTAGTGCTTCGCTCTTTCGGATTCCTCGGAGATTCTCGCCTCGACCTTTTTTATGTACACCGACGCGCTGTTCTCCGCCAGGAACTTTTGCGATTCCATCTGCTCGTTCGAGGAACAAAAAATAACCGTAAATGAAACAAATTCGCCTTCAATTACGTTATTTCAATGCAGAGCTGAACAAATTAATTACGTATTGAAGTAACAAGTATTTGAAGTACCGAGCACTGGAGAGTTTTTCAGTACCGATGTATTGACTATTGATAAAACTTAATAGCTCAAGTTCTCAGTATTGAGCACTGACTCGGTACTTGATACTTCAATACGCACTTCAAGTACTTAGTGTATTTGCCCAGCACCGTTACACAGTTCAGTCGAGGAATGTCTCCCACGTACCCTGTAAAATTCCGCGCTCTGCTGCAAGAAAGGCTTCTCGAAGTCTTCCTCGTAAACGAGACGACTATTTATCCCCAGCATCATCAACATCTGACAAGCGTTCTTTATTGCTATGCGATCGACGACCTCGCCTCTTCTCTCGCGCGATACCATGCCCAGTAGAGTTTCGCGCAGATGATCTCTCACGCAACCGTATCTGACGACCTGCAATTCAAAATTGACCGGTTCAGTAAAACGACAATAGAAAAACAAAACAAAAAGAGTTGGAAGTTAAAATTAGAAAATTAAAAAATTGCAAATTTGCAGTTTCAAATTTAAACTTTGAAATTTAAAAGTTGAAATTTAAAAGCCGTAATTTGGAATGAACGAAGAAATTTACCTGGTCCCTGAATATTATAAGTCCGAGATTGTAAACGTTGTCGACGTCGTTCTGCTGCACGTAAACGCGATCCATGTACATCAGTATGTCTCTTATCATGACCATGGACGTCGTGTGATCGTTCCAGGCCTGATTCAGTGTCGGTAAAAAATTGTTGTGGAGCGACTGAAGAACGTCCTCGCGAACTTTATTCTCCAGATGTTGCGTCACGACTTCCTTGAGACCGGTGTACAATCTTTCGCCGTATTTGTGAAGAACCATGGTGTAAGCATTCCGGTACAGCTCCTCGAAGCTCAGACCCGAGTTGTTCTTCTTCTGAATCTCCTGGATGGCGTTTTTCAACAGGGCCCAAATGTTCTCCACGTACTTCTCATCCATGGTCATCTGCGGAAAGTAACAAACGGCTATGAAATGGCTGAAAGGTGGAAAGAATTTTTTTTATTTATTTGATTTTGGGATGAAGTAAATAAGTCGGATGACCCTCACAAGAGGCTCCGGAATCATGAAGTTTTTCGGACCACCCGATTGAAATAACCCTGTAGCAGGGCTTATCTCACCGGCCACTGACGGAGCGTTCTGCAAAAAATATCCTGCCGGTCGATTCAGCTCCATGGTTGCTTCAGTGTTTTTTTTTTTACAATTATTTTCCACAAATTTTTTTTTACAAATTATTTTTCACTTTTAATGGGTCCGAAGGCAATGCAGAAGAAAAGGTGTTTTTTTACTATTATTTTATCTTGTACTCGTCAGAGTCTTCGTAAATTATTTTTCACACTTTTATTGGGTCCGAAGGCAATGCACAAAAAGTAGGTGTTCAAGAACACCGCATCGCTCAATAAAAAGCTGGCAACGCTTCGGGATAGGAAAGCAAACTTTCGACGCAAGACCCGACCGGCGAGTTCGGAGTGCATTCGAGATTTATCAGTGATCCTTCGGCCATTTTATTTATTCTTGCATTGGATTACTCAACAATAATTTGTCACATTTTTTGGAGTCAAAAAATTTTTTTGCGGGCAACTTCAAAGGACTGTCGGTTTGGAGGGATGTGACAAGAGAAAAAAAAAATTGAACCCTCCCTTCGGTTCTCTCGCAATGTTTTGGCTGCTATAGCAACGGACTCTGATTGGACGGAGAGCGAGCTCGATCTGAGCAGCTTGGCTTTGATTGGTCTTCTGATTCAACGCTCGACTTTCATCACTATTTGCATTTTCATTGCAATTGCAATACAATTTGCATTTTCATTGCAATCGCAATACAATTTGCATTCTCATTGCAATTGCAATACAATCTGCACTTTCATTACAATGGCAATACAATTTCCAATTTCATTACAATTGCAATACAATTTCCAATTGCTAGAAAAATCGAGTCGGATTGAAAAAACTTTTTTACTCCCATATTTTTTTATTCTGACGTTTCGCATATATTTTTTTTTCGAAATTCCACCCAAAACGCTCTCAGCAAGAAAATATTTTTTAACGGTTCCAATCTTCGTCTACTCGAGGGTCAAAAAAAAAAAATACGCGTCCTCTATGCGCGGGTAATCATTGTGCACCGACGAGATGATGATTATTATATATTTTTGTCCATGAATGACAGTTTTCAAGATGGTTCTGTCGAGTTGTCAACAAGCGCAGCGGGGGGGGAAAGAAAAAGAAAAAAATTGTTCTATGTCGGGACGATGAAAAAAAAGAAAAGAGAAAAAAAAGAAAAGACTCAAGGGGTCATGCAGGGGGGGAACGAAAGGCGAGATTGTCCGGAGTAACGGGACCGAGAGAGAGAGCCAAAACAATTCCCACCGCTATCGGCAGTGCGGAGATACACAAAGATGACGATATATGTCGCATCGGCAAGAGGGATATAGCTTTACTCACCGGAAAAGCACGTATGCGCATTTTGTTTTCCTTCTTCGGCAGAGCACTGCTCTTCATCATGACGGATTTTTGTTGATTCAACGCTGACTTCTTTCTTTCCTCAATGAGAATGACGATCCACGATGTAACTCGCACGAATATCGTCAGTTTGCTCACACATTGACACGGCGAGAGGAAAAAAAAAAGTCACGTATTTATTCACACGGAGAGTGAAACGGATCTCGGACGGAGGTCAGGCCTGTCGTAGACCCACGAACCTAACTCACCACCGCTTATACGATAGCCCGGGCACTGACGTACAAACTTTATTGTGTGCTCACTTGCGATACATTTGGCGAAACAAAAACGAGACATGAAAAAGATTATTTCCTGTGCCCAGCGGGCAGTTTGGGGGGGGGGGGGGAAAGGGTGCCAAACACCGTACTATATATATATACTAGAAACGCTTATGGGCTGTTCGAGCGCGTCAGGAATCCAACGGGCTCTGTCGGCCATCTTGAAGAACGGATAAGTGGTTCCTGGGAGTTGGGTCATTCGCAAGACTGACATCGGCGGAATTCGGCCTACAGCGCGAACTCGAGCGTACTAATGCGACGTGGGGGATAACTGTGGCTTGGTCGGTAAATCGCTGAGCCACGTGAAAGAGTCGTAAGCTGCTTGAAAATGTAAATAAAAGTTGTTAAAACTGAGGAGCGCTTTGTACTGATCAAATGTGGGCTATATTTGTAAAGTCGTTTATACAAACTCTTATGCATTCGGTGATTATAGTGGATGGTTGTTTCTATTAGAGCGGATGCCCTTAAGAGCATGTGAAACACGTTCTCAGTGTGTCTCTCTCGCTCCGCGGAGAGCGCCACTTATGCACTCTCGCACTCCAGAGTGTTTCACACGCTCTTAAGGCCATGTGAAAGATGTACCACGTGACATATGAGTGCGAGAGAGATAGATTCATTTTTCGAATCAATGCCATTTAAAATCGGTGGACGTTTCGGATAAAACTGAAGCATCACCGGACGCGTTATTAAATCGTGCATCCGCTGATGCTTTGCTTTTTCCCGAAAAGTCTACGCTCTTTGGATTGCATTCATTACAGATTGTGGTTACCGACTGAGTCGTTTCACATGTCCTTAAGGCGAGGTGAAACAGACTCAGTCGGTAACAAAAACTGTAATGAATGGTATTCGGAGATGGAAGATATTTCGCGAAAAAGCAAAGTATCAGCGGATGTAGAATTCAATACCGCGTCCGATGTGACTTCGCTTTTACCCCAAATGTCGATCATTTTTCCATGGCAGTAATTCGACCATCTCTCTTGCACTCATATGTAACGTGGCAGATGTTTCACCTCGCCTTAAGGAGGACGTAAAAGGCAGAGAGGGCGAAAGATGTCGTCATTGGCGCTCGCAGTCGAGTGACAGAGAAAGCGCGAGTGTTTCACATGGCGTTAAGAACAGCTGATAGTCACGTGACTGCGACACGGGAGCGAGAGAGAGACCGTTATTAGCGCTCGCACTGGACTGGCAGAGACACCACGAGAGAGTGTTTCACGCGGCGTTACGACCATACAGCACCCCTAAAACAACAGTGTAATATCTCTTATCGGATTACCATACAAATTGCTACAGTGCTGTTCCAGGCGTGCGACATGAAACACTTCCCTCCCCATCCGTTCCGGGCTCAGTCGGTATCAAAAACTGTAATCAACTTTTCTCGGGGATTCTCGTATGTACTGGTCAAAATAAAAGTCTCATCGAGAGCGGAAATCGTCTCGGCTTTCGATGATATTTTTCTTTTGATTGTGAATGACAGAAATCCATGAGAAAAGTTTATTACATTTTTAATTACCGACCGCGGTATTGCACATGCTCTTAGGTTTCTGGCCATCCCGTCTTTAGATAAATAACAAACGGTTATCCGAAATACCAATTAACAAGGGCTTTGTCAGTCGACAGTGGAAAGTAATTCATCAGTGGATAACAGCTGTTTCGATCAATCACGAGGCTCTCTTGTAGAACACCTAACACGGAGGTACTTCTGAAATGTTTCAAAAATATATATTTTTTTAAATATTGCAAATATCTTACCAATATTAAAAAAATATTCCTGAAATATTTTTAGAACGTTTTGAAAATATTTTTTTGTCCGCTGATAGATCTTACATTGAAATTTTTCAGAAATATTTTCAAAATATTTTTATGTTGGCAACAATTCTAGTCAATATTTGACCAAAACTTAACAAGTATTTGTAAAATGTTTTGAAACCGTAAAAGTTCAGTACGCACCTACTAAGATTCATATTCAACAAATTTGTTCACCGTTTCAGAAATATTTAAGATTTATTTGAAGATCAAGTATATTTCTGAAATATTTACGAAGTTTTTCGTTGGAATATTTTGATAGACGAATACTTCGAAATATTCGTTCCGCGAAAGTTTGAAAATTTTTCTAAAACGTGTTCAAAATATTTCGTGCTATATGGGCATTGTGTACTTTTATGCAGCATCATTCTACATTTATATCGAAAATTCGTTTTTAAAACCTTGTAGGTTATATTGGATTAAAGAATGAGCAGCGCACGAGCAGGGTGGAACAGCGCATCCGCCTCGGACGAGGGCCCAGAGGCGACTGACGCGCGCGGCTCGTTCGTCGTCCCACTCAGCCGGTCTGCGCGCAGCCAGCACGCGCACCTCGGCCGCGGCTTGGTAAATATTTACGATAGCGTTCCCATTTCCATATCACGGAGAAAAAAAACCTCTCGCAAATGGATATTCGAATCGTGTCAACAATTTCTTAAAATCTATATCCCTATCTCTGTATACCGTTTAAATAAATAAAAACAGAAAAACGTCAAAGATTTTTCACTATTATAGTGGCTTACACTCGTCGGAGTATTCGCGAATTATTTTCACACTTTCATTCGGTCTGAAGGCAATGCAAAAAAAGGTCCTTTTTTATTACCATTATTTTATCTTGTGAAAAAAATCCTCTCGCAAATGGAAATCCGAATCGAGTCAACAATTTCTTAAAATCTATATCCTTGTCGTTGTTTAACATTTAAATTAATAAAAACGAAAAAACATCAAAGATTTTTTACTATTATAGTAGCTATTATAGTAGCTATTATAGTAGTGTAGTTATAGTACACTCGTCGGAGTATTCGCGAATTATTTTCACACTTTCATTGGATCCGAATGCAATGCAAAAAAAGATCCTTTTTTTATTACTATTATTTTACCTTGTGAAAAAAAAACTCGCCAATGTAAATCCGAATCGTGTCAACAATTCCTTAAAATCTATAACACAATCGTTTACCATTTAAATAAACAAAATTATAAAAAAAAAGCACCAAAGATTACTTCAATTTACCAATCGCTATCGTTATCATTATCACAATCGCCCGCAAGACATGCCGATCCTTAAAACTGCATCGCCCCACGACGATATCTCGATTCAAACGACGCTCCGATAAAAATTTAATTCCCAAATACGTTTTATTTTTAGTGAACGTTACTTCGCAAAGTCCGAGGCGAGATACATCGCTGATCCCCATCTCATTTGTGTGCAATAAAATCGCGAAGCAGATAGATGCGAGATTAAACGAGCTCCTTGAATCCAAGGCCTCCCCAGGAAGCGGATCATCCCTATTCAATGGAAGGTCTTCGTCGCGTGGATCTCGGCATTTTGCGGGTCGTCTCTTCGCTCTGTTCGTCCTTCGATCGGGGCTTAGCCAGCGGGCTGGCGTGCCTCGTATATCCGAAGGATCCTCTCGTTTACAACCGGACAAAAGTGGAAGCTCTTCGAGCAATACACTTCCGGGCCATTCCCGTATATGGAGCATCGGACGAGGCTCGGCGATGGCCCATCGTCACCGCAAGTATCGCGGCCTCGCGAACTTTCATACTTTTCCGTTCGATTAATTCGCACGATCAACGAGAATGTATTAGAAGATAGAAACGACGAAAGTAAAGTGTTTCAAACTTTTTTGTTATATCCCATAGGAGGATTTTTCCGAACGCGGTCGCTATATGTCGTCAGCGTGGGGCTTGTGACACAGATACATCGCGTCTGCATCATGCGTTGATACTCAAGACGGAGTTCTGTCGAGGGGCGAACGGTATCATTGGAGGCCCTTGACCCAGTTTCCCCTCGTGTAAGACGTCCATAAGCCAACACGTGTACACAAACGTTCCCGTCACGTCCAACGTAACGCAAGAGGAGAGGCTGTCGAGTGTGCAGCCTCGGACAATCATACAAGAGCTCTCCGGGGCCCCTTGTGGACTCCAATGGAATTATATTGCCGCGAGAAACGTTCAGATTGCGGAGCTTTCGTAGGACACGCACACACAGAAACGAACAGTTCGATCGACAGAGTTCTTCGGTGGGACGTCGATGATGATATCAAACACGTCGAATCAAACACGTCGAATCAAGCACGTCGAATCAAACACGTCGAATCAAACACGTCGAATCAAACACCTCGAATCAAACACGTCGAATCAAACAAGTCGAATCAAACACGTCGAATCAAACACGTCGAATCAAACACGATGAATCAAACACGATGAATCAAACACGTCGAATCAAACACGTCGAATCAAACACGTTGAATCAAACACGTCGAATCAAACAAGTTGAATCAAACACGTTGAATCAAACACGTCGAATCAAACACGTCGAATCAAACACGTCGAATCAAAAACGTCGAATCAAACACGATGAATCAAACACGATGAATCAAACACGTTGAATCAAACACGTTGAATCAAACAAGTTGAATCAAACACGTTGAATCAAACACGTTGCATCAAACACGTTGCATCAAACACGTTGCATCAAACACGTTGCATAAAACACGTTGAATCAAACACGTTGCATCAAACACGTTGCATCAAACACGTTGCATCAAACACGTTACATCAAACACGTCGAATCAAACACGATGAATCAAACACGTTGAATCAAACACGTCGAATCAAACACGTCGAATCAAACACGTCGAATCAAACACGTCGTATACTTGGATGATGAAATAAAGAAGCGTTTCTCAGTAGATTGAATCTCGATTTTTTTCATTATCGTTCTAATCAGAATGTGTAGATTAGTTCAGCGTATCGAAGTCTTTTTCAAGCCAACCGATCTCCATGGTTTTCGAATTAATTCACGTGTGCGCTCGCAATCTCCGAGTCGATCTTATCAGATCCCAAGGTTCTCATTGGCCGTCCCAAGAACTCTGTGGTAGACGACCAAAATAGACATATGTAAGTCGTTATGACGGGTAACGAACTCGTGTTGCGTCACATCCATCCGGGGGTAGCCCGCACGTGGAGAGTAATGTGTCCGTCGGCGTACCGTGTACTCTATAATTAAACGCCAGTGGTGTTGTAATTTCCAATTACTTGGTTAACGACGCAGCCTCCGGGCCATAGACAAGCTCGTCATTACGTTCTCGTTTGTATACCCGACCTGCTTGATGCCGTCCAGCTACCATCGACGGGTCGTTTAACGCCCAGAAAAAAAAAAAACTCGCGTCGCGTAATCGTCTGGCGAGCATACGCGTGCATTCGAAATCGTCAACGCTAAATTCAAAAAATTTGGTCTCGTTCGTAAAAAAAAAAAAAAAAAAAAAAATAGAATCAATCGTTCCTAATTTTATCCCACTAATTAAAAACAAAATTCGCTAGGGTTGCGCATGCAAACTCATCTGCTCGTTTTTCGTTGGTTCTTCTATCCTTTTTCTCATTATATATCATGATATTTGGTTTTTTTTTTATTTGCTCTTATTCTTATGTTTTCATTATCTGATACTCCTCATGTAAATAGGCGTGCCCCGTGTATTAGGAAATTAAAAAACAAATTTTAATAGAAAAAAAAAACAAAAAAAAATATATCACATCAACAAAAATTTGTAGATAGTTGATTTTCGTCGATATCGGCAAATATTTATACTTTCGCAAAAAAGAAAAATCGTTTCCTATTGAAAATATTCGAGATGGATAAAAATCACGTACGGCGCCTCTGAGCGCGTATCTTCGCCTTTTATGTGTGTTCTGCGAGCGACGGAGATACGGAAATCACTCCAATATCGTAAGCGCATCGTGTCCGGGGATAAACGGAATTCTCGCACGTACGACGAATCGGGAGAAATTTTACAGCTTCTTTATTATTGAATTGAAAGCGTTTGGGTGAGACGATATCGGGGGGGGGGGGATGAAGAATTCAAAGTGTCGCGTATATCCATCCACCTTTTCAACCCGGCAGGCTTTAGCAGCAATGCTTTTCCCGGCTTTATAACGTTGGAATTCGAATCTTACACGGCTCGGCGTATCGGGCGACGTTTTTTATTCGTCGGGTTCCGAGCCGATTCGCGCATCGTCGATGCCTTCGGGCATTCGACGCCGGTGTGGGTGTGTTCACGCGCGGCAACCTCTTCAATTTTTACCGTCGCTTTTACGTCGTCTGCGCGCCGAATCGGCGGGTATCGCGGGTCGACGTGTATAACGCAAGCTGGCCCAACCGGGTCGACGAACCCTGCGAGGGTTGATTCCGTTATTGGCTCAGAGAAACGCGAAACGTTCTTGCACGATCGTATTGGATGATAATAAACTATTCAAAATCTCGAAGCCATTGAGGGAAATGAGAGAAAGGGGAAGAGAATTTTTGAAGCTGCGAGTGGCGATAAAGACGAATATGTAGAGACGGCTAAATTGGCGATGGAGAGCTGGTACGTTGCGGCCAGCAACGCGGATGTATCCATATATGGTATTTCGGAGCAGTCCAAAGACCTCGGGGAAATCACAGAGACACGCCTGAAAAGTTCGTCGGTCTCTGGATCGAGATGTCAATGACTTACCTCGGGTCTATATACTTCGAAAACATGTGCTCCCGGGTGCTTCTTCGTGGATTAAATTTCATTCGGTTATCGGCAAATTTACCCGAACCGAATTTTCGTCACGAATGGAAAAAAGAAAGTTTTCGAAGCGATTGGTATTATGAAATAGCAATAGCAATAGCAATAGCAATAGCAATAGCAATAGCAATAACAATAACAATAACAATAACAATAACAATGGCAATGGCAATGGCAATGGCAATGGCAATGGCAATGGCAATGGCAATGGCAATGGCAATGGCAATGGCAATGGCAATGGCAATGGCAATGGCAATGGCAATGGCAATGGCAATGGCAATGGCAATGGCAATGGCAATGGCAATGGCAATGGCAATGGCAATGGCAATGGCAATGGCAATGGCAATGGCAATGGCAATGGCAATGGCAATGGCAATGGCAATGGCAATGGCAATGGCAATGGCGATGGCAATGGCAATGGCAATGGCAATGGCAATAAGATGTTAGATGTTAATTGTACGAAATTGCCGAAAGCTCGAGTGATTGTTTGCTTATTCCTCCTCCACTCATCGCTCATTTACTCTCTCGCACGGGTCTCCTTTCGAAAGTGTTATCGATCCGGTAGGCGATAAATGTCGAGGCGCATCCTGGCACGACGCTAGTCGCCGTAGTGGTAGCCCGACGTAATTGATGGAGAAAACCCGGAACAGAGGAGCAGCGACAAGAGAGACGAAGAGAGAGAGAGAGAGAGAGAGAGAGAGAGAGAGAGAGAGAGAGAGAGAACGAGGAACAAATAGGTATTCGAGGGTGAAGGACGAATTTAATTGCAAGTTTCGCGCGAGACTAAAGCTCGGTAATCAGAAACGAAAAGGTCACGAACCGACGTCGCCTTTCTTATCGTACCCACCTCGAGGAATCGTTCACCCGAGTAATTTTCATTAAGATATCATATTCTTTCTAAAAAAAAAATCTTTTTTTTTTTTTTCTTCAAATGTTTCGATTTTTTTGTTCCGTCGACTCGACTACTCTCGAAGCATCTTCTCTTAATTCGACATTTCCCCCCCCCCCCCCCCCCCCCCTAGCGCCGCTAGCTCAAGCCATCTGCGAGATATTAATATTGCAGCTTGTTGAAGAAAACTTCCAAGAACTTTGGCGGGCTTACCCTCGCACACTTTACACCTCGGGATATACATGTTATATTATGTATACATCGATGTTACAGCACTTCGAGGATTTAATAACACGAGCTCTTCGAGTTTGAGGAGCCCGGTCGAGATCCAATTCGCCCGAGAGTTCACCGAGTTTCGAGCCGACCTGGGAGCTCGCAGATATTCCACCGCTAAACGCACCGATGCGGAAGAGTCGAGCTAGGTGAGGGATGCACGCCGGGATGCTGGCAAACCTCCCATTGCCGCTCCTTGAAATTGAACGGATTATTGCAGTTTCTTAGTTGTTATCATTGAGTCCCTTCCGACGTTTCTGCTAATGGCGAGCTCGGTTAATGCCGGTCAGCTTCAACGCGAGAGTACACGTGCCATTCTAATTGACATTCGGACGCCGAACTCGCCAAACCGACGCTTCAAAGATGAGAGGATGTTGATTGGGAACTTCGACATAGATGAGAAACCGACGTAATCCGTATGTCTACGAAAAAATGCCGCCGCTACCCTCGTGCAATTTAATCATTAGAAATATAGCACAGTGATTCTCCTTTTGCGTCAACACAGCGTCGACCGTTTCGTTAAATGTAGCGCGAACAATTGAAAAAAAAAAAAAAATCATATAGCTTCACCGTGAGAGCACACGTGCAATTTTAATTGAAATTCTGCCCGTTGGGAATTTCGATACGGAGAAAAATTGAAATAATGCATTTGCTCTAAAAAAAAAAAGATGATGAAAAAAAAAAATCGTTCGCTACCCTCTCACAATTTAATAATTACAAGGGTAGCAGAGGGATTTTTTTTTTTAATTCACCGAAGCATCAACTGTTTCGTGAAATGTAACGCGAACAATGAAAAACAAAAAGCAAAAAAAAAAGTGTTCAGATTCCTGAAAGTACACGTGCCATTCTAATTGAAATTCTCACGCTGTATTCGCTACATCCACGTCGGAAGACGAGACTTCGCCGTTCGTCGGGAACTTCGATGTACCTGAAAAATTAATATAGTTCGTTTGCCCTAAAAAAAAGCAATCTTCCGTTATCCTCGGACAATGCAATAATTATAAGGGAAGCACAGTGATTCTTTTTTGAGCTCACGATGGTCTCAATTGTTTAGTAAAATGCGACGCGACAATGAAAAAAAAAAAAAAAGAAGAAACAGGTCAGCTTCACCGTGAGAGTACACGTGCCATTCTAATTGAAATTCTGACGTCGAACTCGCTACAACGACGTCGGAAAATGAGACTTCGCTGTCCATTAGGAACTCCGATATACGTGAAAAACGGAAATAATACGTTTACCCTTAAAAAAAAAAAAAAAAAAAAACCCCACCGCATACAATTTAATGAGCAGCAAAGCGATTTACTTAAAAACTCACATCAGCCTCATGAAAATGGAAAAAAAAAATTTACCCTAAATTCTCTCAATTGCGGTGAAAAAAAAAAAAGATCTCTTATTTCCCGGAACTTTGAGGGGGTCAAAGCGTGCAAATGTACAAAACACTATGAGAGTTTGCGGCTGAATAGCCGCAGGCTGAAAGGTCCTCGGTAGGCAACAACCGCTACTCAAGCTGTTTCAGGATTGCACGTTGCCTCTCGTGGAAACCGAATGCTGCGATTATTGCCGAGGGTCCTCGTAGGCAAATAGGGTTGGGTTGGCTGGCTGCGCGTGTCCGTGTGTGTGTGTATGTGTGTGTGTGTGCATGTGTGCGAATTGGGGAAGAGAGTGAGTTACAGCCACGATGCAGAGTAAAGGGAGAAACCACCGGGATAAGTATGCGAGGTCATAGGGAAGTTCCGGAAGGTCGCCGGAGGTCGTAAGGTTGTGGGAGGGTTGGCAGAGGGGCAGGGGGGTGGTATGGACCAGTAACAGGCCTTCCGAAATGCGTTGAGTTGGTCGATGGCGGAGAAATGCAAGGGTGCGGTCGACGAAAGGGGACGAGAAAGCCTCCGGTCCGCGAATGCCGATACAAGACGCTCGGGCAATATCCGCTCGACCGTCACGGTAGCGTACGGTTTATATTGACAGATATATAGCCGAATGTAATGTGTATGTAAAGCGATGTAGGATCGATGGCGCATCGCTATATGTATATTCGTACCTGTACAAGATAAATAGACACAAAACGGAAGGACCGGTGGCTGAAAGGATGAGGCATCGTCTTTCAGCCACACGACTTACTTTATCGTTCGCAGTGAAAGGGCATTCTACTCTGGTACAAAGTGCACCATTTTTTTTTTTTTTCTCAAGGAATATCTTTGCTTTTTAAAAAATAGAATAGACAAGATCGTTTGCGACACGACAGACGACTTTTTGCTCAGTTCATCAGTTCTTTTTGCTCAGTTCTCAGACGACTTTTTGCTCAGTTCTTTTTGCTCAGTTCATCTGTACATTTTTTTGTTTACCGAATAAGTGACATAGTCAATTATTCTGATTAATAATGTTTTTTTCGGGTTGCGGTCCTTTTGCGCTCCACCGTCACTTAGGCATGTGGCTTATTGTGCATCCCTGCTCTGATTACCCACGTTGCGTTCCTCAGACTCAGAACACAACCGCCAGGTATTATTGATGTTCTCCTCATTTCACGTCTTAGTGACTTTCGTACCTACCTCAGCGACTTGGCACCTTTCTCAGGATTACCGGTTGCTCAGGTTGTCTTTGGCGAGTCCCCTGTTCCCAACAGGCTACCTTACTGGTAACCATGCCAGGGATCATAGTCAACTTCCTGAGAGCCCTATTCAAGATTCTCGGCGAATCTACGAAACCGTCGATCGAACAGTCGACCTCTCGATGCTTTGGACTAGAGGCGAGCACGCTAACCATTAGACCACCCCAGCGGCAACTGTCCAAATAAAAGTAATTAAAAAGAAAATTGAAATACCTGCGGCATGTAACAATGTGCCGTTGGTATATCATAATTGGCCGAATGTAATGCGTATGCAAAACGATGTAGGACATAAATAGACACAACCTGTGCAACACAAATAGACAAAATGAAGAAGCGGTGCCTGAAAGGATGTCACTGAAGGTACTTGAAAGGTATCCTCATTGAGCCACACGACTTATCGTCCCCCGGTAAGAAATGCACATTTCTTTTTTTTTCACACGATATCTTGACGTGGTTGTTGACAAGTGTGAAAATGCCGCATGAGTCAAAGGCGAGTGCGACATTCACACGAGTCTCTTCGACGCTCATGCTATTCACATTATTTTTCCTAACAAATTCACGAAAAACACGCTTTTCGTTTTTGGAAAGTGGGCGTAAAAAGACCATAATTTCTCCAGCACGCGATGCGAAAAAAGAATAAGAGCTCTGCACACCTCGCAGGAACGGAGAGCGGGATTTTACGTGCATGCGTTAGGAAAATAACAATATATACGACACGACAACCGATTTTTTTTTTGTTCAGTTATACACTGACAGAAGGACCTAGTAAAAATTACTATATCGCTTGAGAGATATTATCATAGCGCATAGTAGTAGAGCGCTATGTCGCCACCTATGATAGGAAGTACCGGATATCTATAACAATTTTTCTCAGATATCGTGGCAAAAATTCTTGGATAATCTCAGACTTTCTACCATAAGTGGCGCGCCGGCGCCTTACTACTGTGCGCTATGGTAATCATTTTAGATGATCGGTAATTTTTACTAGATCCTTCTCTCAGTGTATGGATATTTTTATCTACAAAATAAATGTCATATTCGACTGTCTGGAAAAAAATGAATTGAAACACCTACGACATGGAACAATGTGTACAAAAAAAATGCTTTGCATCATAACTGCACATGACACATTTCAATTTTTTTTTTTTTAAGTTAAATGTGCGAACCCTAACAGAGGGGATAACTGGCGGTTTCTATAGTGCGATTGAGGTACTCATAGGTTTATTGGAATCCCCCTCGAAGAACAAAGGTTCTGTATTAACGGAGCGATGTAATCGCAACGAGGAAGCGTAAGGTGGGTTTTCCGTCGATGCGGGGGTGGTTTAGAGGCGCGGAGGTCACGTTCTGGGGCATGTGAGTTTGCTTTCACCATCGGTCGGAACTTCCGTTCCGACGTAAGCCTTTGACGACAGTACTCGAATGAGCCGTGGAGTGCGAATGCATTCACCGAAGGTTCCCGGTTAGACAAGGCCGATAACGCGGTCGCAAGGGAAATAAAAAGGGAGCGATGCGGAGGGAGGGTCGAGGTCACCGGTGAAAATCGAAAGGTTACGAGAGGTCAAAAGCTCTCCGAGATCCGCGGGAATCTAGACGCCGAGGAGGGTCTCCGCCTGTCCTGACGATATTGATAAAACTTTTCCTGCCCGACCTCCCGGACGGGAGCGCGAAACAGGGACATTGGCGCAAGGAGGTACGATAAAAGGGGGACACGGAATGAGCGAAGCGAGGACGATGGAGGGAAAAAGGTCCAACCGAACTTCGACCACTCTCTCATCGCGGAGAGAAAGGAGAGTTTGCAAAGTACGATTAAATGGCTATCAACGCTTCCACTTTTGTGCCAGTTTGGCCCGTTGTGGGCGGGCAGTGACGAGGACACGTAGGTCGAAGGAGGATAAGGCGGGAAAAGAAGTAAGAAACAAGATGGGCGGTTCTGATGGTCCCGAGATAATTTCGTCCTTTGGCCAATATCGGGATGTCCCTGCGCCACTGGCTTAAGAACTTCTTTTCTTTTTTGCTCTGCCTCTTCCTCTTCCTCTTGTTTTTTTTTTTTTTCTATTTGATTTGCTGCTACCGAACCGCCTCTACCTCCATTCTTTTGTCTCCTCGTTTTTTCTTATCTCAATCGATTAATCTGGCAAGCATTCGCGGAGGCAAATAGTTCTTGAGGAATTCAACCAGTCTCTAAGCTCATTCGGAAAAAAACACCGTAATATTTAGCGCCCGAATCGGAAGGGGGAGGTCGAGAACGTAAGAAACAAGGTGGGTGGTTCTGATCGTCCAGAGATAATTTCGTCTTTTGGCTAACATCGAGATGTCCCTGCCATGGGCTTTAGAACTCCTCTTTCCCTTTCCCTTTCCTTTTCCCTTTCCTATTCCCGTTCCTATTCCCTTTCCTATTCCCTTTCCTATCCCCTTTCCCATTCCCTTTCCCATTCCCTTTCCCATTCCCTTTCCCATTCCCTTTCCCATTCCCTTTCCCATTCCCTTTCCCATTCCCTTTCCCATTCCCTTTCCCATTCCCTTTCCCATTCCCTTTCCTATTCCCTTTCCTATTCCCTTTCCTATTCCCTTTCCTATTCCCTTTCTCTTTCCCTTTCCCTTTCCCTTTCCCTTGCCCTTTTCCTTTCCCTTTCCCTTTCTCTTTCCCTTTCCCTTTCCCTTTCCCTTTCTCTTTCTCTTTCCCTTTCTCTTTCCCTTTCTCTTTTCCTTTCTCTTTCCCTTTCCCTTTGTCTTTCCCTTTCCCTTTCCCTTTCCTTTTCCCTTTCTCATCCTCATCATCCTCATCATCCTCATATAGGAAGCTAGATTGTTACCAAATTTCTTCAGTTCCTTCGCCTCCTCATTCTTTCTTATCTGAATCGATCAATCTGGCACGCATTCACGGACGAAAATAGTACTTAGCGATGGTACTCGAGGAATTCAACGAGTGGTCACTAAGCCCATTGCGGTAAAGCCACGACGATATTTAGCACACGAAACGGAAGGGGGAGGCCAAGGCGGGAGGGAAAGTAAGAAACAAGATGGACTGCTCCTGATCGTCCCTGAATAATTTCGTTCTTTGGCCAATGTCGAAATGTCCCCGCGCTACTGGCTTTAGAACTTCACTTCTTTCTTACCTTCCTCTTCCACTTTTTTTTCTTTTTGATTTCATGGCACAAAATCTCTTCTTTCATTCTCTCGTCTTCTCGTTCGTTCTTATCCGAATCGATCAACCTGGCACGCATTCGCCGGGGAAAATCGTACTCGGAGATGGCACTTGAGGAATTCAACGAGTCGTCGCTAAACCCATTGGGGTAAGAGACCACGATAATGTTTACCGCGCGAAACGCAAGGGGAGAACGGCGTCGCTCGGTGACCCGGAAGTAACTCCACGGGAACACGAAGAATCGTTCGAGGAATCGACGTAGCGTCGAGATAACGAGGAAAGCGGTGGAAACCGACCACTTCGACCGTCATCGTTGCCGAGCGCATCGAGAGGTGTACCACGTACACCTCTCTATATATATATATATATGTATTTGTTCATAAAAGCTAAGAAACAGCCTTGACACAGATTCGTCTCGGGTCGCGAGGATTGTACGAGCGAAACTCACTCTCTGTTCCCCCCCCCCCCCCCCTCTTCACCCCTCGGCGCTTTCGCCATTAAGGGGATTATCGTGTCCTCGGTACCGGTAAAGCCTTGCCCATCGAACGATCAAATAAACAAAAATACGAAACACGATTAGTCCGATTCAATTTCGCTACACCGGTTGCATAACCGCACTCACCGAAGAGGAGAGCTATCAGGTGAGCCGATTAAGGTCGGTGAAATAAGGCGATACACTGAGAGAACGGATCTAGCAAAAACTAACGATCATCCGAAGAAAAAAAATGACCGTACACAGTAAAAAAAAGTTTGTACTTTTTACGACAAGTTATTGTCAACAATCATCCGCAATTTTTTATTTGTTAATTTTCTAGTTTCACAAACAAAAGTACAAACCACAATTGTTAATGACACGTGAAATAAAAGGACATGTTCGTATATTCGAATAAGTGACAAACGAGTTTGTCACTTTTTTAAGAGAATTATTTTTACGAAATTTCGCATTTCGATTTTACGGCGAAAAATCTCAGGATTTCCAAGAATTTTTCATCGCAATATTCACGAAAAATTCTTATAAATCCGGTACTTCCTACGGTGGAAAAAAAAAAAAAAAAAAAAATTGCTTGCAAGTTGCCAAAGAAAGTTTTTTGAAATTTCAATTCTACTTTTAAATCTTACAATTCCATATGATATTGAAACAACGACGGCAAGACTGTCAAGGTGTTGTCGCTTCGATCCCGTATGAATTCGTTTGAAATGGGAGTAGAATTGAAACAATAATTCTTTTTTTTGTTCATTCGCAGCCCGCAAGTGTTTTTCACTTGAGACATTGATATTTTTTCTTTTCAGTGTACCGTAGGTGGCGCCCTAGTTTGCCACTACTATGTGCCATGGTGATATCACTCGAGCGATATAGCCATATTTTACTAGATCATTCTCTCAGTGTATGGGGAGTCTCGGAGCTACACGAGTTCGAGGGCGGAATCGTTTTTTTTTTTTCTTTTTCCTCCGCTTAATACGCTTCTTAGTGCACCATCAAACGATCAGGTAAACAAAAATACGAAACACGATTGGACTTTTTGAATTTCGCGTCTCTGGTTGTACAAACCGTACTCATAGAGCGGGAGAGAGTTGTCAGGCGATTTAATTAAGGTCGGGCAATAAATCGCTGTGGGAGTTTCGGAGCTATACGAGTTCGAGCGCGAATAATAAATACATATAAACACCGAAAAAAAAAGGTATGGCAATATCAAACTAATCTACGAGTGGCCGGTGGCGTAGGAAATATTTGGTCGATTTAAAGACATGTTTAGTTGATTCAACGAATATTTAGTAGTTTGACCTAATATTTAGTTGCCTCAACGAATAGTTACTCGAATAGAATTGAACAAACATTTTGTTCAATCGACCAAAAATTTCCTTGCCCTATAAATATATATATATATATATATATATATATATATATATATATATATATATATATATATATATATATATATATATATATTTTTCGTTCACTCAATATCTTTTTATTAAGGTCGCGGAATATGAGGTGCTACGAGAGTCTCGGAGCTGCACGGGTGCGGGAGCGCGATCTTTTTCGTTTTCCTCCACTTAATACATTTTCATTGTCGATTACCATCAAACGATTAAATAAACAAAAGTACTAAACACGATCAGTCTTATTCAATCTCGCGATTGTATAACCGTACGCACGGAGCGGGAGAGAGTTGTTAGGCGATCTAATTAAGGTCGAGGAATAAATCGCTATGGGAGTCTCGGAACTATACGAGTTCGAGCGCGAATAATACATACATACATATATACATATATATATATACATATATATATATTTTTTTTTTTCGTTCACTCAATACCTTTTTATTAAGGTCGCGGAATATGAGGTGCTACGAGAGTCTCGGAGCTGCACGGGTGCGAGAGCGCGATCTTTTTCGTTTTCCTCCACTTAAGACATTTTCATTGTCGATTACCATCAAACGATTAAATAAGCAAAAGTACGAAACACGATCAGTCTTATTTAATCTTGCGATTGTATAACCGTACGCACGGAGCGGGAGAGAGTTGTTAGGCGATCTAATTAAGGTCGGGGAATAAATCGCTATGGGAGTCTCGGAGCTAGACGAGTTCGAGCGCGAATAATACACACACACACACACACACACACACACACACACACATATATATATATATATATATATATATATATATATATATATATATATATATATATTTTTTTTTTTTTTTTCGTTCACTCAATACCTTTTTATTAAGGTCGCGGAATATGAGGTGCTACGAGAGTCTCGGAGCTGCACGGATGCGAGAGCGCGATCTTCTTCGTTTTCGTCCACTTAATACATTTTCATTGTCGATTACCATCAAACGATTAAATAAACAAAAATACAAAACACGATCAGTCTATTTTAATTTCGCGGTTGTACAACCGTACGCACGGAGCGGGAGAGTTATTAGGCGATCTAATTAAGGTCGGGGAATAAATCGCTATGGGAGTCCCGGAGCTACACGAGTTCGAGGGCGGAATTTTCTTCTTTTTTTTTTGTTTCGTCACTCAATACCCTTTTATTAAGGTCGCGGAATATAAGGTGCTACGAGAGACTCGGAGTTGCGCGGCTCCGAGAGGGTGGGATCTTTCCTCTTTCGTCCACTTAATACATTTTTAGTGCCGGTATAAAGTTCGTAGACGGTGGAGCTTTAAAAAAAAAAGGAAGAAAAAGAAAGAAGTTCAAGCCTACCCGGTAGGCAAGTTTTATTTCTCGTCGGACAAATTGACATGCTACCTCGGCTGTCTGAAAAGTTCGTGCACTTTGGTCCGATGATACTTTAAGATTACGACCATGAAATTGGAACAGCCTGATCTTCGCTCCGGTTCGCGTGAAAAATCGTTTTACATCGTTTTACGCTCGTCTTCTTTTTTTTTTTTTTCTTTTTAATCTCGCAATCGTTGCGCGTGGAAACTGGCGGAGGAGGGTTGTGAAATTTCGACTGACACTCGTCCGTCACTGGCGGGGCAAGACGAAAAATCATCGGCGGCGACGGCGACGTCTCGAGGGAATTTCGCCAGAGAGCTTGCCCCAATTTTTTTTTAAACTTGTTGCCGCGAAATTTTCACGAGGACCTCGAGCGGGCGGAGTCGTTTTATCAACGGCACGGTCCATGGCGCCCATGAAGAGAAATCGCAATCGAGAGCGCAAGAATGGTGAATACATTCAGTTTGGATGGAAAAAAATTTTAAAAAATAAATAAATAAAAAAAATCTCAAAATAAACTCCAATCGGGACTTTTTTTTCTTCGTAAATAATGCGCGCAGTAGTTCGCCGACGTGTGAAGAATTCGGGACTGAAGGGCCGCAAGTATTCCGGAAGCTCGGACGGTTCGCGGCTCGAGAGACGAGCCAAGCGCAAGACAACGGCATACAAGCTCGAGACGACGGGACTGAGGAAGCAGAGAAAACACCGGAGAATGGCAACCGGCAGGCTTTCGAAATTGGCGAGGGGCGTAAAACGACGATCCTCGGATTGCGGATCCGACTCGATCGACTCCGGTGCGTATGAATGAATCTCAATTAATGCATCGTCACTTACATCTCTTTCCTACACGAAAGTGGAAGAAAAAAAAACATCACTATAGTGTTTTAGACGACATAACGATAATAATACGAATAATAATGATAATAAATACTGTTATTATCATAAATATAATGTATAATATGGTTTTTTTTGCTATGACGAATATTCCAAATGTCAAATCTTTTATTTCATTTTTTTTTTTCATTTTCGAAATAGAAATAGTGTGATTTTTTAAAAGAAGCCGCGATTTCAGAGGAATTGCTTTATTCGGCTTGAGGACTCGGGACGTCGTGTGTTCCGGCGTTAATAATAATAATAATAATAATAAATAATGATTTTTGGAATATTTGTCACAGTGAAACATCATGCATATTATACATTATACTTATAATAATAATAATAATCATAACAACAATAGTAATATGTATGATGCTTAACTGGGATAAATATTCCAAATATCTAATGTTTTATTAATGCTTTTTTTAATTTTGATTTTGGAAATAAAAATGGTGATATATTTTTTTTTAAAGTTGCGATTGCAGAGGAATTGCTTGAATCCCATTGAGGACTCGGGATGTCGTGTGTTCCGCGTGACCTCGGATATCGAGTAATTTGCCGGTGGCAATAATAATAATAATAATAATAATAATAATAATAATAATAATAATAATAATAATAATAATAATAATAATAATCACAACAATAATAATAATAATATGTGTGATGCTTAAATGGAACAAATATTCCAAATATCTAATGTTTTATTGATTCTTTTTTTTTAAATTTTAATTTTGAAAATAAAAATTATGATATATTTGAAAACAAGTTACGTTCGCAGAGGAAAATCGTGGGAAAAGATACGTTCGGAAGGCTCTCGAATTCGGTCTGGCGTCCGGTTACTTGATTCCCGTTGAGGACTCGGGGCGTCGTGTGCTCCGGGTGACCTCGGATATCGAGCAATTTTCCGGTGGCAGCGGTGGCGAGCGAAGCGGAAGCGAAGGGCGACCGGACCTCGCGACGGAAGGGCGAGGTCGAACGGGCCGAAGCGGACGTGCCGCGGGAGGCAAGCGATTGATCGCCAAGAGTCCGAAGAATGAACAGAAAAACGTTCGGAAGCGCGGAAGATCGAGGACGAAGAGTCCGCGAAAGCCGGCGGGGCAGAAGCGCCGAAAGAAACGCAGCGAGAGGTGAGCGCCCTCGCGTATACGGTTCGTACTGGGTTCGTGTGTGACACCTCGCGCGAGGCGGAGCGGGGTCGTGTGTTGGAAACTCGCGCGAGGCGATCCGAGCTCGTTCGACTTGCGGCGTGACACGACCTATCGATTATATTTTTTTTTTATGTCGCAGACGGTAATTCGGAACATGGAATTTGTCGAATCTTATCCGCGAAATAATTGTCATTTATGTTTATTGATTTACTAACAATTTTATTTTGCCTTTATCTTTCAAGGCTTTACGTCGGTTTTTCGCTTTAAAATAATGTAATTTCCGACCGGATTTACCATGTGCAGTCGCTTCGCACCCAGAAATTTTGTTATTTGGCGCTGCGTAAATAAATATTGATTTTGATATAATGAAATATTGGTTTTGAATAAATATTTGTTCAAATGAAACGAATATTTGTTCAAGTGAAATAAATATTTGTTCAAATGAAATGAATATTTGTTCAAATAAAATAAATATTCGTTCAAATGAAATAAATACTTGCATAAATGAGACAAATATTTGTTCAAATGAAATAAATATTTGCTTGAATAAGACAAATATTTGTTCAAATAAAATAAATATTTGTTCAAATGAAATGAATATTTGTTCAAATAAAATAAATATTCGTTCAAATGAAATAAATACTTGCATAAATGAGACAAATATTTGTTCAAATGAAATAAATATTTGCTTGAATGAGACAAATATTTGTTCAAATGAAATAAACATTTGCTTGAATGAGACAAATATTTGTTCGAATAAAATAAATTTTTTGTTGTGATAAATTGTTGAAAATTGAAGCGTTATTTAATATAAATAAATGATTTTTTTGATATTCTTTCGCGATGTACATCGACGCATCAATTTACTGTAGCGATACGAAGCCAAAGCCGCGTATTCAGAAACGCAAGCGAGCTGTCGACGGGAGGAACGAACAGCCGCCGAGTAGCGGTAGAAGCGCAGCGAACGGCGAGGGCGGCGCTGACGACGAGGACGACGAACCCGATCCCGATAACGATGAGGACGTCGATAATAATAGTGACGAAAAGAATAATAAATTGCCCGTTACGTCGAGGCCCGGATCGATAGTGCCGAATTCTGACGAGCGAACGAACGACGGCGATAAAAAAACGGGAGACGACGAACCGTCCGACCCTTCCGGTGAGGAGGGATCGACGGAGGACGATGAGGAAGAGGCGGAGGCCGCGCTGAGGGAGGACGAAGGGCTGCAGGAGGAGGACGCGAACGAAGGCGGCCAAGAGCAAAGCGCCAATGTCGGATAGCACTCGAGAGACAGCGGGTCGAAATTTTCGTAATTAATTGTAATTTGTATTTTAAAAAAAGTGTTGTTCAACTTTGATATCATTTACAAATGACTTTGTCATAACGTTTTGTAATTTTTTTTTTTTGCTTTTGTTTAACACGTATAAATATATGTGAGTCCGATTTTTTTCGGAGCGCATCGTAACGCAACTTAATTACTTAATTTTCGAAGTCTTCGATTGCACTTGCAGCTCCGCGATAGTCGCATGGCAATCCAGTTATCGGCCAATGTCGGATAAATTATCGGAAAAATTTCGTAATTAATTTTAATTTGTATTTTAAAAAAGTGTCCAATTTTTATATAATTCACAAATGACTTTATCGTGGCGTTTTGTAAATTTTTCTTTTCTATAATACGTATAAATATACGAGTCCGATTTTTTTGGAGTGGATCGTAAGGGTACTTATTACTTAATTTTCGAAATCTTCGATTGTATTTGCAATTGTACGATAGTCGCATGGCAATCCATTTATCGGCCAATGTCGGTTAAATTATCGGAAAAATTTCGTAATTAATTTTAATTTGTATTTTAAAAGTGTCCAATTTTTATATAATTTACAAATGACTTTATCGTGGCGTTTTGTAAATTTTTCTTTTCTATAATACGTATAAATATACGAGTCCGATTTTTTTGGAGTGGATCGTAAGGGTACTTAATTACTTAATTTTCGAAATCTTCGATTGTATTTGCATTTGTACGATAGTCGCATGGCAATCCAGTTATCGGCCAATGTCGGATAAATTATCGGAAAAATTTCGTAATTAATTTTAATTTTTATTTTAAAAAAGTGTCCGATTTTTATATAATTTACAAATGACTTTATCGTGGCGTTTTGTAAATTTTTATTTTCTATAATACATATAAATATACGAGTCCGATTTTTTTGGAGTGGATCGTAAGGGTACTTAATTACTTAATTTTCGAAATCTTCGATTGTATTTGCATTTGTACGATAGTCGCATGGCAATCCATTTATCGGCCAATGTCGGATAAATTATCGGAAAAATTTCGTAATTAATTTTAATTTGTATTAAAAAAAAGTCTCCATTTTTTATATAATTTACAAATGACTTTATCGTGGCGTTTTGTAAATTTTTCTTTTCTATAATACGTATAAATATACGAGTCCGATTTTTTTGGAGTGGATCGTAAGGGTACTTAATTACTTAATTTTCGAAATCTTCGATTGCATCTACAACTCCACCATAGTCGCACAGGAGTCAAGTTATGGGTCGTTCGACCTAGCGAGCCGAGATGGTTTTTTACGTGGCATTAGTTATCGAGCGTTTTATCATTTTTTTTTGTCATCCTCCGCAGTGCGAAGGGCGAGTACCGACGAAGCGAACTTGGTCCGGTCAAAGCATAAAAAAAAAAAGAATTGTTATTTCAGCACCACTTCCAATTTTAAAACCCCATCAAAGATTGAAGCACTAAAATATCATCTCGAATAACTCGCTATTTATCTTTTAATTCCGATAAGAAATTGCACGATTCCGAAGCGGATTCTAAGCAATAAAATATATTTGTTGACTAGTGAATTATTTGTTTATTTAAATTCTTTCATTATCCGGAGCGCCATCGTGAAACGGAGCCGCTGGAGAGCGACTTGTGTTACGGTTCTTTATTTCTTCATTCCAATACGCAATTGCATAAATCCGGAGCGGACTCGAATTAATAACATATATATATATATTTTTTTGCAAGCGGATTTTATCTCTATTTTTTAATTACCCGAAGAGTCTTCGCAAAACGGACACGCTGGCTAGTCACGTAAGCTACGGTTCATTATTTTTTCATTCCGATACGCAATTGGACGAATCCAAAGCGGAGTCGAAATAATAACATATATTTTTTTTTTTTGCAATCGAATTTTATTTTTATTTTTTCATTGCCCAAAGAGTCTTCGTAAAACGAACACGCTGGCAAGTCACGTAAGCTACGGTTCATTATTTTTTCATTCCGATACGCAATTGCACGAATCCGAAGCGGAGTCGAAATAATAACATTTTATTTTTTTTTTTTGCAATCGATTTTTATTTTCATTTTTTCATTACCGAAGAGTCTTCGTGAAACGACGACCTCGGAGAGGAACCGTGTGCCACGGTTCTCTTCTAATAAGTATAGCAGACCGTGCGGTGCGCGAACTGTGAACGATAGGAGTGGACGATAACCGTCAGAGAGGAGTGCAGGGCTTTCCCAAAAGTGCCACCCGAGGCGAGACGCGACAAGATTGAATCAGCTCTAAGCCTCGCTCTTCCCCCACGGCTAAAACCGCCGAAAACTCGTCCAAGGACGGGAGCGAGCCAGGGGATGCGGAAGCACGCGCGAGAGCCCGCTACCTGCTCGCTCGACCGGAAGAATGGATCCCGCGGGATAGATTTTTATATTTTTTTTATTATTTTTTTTTCGTCTTCTTTCTTCTCCATTTCACCGTTCTATCTTCTCGTCGCTCATTATTCCGGACGCTATCCTCTATCGCGGCGTTCTCGTTTCCGCGGAGCACTCTCGGAGCCTCCGACGACCACCCGGGTAACTCTTATATATTCCGCTCGCTTTCGGCACTCCACCTATTATACGGAACGTCAGCGCGCGACGACCTTTTGCCTCGTAAAAATATATATATATATATATATACTAGTGGGGCCCTGGGCTCGCGCGCTTCGCGCTCTCGCAATAGTTTCTGGGCGTAAACCGTGATTATTATAAATACTTTAAAATACAATTGTTATTTCTTTTCGAAACGCAAAATACACATCTTGGATTCTCCCTTATCCCCCACAATGCCGTATGCCTCACATAACCGCGGTCACCCATCCAAATACTACCCCACCCGCTCTCGATTCTTGCTATATGGACTTACGCCCCTATTATTCCAAGCCCCCTTAAGCTGTATGGACTTACGCCCTTATTACTCCCCCCCTCGATTCTTGAACACGGCGGCGAAATCTTTATATATATATATATATGCATATATATATATATATATATATATATATATATATATATATATATATATATATATATATAAACATTTTATATAAAGTTTTCAGCTCGAAAATTGCCTCGATGATTTTTTTTTTTTTTTGTAAATGATTAAAATTTGTCTCGTCGCTCTTCTCGCATTGCTTCGAGGGTTTCTCTGTCGTCGCGAAACTTCGCGATGACTCGAGGATGAAGGTCCGAGCGAAAGGTCGACGAAAAATTTTGGCTTGGAAGAAAATTAAAAGGAGTAAAAAAAATTCACTTGAGTTTTGGTGGTGAATGGGTGTAATTGAAAATCCAATATTTGAGATTTGATTTCGACGTTATGTTGCCATGAGATTATCACTCGCAGCAGAGCTTTCCCCCTCTATCAAGTATCATTAAAAAAATAAAAAATTAATAAACTATTACAATTCCTCGCATTGCACTTCTCGCATTGCTTCGAGGAGTTCTCTTTTATCGTGAGACTTCACTCGAGGATAACCAATCGAACGGGAGGTTGATTGAAAATTTTTCATTACAAAAAAAAAAGAAGAAAAAAAAAATCAGTTGTAGCAAAAAACTTTGCTCGCGTTTTCGCGTAAATAAATTTAATTGAACGTCCAATGTTTGAGCTCGACTTTCGATGTTACATCGCTATACGCGTGTCAGTCACAGGTGGCGTCTCTCAACGATCCGGCATCGAAGTATTTTTTTTTTTTTTTTTTTTTATTTTCAATAAAGAAAAAAAAATAAAGAAAAATAATTTCCCGCACACGTTTCTCTCACCGGCCTAGCTCGTCACACGATTGCGCACCACGTGGATGCGAGTTCGCACGCGGAATCCGCCCGGTGGGGATCGCGGACGCGGACAGAGGAGAAGAGTACGTGCGCCCCGCGTGGAGGGGTTGCGCGATATCGCGACGAGCGTCCCGACGCTGGCGATGGACGAAAACGACGCTTAGTCGGCACGCGGCAACGCGACGCGAACCACCGAAAATCGGTCGAACGAGATTCGATACATTCGTCTCGCGTCAAATACCAAAAAAAAAACAAAAAAAAAAAACAAAAAAGCTATCCTGTTGATCGTTTCCGCTCGTGACAAGCATTAAAAAGTCTCCGCAGCACTCAAGAAGGCGTCACTAAAAAAAAGACTCTTCGATAAAAAAAAAAAAAAAAAAAAAAAAATCCTTTTTTTTCTGTTATCAGTGAAATTTCAAAAGACGAAAGTTTGCCACCGAGAAAAGAGAGAAAAAAAAAGAAGAAATATCTGCAAAGAGGACCTCGAACGATGACTGAGCGAGTTCGGCACGCGATCGGTGAGTCGGCTTTTATCTCACGCTTTCATCGTTCATTCAGCACTGCACAACTGTTCGTTGTGTACACGCTCGTTGTGGCAAACAATTTGTGTTTGACTGTGCAAATTGTGTGTTGCGACGAGGAAAAATCCATCAGAATAGATTTCTATTTACTAAAAATGAAAAAAACGGAAAATATTTATTTAATTCTTTTTTTTTTTTTTTTTTTTTTTTTTTTCTTATCGTGCGGCGTGTGGAAACAGCTGCACGATATTATCCTCTGAATTGTGTCGCGAGCACGAACACGGTGGACACCGAGAGAGCGGCCGGAGTCGGAAGAGCGGCGAACGGTCGGGAAGTCTGACCATTACTCGCTCTTTCCACTTCGGCGTACGATTGCCTTGTTCCACTGCGGCCGGCAAACGACTAACCGGCCAGCAGTCACGTTTTCAGCGACTTCGGCTGTGCTTGTCCCCAACACTCCTAACTGGACCTTTTCAGCCATTCCTGATTTAGCACTTTTTCCTCTTTCTTATTAGCCTGGCCTGGCGTTATTTCCGATCGGCTCGCGCCCTGCCGAATGTTATTATCGGCATTCCGTTTACTTCCGGTCGTGCAATAGGCCGGTCCAGAAAGGAGTAATTAAAAAAAGCGCTAATTTTAACTCTGTCGCTAAGTGAAATTCGAATTTACATTTCGCCATGTATATACATGGCGAAATGTAATTAAATGCATTTAATTATTTACATTCGCCGAGAATTTAAATAATTAAATATTTTTTCTTTATTAATTTCTATTAAATTTTGAACGGATGATATTGAAAATGTTAATACGGATTTTACTCTTACGTTACGTTGATTTCGTATCTTTGGTTATTTTGTGTTTTCATTCGTTGGAGTGTTGTTATTTACGATCGGCTCGCGCCATGCCGAATGTTATTATCGGCATTTCGTTCACTTCCGGTCGTGCAATAGGACGGCCCAGAAAGGAGTAATTAAAAAAGCGCCAATTTTAACTCTGTCGCCAATTGAAATCCGAATCCGCCACGCATATCGAGGATGCAATTAATATAGTATTTTTTTTTTATTTTTGGCAGTTTATTCATTTTTAATGTTATTGCATGATATTAAAGATCTTAAGACGGATTTTTCTCTTATGTTAGCCTGATTTTATATCTTAGTTTTTTTTTTTTTTTTTTTTTTCATTGCTTGAAGTGTCGTTACTTCCGATCGGCTCGCGCAATGCCGAATGTTATTATCGGCATTCCGTTTACTTCCGGTCGTGCAATACGCCGCTCCAGAAAGGAGTAATTAAAAAAAGGGCCAATTTTAACTCTGTCGCTAATTAAAATCCGAATCCGCCATGCATATCGAGGATGCAAATAATATGGTCCTTTTTTATTTTTGTAATTTAATTTGTTTTTAATGTAATTGTATGATATTAAAGATGTTAAAACGGATTTTTCTCTTACATTAGGCTGATTTTATATCTTAGTTTTTTTTTTTTTTTTCTTTGCTTGGAGTGTTGTTACTTCCGATCCGCTCGCTCGAGCAGTTAAAAAAGCGCCAATTTTAACACTGTCACTAATTGAAATCCGAATTAACATTTCGCGATGTATACCGAGAATGTAAATAAATTTAAAAAATGTTTTAAAATTAATTTTTATTAAATGTAATTGCATGATATTAAAAATGTTAAAACGGATTTTTCACTCACGTGACGCTGATTCCATGTGCTCTTTTTTTCTTAGATCGGTGCGTCGCTATTTCCGATCGGCTCGCCTCATACAAAGTGTTATTATCGACCATTCCCTTTATTTCCGATTCTGCGATACTGCGCTCTAGAAAAGAGTAATCGAAAAAAAACGCCAATGTTAACTCTGTCGCTAATTAAAAGCCGAATTTACATTTCCTCGTACACATCCGAAAATGTAAATCATTAAATTGTTTTTTTTTTTTTATTAATTGTTACTAAATCTAATTGGATGGTATTGAAAAACGTTAGAACAGGTGTTTCTGGTAGGTTACGCCACCGCGAAATTAACGAATAGATTAGAGCTTCGCTGTTCCAGAATTAAATCACCGTCGACAGGATAACCGCGTTCGCCTGGTTGCTCTCTAAGTGAACGTCGATCACATTGATCGTTCGTGCAGAGACTTAATTCCATCGAAGACTCGACAGCGAGATAGTACTAAAGGCAGCCGGATACAAGACACAATGTGGCTGGCTGGGGGGTGAGCATTGCATAGCTCGTCGATGATGATCAATCTAAAAAGTAATACCTTCGGCAGTCGACTTGTCGATACATCGATTTCTCCGTCAGAGCAAACTGTCAGAGCGAGTAGTACAAGATGAAACGGGGTAGTTGTCAAAGCCTGATATATATATATATGTATATATATCTATATATATATATCTATATATATAATATATATATCTATGTATATATCTATATATATAATTTTCATGCTACGCAGTAGGGAAAATTTTCATCCCTATCAGGTATAACTCGATTCGAATACAACCCTCTGGGGACAGAATTTCGACGGGTAAAAGAGGATAACCCATCATCCCCGCTTCGTTCAATCGACCAATAGAAAATCCATCAATTTCGCGTGTTTGTATACTAAGCTACTATACGTGATTTTTTTTTCTCTTTTTGAAAATGTTTTTACATAAATAAACATTTTTGTTCGATAATTAATGAACGGCATTCAAAGCTTTTTTCAGATACTGTTTTTGTAATTTAATATCCATGTGCGTTGTAATTTTAGAGTACAAATTTTTATTTTTAATGCATATTTAATGTCAGGACAAAAGATTCATTGTAATATCTGGTATTTTTATTTGATAAAAAAAGGACATTAGTATTTAATTAATGTAAGCAATGTGAGCGAATTTCAAGTTTTCGTACATTAAATTTACAATTGATTTTTAGTCTCCATGGTTTCCAAACACGATTAAGTTTTTTTTAAGGATGCACTTTATAGATATTTCCACTTTAAAAAAAAAAAAATACATTTCATAGGTCATTCAACTTGAAAAAAATTGCCGACTCGTTTTTACTTTATTTTTTGCGTTTACATCTGTGTGTAACGTATAATGGAATGGAAGCGACGGAGTATCGAATTTGTCGTTATCGTCTCTGCCAATCTTAATTCTTTCCGGACCCCCGAAAATCCGAGGGAACTTCATCAGGATCAAGTCATTCCGTTGAGCCACGGTGGTGCTTAATTGCGCGCGGGGAGCTTCGCTTGATTATCCGGATGAAACGAGTCCGGTTCGCCCGCCTCGGCTCGGTTCGTCATTCGGCTCGGCCGGAGATTTAAGATTTAACGTTAATAGACCGATCGAATATTCTATTTGGAGTTTCGGCACGCCGGTTTAATTAATTTACGAATCGGCGCTCCGACGGAGGAGAATCGAAGAGGCGGGCAAAAGCACACTCCGTACAAACGCGAATGGATACGTGCGAGCTCGGAAGTGTCGGAGACAAAATAAGGCAAAGTGAACTAACGTGAACTAGGAGAGAAGCGAAGTGGCGAAACGAGGCTGGCATAAAACTTGCAGAACGCCAGACGGCACTCTTAATTTCGACAGTTTTTAAACTAACGGTTGAAAGCGTTTTCGGCAATTTTATTTGGTTTTTATGAAACAATTACATTTTAGATGAAATCATTTTAAGCCCTCCTTTCATGCACTATGTGACCGATTTAATATTCAATTTTCAGATTTTATGAGATTTTGATATATTTTTTTTAAAAATAATCATGAATATTCAAAATAGCGGAAAGAACACTGAAAATGTGATTTATGAAAATTGGTGCAGAGATTAATATTTTTTGAAATTTTGGATTTGTAAAGACGTGGCAAAAAAAAATGTTTATCATTAATATTTCGCCTTTCGATGGTACGAAATGCACACGGCTTTACGGTGAAGCCAACGCTTCACGGCGAAATTTTTCACTGAAAAAGCTACGCGCCTGCCGGTAAAAAAAGAAAAAAAATGAGGAAATTTTGAATAAAAAATTAAATTTCAAGAAATGATTTTATCATTAAATTTTCGCCTATTGACGGTACACCGAGAAAAGGAAATGTCTGCATTCAGCAAATGCGCGATGAGATGCGTTCAAAGGTGCATTTTGTTGGTACAACAAAAAAAGTTTCTTTCAATCGACAAATTTTGAATAAATTTAAGCAAATGATTATTTGCTTAAATTTATTCAATATTTCGTCGAGTAGTTGCCAACTTCTCCATAAAGCTCTGCGCATTTCGTAGACTGAGAAAAAGAAATGATTGGATTAACCAAAAGTCGCGGTGACATACGTTCAAAGCTGTTATTTGTTTGGTACAAACAACAGCTTGTTATTTGTTTGGTACAAATAACAGCTTTGAACGTGTGTCACCGCGACTTTTGGTTAATCCAATCATTTCTTTTTCTCAGTCTACGAAATGCGCAGAGCTTTATGGAGAAGTTGGCAACTTCTCGACGAAATATTCCACTAAAACAAAAACAAAAAAAAATACAACAGAATCAGAAAATGTTCAAATTACATCTGCACCTTTTTCATTCGGTCCGTTCGTCAGATCGTGACAGTCTCCAGGGCGCCCGTGTATCGTCCAATTTTGCTACATACATAATTACGACCGTCAGCCGGGTGCGCCGGAGCCCTGGAAGACAGGGGTATGTTTTAGCTGTTCGGTGTATTCCAGGACTCATCACACCCGAGCTTTTCTCCCTGCACGGCTACCGTGGAGGACGCTGCGTGTCCTCGCTTATCCAAACGAAGATTAACGAGAACGACAGCAACGACGCGCGTTGTTCATTGTTTCTTACGGTATTTTTTTTAAATTCGGAATCGACGAGGAGGACGCCTGACCTCGTGGGCAAAATTAATGCAGCCATTTCGATAACGAATGTAGACGTCTCGGATGATTAATTATTCGCTCTCGAGCTACCGCAGTTTCGTTTTTTTTTTTTTTTTTTTTTTTTTTTTAGACGATCGCAGTAATTATTTGATTGACTCTATCTTACCGAAATTTGGTCTATTTTTGTTATCTCGGCCACTAAACTCAAAGTGGATATAGCCTTAAAAAAACGAATATTTATATATACACGCCTTGAAGTGTGTTATCTCTACCGCAGTTTATTATTTTTATGTAATTTTTGAAAATAAAGATGATAAAAATTATAGGAGAGATAAAAATTGTTAAAATGATGAAAATGATAAACACGAGGAAAAATTATGAAAATTATTTTAAAAAATTTTAACAACTTGTAATTCTGCTCGAGCTAGGGTAATAAATCGTATCAATTGCATATACAAACGACACAAACGATACAAACGATTTTGTCAATAACTCGTAGGTGTCCTCGAGCTTGTAGAACAAATCGTATTAATTGAAAACGATAAACATGATTTAGAAAAAATGTCAATAACTCGTAGGTGTCCTGGAGCTTGTAGAGCAAATCGTATTAATTGCAGCGAGTTATCATTCCGTCGAATTAATTTCATTCGGGAGAATAGAGGTTCGGAGCTTTTTTTTATTTTTTTTTGTTTATCGGATCGATGCTGTTAACGTATGAATGAGGCTGCCGGTCTGGGATGGCGACGATTAATACGAGCCCCGAGTGTTTGGTGATTCCATAGAGGGGCTGCCGCGAGTTCAACAGTCGGATGTATAAATTATCGGAGCGTTATTGCATGGAGTGTTGCGATACGATTCGGATATAGGTGGGCGGAGGAGCACGGGGAATCCCCGCGGATAGCGCGCCGCGATATTCCGGATATTCGACGAGTTAGCGAAGGCGGGGGAGGCCGAGGAGAAACTCGATGGATCGGGCGGGTCTATAAAGCCGTACGGCGATTGATGTTGACGAGCTCGACCTCCGATTTCGAGTTTCCATCGAGTTACGCATCCCGGAGGGACACACGCATGAAACATCGAAACGCAAGCTCGGATGGTATTCCCAGTTCGCCGGCGCGTACCCGGCACCGCGTCCAATCAAGCGCACGCATAGCAAAGGTGCGCTCTCGCCTAACCACCGGCGGACGACCGCACGTATGGTATTCATGAGCCAACTATAACCGCACAAAGGTTATTAGTGCGCTCGGGGCCCAGATCGAGGCAATGGGAATTGATTGCAGTCGAGAATCGATGCGTCCCGATGAGATCGGCAGTACGGCGACTCCGTTTTCACTGATATTAAAGCCACCGACGCCAATCATGGCTTTCGGCGACACACGACCGTAATTCGCAATAAGGTCAGCCACGTACACGAGTTCATCCGGACGGGGCATTAACTCTACCCGATAGTAACAATCAGAGTAAAAATAAGTAAGGGAGGTTCAGTGATCATTGCATTAAGAACTTTCGCGGATTTGTTTTAATCGTAGGAGCTGCAAGTGCGCTTTGGCAGCTTCAGCGATACATGGTTCGGTGGTATTGCGTGTATAGACACACGATGTGTGTGATTTTTTTCCTAAGGCTAATGGGCCGTTGATCGATTTTTTGTTTGAATTTTTTTTGTCAATTTGAAGTGTTCATCCTATGTATCTGAGAAACTGTTGCATTAGAGAGGAAAATACGATATAGAACAATTGATTTCAATAAATTTACTCTATAATTCGACCTAAGGTCAGACTCCCACACGAGTTCACTTACACGGGTCATTAATTCCGTAATAATAATAATAAAAATTAAAACAAGTAACGGAAGCTCAGTGATCGTTGCATTGATAACTTTCGCGAATTTGTTTTAACAGTCGCAGCTGTAAGTGCGCTTTGGCAGCTTCAGCGATACATTGTTCGGTGGTATTGCGCGTATGGATGTGTGATTTTATTTTCCCCTCAGGCTAATGCGCCATATAAACGAGATTCTTCAGCCTATTTGTTTTAATTAATTAATTACTTTGTTTACGCGACACGCCCTTTTACAATGCCAAAAATACAGTTACGAAGAGGAAAATAATGTTTCGTTTAGTACAGTGTATTTCAGTCGAGTGAAAGCATAAGTTTTAATATTTTTACAGTACACACATTACTGAATAGCACAGTAGATTTGCTATTTTTGTCAATTCGAAGCATTCGTCCGATGTATTTGAGAAATTATCGCAAGAGGGAAGAAAAGTAAAATTCAATGTAAATAGTTCATACATTGCATTTAAATAAATTTGTCCTATATAGTTCGAGCAGGTCATAATAAAGGGGCCTACATTGTTACGTTCGTTAGGACGATACACTGGTTTTTCTTTCGTTTTTTTTGTTTTCCATCGCTATAGCTTTTTGCTCCGGACAGATCAAACGAAAGAATTGGTTAATTAAAATCCACGTGCGATTCGAAAAACAACAATTGTCACACCAACGAAGCGTGGATATTTCGATGCGAGAAAAAAAAATTTACGGCGCGAATCGTACATCCGATGCTTCCATACAGTGACAAAAACTGTTGTTTTGTAATCGCGAGGTCAACCGGATGCTCCCATTGTCAACGAGCAAAATAAAAAAAAAATAGAAGAAAAAAAGGGTAAAAATCAATTTATAGTTTCGTCGTATTAAAATAAATAAATAAATAAAATAAAATTGTTAAATTATTAAATAAATTTGTCCGATAGTTCGGCCACGACGTAATACGGGTCCCGATATTTTCGCGTTCATTAGTACAACGCACCTTTTTTTCTTTTTTTTTTTTTTTTCGTCGCCATGACTTTTGTTTCGAACAGATTAAACGAGCGAATCGGTTAATTAAAATCGCACGGAAAAATCCACGTGTGATTTCAAAGAAATAATTGTCACTCCAGCGAATCGTGGATGGTTCGATGCGAGAGACAAAAATTGCACGACAAGAATCCTACATCCGATGCTTCCATACACCGACAAGCACGATTGCTTTGCGATCGCGAGGTCAAACGGATGCTCCCATTTTCAGTAAAAAAAAATTAAATGTAAAAAAAGAAAACAGAAAAAATATGAGAAAAAAAGAAAACTTTATGGAAATTGGATGAATCATCGCTACCTTCTCACCGTCCGCATCTACATGGGTCTTCGATTTGCATATCCGCGGTCTGTGAGGGTCTGAAATTTACGAGACAGCTGCGCTTGCCGTCGATTTGACGATCGTCCCCCCCTCCATTAGTAACTGCGAATTGGAGTGGATTTGCGTTCTCGACATATTACCGTTCTCCAAATTCTCTTTGACGATTTTAAACGAACCGTTATTATTACGCACGGTCTCGCATTCCAGGTGGGTGATTATGCGATCCGAAACAATTACGTGGCAATTATTCAAGCGCCCGTAATGTGGCAATAACGAATGTGCCGAAAATAAACGGACCATCGACTACGAGCACCGGGGTTTTCGTCCAAAGATCCGTCATCCATATGTGTCTCTTAGACAAATGTATACATGAGGTATTGCATACCCAGTCGATCTGACTCTGACCATTAATCTTGGGTTTTCCGGCGATTTTTTAAATGTTGAGGATTTCTATTGTTGCGTGCATCGGAAATTTAAGTTTGGGTCTTACATTCGGAGATTAGCTATTGCACAGGCTTGCAATACTTTCCAAGTGTATTTGCGCGAAGTCTGAGCTTACACAGTAAAAAAAAAAAAAAAAAAAAAAAATTTGTACTTTTCACAACAACTTATTGTCCACAAACGTCCGCAATTCTTTATTTGTTAATTTTCTAGTTTTACAAATAGAAGTACATACTACAATTGTTAATGGTACGTGAAATAATAGGACAGATTCGTATATTCAAATAAATGACAAACTCGTATGTCACTTATATAAAAAAATTATTTTTACGAAATTTCGCATTCCGATTATACGAAATTATTTTTTTGCTGTGCAGATTGTTGATACGTTCCTTCGTCGGTATTATTCTGGAGGTTTCGTGTGGTGATTCGAAGGATTGCTAAGCGGATTGTTCGAGTTTCTCATCATAGGGTCGAATTTTAAGACATTAGTTTCAACTTGAGAACGAACTTAATGTCAAACTCAAGTGCGAACTTAAGATCCAACTTAAGTTCGGATTTAAGATCAAACTCGAGTCCGGACTTAAGAACCAACTTAAGTTCGGACTTGAGATAAAATTGTGAGTCCAAACTTAAGATCAAGCTTAAGCAGGCAATGAAGTTCGCGCCAAATTTCGATGATAAGTTTCAACTAGTGTCTCAAAATTCGATCCTTAGTGAGATTTCTCAGGGCTGTCGTTTGCGATCCTTATTTTTCATTATTGGCATTGTTGTCATTCCTTTCTATTTCTTTCCATTCTCTTGTGCTCTTTTCTTACTTCAGTTTAATTTATTTTGCCTCGCAATATAGTCGAATTTTAAGTTTACGACCATTATTTGCCTCGTTAAATTGTATGCGGCATGTTGTTTGTTTGTCGCTATTGTATGTTTCGGACACGGTGTCCTTACGGGGCTTGCCTCGGCAACGCGAATAAAACAATAATATTCTATTCTAGTCCGTTTCGAGTCGACGAGAACAATGGCGAGTCTAGCAGGCATACATACGGCAGAATCGCTGCGTGAGACTCGTCGGTGAGGCTTATAAAATCTCTCTCACTGTCTCTGTCTCTGGTAACTCGAAGGCGTGCACCGCGGGTTTATTTCCGTAACCGCGGTAAGAAGCTAATACGGGCGTTGACTACTTATAGAAATGGAACGTAAAGTGAGCGCGCAAGAGTGCGAGCATACATGTGAATATGCATGTTATAGTTATAGGCAAGGCATGTTTGTCTATTGCTAGCTGGCAAGTGTCTATTTTAGGGGTGCCGCTTCATGAGCATCGCGGTTCGATTAATCACTTCAATTTTCTTGACTTTACAGTTTTTCGTCCGATCACACCGAGCGCTGTGATGAAATAATCATTTTTTTTTTTTTTTTTTTCGAATACCGAGACAATTTTTTTTAAAGCGAAACAATCTTTTAAAATTAATTTATTGTCGTGACTTTTGTTACATTTTTTTTCTTAAACTCTTATTAACTAAATGTGTATTTAAAAAATGTATGTCTGTAGCGTTTTTGTGACTGTCACTTTGGTTTCTATTTTTTTTTTTTTTTTTTTTTTTTTATTGTTGTTCCATACCACCGTATACCCTGACGGGTTTTTACGGATCCCTTCCCTGTTCCCCCCTATCATTCCCTACCCGCACTTCGCTACGCTACCTAACTGCCGTTGCGTCCGCAGCCGTCTTAGCTACACTGCACCGCATTTACCGAGGACACGGGGAAACTGCGGAAAACCCGTGTCGGTGCAGATGGCCCTATTTTTCTGATTCTTCGATGTTTTCAAACATCAAGGACTCAGAAAAACTGACCTCCCGCTCAACGTTCGATGCGCTAGTCAGTGCGCGGCTAAGCGGTCACCCATCCATCTACTGGACGCAAGCAAAGGTGCTTGACTCGGGAGACCGCCGGAGCCACACACCGACCGCGCACCCAACGCTGTCGGTCTTTGGTTTCTATTATTTTTTCGCGCTGTTTGCTATGCTTTCGTTTTGTGTTTTTTTTTTTTCTACCTTGGCGCGAGCGCGCTTCTTAGAGCACGCAATATAGGAATCAATCTGTATATCTGTTTATTAAAATTTTGATGAAAGTGAATATTGCGTTGCATACGCTGAGGCCTCGCGGTATTTACCACTACGAAGGGAGGGTTATGACATAACAAGCCCGTTGATACCGTCAACCGGCGACAAGGGCGCGAGACACGGACTTCGAAGAATTAATTAATTTAATGTATACATATAGTGCTCGCAAAGTTGTAATCCGAGTTTGCCCCCGTGGTCTGGTTGCGCATTAGCAAACATCACGCGAAGAATCGATCGAAATTCGTGGGCGTTATTTACGTCTCGGACAACAAAGTTTATTCCGCTATGTATAGTCCGAGGAGCGACGTTAGTTCGCGACACGATAGGAAAGTTGAATTGAGGTCTATGCACCTGACACCAGACGAGGGTGGAGTTTTTTTTATTTTTATTTTTTTTTTCATACTCGAGAAATATTCGCGTATGAACGATGGTGATAAATCGAGAATCGCTGCTTCTTCTTCCGTGGAGCAAGCGATGCAGTTATTGGCCGCTGAGTGTCACCCGAATTTTTGTAAAGGGCGATCAACGCAAATGAAATGAGGGTTAGTTTCAATATTTTTGGAAACAATTACGGTTTTTTTCGGAACATAAGTCCGGAAACTGAAAGATCGTTCAATCGCATTTTGATTCTTGGGACGAATTTCAATGACACCTGACACGAGACGAGGGTGGAGTTTTTTTTATTATTTTTTTTTTTTTTTTTTTCATACTCGAGAAATATTCGCGAATGAACGATGGTGATAAATCGAGAATCGCTTCTTCTTCCGTGGAGCAAGCGGTGCAGTTATTGGCCGCTGAGTGTCACCCGAATTTTTGTAAAGAGCGATCAACGCAAATGAAATGACGGTTAGTTTCAATATTTTTGGAAACAATTACGGTTTTTTTCGGAACATAAGTCCGGAAACTGAAAGATCGTTCAATCGCATTTTGATTCTTGGGATGAATTTCAATTTTTAAAAATATATATATAGGGGAGAGCGTGGCAAAATGGGACTGTGGGGCAAAACTCAATTTTCCAGTAATTTTTGGATCATATATATATATATTATATTTGGTATATAATATCATATATTTGGAATAATTTTGGCCACACTTCGTCCCATCAGTTATCGTAAAATCGCGTTTTGCTCCACTTTCCCACTTTGCCCCGCTCTCACCTATACATACGATATTGATCTAGATAACCAAGGTAAAATTTTTCATTAAACATCGAAAAGCTTGAAAATTGATAAATCCGAAAGAAAAAAAACATCTTTCTATGTGGCTTTCGCGAAAGAAAGTAATTTACGCTTAGTCAATGAGAAAATTTCAATCTTCCCATGTTTTTTTTTTTCACAAAAACAATATTAAAAATTGCACAGACTGTTTTTTTTTTTTAAATCGATTAATGAACACGCCTTTCTCTCGCTGCTCAGTTAATTAACCTGTCGAAGCATTATTTTCATTTTTTTTTTTTTTTTTTTTTTTTTTTTTTCAACAAGTACTCAACAAATACATCGATTGGTTATCGATGCACTGTTTCTGAATGCAAAGAGCTGCATCGTCTGTGACACACCGTGCTTCGAAGGGTTGGCGACGGATGTTGTCGCCCTCTCGTGCCCCGTCGAGTGAAAACATGCGCAAAATAGCGCGAGACCTATCAATGCGTCCCACTTTCACTTTTATTATTCATTCATTTTTTAAGCATTTTATTTCATTCCGTTTCGTGTCACGTGCAGCATTCGACACGAAACCTGCAGCTCGCGCTCATCTACTCAGCGCGTTGTGCGCCCTTCTTCGTCATCTCGCTGCGTCGTCGTGTGAAGCATTATGGAGGGACACGGTAGAGAATCTCTCGTCGGCGAGGGCTTGCACAGTAGGGAGAGTGGAAACCCTTTTCACAGATCGTCGGGCGATTAAAACGCTAATGAATTGCCCGGCAGGTCGACGGAATATTATTCCGAGTGGGATAGGGAGAAAATTGAATTTCTCATTGCCGGCGAGGTACACTTCGTCAATTCACCGTCACGTGAATTTTATTCCGTCGGATTATTACGATGGAGAGTCGCACGAGGCGGGACTGCAATATGGCAAAGTCCGCCGGAAGGTTTCTCGGATCGTTGTTATTACTGCAGGATGGGCTCGATCGGCAGGTAAGAGTCTTATTGGCTAGTGACGTGATCGAAGTGATTCATTATCGGATGAGCCGAGCTAACTGAAGGCCTCGACGGGCATCCGGTTCAAACTGCCATTGTAAAGTTTGCCATCAGAAACGCGAGACGAACGGACGGGTAAGAACGGAAGAGAAGAAAAATAATAGAGCGAACGTCGAAGAACACCGGTGTAGATATCTAATATCGAAAGGTCCTCCTACACACGCGTAGGAGCGAAAGTAGGCCAGTCCGAGAAAACAATATTCCCGTCAGTGAACGCGGAGCGTAAGGGACCGTAATAAAATATCTCATCTACGGCAGCGGGCGTAAAACTGAAACTTCCCCCCCCCGTTCCGTTTACTCCGTCTCTGTCACTCCGGCGGCGGTAAAATATCGCGCTTTATTCGTGGCAACGGAACATTTTGGAATTGCAAATATTCTTCGACCTTTAATCGAACGATATTTTATTAGCGGTATTTTTTATTTTATTTTTTTTTAAATTTATTGTTCGATGTTACACCGAATGCCGTTGGGGTTTTTTTTTCACGGAAAGCCGATGACGATTTCGCCACCAGCACTTCCGGTCCGCACTCCTCTAAGCCACCTGACCAACGGTGCGTCCGTAGTCGTTACAGAGTGCGGTACAATGGCAGTTACACTGCACACGGAGAAAAATTTTTTAGGTGCTCCAACAAAATGAGTTTTGCTGACAATTACCTCGTTCCCGCAGCAAAACGATTAGTAAAAGCAGCAAAAAAAAATATATATATAAAAATTACGTAGAAGGAATTGATTTTGCTATCACCACGAATCTTTCTTGTTACTGCGACGATTTAGGTTTGTTATGAGAACAACCGACGTTTGCTGTAATTTTACGGCTGAGTAATTACTGATAATAGGATAGTCATAGATACACCGAAAAAAAAAAAATATGAACTAAGGTGCGGTTGCGGTTGGCGAAGGAAATGTTTGGTCGATTGAATAAAATGTTTGTTCAATTCAAGTGACTATTCGTTGAAGCAACCGCAGCTTAGTTTGATATTACCAAAGCTTTTTTTCGGTGTGCGTACATACATTCATACGAAGATGAACTCATCGCGTTTGTATTTTATTATATCGATGTTTCTAGGGTTGGTAACGACCGAAATTTAAAGGTTTTTTTTTTTAACGTCAAAACTCAAATTTTCATTGCTTAAAAAACCATGGCCATATCACTCCGACTTGCCGTACACAGTAAAAAATAATTTCGTAAAATCGGTATGGGAAATTTCGTAAAAATTATTTTGTTAAACGAGTGACAAACTTGTTTGTCACTTATTTGAATTTACGAACCTGTCCTCTTTTATTTCCCGTATTATTGACAATTTTGGTTTGTACTTTTGTTTGTAATACTAGAAAATTGACAAATAAAAAAATTGTCGACGTTTGTGGACAATAATTTCTTGTAAAAAGTGCACATTTTTTTTTTTGACTGTGTAACGCATTTTGTAAAATAACCGTCGACCAAAGTCGTTCAGCCACACGTTCTTATTTTCATGCCGAAATTTTACGAAGGGCAAAAATCTCTGGGACTGGGATAAATATTTGTCAAATTTTTTAGAATAGAACTTTGATGAAACTGGGAACGAGTCAATCTCTTCGAAGATTTTCGTTTGAAAGTTCCCAATACACAATCCAGAGAAATATACGTCAATCGTTTCGCAATGCTGCTAATTTGGAGGGCTCGAGTGAGGAACAATGAAGTTGTTCCTCTCTCGAGTGCGAGCGAGGAACAATGAGGTTGTTCCTCTCTCGAGTGCGAGTGAAGGCGATGAATGGAAAATTCTATAGTCGGAAAGATCTGGGCTTGAAAGTCCAAATCCACAATTGAACTTGCCAATTCTCAACGGGTTGCCTCGATTATGCTCGAGACGTCGGCCGGCACGAAAGATCCATTAAATTCGCGAGGTCTGCAACAGAAGCTCTGTCGTAACGCTTCGAAGGTAAAGCAAAAAAAAAAAAAAAAAATTCAAAGAAAATCGAGGGCGAAGGAGAAAGACGAAGTCCCGCTGGCGGTCGACGAGATTTCGTCGTGAAATTTTCAAAACGGCGAGGCTTCGACGGTCCGCCTCGTCGCTCTCGAGTCTGACCTCTGCATGCCGTTTTTCCTCACCGAGAAAGAACAAAATTGCACTGTTGCGCAATCCTACCAAGAGTACCTCGAAAATAGCAAAAAAAAAGAAGAAAAAAAAAAGAAACAAACATTTCGTGGCATTCACTCGGCAGAACCGCGCACTCGACGGAAACCTCATCGAGCTCTTCGATTTATTTCACTCGCTTCTAGGAAAAAATAAGAAAATAAAAAAAAAAAATTACTTTTCACTACTGATCGGAGCTCGGCAATATTTTAAATAATTTATGTATTTTAGGGGTTTTAAATACATATTTTAAGTACTCAAAGACTTTTCTGGTATTTCAAGTACATTTCGGGACCTTTAAGTGCAAAGTACAAAACGCTTTTGCGTCTTCGCTATATTAGGGCGGTGCGGCTAGGCCGGATGGACGGGATGGATTCCGCCCATCCATCCGGCCCGTATTGATTTTTACGAGGTATCTTAAAAAGTACTTAAACGAAGTATTTATGAATTAAGTTTTTTAGGTCCAAAAAGTATCTTGTATTTTAAGTACAAAAACTATTTCGTATTTTAGATACAAAAAATATCTTGTATTTTAAGTGCAAAAAGTATTTTGTATTTCAAATACAAACGGTATTTTGTATTTTTAGTGTTTTCGAGTTTTTTTTTTTTTTTTTGCCAAGCTCTGCTGCAGATGTACGTTGTTTTTTAAATCTTGAAACCTTCACGACCGAATGCTTCCGGCAGGAGCATTATCGTCCGTTCTGCAAGTGCGGAAGGTCGAAGTTTCCTACTCAGTTTCCCATCGACAATGATGGGAAAAAAAGCGGAGAGAAAAACAAAAAAAAAAAAAAAGGACAAGGAGGATTAATCAGTCTCCGCGAGTCTGTGGACTTCGCTTCTCGCAATTTTTATTTTATTTTATTTTATTTTTTTTATTTTTATTTTTTCCAATTGATTACGTGACTTCGGAATCTGCGCTCTTGCAATTCTGGAGGGCTTCAACGTGGCACGGTATAGAAAACTTTGACTTTGACTCGTGCTCGTCGAAAGTCGAAGGAAAGTTGGAGTGTCGGTGAGGGAGTTTTCGCGACTCAAAGCGAAAGTTCGACCCAGTCTGCTATCGGAGAGTATCAGAAAAATGCTCCATTACTCCTCGATAGAGCGTGATCTCAAGTGCGATCGACGATCGTACATTTTTCATGAAAAAATGAAAACGAAAAAACCTTTCGCACTTCAGTGTTCGATGTACATGAAGACGATTTCACCGGACCAGTGATAGGAATGTGTGACGTTATCATTAACACTTTTCTGAGACGTCGACGATTGACCTTAGGTCGTCGCACTACGCTCTCCCGCACCGGTGCACTCATCGCTCCATAACTTTCGAACGAATACGTATTTTTTGGTTCAACGGTAGTGAAATCGAAACGCCAGAATCCGCCCGACAATACCACGCTATGCACCAATGAAAAGGATCATTCGTTCGAGAGTTATAAAGATTTGTAACAAAAACTTTAAGGCAGTACTCGCGGACAGTCCGACCTCACGTGAGTTCAAAGAGAATTGCGGACACTTCTCTGAAACAAAAAAAATCTATAAAATCTATAAAATTTATAAAAATCTGAAAAGAAAATAAAGCATATGGATATTGCTAAAAAGATTGATTTCGCATAATAATAATTTCAAAATGTTATTAACAAATTGATGACAAAAAAAAAAGTTCAACAAATCCCCCGGCAACCCAACTTTTTATTCACATGAAAACGATTTGTTAATTTTTTCGATGCGTATGAATTTCATTCAGGAAAATTAACAAAACGTTTAAATTTTTTAGAAAGTTTGGCAATTTTTTTTTTTTCATTAATTTATCAATAATACTTAGGAATTATTGTTATACAAGATCAATCTTTGTGGCACACGTCCCGTACGCTTGATTTTTTTTTTCAGATTTTTATCCCATCGAGAAGTGTTCGCGATTTCTCTCTCAATACTCTCCGAATTCGCGTCAGGTCGGACTGTCTGAAAGTACTGCCTTAAATCACGATTTCCTTTATGGTCGCGAAGTGGAACTTCGCGTCAATTTTACCACCGTATTCTGGAGCAACGTACGTTGCGTTCTTCGGACGTGAAATACGAACGACACCTCTCTGTGCTCGCCTACAAATCCCGACAGGAATTTTCTCGCCGCGCGACTCGGTGCGAGCTTATTTGTTCGCCCGACGCTGCGTTCAGCGTCCGAGATGGCGCGTCCGATTTTTATCGACATAAACGTCTCCGTTCAGCTAAATCCTCCGGCTGTCGCGGAGGTTCGCTGTCCGGACGCTGCCGACAGGCCGCGACAGAGATTTCCGAGAATCTGTTTGACATTAATCCAATGTTAACGCCCACGAGCGAATTCGAAGTGGCCCCGAAGCGACCCGACGGCTTTGCGTCACTGGCTGAACATTGCGGACCCTCCGTCGAGATTGATACGTGAAATATGAGCGTGTTTCATGTGCAACGACGCTGGCCGGAATGTAAACGGGGGGGGGGGGGGGAAATGTGAACATTATGAGGGCATTTTTTTAATGTCCCTCGATATAGCGATGTTATAAGGTGCGCGTCAGTGACGCTCTCGCTCCGTCCGTCGCGAGTTCGAGATTTGTTTGCCATTCGCTCCGATAATGATTGTCAACGGCGATGAATACACGGCTTTGGGCTCTACACATATCCCGCCTACACACGCAACTGCACACGTGGGGTTTCGCTTAAACGCAAGATTGGCCATGACGCTCCAAACATAGGGGAGAGCGGGGCAAAATGGGACAGCGGGGCAAAACGGGACAATGAGGAAAAACGCGATTTACCAATAATTTTTGGATACCCCATTTTGCGCCACTGACACACTGAGGGTCGAATTTTAAGACAATAGTTTGAACTTAAGATCAATCTTGAGCTCAAACTTAAGATCGAAGTATGGTCCGAATATTATTGCGTGCTTAAGTTTCATCTTAAGTTCAGACTCAAGTTTGATCTCAAGTTCGGACTAAAGTTTGATCTTAAGTACGAATTTAAGTTTGATCTCAAGTTCGGACTTAAGTTTGATCTCAAGTTCAAACTGATGTCTTAAAATTCGACCCTTAGAGAAGGATCTAGTAAAAATTACTATATCACTTGGGAGATATTACCATATCACATAGTAGTAGAGCGTTAGGGCGTCACCTACGGTAAGAAGTACCGGATTTATAAGAATTTTTCATAGATATTATGGTAGAAATTCTTGGATAATCTCAAACTTTCTGCCATAGGTGGCGCGCTGGCGCCGTACTACTGTGCGCTATGGTAATTTTTCTTAGATCATTGGTCATTTTTACTAGATCCTTCTCTCAGTGCACATCCCGATTTTCAGCTCCTTTTGCCTCACTCTTCCGTCGAAAAATTATTGAAAAATTGCGTTTTGCCCCGCCGTCCCGTTTTGTTCCACTGTCCCCTACCCGACTCGACGCATCGAAACCTTACAGAATTCTCTATCCGATACGGCAAAGAGAGGGAAGATAGTGTTGTGGATTAAAATAAAAAAAATACAATTTTTTTTTTCAATTGCAATTCGCTATAGTGATTAATAATAATGATTGTATTGTACTGAAATTTGCAAACTAAATATGAGTAAAAATTGTAAACTTTTTTTTTTCGGTTGCTGTTTAATGGATAATCGGGATAGACATACTATAGTGAATTGCGTTAAAGCGATGTGGTTACGGAAAATAATGGTCGCGTTCCGCGATAGATAAAACGCCACTTCGTTTAGAAGCGTGGAAGAGTTAATGAAATAATAATATACCGAGAACACGGTTGGGTGGAAGTTGCGACGGTACTTGTCCGTTAAGTAAGGTGTACTACATCGAGCGGAACTTCGCGGGACAGAAGACCGAGCGAGGATGATCCTTGTACCTCGCTCCCTCTGTACTATCTCGTTCCTAACATGCTTATATTTTATATTTTATATTTTATATTTTATATTTTATATTTTATATTTTATATTTTATATTTTATATTTTATATTTTATATTTTATATTTTATTTTCCGCCATAATTATATATCTCTTTTATCTTGTAACTAAATATCAACGACGCCCATATTTTTAATCGAACTGAAGAACCCTCTTCCTTGCACTATTCTGGAACCTGCTGAACGGCAGACCAGCATAGTGAAGCTCTGTATTTGCATTACCCAAGCTAACTAATCGTGCTACCGTGGAGTTAGCAGAAAAAATGAAGACATGATTTTTCTCATGAAATGGAATAGGATTCGGGAATAGGTTTCTCAGTCCAACAACAGGGACACGCAATGACATTAACGCCAAATGCATTATATTTATATTTATATTTATATTTATATTTATATTTATATTTATATTTATATTTATATTTATATTTATATTTATATTTATATTTATATTTATATTTATATTTATATTTATATTTATATTTATATTTATATTTATATTTATATTTATATTTATATTTATATTTATATTTTCTATTTATATTTAGTCACGAAGACCGAATTGAGAAAGCTCGTCGTTCATCGGACACTTTGTAGGCCACGCACTTTGTATGCGTGGCATTGTATTCGCAACGCCCACCGTCTTTCTCCATAGAAAACTATGAATCACGTTGCCTCTGAGGAAACTCCGGGCTCGGAAAGTCCTTCGAGGCCCGAGAGTGTCGACGACATTGGAAAGCTTTGATTCTACTACGCCGCTACTTGGACTGCGACGCAACTCGGCATCCTGCGTTGGAGCATACTTGAGAGTTTCCGGGACGCGGGGAAAATTCTTGGAATTTCTCGGCCATTCTGTGCTATAGCTATGTGCGCCTCGAATACCGGACACCGACCATCCCCTAAAAAAAAAGTCTCTCTTATACCTCAACGAGGAATAATTTTTTACTCTTAGATCTCTGAGGGTCGAATTTTAAGACATTCGTTCTAACTTGAGATCGAACTTAAGATCAAACTTAAGTTCGAACTTAATATCTAACTTAAGTCCCAACTTAAGATCAAACTTAAGTCCCAACTTGAGATCAAACTTATGTCCGAACTTAAGATCAAACTTAACCCCGAACTTAAGATCAAACTTAAGCACGCAATGAAATTTGAACCAAACTTCGATCTTAAGTTCAAACCGATGTCTTAAAATTCGACCCTAAGTTTCATTTAAAAAAAAAACGAGATTAAATTTTCTCTGCTATAACTGTGTCTGCCTCGAAAACCGAACACTTCCCCTGAAACAAAGAAAAGTTTCCTCCTCTTATACCTCAACGAGGAACAATTTTTTACTCCCAGATCCTCTCTAAGTTTCATAAAAAAAAAAAAGATATTAAATTTTCGCTGTACGTCCGTCGAAATAATTGCCGGAAGAGCTTTCAACTTTTAATGGACGATCACCGTCGGAAGAGGTCGTCGGGTTAATTTTTCTTTTTTTTTTTTTTTCCGATCCCTCGAGCGTGAATTTCCAGACGAGAAGTTCAAGCCAAGTTCAACACCGTCGGCGGAACCTTTGGGCACACTTTTATTGACTAGACCGTCAAAGATCAACACGTAAAAAGCTGCTGGCCTGCAGTAGAGCAAGAACAAAGAGAGTGCAAAGTGTATGCGTGTATACACATGATACATACACATGTACGTTTATGTGCGGGACTTTTTCCGTGCGTACCGCTGCACACTTAGACGCACGAAGGACTGGACGAAGCTTCGGGCCAGTTTCGCGAATGGCGCCGAAAAAAAAAAAAAGCTAATGGAATCGGGTCTCCTGTTTGTTGGCGAACGCCGGGGGCGTCGGCAACCCTCAACGAGCGCGACCGACGAGGTTGCGTGAAAGAAATCCACGTAGACGGCGTCCCCGTTCACGGTCGGCTCCGCGAAGAGCGTAAGTTTCGTTGTCGCGCTGACGATAAGGGGGTTGGAAAGAAAAAAGCCACGGGAAAGCCGCCAGGCACGAGTGCGCGAATTATTTTCGAGCGATTCTCGCGAGCAGGCTAACGTCCGAATGGAAAAAACGTTCAAGGGGAAGGATGGGGTATTTGGCATCGACCAAAATGCGCAGTTTATTTACCGTGAACGAACAAACATCGACTCAGCTACAGATAGCGATCTTGTACTTCGCTGAGGTTCAAAGACGCGACGGGGCAATGAGCTTTTGTTTTTACGAGATGCGATGAGGTTTAGAATATGAGCGGGTGCAGTATTGTTGGACCTTCGAGAAAATACTTGCGACCGGCGCCGAAGGACTCAGCTAGATGGCCAATTGGCAATATATATATATGCCAATATATCTGATATATACTTTGGTAAACTGTGGATTTGCTTGTTTGTTTGTCACAACTCCGATAATCAGCCAACTTCACGTCCTTATTTCGGAATGGTTAAAGTCCCGGAGTGGCTAAGGTGTTGGGCTGATTTTAATTTTATTTATTTGTTTTTTTTTTGTTTTGTTTTCAGAAAAGAAGAATATAACATTTTATGAACAAATTAACTGTAAAAAGGGGAAGTAGTATGAATATTTATTTGATTTATTTATTTTATTGTTATTTAAAAAATAATTGTAAAGTATAAAATTTAACTCACTTGAACTGCTAGCGCGCGAACCCCTGCTAGTACATATATAATATAATGTAATGTGATACAATATATTATATATATATAATTTTATACGTTTTTAAATAAATCAATATTATAATATATTTTTTTTTAAACACAATTCGTTGAAAAGAAGAAATAAATAATTGTAAAAGTAAAAAAGAAAAGAACCAATTGTGAATACTCGTTGCAACAATTCGCTGTATTCTCAAAAATGTTATTCTCTATTCAATCTTCGATCTCTCTGTTTTCTTTTTAATTAAAAAAAAATGTTCGATTTATCCAACGAATCGTGTCTTTTAATTACAAAAAAAAATGGCAATTGTAAAATTAACGACAAAAAAAAGTTGACGTTTTGCGACCAAGAAACGTCCACTAAATTCCCAAAGTTTTCCTACGACGTCTCGATACATTAATCCAGTAGAGGGGCTGCAAATATTTTCTCGGCGGGCCACCGACTCTGTATCGTTTATCCTAAATATCAAATGACGAAAAAAAAAAAAAAAAAAAAAAAAAAAAAAAATTGTTACTCGTTGTCAAGAGACGTTTGCTGAATGTGCGGACCTTTTTTTTTACTGTGCGATTTCGTCCTTGTTGGAGCCAACTTTCGCCGTTCGACACATTATATATCGGGCCTCGCACACGGGGGAGTCTCCGAAAGTCTCCGATGCCTGCTCGCCTCGCCTCGCCATCCACGAGAACATCGTATTAAATATATAGTGGAAAAAGTAATGATAATAATAAATGTAGGACGTTACAGCGTCGTCGGGGACATTGAGGACGAAGGATCGATGTATCGGGACCTTGGATTAGCTTTCTTTTTTGCGACACGCTAAGGCAAGACGACTATAGACGATGGGGTATCGAATTATATCAATCCATCAAAGGAGGGTGACCCATATACCCCGATTTAGCCTTGACCGCGAAAAATCCACAAACGCAATCTTTCTTGATCCAAGGGGTGAAGGGCGCGGGGGGGGGGGGGTTCTCCATAACCAGCCGTCTGCGACAGACGAGCGGAGACGCACCAGTAAAAACCCTTTACGACGATGGATATGACTCTGCGAGATATTTATTTAAAGGCAGTCGCGAGCAATATCGCGTGGAAATATCGTGAACGAGAGGCGCTCCTAAGAAAGCCTTTGTATCGCAACGTAATTCCAAGAGCAACAACGGTACACATATAGATCGATGACGGACTCGAAGAAAAATGGTCACTCCAAAGAAAATACGGATCATCAGTAACTTGGACTGCACAAGAAAATTGTAAATTCATTGTGCCGGATTTTAAGTTTCCGATGAAAGAACTGGTGAATTGAATTTACACCGAGAAAAAAAGTTTTATTTCGACCGATGAAAATTTCTTAAGGGGGATGAAAAATGTTTAATTCCTTCGTGACCCAATAGAGGGTTTATTAATTTCTAATATATTTATTTGTTGGACAGTATTATTCTTACTATTTGATAATGTTCATTTGATTCTAATAAACAGATATTTATGTTAAATAATTTTTTTTTTTTTTCAGTTATTTCGTGACAGATCTGCTACTTTTTATAATTTTTTTTTTTTTTTGGTTCGATAAGTCATTTTTACCATGAACGAAGCATCAAGGAGTCAATGTCTTGTCATTAAATAAGCATACATCTGCATGCTTAATCTGTATGCTGTAATTATCGACGCACGATTTCGTTAATCACGTCGCACATTTGTTATAATCATAACATAACGAACCTCGATGTTAATTCTTTGAGGACTCATTTCATAAGCACAATTCAACGAATCACTCGCAACGAATCTTTATTTTAAATATGTTTGAAATTTCAGAAACAGTTTATGCAAGAAAAGCTTCCAATAGCGTTCATTGATCTTCAAACAAAATTTTTTTTTACAGCGTAAAATTAACACAAGAAAATAATTCGATGTCCCCACAGTAGATACACTAATTAGTTACGGTAGCGAAACTCTTGCCATCTCATGAAAAAAAATGTCTTCGTGGGGCACTCAGCTAGTCCGCTCGGACGTTTGACCCAGTAATTTTTTGTTTTTAGTCATTATCACGAGAAAAAATATTGCTCTTCGAACGCGAATCCATATCCATATACGCTACTAAACTCTGTGCCTACACCCCATCTATGTACACCAGTCCGCTCAATTTCCCACCGTCGTATTGTTACAAATTTTTACTCAGTACTCGAGTTAATTGACTAAAAAAATTAATTACCGCTTAACGAGACACTGCAGAACGTCAGATTTATCTATAGACCGGAGTCGCGATTCCAGCGCATGCGCACCGGCATTCCGGTTACATCTCGTATTCCGTGGCCCACAGCGAACTTATCATTACGCGTGAGAGACACGCAAGCTTCACGCTTCACAAACAACATAATATATAGGATCAGATGTACATCCGATGAAATTTCACGTGGGTCGACACGGTGTCCTCGACTCGTTGTTCCCCCCCCCCCCCCGCCCTGCACGACGTCTACATAGAGATATGCATCGATGTCCATTGCCTACCGACGACGAAAATAGAATTTAAAAAAGAGACGTAGAAAAAAAAAAAAAAAAAAAAAACTTAAAGGAGCAAAATTACCAGTTCTATTCTGGTCCGTTTCAGGATTCGGTGCCAGGCTCGAATGAACCTGATAAGCGATGGGCCCGATATCCGAGACTCGCTTTCGAGACCTCGGAGAGTTCGGCAAATGAGCGTTCGGCATATAGTTGCATCCGCGCACAACGACGGGTGGTGGGCCGACGTTAAGGACCGAAGCTCGGTGCGAGTCCATTATAACTTCAAAGCTAAACCCTTCACCGCTGTGCTCTCCCACTGAAACGGCCCACTTCACTTCCATGCACCGGTTGTCGGCGGAATGAAACTCCCTACCGTTCCGTACCTGCGTCTCTCGTTCGAGGCTCCACAACGACCTACGAGACGACTGCACACCTCGCTTAACGCTTGGAAAAGCGGTTAAGCGATAAACGTTTGTTGCACGTCGGATATACCGAGATATCCAATTCCGCGCGATGAGTCTGGGTTACTTGAGATACGGCTGGTTCGAGGAAAAAAAAACAACCCTTTCGCAGTCTAGTGGCGCGGAACGAGACCTACGCGTACAGTCGAGCTTTTAAGGCGGACTATTCGAGTAGCGGTAGGGAATTTATTGAACGTTGATAATATGAAACGATTATTTATTCGTAACTGGCTTAAATCGCTGGTAGGATGCACTGTATAAAAATCGGCTGATACTTAATGTACCGGACTGTGTTTTTAGGCAAAAAGTGGTGTGTCGAGTTTCGGGTACAATTGTGATGAAAAATTAATATTTTTTATTAAATTGGTATTAAGAACATTGGAAATACTTTATTTTTGATGATTTACTTTAGTTATACCTGTAAAAGTACTTTCATTTTTATAATTTCGATTAATTTCGATGAATAAGTATATTCATTTTTCATCGTAATTGTATATTAAGTATAGTGTACGAGTTTTTGCATAACAATGCCAGGCCGGCACATTAGATTTACCATTTTTTTTTTTTTTTTTTTTTTTTTTACAGTGTGCTAATTGGCCGAAGTTCTCCAGTCACGGTTTTTCTAGTTTTACAAATTAAATTTTTTTTTTCATATTATTTTAAGTATTAGTACTTAAAATTAAATGCGTCAGTTTATTTCTTCGTTGCTCATTCTTTCGAGGTGCTGGTAAGTTGCATGTGTATGTGTATTGCGTCTGGTATGGACTATCCAATTTTCAAGAAAAAACAGATAATTTCTTAGACGAGTTTTCTAAATTTCTGCTTGTCTTTTTTTTTCTTCTTTTTTTCGTGGCAACTTTAACGAGGTAAATATTAATAATACCAGCGGCATTGTTGCCCTTCGGCGCGCTTGGTTATCGGGAACAATATTTATTTTCTCTCCCGCTTCCGGCACGCTTTACCGTATAAACTGCGCTGGGAGCAAGATGAGCAGCGATTTCGCAATTATCGGTAAAATAAAAATCTAACTTTTTTTTTAATATACATTTTTTTTTTTTAATGAAAAAAAAATCCAACAATTTTTTTTCTATAGAGACATGAGATTTTTTTTCTGCACGATCACGATACCGTCACGGACGATCGATTTAATGAGATTACCTGCACGATTTTTTTATCCTCTCTTTACCGATAAAAATATAACCGATAATTAAATTTATTCCTCTCGCGTCAATTGCTTCATTTCACTAGGTGCGAAAATGGTAGTTTTGCGCACGCTATGCTCGTAAAAACCTTATTTTCACACCTTGTGAAATCAAATTTTGTACGACACTCGTGCGAAAAACGTTTTCTTAACTCGTCTGATCGCAACACTTGTCGCCCAGTGCTGCAAATTCACACTAGTCAGAAAAAGTTTTTTCGCACTAGTATCGTAATGTACTGTCTTCTAATCGAGTCACATATGTATTTTCACCGGCGCACGGGAGAGCGGGGCAAAATGGCACACCAGGCAAAACGGTACATTGAGGGCAAAGCTCAATCTTACAATAATCTTCGGATGCCCCATTTTGTCCCAACGATACATCCGGATTTTCAAAGCCGTTTTGCCCCACGTACCATCATCGCCGTCATCCAAAAGTTATTGACAAATTTTTGACCCCTTTGCGACTGATTTGCAATCAGTGACGATGAAAAGATTAAAAAAAAAAAATTGTCTGAAAACCGCGAAATCCACAAATTTCAGTAAACCATTTTCTACGATAAATTTCGCGGTGAGTTTCGGCGCTTTTGATTCTATCAGACGTAGAAATGTTGCGAATAGTTTCCTATTACGCGAAAGCCAAAGTCGACCAACGAACTCCCATCTAAATCCATAACGATTATAACTATGTCTCTCCTATAATTATAACTACATGCATAAGAGTATAACTATATATGTGTAACGAATTTCCATCGATATGTACTTAGTTTTGTGGTTGTAATTGCACGATGAATTTTGATAATATTCGTGGCGTTTCGTGGAATTTTGGTCTTATTACTCGATACTCTGTTGCAGCCACCGAGTTGCACCTCCAAAGCAATTACCCCCGAAACTTATTTGGTAACTACCTGGTCGTTGATAGAGACGACCAGTGTAACGCACAGTGTTCGCGGAGGAGAGTAGGGCACGAGGTATTCGCTGAGAATATTTCCCGGGAGATTGCATTCGCCTCTGGCCGGGTCAGTTTTAACTGCGGACACGCGGAATAACGTCGAGACGATACGTTGAACGTGGCGCGGGCCGATTAAACAACCGTGAAATTAAGGTAGTCGCGTTTCTGCGCGCCGAATAAACAGCCTCGCTGAAATTACGTCGACGCGACGTAGAACGAAAATCTACGGAATGTTTACCGACAAATCTTTCCGTCAAAGGCCCGCGGGCGAATTCGCCAATTGGCGTGCTCGCGACCGTGGAAATTATCTCTCGATTATCTCGCTCGTTTAGGGTCGCCCACGATTTCTGCGCCTTCGCCCGTCCGATGCGGTCACGATCCGCGCATATAAAGACCGACTGCTCGATCGGGCCGCGGTGACGTCAGACCCGAAGAGCCAACCAAACCCTCCACCAAAGGTCGATCTCAATTTTATTTCCCCCCCCCCGCTTTTTTCGCAAATTAATAGCTCGCCTTATAGTTCTCTTCGATTTATCTTCGTTTCGTGCACAATTGGCTTTCGTTGCGTCGGTGCTTGCGAGCTTTGCAACGCGTATGTTGTGCATGCCGCTATCGGTCGCGGCGGGCAATTTTCCAGCCATAACAAATTGGTTCACGGTCGGGTGGAATTTGATACACTGTTGTTTTGTTTTGTTTTGTTTTTTTTTTTTTTAATAACTCACAATAATTTAGTGTGTTTACTAAAAACTTCCGGAGACTCAACAATTTCATCGACGAGCTTTGGGCGGAGAAAAAAAAAAAATAACGACGCTTGCGAGCCGGTTTTTTTTTGGAGAGACACGTTTCGATTTTGAAATTTATTACTTTGTTGTGTTTTTTTATTGACGGTTTAGTTCTCGAGTGCGAGTATCTGCTCCCGTACTGTTCCGGGAAACGATAGTGTCGACTTTTTTTTTGAATAACGCCTTTTGATCTTGAAATAAAAAATAATAAAACTTGATTCGTTTGCTGTTTTTTTTTTTTATCGTTGCATAGTGCTGAACTTAGAATCTGCGGCAGCAGAGAGTGTGCACAGTAGTTGGTTAACTTTACGAGTGCCATTGCTTTCGAGTCATTCGAAGAAATGATACACTCGATTGTTTTTTTGGTTCTGAACAACGCATTTTGATTTTGAAATTTTCTATTTTATTTGCTGTTTTTTTTTCTTTTTTTTTTTAATCGTTACGCTCTGTTGAACTTAAAATCTGCGGTTGCAAAGAGTGCGCACAGTAGTTAGGTGACTTCTCGAGAGTTCAACTACTCTCTCGCCACTCGGGGAAATGATACGTTCAATTTTTTTTCACCCTATCTTCACTTTGAGATTTTCTATTTTATTTGCCGTTTTTTTAATACATTTTTTTAAATCGTTACGCTCTGTCGAACTTAAAATCGGCGGTAGCAGAGATTGCGCACAGTAGTTAGTTGTCTTCTCGAGAGTTCAACTACTCTCTTGTCACTAGGGAACATGATAGGTTCAATATTTTTCTTTTCAACCCATCTTCATTATAAGATTTTCTATTTTATATTTACTTTTTTTTCTTCTTTTTTTTTTAATCGTTACGCTCTGTCGAACTTAAAAACTGCGGTAGCAGAGGTTGCGCACAGTAGTTAGTTGACTTCTCGAGAGTTCAACTGCTCTCATGCCACTCGGTGAAGTGATACGTGCAATATTTTTTTCCACCCATCTTCATTTTGAGATTTTCTATTTTATGTACTGTCTTTTTTTTTTTTTTTTCTTTTTTTCAATCGTTACGCCGCGTTGAACTTAAAATCTGCGGTAGCAGACGTTGCGCACAGTAGTTAGTTGACTTCTCGAGTGCCACTACTTTTGTGCTGTTCGTGAAAACGATACTTTTTTTACCCCCGGGAGAGTTGTCTACACTTCGGATATCTCTCTACTTTCTCTATTATCTCTCGTTCTAGCGAGTCCCTCAATATTTGCTGTTCTCGGTAGCGTTTCCCGAAGCTCGCTCCCGACGAGCCCTTGGAAATCCGATACGTAACATTACCGAGATGGAATTACCTCGGCAGAGCGACCAACGAATAGAGAGAGAGAGAGAGAGAGAGAGAGAATTCCCGACTCGGCACTGGACGTTGATGCTTGTTCGCCGCTCTGCAACCGAAGTACGTCGGAATTCGGTCTCGGGACAAGTTTGCACACGGTAAATTGTAAATTCGCCGACGTGACTGCATCACCAGCCATCCCATGGCGTTTAACACTGCACCGGGCCGCACTATAGGAATACCGCTTGCACCGCTCGCACATTAAACCCGAGCCCGAAGGGCCCGCACTGAAGAGCCACGGGCGGTTTCGTCTTTGACCCAGTTAATCTACCGGGAAAAGTAATGCGAAAAATTTATTTTATCTCAGGATTTCGCGCTTTCTAATCGCGGATGATAATGCTCCGTTGATTTTACGTTCGTGTCGGTCACAGTTAATTTTCTGGCAAAATTAACCCTTTAAGGATGGGAGACTTTTTTCCTAGAGCCAACGACCATGGCCAAGTTCTTCTTTTAAGCACAGAAACGATATACGGATGTTCGCAATAAATTTTCTTCTGCGTTATTAAAAAAAAAAAAAAAAAAAAAACCCTTCGAGGTGCGTCTGTGAATTTTTACAGATTTTTTGTTAGCACATTCACTTGTTATTCGTTACGTGAAGGTTTGAATAGTACAATAAAGATAACAGACTATAAAGAACAACCAAGGAAGAAAAAATAAACGTAAAAGTACCGATGAGAAAAAATTAATTTCATGGGGAAAAATTGATTTAATCTGACGATTTATGTCTTTCAATCGCGGATGATTAACGCATTCAACGATTCTGTAAGCGAAGGGTTGGCGAGAAAAATTGATTTAGTAATTAATTAACGTTTTGCAATCGGGGACGTTAATGCTCCGTTGACTTTATATTCGCGACGTGATGTATAACAGTTTATAAATCTCAATCGCAAACATTTTTTTTCTCTATAAGGTAAACGTGGTAAATATGGACCATCCCGATTAACACGTGAATCAATGAAATATGGACCTGTTCATATTCCCCACTTTTACCCTAGGTTAACATCTTTGTGGGTTTGCGATAGCATTGTCCAATTTAATTTTTAATTCTGCGTCAATCATTTTTTTTTTTTTTACTGAGAATTTTTTATTTTCCTGGTAAAAGCTTATAAATCGTGACCAGAGAACAGTTTTTTTTCTGAACGGGGTAAAATACTCTTTTTATGGCTTTGATGTGCATATCCATTTTATTTTTAGATTCTGGGTCAAGCGTTTTTTTATTATTTTTATTAATACATTTTTTTTTACTGAGAATTTCTTTTTTTTCAGTACACGATAAAAAACATTCGCATGAAATTTAGTGTACCGGACTGGAAGTTTTTATGTAAAAAAAAACTTGTATATTAAATGTCATGTAGAATCGTGATGAAAAATCAATGTTCAGTGTATTGAGAACATTGGGAATAATTTATTATTTATAATTTACTTTAGTAGTCGCGTAGTGTTTATTAACAATGCATAGCTAGCAACAGATTTTTTTTTAAACATCTAATAATCTCTTCTCTTAACATCTATACTGTATATTGCTGATTGGCCATCGACCGCAGTCCTTCGGCCAAATTTACTTTGATTTCAATGAAAAAGTATATTAATTTTTCAACGCAATTGTACATTGAATTTAATGTAGAGGTTTTTCCATAACAACTTCCAGTACGGTATGAAAAATCTACAATATTTTTTTGCAATAGCTTATTATCAATCGCAACCGCAGAACCGTTTTTATGCACAGAGCAACACAATCTTTCATGTCTTGTACACTGTACATCCACTTTATTTTTAGATTATGGGTCAACCGTTTTTTTTATTGTTGTTATAATTTTTTTTTTTTTTTTTTACATAGAATTATGAATTTCGCCAGACACAACAAAAGTCCGATAAATAGCGCCCGAAGGTTCTTACTCCATCCCTCGTTTATGGAAATAGCCATGGTTTTTGTCGCCGTGAATAAAGCTATGATGAATACAACACCATCCATAATATCCAGCTCGCTGAGAGCGGCCTCTGATGTACGTTTATTCTCAATTCGCGCCAGTCTGTAATACCCTCGCGGCCTTGACATCACCGGGATTATGAATGGATCCATGTCCTCTGTACGGGGACGCCGCTCGAGGGATGAATCGTTGCTTTCGTACTCTCCGCCCCGCGACTCGCTGAATCGTTCTATACCCATTTATCGTCATTTATCATTTCACCGAGATTTCAAAGATTTTTGTACGCATATACATATAGATATACATATACATATACACTGTGACGTATTTTCCGATATCTCAACGGAAAACCTCGAACCAAAAAAACAAAACCGAATATCGAAAGTAAAGCTCAAACCAAGCGGGAGCGAAACGCGAAATCGAGAACCAAAAAACGTCACCTTCGGCCGTCCACCCTCGCGAATGCATTGGAGTCCCGGTGGGCGCCAGTTAATTTTTGTTTCACCGGTATTAACAACCGGACTAACCTGGAGGTCGATGGAACCGACCTCCGCAGGGCTGATTTTTGTTTCGCCGGAATCGCCAAACCGGACTAACCTGGAGGTCGATGGAACCGACCTCCGCAAGGACAAACACAAAACGATAAAAACGGGAACGGAACGGTAACGAGCTAACACCAATACACTCGCGAGAGCAACGGTTGCGGAAATGCACGGTTTGCTCAGGGTGTAGGTTGTGGTAGAAGGGTCGCGATCCTTCACCAATAAAGTAACGCGAAATCTATGCTAACGAGAGCTCAAAATTTCCAAACGAAAGTAATTAATTTTGTTGGCTATAAGCCACGGGAGCTCGCACACACGTGCATCGGGAGAGCTCAGCTGACCGAAGGATCGAGCGAGCGTAACGAGAGCGAGAACGTATCCTATACGCGATCGAAAATTCACACAAACGATAAACTTACCGAACAGCAGGAATAAATCCAATAGTTTGGCGCGAGATCCGCATCCTGCGATGCCCCGGAACTTAACCACACTCACTGTACCTCAGGAACGTTAACCGAAACGCATCCTGAACACAGGAAATCGGTAGAAAACTCGCACGAAACGGCACACGAGTCGAACTGCGAACGCGCGGTGACAGGTAGCGCGAGCGAGACACACGAACCGGAGCGAGACGGTAGCCGGAGTCTACGACAGCGCGAGCGAGACACGCATCGCGAGCGCGAGACAATACCCGAAAAACCGTAAACACGCGGGAGCTCGAGCGAAGTCCGAGCGGCCTCGAGGACGACACTCGGTAGACTGATTTGTCTACGATAACACCTGTAACGGATCATTATCATTATTTCGGGAACTCTGACCGATAGCTACTGCCCTCTCAAACTATTTCGAAACGGGATTTCAACGGGAGCCTGTAACCGAACTGTACGAAGCGGTAAATTTTGAGGATCGTTACGATCGCTTCTCCTCGTGCAATGCGTGAAAACAAGGCTCTTCCCTATCTCAAAACACGGCACAAGGGTTCCATCCTTGGCCGGACTAAACCGTAACTCCGCCTGTTCTCCAACGCATCGCACTTTACCGTACCACACTGGAGCGCCGGGTTTGCACCGGACTTTGGCGTATTCGTAACGAAGCCTCGTCGAGTCTCTCCTCCAGTTGGGCTTGTAATAACTTATGGATCCGCACCACCAACTGGATTCGAAAACCCCGACTAACCGGATCTTTACTGTAACCGTAACCGTACAAAAAATAAACGTTAGCGGAACGGTATTCCCGTAAGCTAAATCGTACCACGATTAGCGAGAGAGGCAGCAAAACGAGATCTATACCATAAAATTCGGTATTTTCGCGAGAAAAGTACTAGATGCTTTTTTTTCTTAAGTTTGTGACGGTGATTCTAAAAAATCACGTCACAACACATACACATACACATACGCATACGCATACGCATACATATACATATACATATACATATACATATACATATACATATACATATACATATACATATACATATACATATACATATACATATACATATACATATACATATACATGGCCGTTATAACACACCGTGTATCCATAAATCACTGAAGATAGCACATCAATAGCTATAGCTTATTCGCGAAGGTCGCTTCGATTGGACTATAAAGTCACGAAATTTGCCAGAATCATCGGGCAAAAGTGACTTCGTAATGAGACTAATGTAACTGCTATACGGCGGGGAAATCGTGAATAACTTTAGCCGGACTGGCGATGGCTAATTGCAAAACCTTGTGATATAATATTCCGTCTGGAGGCCAACACTTAAGAGGATTACCGCGACTGCTTCGGGATAGGTGTATAGTCGCGACACGAATCGATACCCGCAATCAGTCGCGTTTACTATTGAGTCCGTAACTTCTGCGTGCTGCCTGAAACAGTTACGCTCCGCGCGTATCCGGTGTTCGGCGGGGATTACATGCCAAAATCTGTTTACGTGGAACTGTGATCACTGCAAGGGATTGCGCAGCTGTTGCGCAATCGCAGTGACGTGACAACTGGTGGATTAGTTTAACCACCCAATACTGGACGAGATAACTTAGTTTCGTTTTTAATCGATTGGAAAATACATATTTTTGATAATTACTTATCCAATTTATTATTTCAACCAACGCATCGAACTTGCTGATATAATATCAAGATTATTTGTGACAATTTTGACGGGCTATTGTTTGACGAGGAAATTTTCTCAAGGTATGAGGGTTGCCAACTTTTTGTGAAGTGTGACCGACATTTTTGCTCATTGATCGCTAATCTACGCACACGGGATTTTCCGTCCTACGAACGATCGTCGGACGGAAAATCCCAAAAATACGAAGAAGTTAAAAGCAAAAGAATCGAGAAAATCGAGAGTTCGAACCCGCATCCCCGACGACCCCGATACCGTGACCCGTATTGCTCCACACAGCAGCAGGTGTGACGAGACCGGCCGGAGTGTTGGCGTTGACCTTTGCGCGCATGCGCAATGAGCTTCCCGAGTGAAACCGGAGCTCAGCAACAGCACAGATGAAAGTCTGCTCGGGCTTGTTTGGAAAAAAAAATTAATAAAAAAAAAAACCAATGAACGGCGTTCGATAAAATGAAAGTTAATAAAAAGTGCCGATATTGAATAGCGCTAATTTCTCCTGCCTACAGAATTAACTCGAAGGATTAATGTGATTAATGCACGATCATAAAAGCACGAACCAGGACGGTAAAAAAGATTTGCACATTTGACAAACTTTTATTCTCACAAAACTCCACAATTCTTTACTGGTTAATTAAAAATATATATATATATGTCCAAAATGAAATTATTTTTGTAGAATGGATTTTTCGTTTTTTTTTTTTTTTTTGTAAAATTGCCAAGAAAATAATTGTGGGCGTTCGTGAACAGGAAAGATTGGTCCTTATTTTTGCTATGCAGTTACACGAATCGGCGGAAATGAGCAAATCCGAATTACTTCACGCTTCAATAAATCTTTGACTTTTCGAGAAACCGCTGAGAAACGCGAATCCGAAGATTTTATTTCTCCGAAATTGCTGAAACGAGTGGGTGATTCTCTAGCGAGTTCTCGAGCTGCGCCGTGTGAGTCCGGAACACCGGCTAAAGGCCGCCAACCCCCGAGGCCTTTTCCTAATTGGACTGCCTCCGTTGCAGCTGCAGCGACAGCAGAAGGGTACCATACCGTGGCGTCGTAGTTACGATTATCCCTGAAATAATGTGCTTGGACAAAAGCCAAGACTAATTGTTGGAGACACAAAAGAGGCAAACATATATATACACCATCATTTATAATGCGCCTTGTACTCTCGACGCGCGAATTAAATGACCAACCTCTGGTAACTACAGAATCACAGAATCTCATCACCGCCCAAAATGTATATATATATATATATGTGTATATATATATGTATATATATATATATATATATATATATATATATATATATATATATATATATATATATATATATATACACATATATATATATATATATTTTTCCCACCACATACACGTAAAATCTCGAATCTGATTTTCGTGAATTTGTTAGGAAAATTTATGTGAATTGCATGGGCGTGGAAAAGGCAGTTCTGACGAGTGTGAAAATGCCGCACGGGCTGAAGGCGAGTCCAAAATTTATACGAATCCGGACTCCCTTTCTACGCCCTTCATTTATAATGCACCGTTATGTACCATCATTTATAATGCGCCATGTACTCTCGTCGCGCCGACAGTATACATCGTATTTTTACATCGTACATCGCATAAGTTTCGGATAAGTGCGAGGAAATTGCAATTACTTCTCGATGATATAGAAATCTAAAAAAAAAAAAAATTAATCATATATTAAAGGCGCTGAAAAGATTAATTTTGCATAATAATAGATTCAAAATGTTATTAACAAATTGATGAAAAATAAAATTGTTCACCGGAAACCTAACTTTTTTTTTAAATGAAAATGATTCGTTCAATTTTTTTTGAATATGCACGAATTTTTTCAAGTTTTTAAATTCGCTTTGATTTTTTTTTTTATCTGGGAAAAACGTGTAGAAAGTCAGAAAATTCAAAGTGAATTTGAAAATCTGAAAAAATTCATACGTATTCAGAAAACTTAACGAATAATTTTCATTGAAAAAAAAAAATGTTCATCAATTTTTTTAAAAACATTTTGGAATTATTGTTATGCAAAATTAATCCTTTCGTCATCTTCAATAAGCTTGATTTTTTTTTTAGATTTTTATAACATCGAGAAGTGTCTACAATTCCCTCTCATTTCTCCGAAACTTATGCGAAGTGAACACTATTCGCAAGGACTACCTTGAGGGAGCAGTTCCAGTCGCTGGGCATGCATGAAAAATCGCGTTTCCATCTCTCTTGCAAGCACGCGTTCTCCGGCCATTGGAACGTGCACCGTCATTGGTACGTTTACCTTAATTTTGATAATTTTCCTTCATCCGCATTAACGGGCCTCGTCAATTTGTTTCGCTCTCGTTGACGAGCTCATGACGGCCGTTTCGCGTCTCGGACAAAACTTCGATAAAGCGTTCGTCTCCCGAGTATCGAGGGCGTTCGAAGAAAGAGGATAAGGTCGCTATTGGATTGTTCCCGCGTATGACTGCCCTTCCGTTTTCACCCCGATCGTCCCCACCCGCTGCTCCGAGCCGCACGGCGAAACATCTGAACCCCGGCCCTTCCCGTATTTATTTTCCTTCCTCCCTAGCAAGCTGCAACTATCGTGTTTCCATGTCGCTCTCTTGACACTCCACCGGACACGAGCTTCGAGGGTCGAAGGCCGTGACCGATTTACGCTCGCACGCCCGAACTGTGTGCACTTTGGCGTTTAACAACCGTTGTCTCGTCGCAGGATATTTCGAAGGTCGGGGCCGCGCATAAACGTTTTAACTGACCACTCGCCGCCAGCTCGATCGTCCAATTTACGAAGCACCCGGAGATAGTGAGAGGGAAAAATATCCTTCACCGATAGCAGAGCTACGTTAATCTCTTCGGCGACGGGGCGAAAAGTGGTTTGTCACAATGTTGTTGGACGAAATATAGCGAGACTGCCCGCGGAAAAATGGCCTCGCTGCCAGTCAGCTCAATATCGAGAACATACGATTTTTTTATTTATTTTTTTTTATTTCTTTTTTTTAGCTAAAACGTAAGGAAGAGCGGGGCAAAATGGCACAGTGGTGCAAAATGGGATAATGAGACAAAACGTAATTTTCCAATAACTTTTTCGTTTTGGAATTTCGGATGCACACAGTAAAAAAAAAAGTTTGTACTTTTTACAACTTATTGTCCACAAAGGTCAACAATTTTTTATTCGTTAATTTTCTTGTTTTACAAACAAAAGTACAGACTAAAATTGTCAATGAGACGGGAAATAAAAGGACAGATTCTTAGATTCAAATGAGTGACAAACTACTTTGTCACTTATTTAACAAAATTATTTTTACGAAATTTCGCATTCCGATTGTGAGAAATGATTTTTTTACCGTGCATCGTTGGGACAAAATGGGGAATCGAAAAATGACTGTAAGGTTCAGTTTGGGTTTGCCCTGACCCGTTTTGCACCGCTGTGCCATTTTGCCCCGGTCTCCCCTACTCGTTCCAACGTGGTCCGCTTTTTATTTTCTTTTCATTTATCTTTTTGTTTTGTTTTGTTTTTTTTTTCGTTATTTATTTTTTTCCGAGCTGAAAGCGAAGACCCGAGAGCGAACGAAACCTCCGACTGTTCGACCGATGCGCAGGAATTCGCGTGTGCGAATCGGGCTTTCGATATTTGCATGGGAAAAACTTTTCACGCGCTAGATCGAGAATGGAGCATCGTCTCGCGAGGGTGAATAACGAAAGAGAGAAGAAGCCCCGACCTTGGCGCCTTCGAAAGACGTAACGACGACGCGAGCTCTGCGCAGAAAGTTCCGAAAAAAAAAAAAAAAAAAAGTGGAAAAGAAAAAAACTCACTCGGTCACGATAAAGAAGGTGTGCCATGTTACGGTCACGCTTTAACGCTGCGCGGAGGAAAACACTGAAAAACTTTCCGCTCCACCGGCGGTTCGCCCGACCGATGAGCACCTCAATTTGCAATAATTCACTCGTATTATCGCCAATCGAGCGAATCACTCCGTTACATTGGCTTTGTCAATCGCGCGAGACTTGCAGCTCTTTTTTTTTTTTTTTTTTTTTTAGCTCCGCTTGTCACGCACCAGGAAAACGGCGTTAGGCCCGCTGGAGGTGACTGACATAGTCAGTATCGTATAGAAAAAAAATTAAAAAATAAAAAAAAAATATCGAAAAATGAAAAGTTTTTATGACACGAGAAAATCTTTTCACTGTTGATATTTTCACTGTTAAAAACGAAAAAATCTTCTCACTGTCAAAAACGAGAAGATCGCTTTTCGCTGTTAATATTTTCACTGTCAAAGACGAGATAATCTTTTCGCTGTTAATATTTTCACTGTTAAAAACAAGAAAATCTTTTCGCTGTCAATATTTTCACCGTTAAAAACGAGAAAATCTCTTCATTGTTACCAATTTTCTCGGCTGCTCGATTGTATCGAAAGAAGTGTCTTTGGTAACTCTAATCCGAACGAGAAGCTACCGTAAGGTCGGAGCTTTGTTGGGCCACGGTTCAAGTTACGGAACGTTTGGGAGATCAAAAAAAAAAAAAAAAAACGTTGTCTAGACTACTTGCTCTTTTGTCGTCCCGTTGCGCCTGTCGGCGGCGTCCCGTCATTCGCGGAATGTAGGCTATCGTATCGACGCGAAGAGGTCGATATTTTTTTTTTATCGAAAATTCTGCTGAGCAAATAAAAAAACATATATATAAATATATATATATATATATATATATATACACACACACACACACACATATATATATTTATTGGTGACGCGGCGAGATGCAAGAGATATCAGAAGCGAAATCGAGTAATGATTGGACGAGACCGTGGGGCGCTCAAACGGGGCCATTGATAATTCTACCAGGGGTTATTAATCATTTTTATTACTTTTAACGCTCGACGGTTGCGCGCGCAGACGCTTAGCAACGCGCGCATAACGCGACCTCGACAATCATAAAAATTAATTACGGAGAAAGGGCAGTGACGTTTGATCTTGCTTTTTGCAATACTGCTTACGCTGACACGGTATTACCATTTTGTGCAATTTCTTCCCACTGCGCCCTCCCCCCTCCCCCCCCCCCCTTGCGGCATTGTTCTCACCGTTTTCATAATAAATTATGTATGATCTGGACGGTAGAGAATTGTCGCGACTTACTATTTTCTTAATTAAAATTAGATCAACGAGAGCTGAATCGAAAAATAAAATATTTGTTTAATTTATTAAATTTATTTAAAAAAATTATACTAATTTTTTTTTTTTTTTTTTTTATAACTTTAATAAATTAAACAAAGTTGCAAAGAGTTGCAAAAGTTGCGAAGAAGCCGAATGAAAAGTTATCGTAAATTCATTATTGTCATTCCATTTCACCTTGCGAGTATCTTGTTAAAAATATTTTCATTTTACTTGCACGTTGAGAACATGCTGTTCATTATCCAAATGTCAACTTCAACGTATCACGACCTCGGCGGTCATTAAAGTTACTCTGAACGAAAACCCAGAGGCGGAAGAATGTTTGATCCTGTTTTTTTTTTTTTTTTTTTTTTGTCCCTCTACGCATACTGCGGATATAATCATTTCGTGCAAAGCCCTTCCCCTTCCCTCTCTCTTCTCTCCGTTTGAAAAAATAATTTCTTTGCGGTCTAGACAGTAGTAGATTGTTATGATGTACTACTGTCTGGATTGAAATTACGTCGACGTGGGCTCAATCGGAAAAGACCATGGTTTATTAATAACTTAAGTATTATTATCGTAGACTTCGTATTAACATTTATAAATGCATTTCTGTCTTTCCATTACATAACATTATTAATAACTTAAGTATTATTATCGTAGACTTCGTATTAAAATTTATAAATGCATTTCTGTCTCTCCATTAAATTTTTATTACCCCATTATATTTATTTTTGTTCTGTTACACATTAAAAACACTCTTGTCTTGTCAAAGTCGATGCTTTGTACGCCCTTCCGGCGTTACGTCGCGACACTGTGAATTCGAGACCGCTGATTTATTAGCTGTGCCAAGCCAGCAGGTCAGACCAGTAGAACTCAAAACGTATGTAAATGCGTCGAATTTGTGTGAGAAGCAAATGATTTGCAATTTTATTATCGACCGTGAAATTGTAGTTTCAAACTTTCTATTTAAATACACATCTCGTAGGATATATTCGGGTGTCATGTTTTTTTCGAGGTCAAATTATGTGTGTTAAAATTCAATGTCTTAATATTTAACACTTCCCAAAGAATATCATCAGGTAGTGTCACACACACACACACACACACACACACACACGCGCGCGCGCGCGCGCGCGCGCGCACGCACGCACGCACGCACGCACGCACGCACGCAAGCACGCACGCACGCACGCACGCACGCACGCACACACACACACACACACACACACACACACACACACACACACACACACACACGCGCGCGCGCGTAGAATGATACTTTATCATATTACGATTTTTGCCAAACTTCAACGTTTTCGTGACACAGCTCTCATTTGACCAGCTGACGCGCAATGACCATCTTGAATTACCGAAAGCCGAGTTGGACGGTACTTGAAGTACCTGGTACTTGTTTGGTACTTCGAGTAGAAACTCGAAGTACTCAAGTACTTTTTCACAATTTCAAGTACGAAGTACAAGTACTTTTTGAGTACACCCTACTTCATCGTGTATCAGGCAATGCGTATCACGCATTGCGGATACGCGATGAAGTAGCGTGACATTCTATTTTTATTAATACATAATTGTCTGTCTAATCTTTTCAATAAGTATATCATTTTAAAGAGTTTTTATTGTAAAAAATGTATTAAAAAAAAAATGCCATGAAAGTAACGAGCACGATCGCCTTTTTTCTATTTATTTGAAAACAATTTCGGTGAAAAAAAACGATAAAAGGTTCTTTACTTTGTTTTTAATGAAATTTTATCATGGATATTTTCTTTAATGAAAAAAAAAAAGACTATGTACCGATTTTAATGGTCAAAAGTCTGAAAACGACGAATTATGAAAATTTCACTTCCCAATTTATCGAATTAAATTGCACCTTTTTCTAAAGCTTAGATAACGCTTAACGCTACGAACCTAATTGCGAAAAGTACTTGAAAACACTTCAGGCGCAAAAAGTACCCGATAATTAAAGTAACCGCGGCGCTTTGTACATGAAGTATTTTTTGGTACTTTGCCCAACTCTGATCGAAATCGATGTGTGTTCTCAACCGAGCTCATCCGAGAGGATTTTCGGTCCTAGAGAATAATGAAACATCTATCCATGTATCATGCGTATCTCGTCCGAAGCGACACGAATCAGGTCGGTTCTCGAATTTCCTTGACTCGTCAAGGGGAGATCTGGGTCAGGATAAAAATCGTCGGAGGACGATGGCAAGTGTACAAATGCGTGTACATAAAACGGGAGCGCTGAAGGAGATTAGACACGGAGAATTCGCATTATATCATAGATCGAATGAGTTTTCAAAGGCGATACATGCAAATGGTATTTAGGATGAGGTGTGTGTGTGTGTGTGTGTGTGTGTGTGTGTGTGTGTGTGTGTGTGTGTGTGTGTGTGTGGGGGGGGGGGGGGATGTCGAGGATGCGGCGAAACAAGTAAATCCACATTGATAAACAGCCTCTGCACGATGTCATTTTCGAATCGCAGTTGCACCTTCGAGAGCCATTAATCACTCGCTCCAATTCCGCCGAACTGCGTCGCGCGTCCGGCTGTGCGATACGAACGAGATTATGATTTTTTTTTCCTTTTTTTTTTTTTGCAAAAATGCATTGACAGTCACCGAGATGCTCGTTAGCGATGTCAACGAATCGGATTCCCGCAGTTTCCGTGGATTTCTCTGCAGACCTGTGGCTTCATGACCCAATTTCTTTTCGCGCGTGTTACGCTCAATTCCCGTTTGATGTTGCGGGAACGTTGTGTGACAATATCGGTCCGTCGGACTGCGGAGATGGCGGCAAAGTGAAACACATTCGTTTCGGGAGGCGCTCGTTCGAGGGGTCGATCTCGGGGGAGCGCGGTAACTGGCAGGTCGGGATCTAGATGCGAATTAAAATTTCAAGGGCGGGACCGAGGGTCGGATTGTTAAGGCGGAGGCCGGAGGCCGGCGAGGCGCGGACAGCCGGTGGAAGACGCAAAGGGATTGTGAGCGACGTGTAACTCTTCGGGGCGGGGGCGAGTGATTCAATTTTTCATCGTGCGAGAAAAACCGCCTCCGCGCGTCTCGGAAAACCCTGACGCGAGTCGGCGGACAAAAAAAAAAAAAAAAAAAAAAAAAACTATCGGTCAATTTTTAATTTTAGACAGCGGTCGACATTTTCACTTCGGCGCGACTTTAAGATGAAATTACTGTCGGACATAAGTAGCGCAGAAAATTCGTAGATTTTTTGTTTCGGACAGGGGTTGACATTTTTTTTGTTTTTTTCAGCGAGCTTTTAAGACAAAATACGTCTTGGAGAAAATTCGTCAATTTTGCTTCCTTATGAACGAAGCTTTTTAAATTCATACACGGGTCGACTTTCTTTAGCGGGACTTTCAGACAGAATAGCTATTGAATGTACGTCTTGGAGGAAAATCGTCAATTTTTTTATTTCGGACACGGGTCGACTAATGTGTCGACAAATGTCTCTTGTAACTACAAATCCCTTTATACTCCGTTAAAAAATGATAAATTTAGTGCACGGGACTGAAAGTTTTTATGCTAAAACTGATACATTAAATTTAATGTGTAACGGTTGAATGAACAATTAATAGAATTTAACAGTGTAATTAAAGTAAATTATAGGATTTAAAGTACTTTTATAGTAAGTTTAAAGTGAATTATTAAGAGTAAACTATTTCCAATGTTTTTAATATAATCCATGTTAATTTTTCATCACAATTGCACTTGAAATTTAATTTACCAGTTTACGCAAAAAAAAAAAAAAAAAACTTCCAGTACCAGTAAATTAAATCACATACGAATTTTTTTACGGTCTACTTTAAAAGAACCTTTATATATATATATAAAACAGAAACAGTAACTACGATCTCCTTTTAACTTACTTACTAATTATCCTATTACTTTAAACTTTAACATCGACATCGATGGACTGCTCGTACGCAAGTAACATCTCACGTGCTCTATTCTGGAAAATACTAAAACTTTACCCGGTGAACCCGGCTCAGACTATATATTATCCAGTCGAACTAGAAGCGCTATCGCCGAGTTCGACGCATTGTTCGTGACATGTGTGTTTTCCTGAAAGAGCAGTGCTGGCGCATTTCTCGGAGCTCGTTGCGGGACTCGAAGACTAATCAAACTTGGCGATACAACCATCCCACTTAGAATTTTGAAGAGAAAACATAAGTCATCAAACATTATTGCAGATACTAAGGACGGAATATTAACCTGCCTTGGAAATTCAGCATAATCGTGGTTGTCGTAAACCACAGTATTCCCGAATCCAAATGCAATAACTCTTAAGAAGACTGTAAATGAAAATTCACATGAAATTTAATTCACTGGTACTTAAAGTGTTTATGCAAAAACTGGCATATTAAATTTCATGTACATTTGCGATGAACATTAATGTACAATATATCCAAAACTTTCGAAATACTTTCCGTTTAATGATTTAATTTAATTTAATTATAAAAGTACTTTAATTCCAAGAATTTACTTTAATTTCACTATAAAAGCCCATTCATTTTTCATGACAATAGTACCTGAAATTTAATGTAACACTTTTTGCTGAGAAACTTCTAGTACCTGTGCATTAAATTTACAATTTTTTTTTAACAGTGAAATTAATTGTTCTAACAGTGAACTTATGCTGTATTGTCTCGACTTATTTAGAGTGGGTGTCGTAGAGAGGGGACCATATTATCGACGCATACATCAGCTTACATCGGACTAATGACAGATATAACGTTCTGATCGTCAACTGTGATGAGAAATCAATCGAAAAGCGCTTTACCAGACCCGGGGCTTTCATTGCCTGGTTCACTACTTCACCTACATGTAAGGCAAGCGATAGTTTTCAATACACGTACTCTTCACTGCAATAAAAAAAATTCACACGAAATTTAATGTATCGCACTGGAAGCTTTTGTGCAAAAACTGACATATTAAAATTTCATGTACAATTGTGATGAAAAGTTAATGATCGACGTACTGAAACATTGGGAATACTTTATTTTCAATAATTTACTTTAGTTCCAATGAAAAAGTATATTAATTTTTCATCACCATTGTACATTCAATTGAACGTACCAGTTTTTGCATATAAACTTCCAGTGCGGTCCATAGAAGTTGCCATTTTTTTTTTTACAGTGTTAAGAAACGCCTCAGCCGGCTTTGGAAATTTAGTGAAATAAGACGATTTTGCGACTTTTCATTTGACAAACTGTAGTGACATATTTTCTTCCGAATTGTTGACTTTTCCGAAGAGTGCTCCTTCATCCGAATCATGTATAAATGTAGATATAGCGAAACCACTGTAACATCAGAGTTACGGTGGCTTCGTTAACTTTAAGGTTTAAGGTTACTTCAGCTCCGACGAATCGTCAGTCAGACTCTACATGCGAGTTCGGAGTGACGAGTATGCGACATCCTTCCAGAAAACAAGTGTTCGGCTGGCTACAAGTCATGTACTTCGTGAAACGTGCCTTACGCTTTACCTACTTCCGGTCTTCCTTTATCCACCATCCGACATTGCCACGTGATCGGAAACGACATAAAAGTCCCGATCCGACAATATAGATCGGCAACGTACGTATAATCCAATAAACGACACGACCTCGCTCTCTCGCTCTCTCTCTCTTTCTCTCTCTCTGCCTCTCTCGAGTGGATCTTCCTTCGAACTGGAAAATTGAATTTAGCACAAAAGCCCTTTCTCCCCGTAAGGTTTCCATAGTTTCCGCCTCTGTGCCGCTTTCCGCCGGGAAAGAAAAAACTTTGCCGGACGGAAAGCAGCGACCTTCGAACGTCGTTACGCAATTTGTTTTCGCGGAAACACTCGCCGAGTCCTTTTCGTCTCGAACGGTGAACGGAAATTACGAAAATAGCCAACTTTTTTGTTTTTTCAAATCTCCCTGAAGGGTCGCTGCGCCGCGAGCGGAAATACGTAACGGTTCCGGGCATAAAACTCTATGTGCGGAATTTCCGGAACTGAAAAACGGGAATTATTTGAGTTGGCGATTTGATCGGACAGCGGAGAGCGACCAATAGGTCGTGTCCCGGGGCGAATGAAAATATCTGCTGGCTTTTCGCGTCCGGATCGAAACTTTCTGACGCACCAGTAATCATGCGATCGTACACCTGGAGGCTGGATCAACGAACAAAAAAAAAATATATATCTGCGTTATATCGTAGGATTTAAAATACGGCGGCCAACGCGCGCGGAACTTTCGACAAAACATTCGCGCTGTAATCCATTTCGACGAGACGTCTGAAGTTGAGTCGGTTTAAAAAAAAAAAAAAAAAAAAAAGCATGTCTGGCTCGAATTTCCCGTTGTATCGCCGTGACCTAAATATAATAAAGAATCTGCTTACACGGATCGAGACTCGAGTGGTCTGAGGAATTTTTAATCAAAGCAAAGAGGCATCCTACGGTATTCTTCGTTACGCGCTTCTCTCGCTTGTTTTCACATCGGGATTAAAAAGGAAATCGAAATGAACGCATCTGCCCGACGCGCGGCTCTCTTGGGCAGCGTTACAAACGGTGCGGGCATTTTTTCGACGCATTGAAATAAAAATCGACAGATGTAGGAATAGCAAATTTCTCTGCTCCATTTTGCCGTAAAAACGGTTGCTGCGTATTATTCAGCATAAAACGCCTGAACTATTTTCATTAGAGATGGAGTATTTTTTTTTTTTTTTTTTTTTTTTTTTAGTCTTTATTTCAAGATAACGTTTCGTTTTTATCTACTGCAGGACGGTGATGTATGTGGGTCACGGTTTGAAGTAACACAGTGTTTCTAAAGGTTTACTATAAACAAAATTAAAAAGAGGGATAAAGTAAATATAAATGTATATTCGGAGTCGGCAAGGTCGAAAATTAATCGTCTAAAAAAATGTATCCAAATTACACAATGAGGTAATGAAGAGCCATACATTATAAGAAACCTGCTGTGTAACCTGCAATGGATGTGAGTGGTTAAAAAAATCGCTATGAAAATTAATACCACTTTGCAGCGAAAAGTACACCGAGAACACATGCTAGACCGGTTACAGGGTGCATTCTTATAAAATTCTTAGATCAAATTATGTGATGAACTGCGATGTCACCTAACAGAGTTATTTTCTTAGACATCGACACAATTCTGTGTTTACTGACAATATCTGTAAGAAGAGGTGCATTTAATCATAACTCTAAGTTTGAAATATGCATTTAACTGCATTTTTACCCGAGCAGCGTTCCGCTCCTTCCATTTTGGATTTTGGTTTATTTAAATTCAAAACTCACTGTCAAACTAAATTTCAAGTGAATCGTACTCGAGGAAAAACGGACACTTTAGGGGGTTGATAATTATAATTCAATTGATTGTCAATTGATTGACAGTAATGTATAACTATTAATATCCGAAGATTTTGTAAAGAATTTGAATACGAGAAATTCGCAAGTAAGCAATAGCGTAGTGGGTAGGTTTTTAGGTAGTAGACATGGGTGAGTAGGAATAAGCATTGTTAGTTCGAATTCTGTCTCAAGCAATTTCGTCACCACGGATATTCGTGATCGAAGTCTTTAGCCCATTAACATATTCTTGTTTTAATTTACAATTATCACGGTGGATAATTTTTTTGCACAATTATTAGTTACGTTTCCTTACATTGAAAATTTTACATCGACTTCAGGCGTTTAAACCCTTTTTACTCACTCAGGAGTAAGTTTCGATATTACTGTAGTGTACGTCGGCACGATATGGCCATGCTGTTTTAAACAATGACAATTGGAGGTTTCGCGTTAAGAAATCCTTTAAATTTTCCTCGCGAACAACTGTAGAAACATCAAACTGAAGTAATTCACTCAGAACTTTCGATATTTTCGATGCGTGCTTTAATATCAGCTCTGTAAATAAACATTTGCGATCTGCCATATTTCCCGAACACTACGAGTGATATCGCCATAGTAATAATAATGGTGGTCGATTAGGCCGAGAGAAGCATAGACGGATTGCACAAAGCATGCCTTAGTATATTTTATGTTGTTTACATGAACTACGCAAAGACAATAATTACCTCCGCCAAACGTTTCCGATGCCAAATCAAAAAGAAAACAATTTTACTGGCCGTATCACCCGCAAATTACGCGAAGATGACCACGTGACATATCGTACTGACACTTACACATACAATCTTATAATTCTCGGTGCAATCATATTGTATTCACATGCACTAAAAACTGTGCGAACGGCAGCGCCATTCGTTTGTCACCTTAAAAGATATTACGTCCGGTCATAGCATCCTGACTTATCCTACAGGGTTACAGTGTCAGAGTGTACGTTCTGTAAGAGCCACACATTTCAAATCACACATTTCACACCATACTTTAAAACGGCTTTTAACACCAACGTAATTGACCTGTATTGACCACATGACGGTGATAAAGCGATGTTGAACTTAACACCGTTTTTTTTTTTTTTTTTTATACGATGTATCCAACAGCGGTTCAAAGTTACATTGGAGTTCTACGTTCGGAAAATGAAAATAAATTTTGTCGAATACGAGATAAATGCTTCGGAGGGCAGATATACCTAAAATAGCATGCAGGCATGTTGCCTCACGGCCGCAGTGGCCTGATTTTTCGCTTTCGTCGATATTTCTTTCCGAGGCTCGAACGCAACTTTTGATCATCCATAAATAACCAAACGATCCGTCGGTACGTCTTGCCGCCGACAATTTTTCTTCAATTAATCAAATATCGATTTATGCACTCTGCGCTAATTGCATTAGAAATTTTTCATACCATCAAATTTCTGTGGAACTCTTGAACGAATTCGTTACATCGCAACGTCTTTCACCGGGGAATTCGGCTGCGCTATCTACCACTTTTCTCATTCTTTCGCCGGTCGGCAGAGTCTCTCTCTCTCTCTCTCTCTCTCTCTCTCTCTCTATAAATTATTCCTGACTTCCTCGCAGGCTCCGGGCGAACCGGACGAAGGGCACACCGAGGCTCTCCGGTTTCACGAGTGAAATTCCCGTGCTTCCACGGTTTCCGACTCCCGCTGGAGGTATTGCTTGATACAGTGAAATTGCGGATCCGGCATGAACGGCTATGATGTGCGGTAACTTTATGACGATGCAACAATGCGATATGACGCTGAAACTGCAGCGATGAATAAATTTCGTACCTTTGTGAAAAAAAAAAATTAATTAATGAATCGGCAATTAAAATCACGAATAATTTGTATAAGATAATAATAATAAAAAAAAATAACAAATTAATAATAAAATTAATTAATTAAAATAACAAATAATTTGTATAAGAAATAAATGGCAAATAAATTAAAATTGACAAGTAATGTGAAAACTGCAATGAAACGACAACGACGTCGCGGCGCTGGCGGAACGACAATGTGAAACGATCAGAGTTAAAAAAATAAATAAAAATAAAAATTATCATAATGATTTATGATAAGGATAACAGTACTGCAACCCACCGCCGCAACTGCAACAAATTCGCAACTTCGTGAAAAAAAAAAAAAAAAAAAAATGTATAGGCAATGAAAATAAGAAATTATTCTTATGACAAATAAATTATAGACAAATATAAATTTACAAATAATTAAAACTGCTATAGAACGACAAGCATGTTGCAGCCCTTTTGTAACGGCAACATCAAACGGTCCAAGTTAAAAAACAAAATTGAAATTAACGAGTGGTGCGAAAGTGGATGAGTTGGCTAAAAATCGTGAACAACATTCATACATAATTGATTCCCGTGCTAATCGGCCTGGTCCATATTCACCGCTTTTACCCTACTTATCGATAATCCTCGCGGAACCTTGAGGGGGGAATTCTTCTTTCTGGGAAATACCACTCTAACCCTGGGCACTTTGTGAATTAATTAAAAAATCTCGCCCGGGGACTCTGACGCGAAAAAATATTACACATATAGTCGGTCTAATCTGGCTAAAAAATATACAGTAGAACCTCGCTTATCCGACCTTCGATCAACCGAGCCTCCGCGTTATTCGACAAATTTTTGTGTAGGTTCTTCATACATCGTTGAATAACCTGACAAATTGGCAGCGAAATCGAAGGTGTCGCATTGCACGGAAAAATATGATTTTCATTGCTTTCTGCTAAAAGTAGCCTTTGCAATATGAACAAAATATAACACATTTTGCATTAAATAGTTAATGAATAAAGGGAACTATTTCGTCGGTAGATTATTTTTGCTCGACTTATCCCTTTCAAGATACATGAATTTGAAACAAGAATGCAACTCCCTAAATGGATGTTGCATTAAACAGTCAATGAATAGAGAGAACTATTTCGTACTTAGATTTCTTTTGTCCGACTTATCCTTTTCAAGACATATGAATTTGAAATAAGAACGCAACTTCCTAAATGCATGGATTAAAAAATCTGAAAAAAATGCACAAAGGGTACTTTCAAGAGATATTAAAATGTGGCCAATTATGGAATAGATCCGAGAGGGTCGAAAACAAAAGTGGCCCAGTTGATAAAGAATGCCTCATATGAGGCATTCTTTATCAACTGGGCCACTTTTATTGGTTGACCTCTCAGATGTTTCGTTTAATAATTTGTCAGTTCGTAGTACTACTTAAGAGGGGCTTCTGTGATTTTTTTTTAGATTTTTAAAATGCACCGTTCAGGATTGACACGTTTTTTTTTTAATATCAGTATATCTCAGAAAATATTGGTCCCTCAAAAAATTCGTAAGAACATTAAGATTTTTATTTTTCGTCAACTTTAAAATATAAAAAAACGTACATCCTGAAGGGTGCACTTTAAAAATCTAAAAAAAAAAAATCACAGAATCTTCTCTCAAGTAGTACTACAGACTGTCAAATTAAAGAAAAAAAAAACATCTAAAAGGTCGACCGAAAAAAGTGGCCCAGTTGATAAAGAATGCCTCATATACATATCCCCATCGGAAATATGCGGCGCGTAATTAACCCTACGCTGATTGACAGCCGTGCCGGTTTTACCTCGACGATGATGTGGGATTGTGGTGTGTGCGTGCCTAATAGGAGGGGCGATGAGATCATGAGGTGCGTAGGGAATAAACATCCGCGCTACGGAGCTTCATCGCGGGACGTGGGGTACTTTTTAAGGTATTTTTTTCGCCGGATACTCTTCGCGGAGAATGTTACGGCCAAGCTACGCCCGCAGAATAGTCTGGGATAGCGATAAGCGCGGTAAAAAAAAAAAAAAAATGAAATCGTGGTTCAAGGTCGAAAGATTATTTCCACTATTCATGAGTCACATCGCAGCTATTCCGAGCGACTAAGTTTTCTCGCGATTTGCGTACATCCACCGCGGGTGGCGGGCGCGTACATTATGGACACCCTCGCGTTTTGCAGCCCGCAAAAGCAGGACAACGCCAGGGCGAACTCGCGCGTTTCACTCGCGGCCTATCGGCGTCACGTACAAAAGTTAAACGAGGCGTGTCGTTGACGCTGTTACCGATTATGCAAATTTTGCACCGCGTCTTCACCCTCCCGCAGTACCCACGCGAAATTTACGATCAAGGTCCCCGCGTAAATGTCGTTACGTTTCACCCGTAAAATAAAAATAAAATAAAATAAAACTACGAAAAACATTGTTATACTGAAAGTGATTTTGTTTAGGGCTAGCAACAACAAACCGTTCGCTCGCAGATCACGGTATTCCTTCGGGAGAACTATTTTTACATAACTCTCGTTAGCTTTGACGCGTAAAGTAAAAATAAAATAAAAATAGGCTAAGAATAAAAATAAAAAACTAAAAGTGAAACAAAAATTTTATACTGAAAGTGATTTTTTTTGCGCGCTGCAACAACAGTCCGTTTGCTCGTGGATCACGTTAACCCTTCGGGAGAACTATTTTTACCTAACTCTCGTTAGCTTTGACACGTAAAACAAAATTAAGATAAAAATAGGCTAAAAATAAAATTAAAAAACTAAAAATGAAACAAAAATTTTATACTGAAAGTGATTTTTTTTGCTCGCTGCAACAACAGTCCGTTTGCTCGTGGATCACGTTAACCCTTCGGGAGAACTATTTTTACATAACTCTCGTTAGCTTTGACACGTAAAACAAAATTAAGATAAAAATAGGCTAAAAATAAAACTAAAAAACTAAAAATTTTATACTGAAAGCGATTTTTTTTGCGCGCTACAACAACAGTCCGTTTGCTCGTGGATCACGTTAACCCTTCGGGAGAACTATTTTTACATAACTCTCGTTAGCTTTGACACGTAAAACAAAATTAAGATAAAAATAGGCTAAGAATAAAACTAAAAAACTAAAAATGAAACAAAAATTTTATACTGAAAGTGATTTTTTTTGCTCGCTGCAACAACAGTCTGTTTCGCGGATGACGATAACCCTTCGGGAGAACTATTTTTTTGTATTTTTAACATTGTTCGTTCCGCGCCGTAGTTTTGTGGTGATTAAAAGAAAATCTATCTTTCCGCGTTGGCGACGGCTCTTGTAGCATTCGTAAGAAAAAACTATGAGAGCGATTATGTTGCCAGATCCCCAGACCTTCCAAGCGACCTTCATGTGACGCAGTCCCAACTTGTTGTTCCAACGGTGTTGGCCGCCTTGCGTTCTGCCCGCGAGTTGCGCCGCCAACATGAAATTGTCGGAGTCCCATTTTTCCATAATACCAGCGCTTCGGACTCGGCCAACGAGACTTTGTAAGTGTCTTATGTAAGGATGACGCTTCTTCAGATAAAAATTTAGCGGGTGGACGAATATGGGATCCTTGGGGGTGTAGAGACTAGGCTGAAACCTCTTTCGATGCAGGAGGTTGTAGAGTTTAACGTTCAGAGCGTAATCGACGCCCACTATGCGGTCCTGCAACACGACCGAAAATACCTCCTCGGGCGGCACGATATTCCATCTGCAAAACATTTATAATATAAACCCAAACTCCCCTCGTCGCTGTTCCGATCGATTTATGCCCATAGAACAACGTTCGGATTATTTAGCTTATCGGTAAAAGCTACTTTGCTTCGATATAAACAAATTCATCAATTGAATCGCGATTGAGTTGTATTGATTTCTCAGGAATTTGATCCCTACCGAATGAACCAAATCAACGAAACGAACCAAATCGATGAAGCGATATACAGAAATTTATTTATAAAACTTTAAACAACCCCTTATTCGAACAAATGCCCAACACGATTGGCTGATTTCCCAGGAATTTGATCCCTACCAAATGAATCAAATCAATGAAGCGATATACCGAAATTTATTTTAAAAACCGATAACAACCCCCTATTCGAACAAATGCCTAACACGATTGGCTGATTTCCCAGTAATTTGATATCTACCAAATGAACTACACCATCGAAATGAACTACACCGATAAAGCGATATATCGAAATTTATGTAAAAAAAAAAAAAAAAAAAAAAACTGAAAACAACCCCTTATTCGAACAAATGCCTAACCCGGTTGGCCGATGGCAAAAGGAGTTGTCGTTTACCTCTCGTAAATTTCGCGATCAGCCTGGTCCTGTTTGTCACCGAACAATTCACGTGCGACTTCGGTACCAGCGATCAGTCTTCCGGAATTGTTGATATCATTCATGGTCTTCAGTGTCTGGATTCTGGTGAACGTTGCGAGCGAGGTTTTGAAGTCGCATCCGTAGGCCGCGTTGATGATGAGCGAAGCGACTATCCACATACCGAGGACCGCGCGAAAGCCTATTTTTATCGGAATTTTGACGCTCTGACCGAGAAGAATAGCCCAAATGTTGAAGTGCGTTATGCTCTCCCCGACGAGTTTTCTCTCCCGAGCTTTTTCCACCATGCTGACGAATACCGAGTAGAGTCCCAGAGAAACGCCCAAGCAAAGCCAGATGTAGCGGTCGAGCGGAATGAAAATCTTGGTCAGGGGACCGAGAATCATGTACTGAGTGGCGTCAACGAACATGACCGTATCGAAGGCGTACCATCCCACGGGGTCCAGAAACTCCGATCCCTCGCTTCTCGGAATAAAACTACCGTGGGTCATGTCGATCTCGTCGCGACGGATGAGCTCGATAGTTTCGGTCCAATTGACCGGCGGCTCGCTCCGATTCCTCCATTTGATTCCGTACTTGTTGATGAAGAGGCTGACGATCCGATTGGCCGAGTCGAATACGCGCCGGCTCTCCGCGATCGGCGCCGAACCGACCATGTCGCTTTTCACAGGACCGACCCTCAAACTGCACGCCCTGTCTGGACATACCGCAAACGAGAACGTCCGAATAGGACCTTCCAGTTTGAAACATCCGTTTTCGCATTTTACCCTCGAAATCCTCATTTTGGGCACACGCAGGTCCCACGAGTTCTTCGGTATCTTGTCGAAGCTTCGCAGTACGAGCTCTTTTCCGTCGTTCACGTGCAAAAAAGCGACTCTGAGGACGTCGTTACGCCAGAGCGAATTCGTCAACCTCCTCACTGAATTCTCGGTCATCGTCGTTACGACGAGGTATTCCGACCACTTCGGTATAGCTTTGACGTCAAGGATCCTTCGGAGATTCTTCAGGTGACTTTCTATTATGAGGTAACTCGAGCCACGATCGCGCATCCGCCGATCCACGTCCAGAAGGTGCGACCGGAAACCTGATTCGTTTAAGACGGAGACGGCGTTTTGTTCGTCAGTCAGGATTCTGAGCAAATTGTCCGTCAGGCTGTTCGCACGGGCGTCCGTCGTTGAATTACCGGGAACAATTACGACGATGCTGTTCGAAGGCTCGAAGAGGGCTCTCGTTACTCCCAGGGCGCAACGAGCGATCGCCATCGCGTTGCCATTGGCGGTTTCGTCGCGCAATTGGATTCGACGGAGCGAACCGCTGGCGAGATTGAACACTTGGATCAACACCAGCAAGCAGCGAGACATCGGGAGTCTCGTCATCGCTGTTACTGGTTGGGTCCCAAGGGATTGTAATTATCGCTCTAAAATGTAGAAATCGTTTTAAGGGTTGCAGGGTTGGCTCAACGGATCGGACAAAAATTTAATTAAATAATCGTTTGCATGATTTTTTTTTTTTTTTTATAATGAGATATTAGAAAACTCATCAATAACATTTTTGGAATATCTTTCATGAACATGTTGTGAATGCACACACTGAGAAAAAAAAATTGATTAACCAAAAGTCGCGGTGACACACGTTCAAAGCTGTTATTTGTTTGGTGCAAATAAAGCAATGCTATGTCGAACGATTATTTGCTTAAATTTATTGAAAATTTGTCGATTGAAACATACATTTTTGTTGTGCCAAGAAAATACACCTTTGAACGTATGTCACCGCGCATTTGCTTAGTCCAAACGGTTCATTGTCTCAGTGTAGGCAACATTGATGTATGGAATGCCTCGAAGTCTAAACTGAATCGTCATTTGTTTAAGAAGTTATAAAAAAAAAAAACATACGAATAATATCGGCGTACGAGCTTAAAAGTTTCTGCGGAAAAAAAAATTAATGTATGTAAAATAGTCTGTACTTAATCAATGAATAGACAATGAAAATGGAATGAAATTAAAAGGATTGACGAGAAGTTCGAGACACGGTCCGTTCCCACGGATTTGTGTGTTTATCACTCTGAGATAATTTTTTCAGAATTTTTTGTAATCTTTGAAAATTACGATTTTTCACAGCTTGTGAACATAGAAAAAACGCGTTTTTCAAAGATCACAAAAAAATGCTGAGAAAATTCATAAGTATTCAGAAACATAAACGAATTATTTTTATGAAGGTAAATATAATTAAGTTGCCGGATAATTAGTTGAATAGTAATTTTAATCGTCAATTTGTTAATGACAAATACGAATTATTATTTCACAAAAACAATCGTTGCAGCGCCTCTTATACACTTGATTTGTTTTTTCAGATTTTCATCCCATCGAGAAGTGTTCGAAATTATCTCTGAAACTTTACCGCAAGTACTACGTTAAATGAATTGAATCTCAATTCAAGAAATTTACAATCGGAGACTTGGAGGCGCGTGTCGAAAGTCGCTTTCGGAAAATTCCGAAGATGAAACGAAGCGTGCGTGAGAAATCGCTTTAACCACGACAAGAAGGATAAAGAGTCGAGCGAAGCTAGCGGAGGCGGTGGATTGCCGGAAGTGTGGGAGTGACTGTGGCGTCGGTCGGATGGCCCGAGAGAGGAAAATCCTCCGAGACCAGCTCGACTTCCTTCGAGGAACGAAAAAATATTCCTACTGTTGTTTTCAGAATTCTATTTTGTTTTTTTTTTTCCCCGGTCAAACTGCACACAGTTCATTCGGGCCCGAGTGTGCGAAAAAGCGCAAGGAAATGAGGGATGAAAATTTGCACCGGACCACGCGCGCTGAGGGGAATTTTGGTAGAGAGATAACCCCTTCCGGTCTGTTGCGCGAATCGAATCGTGCGCGAAATCGCAATTGTCATTCCCCTCGACGCGTGGGGGTTTTTTTTCTTTTTTTCTTTTTTTTCTCCGAAACATTCGCTCGGTTGAGCCGGAAGAACGTGCGAAATTTGCCGTCGCTCGATATCATCCGCTCCTTTGGACCACGAGCTAGTGAATTCCGGCGTAAAGCTCGATGGCGCGAACAACCGGCGAGAAACGCTTTCCTCTGCGGAACACTATCGTTTCCCGTGTCCCTTTGAGTACAGGGCGCGATTCTCGCCCCCGCTATTATCCATCAATTCAATGGCCGCGCACCTTCGGATTCAACGACGACGACGTTACTTTGCAACTATTTCATCGTCGGTTTGCGTGACAGCTTTCTTCCATCGGGAAGGCAATGAAGTTTATTTTTATTTCGTAATAGGCATGATATAATTCTTAATTCTTAAAAAAAAGAAAAATCCGTGTTAAAAAAAACTGGAAAATATTGAGCGTTAATTTTTATCTTTTTTTTTTTTTTCAGTTCCATTCACAAACAATTCTGGAGCTCTAATCGCGTTATTAATTTTTTTTCTACGCGCGAAAGTCGTGGGACGTATTTTTTTTTTTCCATCGATATCACGACAATAACCGCGTAATTGTGCAGGTCTTTCATGCGTCGCACGGTCGAGGCGTCGACGTGAGCGTGATCGATGAGGGAAAATAATGGAAAGGAGTTTTACCCGCGTTTGAATTGATGTGAAGAGTGAAAGGCTATTAAACGCTCGTTAATTATTGCGCGTCGATTATCACTCGATACGTCATCGTTCGTACGGTGAAGTGCAGACCACTCTCCGCCCCTTCGAGTCAGGTTTTTTATCGATTTAAAAAACTGAATTAAAAAATTCATGAATAAATCAGAGTGACAAGCGTGAGGCGCGATAAATTTCCGTACATTACATTTCAATGATTATATCGAACGTATCGAGGTGGCTGCTGCGTGTAACGGTAGTCAAACGAGTGAAAACACTTTTACAAGTGTCTATACAAAATTGTATGAATTTATTGACAGTAAATATGATGATTTGTATTGTCGGCATGTGTCGGCAACAAGTGAAATATTCATCACGACGGTCTTGCAAGAACAACGAATGGAAATGCAAATTTCCATGATAGTATGTTTTTGTTGCGTTTTTTTTTTTTTTTTTTTTTTTCTTAAGTGAAATCCGTATTTCTTAACCGACTTTAATGTACCACGTTTCATTTTGTCTCTTAAACTTCGCTCTACGAATTGACCAAGTAAGTTTTTTTATAGGTGCGATCGTTTGAAAAATGCCGCTCATTGCTTAGCGAGTGAATTTTTTGTCCTCTAAACAATCCGCTGTAATTTTTAAACGGCAAAGGTTACAAAAAAAAAATCTGCTCGGTGAATTCGTAGAGCAACGTTTAAGGAACAAAATGCGCCGTGGTACATTAAAATCGATTGACAGATAAGGATTCTTCTTTGAAAAAACTCAACAAAAATGTATCATGAAAAATTTGCAAGATCGTTATCAAAATTTTCCTTGATTGAGGACCAATGTCTTAATACAAATTGGCTTCGGTTACTGTTAATAGACGCACATTCTTGGACAAACAATTGTGAAAATTTAACACCCGTTCGACCAGTCTTTCGTGCACCAGCGACCTTTAATTTTTTTAATTTTCTATTTCTATTCCTTTAACGGCTTTGTTTCTCAAATCCGTGAGACTTGGAAAGTCAATGAATAATTTATATTTAAATAAATAAAGAGTCCGTCTCGAAACAAAGATATATAATAAGAATAATAAGAATAAAAAATAAAAAAAAAATGGTTAAAAAAATTCGTAATACCTTCGTCTTTATTTCACTGTCCTTCTCAACATCTTCACAATTATTCGCAGTTTCGAAACTTTTTTCCCCAAGCTTCAAAGTTTCGCAAGCTTCCGACTTGTGCAGTTTCTGTTTCCACGATGCGGCAGAATGTCGGGGCTCTTTCTCTCCGTATTCCGGGACGAATTTCGCAGATGCCTCCGAGGCGATCGGCGAAATTACTCGAGACGACGGACGGTTGAACCGATCGTCGCGGGAACGAAACTTAAACTGACAAGGGGCCTCCGAATTTCGTATTAGTCTCGCATCAACGCTGAAAATTATTATCGGGCGAAGAGGGTCGACAACGTCGAATATAATCGAGTCGAGTGCTCACCCCTCCGTTCTCGAGTGCCCACCCTCTTGTAACGATTCATTGCCGTCACTGTTTGCACGACCTCAAATGACACAAAAAGCCATAACTTCAAAAGCCTCCAACGAACGACGTGGTAATTTCATAAAGAAAATATATTTACACGATTCATCGCATTCGAAGATGATTAAATTTCTTTTTTTATTCTTTTACCTTTCGCAATTGACTAATATGCCAAGTGTCTTTCGGAACGCCTAAAGTTGGTATGGGACGAGGGTGTAAGGACTTGAAAACCAAATACTTTTACACGATCTATCGCGTTCGAAGACGAATCAGTTTTTTAATTCTCTTACCTTAGGCAATTAACTAAAATGCCAAGTGTCTCTTAGAACGCCTAATGGAAATTGGACGAGTTGGTATGGGACGAGGGTGTAAGGACTTGAAAACCAAATACTTTACACGATCTATCGCGTTCGAAGACGAATCATTTTTTTTTTTTCATTCTCTTACCTTAGGCAACTAACTGAAACGCCAAGTGTCTCTTAGAACGCCTAATGGAAATTGGACGAGTTGGTATGGGACGAGGGTGTAAGGACTTGAAAACCAAATACTTTACACGATCTATCGCGTTCGAAGACGAATCATTTTTTTTTTTCATTCTCTTACCTTAGGCAATTAACTAAAATGCCAAGTGTCTCTTAGAACGCCTAATGGAAATTGGACGAGTTGGTATGGGACGAGGGTGTAAGGACTTGAAAACCAAATACTTTTACACGATCTATCGCGTTCGAAGATGAATCATTTTTTTTCATTCTCTTACCTTAGGCAACTAACTAAAATGCCAAGTGTCTCTTAGAACACCTAATGGAAATTGGACGAGTTGGTATGGGACGAGGGTGTAAGGACTTGAAAACCAAATACATTTACACGATCTATCGCGTTCGAAGACGAATCATTTTTTTTCATTCTCTTACCTTAGGCAACTAACTAAAATGCCAAGTGTCTCTTAGAACGCCTAATGGAAATTGGACGAGTTGGTATGGGACGAGGGTGTAAGGACTTGAAAACCAAATACTTTACACGATCTATCGCGTTCGAAGACGAATCATTTTTTTTTTTTCATTCTCTTACCTTAGGCAACTAACTAAAATGCCAAGTGTCTCTTAGAACGCCTAATGGAAATTGGACGAGTTGGTATGGGACGAGGGTGTAAGGACTTGAAAGCCAAATACTTTTACACGATCTATCGCGTTCGAAGATGAATCATTGTTTTTTTTCATTCTCTTACCTTAGGCAACTAACTAAAATGCCAAGTGTCTCTTAGAACGCCTAATGGAAATTGGACGAGTTGGTATGGGACGAGGGTGTAAGGACTTGAAAACCAAATACATTTACACGATCTATCGCGTTCGAAGACGAATCATTTTTTTTAATTCTCTTACCTTAGGCAATTAACTAAAATGCCAAGTGTCTCTTAGAACGCCTAATGGAAATTGGACGAGTTGGTATGGGACGAGGGTGTAAGGACTTGAAAACCAAATACATTTACACGATCTATCGCGTTCGAAGATGAATCATTTTTTTTCATTCTCTTACCTTAGGCAACTAACTAAAATGCCAAGTGTCTCTTAGAACGCCTAATGGAAATTGGACGAGTTGGTATGGGACGAGGGTGTAAGGACTTGAAAACCAAATACTTTTACACGATCTATCGCGTTCGAAGACGAATAATTTTTTTATTCTCTTACTTTTCGCAATTAACTAATATGCCAAGTGTCTCTCAGAGCGCCTAATAAAAATTAGACGAGTACATGTGGCACGAGGGTGTAACGACTTGAAGGCAAAATATTTTTACACGGTCTATCGTATTCGAAGATGAATAATTTTTTTAATTCTTTTATCTTTCACCCATTAACTTAATATGAAAGTGTCGCTCAAAACGCCCGATGAAAGTTAGACGAGTACGTATGGGACGAGAGTATAACCACTTGAAAACGAAATATATTTACAAGACGCATTGCATTCGAAAATAATTGAAAATAAATAAAATCATTTTTTAAAAATGCCCCCATGTTATGTTATGTGGAAAATAATCAAGTCGACTGATCATCCTGCCTTTCAAGTGATCATCTAACAATTCCCCGCCGTCACTGTATGACCTCAAGAGACATAAAAAGCCATAATCGCAAAACCCTCCAACGATCGATTCAGTAACTTAAAAATCAAAATATATTTCCACGATATATTGATTTACTTATTTAGTCGTATAAAGACGCGCAAAGCCCAATTACAAGTACATGAGTGATCCAATCCTTCAATTTGACACAGTGAGCATTGACGAGGCGCCAGAATGCGATATATCGCATTTGCAGATGAATAAAAAAGAAAAAATTAATTCTCTTATCTTTCGCAATTAGCTGATAATTCCAAGAGTCGCTTAGAACGCCTAATGAAAAATTAGACGAGCACGTGGTGGGAGGTATAACGACGTCGCCCTCGTATTATATTCCTATCTGCGCTTCTCCTCCGACGACCGGCGAAATAAACCCGCGAAGATAGGCGCCGTGCCTTATCTCGTCCCATTCGCAGGAAAGGGTTTTTCTCTCGGTATCGCGACACACGGAGATATAGGGCGTGTACTTTAGGGCACCGCTGCGCCCTCACACCGTACACGTATTACTGCATACCAGCTCCGTCAGGAATATTCAAGCCCGATTCGCGTGGGCTTCGGCCACGTGAGAGAAGAAAGAAAATTATAAAAAATATAAACATCTGAAAGAAAATTGTTAAACTACAAAAAAAAATAAAAATTAACGGTGCAGAGCTTTGGTTGTTAAATGGTTGATCAAAACTAACTTAGTGCGTTTTCATGGTTGCTACGAAATTCTCCAACAGGTATTCCCCGATTTTTCGCGGTTTTCCGGAGCAAAAATTTAATTTTTCCAGTCTACCGATCGGAATAGAAAAGGACAATTGCAAATAACGTATGATATAATGTATTACGATTGTTGATATATTAAACTCAGTTCACGATATTAAAAGTTCCCAACGAAAATAATATCACTACATAGTCATGTACATATATGTCTATGTATATAGCTGCATATAGTCGACGAGTTTGCTGAAACGAAAAATCTAAATGTCGTGCACCACGGAATTAAACGAAAGACATCGGATTCAAAAAAAACTTTCAGGGTGTGAAAAAAAAATTCCATGACTTTTTCCTGATTTTTCCCGGTTTTCAGGTTTTCGATGCGATTAAAAAAAAAAAAAATCAATGTAAAAAGGGCGCAATGGATTCGAATAAATCATATCTGCAGGTATGCGAAGCTCTCGAGAACCCAATCGTTGCGACGACTTCGCACACCAATGATCATTTGACTCGGCGGGACGCGCAAACGAAACGGAATTTCGAATTCGACGCTGCACCGACGGCTTTGATTTAGCGACTGTTTAAACCTGATTACTCAGCAGGAATTCGCAGCAACCGAAGGCTTTGAAGCACACAGTACAGCACACAGTAGGAGTCAAAAAAAAAAAAAAACATAATCAAAAATAAAAAAGTTTGACGCTGTTTGATGTTTCTTCAGCATCGTTTTATTTGAACGATGAAAAAAACGAGGTCAAAGGGTCGGACGAGTACGAGAGACGCATTCGTATGTAGACGTCGTGTGGACGGACGAGGCGACCGACATTGTGTATTGCATATGCGATCATTTCTCGATTTCCGAGCGAGCGGAGAAAAATGCAAAGGAACTTTTCAACAAGCTGACGACTTTCTTTTTTACGAGCTTTTTGTCGCCAGCAGGACGAGGGATCGCAAGCTGACACAGTTCGCTCCGTGCGCACTCTGTGTTTTATCGCATACTCCATTACCACTTAGTTCATACGTTGCGATGACCGGTACGATACCCACACGAAAAAATACGTTCAGTGTACGTTCCATATATTAAAAAATATGTCCGTCATATATAAAATATATTTTCGCTAAAATATTTCATATTAATATTGATATATTGAATTTATGTTAATATGGCTCGCGCGCTAACAATTTTCGTCACTCACGGACTCTCCCCCACTCATTGAATGGAATGAATTCCATGCCCTGAGCGAAAATTCAACCATTCGAAAATTTAACCATTGAAAATTTTAGCCCCACAATGGAATAAATTCCATTGCACGACCTAAATTTCACTCGTTACAAAATTAAGCCCACAGAGTCGAATAAATTTCATTCCATGAGGTTAAAATTGACCCATTGGAAATTTTAGCCAACGGAATGAAATAAATTCCGTCCCATGTGCCAAAATTCAACCATTATAAAATTTAGACATTGGAACATTTAGCCCACACAACGGAATAAATTCCATTCAACGATCTGAAATTCAACCATTACAAAATTTACCCCATACAATGAAACAAATTCAATTACGTCAGTGAAAATTCAACCATCACAAAAATTTAGCCGATACAATGAAACAAATTCCATTACGTCAGTTAAAATTCAACCATTGGAAATTTCAGTCAACAGGATGTAATAAATTCCATCTCGCGAGCTAAAATTAAGCCATTAGAAAATCAAGTCCATCACGATGAAATAACTTCTCAATTCCGTGTAATAAAATCCATCCATTGGAAAATTTTGCCCATAGACATTTTCAATATACTGTATTTCCGTGCAGGTAGTACAGAACAAATGGTCCATTCAACCGGAATGGTTTTTCAGCGCACATCCGACATAAAACGTTTCGTATCTCCCCTCCGGAAAGTGGAGCGTCGTAAATGCTAGAAACGATAGAATCCTTTGAATTCAGTGAATGCATTATAGGAATAGATAGCGCTGTGCCGAACGCCGCGTCGTCTTCGGCACCTGTGCACTGTCGTTGGATGTAGAGCAGCCGAGGTTTTTCGTCCGTGGATCAGATTTGTGTGTCTCGACTATAACGTCGAAGTCAACGGGAGGCCAACAAACTCGTGGGAGTGAAAACGAGCGGGCGCGATGAGAACAGGGAATATCGGAAAGAGCGCGAGCAGGGAGGCAGAAAGATACGGAGAGCCATGCACATGCCGAGGCCATTTCCGATCCGGTTGACGTCCGGGCGATATGCAAATATACTCGTAGGGGTTCGGAATTTCTCTCTCTCTCCCTCTCTCTCTCGGCACTGTTACGTGTACTTCTCATCCAGCCGGTGAACCGTCGGAGAATTGTCAAGAACAGCTCGAAACTATTGTCATTCCGCTTCGCTGAAATTGATGGCCCAAGAGCTGCGCCAATTCTTGTAACTTTAGTCGGCGATGATAGAGTGGACATTTTTTTATTTTATTTCACCTGATTTTTTTTGTTTTTTTTTTTTAAATCTGATGATAAGATTTCATTTGCGCTATTTCGGTACGATATTTGTGCAGGTGAGAGTGGGGCAAAACTCTTGGGGACCATTTTCTGGTTGAATCTTTGCGCGGGATACTAAAATAGTCTCGGCTGAAGTGGGCCGTTTTGCCCCACTATCATTCACGCCGCTGATCAAAGTTATCAAAGTTATTTTGAATTGGTGCGTGAAATTTATTCGAATCGAACGAATGTCTTCTCTTGGCGCAATCGCCGTTCTATGTCATTAAATTGATTTACATTGCCAAATTATCGGGAGATACACCGAGAAAATTTTTTTATATGACGCCCACCATTTGTTTAGATTAAGTAAAATATTTATTTTATTTAAATAAATATTTATTTAAACGAAATAAATATTTTACTTTAATCTAAATGAACGGTGGTCGTCGAATAAGTTACTTTTTCGGGGGTGTACTGGATAGGTTTTTCGAATCTCCCGTCGAGGGACATTTGGATCACGGTACTTATTTATTCTGTCGATGATTGTCCCTGCATTCACGAGGCTGATAAAAGTTATATTGAACTGCTATCCACAATTTAACCCTCCGAAATGTTCGCCCCCGCACAAATTCTGAACATCCAACCGCTGTGTATACAACGCACACAAGATATAAACCGCAGACACGAATATCCTCCACTCACCACGCATCAACAACTCGAGGGAATAGCAAACGAAGATACAAACCAAACTCAAACATAAATTTAAAACAACTCTTTCCCATCGAAAACTTGTTTGTACGCACTAGTGCAAATAAGCGGAATCAAGGGTTGAATGACTTGGGTCGACGGCCCGTTGACAATAGAAATACATACTGTAAAGCTAAAATTTATTCGACCAATGTCATCTCTTGGTGCATTCACCGTTGTATTTGATTAAATTCATTTATACTATCGAATTATCGGGAGATGCGGGACAGGAGGTTGTTCGGATTTCCCGTTGAGGGACAATCGGACCATGGTAATCACTTACTCTGTCGATGCGTGCGATACTCAGCCTGAAATCACGACGTATCAATTTACCGCTCCGGTAAAATTGATAGCGCAGAAGCTGTACCCATTTTTATTTATTTTCTTATCAGGTGAAATTACAATTAAATTTACTTGCGCTATTTCGGTACATATTAATATTTACACAAGCGAGAGGGGGGGGGGGGGGGGGCGAAACGAAACATTTTTATTCTTTCGCGGGACATTTGGGCTAAGTCTCGACTGAAGTGGACCGTTTTGCCCCACTGTCCCTACATCCATGGGTCTGACAAAAGTTATTTTGAACTGCTATCTGAAATTTATTCGGACGGACGCCTTCTTGTAATGTAATCGGCGTTGTATTTGATTCAATTATTTGATTCAATTGTTTGATTCAATTATTTGATTCAATTGTTTGATTAAATCATTTGATTCAATTGTTTGATTCAATTATTTGATTCAATTATTTGAGTCAATTATTTGATTCAACCATTTGATTCAACCATTTGATTCAATCATTTGATTCAATCATTTGATTCAATTATTTGATTCAATTATTTGATTCAATTATTTGACTGAATTATTTGACTCAATTAACTTATATCATCAAATTATTGGGAGATACGGTATAGGAGATTTTTCGGATTTGCCGTCGTGACACATTCGGACCACGGTAATTATTTACTCCGTCGATGATTGATGCCGTGATGTGCGTGACGTTTAGCCTGAAATCGCGACGCATCAATTTACCTTGGTTTAAAGTGAGTATCGTTTAATGGAAATTTACGCGGAACGGCGACCGATGCTCACGCGTCGAATTTTGTCATTCGAGGTTTGCGGCTCGAACGCATACGTTAGCGGATGCAAACACACGTGACGACCGGAATTCGTGCCGAAGCGAAAATCAACCACGTTTCGAACAAGTGACGAGCATACTGCAGGCAAAAAAAAAATGGACATAAAAAAATAGATACGAAATTGCATAAATCTAATGAGCATATAAAAAGGGCTTATCAGAGCCTGCGAGAGGTGTCAATTTTGTGAAAATATTTTTTTTCTATGAAGAATCACGATGTTATCCGAGCATTTGTCGGCGCACGAAATTTTAATTATTCCACGACACCTTAATTTATTCCGTTCGCGTATCAACCCGCGATCCGGGCATTCAATTTACGATTCTGTTTAGTCCGTTTGTCAGAGACGAGGAAAATAAATTATTCACGTCTCCCCCATCTCCGAAACTTCCGGGTTCGGGCGTTGTACTTTAATTTTTATTTTATTTTTTTCTCAGTTCTTTTTTCTCCTTTGCATTGTCGTTCGATTCTCACTTTTCACACACACGCGGGCTGCTAAAATTTATATACATAGAGAATATACGATATTATCGATCGTTCCTACGACGGGGATTCCCCCGGGAACGTCCGTACTCGCGGTTTTTTTTTTTTTTTCCTTTTTTTTTCTTTAAATAATTCATTTCGACGGTCGGTTTATACGGTTCTTCCTTATGTCCCGAGCAGCCCTCGGGATCGCGAACCTCGTCGCTTTTGTGGGTGTTTCTCTTTCCGTAGGATTGGTCAAAAATAAAAAATATAAAATAAACCCACAGAGCCGAGCTCCACCCTTGGAAAAGTGAAATCTCTTTGATAGAATTTTTTCGCGGAGGGACCGAGGTAAATGCCCGGAGAAAGCGAAACTCGGAAAGCGAGTGCATGCAATACATATCATTGGTATAAAACCAATAAAAATTCAGGCCCCCTAAAGCTTTATCTTCCCGGTCGATGAGGAGGAGAAATTTATGATTTCCTCCCGTCGAACCTTTTTAGCAGAGTGGTGCGTGTCGGCGTAAATTTCCATGACGAACACGACGAGGGATACGAAATGCCCGACGAGGAGTAGCTGAAAGACGATCATAAGATGGGTCAGCCTCAGGTTCGGATCATCCGTCGAGACCGTCGTTTGTCCGCTGGTCTTGTCCTTCCGGAGCAAATACTTCTGCTCCAACCAACTCACTATACCGGTCTCGTATGCTCGCGCTATTATTCTTCTCAACTCCTTGTTGTATCGATGCCGCTTCCTCGCGAAATAATACGACGGATACTGGATTATGATAGCCTCGTTTGGGGTGTAAAGACGGCGCGACTCGTTCGCGCGGTTCATCATGTTGTGCCTCTCGACAAAAGAGAGATGTCGAGTGCCGATGCAGCTCTCGTTGAGAACGGCGTCGAGCAAATCCCTTGGATGAATCACTCTGAATCTGTCGATAGTATTGATGAAAGTATTTAATTTTTTTTTTTTTAACTAAAACATGTCATTAAACGGTTTCGGACGGTGTGACTTACGAAGGGTCAAGAGATGAAACGAATCAGTCGATAGCGAAGACTGTTGTGAACTTTTCTTTAATGGTGCGGGTTTTTCTGAGAAAGAAACAAATCCGAATCGCTAATCTGTGCACGTTAAGGTGAACGGCCCAATTTTCATTCAAAAGAAATTGACGGCATATCGAAGAGGGGATTTGACTCTTGATTGATGCCGCAATATAGTTTTTTTTTTTGTCGCTGGTGAAATGTCCAATGGGCCATTTTACCACTTTGATCCTTTGCGGCAAACGGCCCAATTTAACCCTTGAACTCATGTACGGCGTAGAAAACCACCCTAGACAGTACTCAAACTGTGCTCCTATAAAGTAGAAATTGACATTATCGATTCGGGACCTGAACGATAATGCAGTTCAACGATCTGATGATGTGTGCAGGGTGGTAGTGACCTCAGTTGGTCGCTGACCTTTGGACAGGATGATAACGTAGCGCGCTTGGGCCGAAAATCGACTCCACTCTAGAGTTCTCATTAGTGTTTTGTGTAAGTGAATTTTTTGTTTTCATCACAACTATCAAATGTAACTTATTATCATGTCATTTAGACGTATATTGTCGCGATTTTCGTTTTAAATAAGTTTTTATAATTTTTATCTATTTATTTATGTGTTTATGTGAGACGGGAAAACGAATCTCTTTTACATGCTAATAACATGATCAATCTTTGTTGTTTTCAACAAAGAAAGAAACAAGAAATTCAACATTATACACTTTCTGCGTTAAGAGAATAGTTATTCAAAGTATTAAACGAACGGTAAACCATTGACTAGCAGATTACTCGAAGCGAAGAATTTGGTTCGACGTCATTATCTTGAAGTTCTGGACGGTTCTTCTGAAGAAAACTTCACGGTCCAGGCCGTTAGCTTGATTGGGGATACGGCAAACTCCCGATCTTGTCGAGGAGGTCCTTCTCACCGTCGAAACGTGAAACGTTGGTACCCTGCTGAGCGCTCGGTCCGGTGGTTCTCGAATACGAAACCGCTGGCTCAGGTATCGGCAATCGATCTTGCCCGTAACAATCTTGAAGAGGAACACCTGGTCGCTGAGTTTCCTTAGCACACATTCGAGACTCGGCACACGGAGTGCTGTTGCTATTTGAAAGCAGTCGTCGTCGTCTGCTTCATTGGCTGACCCAGCTTATATGCTTCCATATAAGCTCAGATGAACTTATTAAGTTTTATAATTTTATCATTTTTACCCCTAAACTTTAATAAAATCAAATTTGCCGTATGTCACTCTCTTCCTTATTAAGAAACGAAGATATTTGTGTGCGGCAAACCTCATTTAGATATCTACCCCAGTTAAGGGTTAGAGGGTAGAAAAAAATGATACATGAGTTCTAGGATTAAAGTTGTACAATTTGTATATCACGCTCGATAGGTTTCACACTGTTCAGGATCATTTTCCCAATTTTCGTCAACCCTGCATGTTTTTTTTTGCATTGTATACCCTAAAATTCGGATTGTGCCAGAATCTGTTAATCCTTCATAAGTCACAACGCTCGAAACCGTACCGAAACGGCACTAACGCACGTAGGGTTGGCCACGCGTTGCCACGGTCGCGCCTAAGACCGGGGAAAAAGGTGGAACTTATAAGTTTGTTGACCCCGCTTCGAAGGGTAAAAAAGTTTCGAGTGGAACCTAAAAGTAGTATTGATACCTGTTGTAAATTCCATATATAACAGGATCAGAAGAATCGTTGAGAAGCCGTTTGACTTTGCGGCTACCACAAATCGGTTTGCCGGATTGCCAAACGTCCTCAAAAGACTTGAGCACATAGCGGTCGTCGGTGGCGGTGAGGGCGCTGCTGAAGAGCGCGGTGTAGCCGGCGTTTCTCAGAAAGTTGTGAAATACCCACATGCCGATAACGAATCGCAGGCCAAACTTGACCGGAAGTGCCGGTAGGCTCTGATCGACGAATATGCACCAGACGGTGAGTACAGTTATGCGCTCGTGAATGAGACCGCGCTGCCACAGACGATCAATGGCGTAAGCGAAGCCAGCGAAAGCCCCGAAGAGTCCGAACGCGCAGAACCACACAGTTCCGTGATAAGGAATCAGTATGTCGGTGAGTTCCATAGACGATTTCTTCAGAGTGTCGACGAATGTTAGAAACTCGTATTTGTACCAAGCAACAGCCTCGATGTCGAATCTGACGGCGTTTCTGGATGGCGGCAGAACGGCATAGAAGTAGTCGAACTCACCGGCCAGACAACGTTGCATGGCCTCGATCCAGGTCGATGCCGACTGATTCGGCCATTCGTATCTCACCAGCTCGATGTTGTGCCGGGTGGTCAACAGGCTCAGGACGTCAACCCCGAAACTCGTAGTTTTGCCGTCCTTGATAGTTGCGGATTCTTTGGGATTCTCAGTGCCCTCCAGGATTCTCGCGAAGCTCAGAGTTCTGTTGGACGGATCGTCGGGATCGAATGACGAGAACCGACGAACCGTTGTCGGGTTTCTCGGGTTCGCCGGATTGTTCGGTAGGCAGATATCAAAGATTCTCATGGTGTTCGTTGAGATCGCCGACGCAGGATCAAAGACCGGACGTACAAGAGTGCTGCGGCCTTCGGCCGTAACGCTGACAAACGCTACGTTCGTGAATCCAAGATTCGACAGGTCGTCAGCGAATTCGGCGAGCCAGTCGCTCGTCTCTTGGACCACCACGATTATGTACTCAGCCCAGCGTTCGGCCGACGATTCGCCCATGAGTCGTCGAAGATTGGCAGCGTCGTCGATCACCAGGAAGCTCGCGTCCCTCGCCAGTAAGTTCAGCGACCGGTTCACCGCGCATTCCGAAAAAACCGGTGAAGATCTTTAGGCTCCTGCCGGCGAATGTTGCCTTCAGGAGCTCTTGGATGATGTCGCCAGATCGAGGAGAGTCTCTCGACCCGATGATCGATAGATCGTTCGACGGGCTGAACAGCGCCCGAGCCGACACTTGCGCGCAATGAGAGACACTCCTGGCGAAATCGATGTCGTTGATCGTCGACGATAGTCCAGCGTTAATGCTGGTGGCTCGATTGAATGACAAAAGGCTCGACAGAATTGATAGGCACGAGAGTGTCTTCATATCGCTGGGAACCCTTCAGACGCTTCTCAGACAGTTTCGCGACGAAGCAACTTCGACGCAGCTCGGGCGTGACGGGAATGAAAGTTCGCAGGTAACTGAGAAGGTCGTGACTTTGCGAAGGAATTTTAAGGTAATCACTATAACACCGTGACGGGACTGCTGGTCTGCAAAAAAGGCGCAACCCTCGAATCAGTTATTATCACAAACGACTGAGGGGAGTTGGTTGAAGAAGTTCTCAGGATTCTTCGCCTATCGGGTGGAGGGAATCTTTTTGTCGATAAAAAAAAAAGGGGCCACTGGTGGGACACGTGGTGAGATTCCCACGACAAACTTACTGCGAAGTGTAAAATTTGCCAACGCGGCGATAAAAACGTTCTGAGTTCTACGAGCTTCGTCACGGCACGCGCAGTAATAACGGAGCTTTAACGGAAAAATATAATAATCCTGCTTTCGAGACTTTCCGGAAGGTGACGAATGTTCGCACCTTCCGTGAAAGCTTCTTGTGCACAAACGCCAATCATTGCCTTACCGTTGATTTCAGACATTGAGAAAAAAAAACTACATAGTCACTTGCACTAGAAAGTATAATCTACTGGGGGAAGTTCTATGTTTCATAGGTAGAATAGGTAGTAATCACGAGTGATAACAGCAAATATAATTACAGTTTAACCAATGAAATATCTTTCGACAGAAACTACGTTGCAACGAATGTAGAAATGAGGATTAAATAAACGACTTGAATAGCTCCGTATGACGAATGACGACCGTTCAGATTGTCGATTGACCAAATGTAAACTGTCTGGATCGAACTTTTAAAAGGAGCAGACGTTTGAAATATTTAGGCGTGATTGTCATTAATAATATCCGCCTCAAATACGCGCGTTGTTTATTCGCTCGATCATTACCGACATGCATGGACGTTCCCTCAGGAAATTATTCCATATAGTCAAAAGAATAATTTTTTTTTTTCAGTACACATATTTGCTTCAAGAAATATAGTTCCTTGAAAAAAAAAAAAAAAAAAAAAAAAAATTCTGAACATTGGAGACAGGAAATTTTCTCAAATTACTAAACCCTTTACGCCACGCAACTTACGTAACGCAAGTGTGCATAAATTTCCTTTACCTCCGTCACATTAGCTGCACTCATTGTAATTACATATTTCTAATTACAGTACATCCAACGTCGCGCAACGAGTTATCGATTAACATTCCAATTACATTGCCTCGAGTATTAAATTACCGTTAGTGTCTCCATCGAAAGTCGAATTCTCGGAAAATGACAAAATTCCAGAGATTCAACTTCGGATAACTCCAATTTCATAACATTAGCGATAATCCAGTTTGCTCGAATGGGTTGAAGGGTTGAGGCGGGGCTATCGATTGTGCAGTCCGGAAGTTCGCCGGGAGAGAGGGTAAACGCATAGTTCGACTCGCTGCAGAATCGTCGGTCCACCCCGGTGGTAAACGTCGCGTCGGTGCGGCTAAGCGCTCGCGCATTTCGTTCCTCTCCTCGTATTGGGCTTTTCGTGCATATAGCCTCTTGGCGCAATGCACGAGAAAATACCATCGTGCCGCTATTACTATACGTTCGCATTCGAGTTGTGGATATATATGTGTATATATATATATATATATATATATATATATATATATATATATATATATATATATATATATATGTATATATATATATATATATATATATATATATATATATATATATATGTGCATGTACGTCAGGGTTTATATCCTGCATGCGCGCGAGGGTGCACGAGCCGAAAGGAGATACCGGAGGGGGGCCGAAAGGGGTCGGAAGACACAGCGGAGCGCTGTACTGACTATAGCGGGGCGGCATATATCGTTCGCACGGTATAATGGCACGGGAGCGCCCGATGCCAAACGACCGTGACCCTGAGAGGGTTTGTTCCGAGAGTCCTTGATACTCCACTCGGGGGTTGCGCCAGTGCAAGTGCACGGTCAGTTCGCGACGGTCGAGCGGCCAATGGGCAATCTCAATGTTACGGCACAGCGGCCCACGTCGGGTCTTACGTATTCATGTATGGATCCGGAAAATGCGATTCACGTTCTTGTACCCAATGTTTCATCCGCCCCCGAGCGCTTCAACGCGAAATTGTTATGCAGATTTTAATAATCGGCACCGAAAAATAGTTTGGTGATATCAACGTCGTAGCTGCGGTTACGGAAAATTGGTTTTAATCAATCCGGGCGCATTTAAATATGCTGCACTGTTGCTGAAACAACAACACTGGTGTGGTTTTGTCAATTGCGTGTAGCAGTTATTGCGATTACAACGTTGGTTCAAAGTGAACCAAAACTGCATTAGATCAACACCTTTTTGTCAATTCAATCGTATATACGATCGGCATATAGAAGATATATTATTTTGATTTGAATGTATATTTGGTCAATTTCAAAAAAAAAAAATTTGATTCGATGTGTTCGTATATACACGAACATTTGTCGTCTTGAAAATGATTTTATTCAATTCGGCAAGACGTCAATTTAGTCATTCACAAATATTATACCCACAATAAACAACTTTCAAGTTGTTTCGATATTTCGATGTCAAATCGTGGAAGTTGAGTCTAAGTTAATGACGGAGAATAACTTATATATGCGATTCAAGATTACACATATCAATGAGCAATTGCAGCGTAATGGTAAGATCAGGATGCGTTAGTTTCGGGGTTCGAGCACCGCTAGGATATGATTTTTTTATTTGTAAAAATTGTGTTATGTTGATAAGTAGCGATGTACTAATAACAATTGAACATACAAAACACGAGGTAACCATGTAGGAAATTTATTAGGAACAAATAACGTAAATAACAGTACCGGAACCCAACTACAGATTCAGTTGGGCCAAACTTTTTTTTTCTCTTTGCGTGACTAGATATTTGTTTCGAAGAAAGGTTTTTTTTTCGATACAATTGACTATTCTGTTCGATCAAAGATATTCTTAGTTGGGAAAATGAAACTATTTTTTTTTTTTTTAATGCTGATGTAACTTATTAGTCAACTTAAATATTTCCTTCGCCAACCGCAACCGCCGGCTTTGGTTGATTCAAGCAAATTGTGTTTGATCTTAGCGAACCTTCTGTTCGGTGATTGTGGAAACCTCGGAGATTCGCATCTCGCGATTTAACTTCCAGAGCTTGTGATTCCTACGGGATTGACTTTGTGGTCTTCGGACCTCGGTAGATGCGCTGCGGGGTTTTTGATAAAGCTACAGAGAAGACGATAAATTTTCAATTTTCCGCCGAGTTGGACGACGAAGATGAGGATGCGAAAATATTTCTGACGACAGGTTTGGGGATGTTTTTTTTAATCGATTCATCGAGACTTCGATCGATCTTGCCGGGTCTCGCGGCGCCGACGTTGCGCAATCTTTCCGCGGTTGAATGGCTGAGCGGTTCTCATGCCGATGGCTACGAACGCGAGACCTTGGCCTTCGGATCGCGAAAAAGCTATCGTCGCGAATGAGAACGCGATGGCTCTCTCGTGCGGTAACGCGCGCGCAAGTGGTGCGACTCGGTGTACGACCGGCCCAGCCGGAGGTTCAAGGGCGACGTCGCGACGCCCCGGGCTCGTTCCACCATTCGAACATAATTTTTCTTTCTCGTATAGCGCGGTGTTTCGTCCAATCTTCGCACGCGCTGCCGGAAGTCCGGCGTGCCAAACCTCCGGAAAGATTTCAACAAATATCCGTGCAATCGAGATGCTCGCCCTATTTTTCACGATCGGCGAAATCCAAATTTATCGGGACCGGCAATTGAAAGGGAAGATATTACATTTTTAAACGTATGATACACATTTACTAATCACATTAATTATTTTTATTGTGCATATTATTCATATTTATTGGGACAATGAATTTGACGAAAACGCTACTTTACATTCCCTTTATTTTTATTACGATCTTTCAACTTCGATTCGCATAATAATAGGCTTTTTCACGAAAAATATCCGAATGAATTTCGTATTTCATTATAACGCGTTTTTTTTATCAAATTCGGCAGAATGATCGAGTAATACCAAATTTTGTGAAAAACTGATAACAAAGTCTCTACATATTTGTGTAATTACTTACAGTTTAATTTTTATTCATGTTTTTTTTAGTGGGATTTTTTTTTTCTCTATTCAAGACGAATGATGAATTTATTTTTCCGTTTTGAGGGGTTTCCGCGATTCTCGGGTCTTCGTTTGCGTTGCAGAACGGTATACGTTACGGCACCCCGTAGAAATGAAATTATTAGCTCGGGTGGATGAAGTGAACGACCAGAGCGAGCGAGGAGTCGGGGGTACTTCTGCGGTCAGAGAACACGACCCACGTCCGGCTCTACGCATACACATGTACACATATACATATGTACATGCATATAAATCCATGCTCTGGGGAAATATGAGAGGAAGGCACGTTCAACTCCTCGAGTTATGCTTCGCCGAGGATACGCGAACTCGCAATAGTTCATCGTAACCGAGACGGTAGGAAATGTATAAGCTACGCCGAGATATGTGGACTGCTCGATAACCACGACTCCCAGAACAATCCTACCGCAACTGCATTATAAACAAATCCCTGCTGCAAACACGTGCGCCAGCTGCGCCATACCGCGATCTTATTTTTCCGTCTCCTGGCCTACTTCTCAAATTTCCCACCATCCGACCGACGGAACCATGACGAAAATACGATGGTTCGGTGATGGAAAAATTTGCTGTTTCCATGCAGAGCTATTTCCGGTTTTTCTGCATCAGCAGCGCCAGACTACGATTTTATTTTTTCAATCCCTGGCCTGCTTTTCAAGTTTTCCATCATTCGTGGAATGGAACCATGACGAAAATACGATGGTTCCGTGATGGAAAAATTTGCTGGTTCCATCCAGAGCTATTTCCGGTTTTTCTGCATCAGCAGCACCAGACTACGATTTTATTTTTTCAATCCCTGGCCTGCTTTTCAAGTTTTCCATCATTCGTGGAATGGAACCATGACGAAGATACGATGGTTCCGTGATGGAAAAATTTGCTGGTTCCATCCAGGGCTATTACCGGTTATTCTGCGCCAGCAGCACTAGACTACGATTTTATTTTTTCAATCCCTGGCCTGCTTTTCAAGTTTTCCATCATTCGTGGAATGGAACCATGACGAAAATACGATGGTTCCGTGATGGAAAAATTTACTGGTTCCATCCAGAGCTATTTCTGGTTGTCCTGCGCCAGCAGCACCAGATTGCGATAAAAAATTTTCATTCCCTCGCCTTTTTTGTTAAATTTCCCACCATTCAATCGTCGGAACGATGACGAAAATACGATGGTTCCTTGATGGTAACATTCGCCCCTTCAATCCACAGTTATTTCCGTTTCTCCACCGCCAAATGCGCCATACCCTGATTTCATTTTTTCATCCCTTGGCCTACTTTTCAAATTTTCCCGTCATTCGCCCGACGTAACCGTGACGAAGCTACCACGATTCCGCTACGGCAAAATTTGCCCCTTCTATCCAGAGCTATTTCCGGTTATCCTCCGCCAGCGAACTTTGTCACGGTGTGACAATATTATTTCTTCGTCCACCATTCGTCAAGCCGCCTACGATAATGTCCCAACGGAAAATAGATCGAGTGGGCAGAGATCGTCAAGTCACGTAACGCCTTTCCCGCCTTACTTCCGTTTCTCACTTCATTTTATGTTTTCCTTTCTTTTTCCGTGGCCGTTCTGCGATTTCCCCGATGCGCGTTCTCGGTGCAGCGGGCTGCAACGTAAACGCGGCGCCGCCCAGGCTGCCGGGTATCGATAATCTACTTAACCACCCCGGTTCCCGCCACGCGGGGTGGGAAACACCCGAGACGCAGGCAGAGGGTAAACGAGCGTCCTTGGTATATCGCGCCAGCGACAAAATCATTCTTCTCGGGACGTGGCCGCGTTATACGTCGCGGGCGACTCCGGCTGAGTCTTCGAACGATTTGTATGGAGCTCCGTACGGTCGGGAGAGCCGGTCTTACGCGTACATGCGCGTGTTCGCCGGCGACAACGGGCTGGAATAATCCTTATCCATCATTCTCGTTGGGGAGCGAGGAGGGGGTCAAGATAGAGAAGTCTGCTACGTGCGGAACATCAATAATGATATTATTTTATTTTATTTTTTTATTTGTCTTTTTTGCACTCCCATCCCTCTATCGGACGTGAGGTTTTTAACATTTTTTTCTCGCGATGAGAAAAAGTGCCGAACTGTGTGGGACAAAACTTAGCTTCTCCGGTCTTTCGACGGATCTTTTTTTTTTTTTTTTTACTCGTCTAGCCAACGATTCGCAAATTCGCCATCGTCGTATCGGGCTTTAGGGTCGAACTTTCCTCGCAGGCCGGAAATTATCTGGTGGCGTACGTGACTCATCGGAACCTCATAGATTGGTAATTCATTCGCGTCTCGGCGTTGCGCTTCGTGTACGATAATTTATTTATAGTCAATGCAAAATCAAGCGTGTCTATTTACGCTTGTGGAAAATCGTCACGTTTCGCGTGAATGAACGAAACGAATCGGCGGATAGGCTGCAGTCCGGGTGCGTGGGTCGCAAGAATTCACGGTATCTGGGTTACGCGACGGCGAACGAAGTTAGCCCGATAACAACGCACGGTGGTTGAACGCTTGCAGATGGCGAACGAGCATGGCGTCACGTACCGCTTGTGTACGAGACTGCGATATGCGACGCCTCCGGACGGAAAACGAATTCCGCGGCTGTTTATAAACTCGATGCGCAACAGCGACCGCCATTGGCAGCATTTGTTACCTTAGATCGACTGACGGGTAATTTTGAAAGTAACACCTGTCTCTCGGTACTTTTTTTTTAGGCATCCATAAACGGAAAAGGCGCCATTCGTGGAATAATCATTTATCGGGGCTTGATTGTTTCGGATCGTACCACGAACTTTTTATTTGATGCAGTGATATTTCATTATTGATTCAACCAATTTGATTTGATTCGAGTCATTTCATTTGATTTAAGTATTTGCATTTGCTTCGAGAGATTACATTTGATTCAAGTAATTGCATTTGATTCAAGTGATTGCAGTTGATTCAAATAATTGCATTTGATTCAAGTAATTGCATTTGATTTAAGTACTTGCATTTGATTCAAGTAATTGCATTTGATTCAAGTAATTGCATTCGATTCAAGTACTTGCATTTGATTCAAGTAATTGCATTTGATTCAAGGGATTGCATTTGATTCAAGTAATTGCATTTGATTCAAGTGATTGCATTCGATTCAAGTAATTGCATTCGATTCAAGTACTTGCATTCGATTCAAGTACTTGCATTTGATTCAAGTACTTGCATTTGATTCGAGAGATTTCATTGGGTTCAAGACATTTTATTTAAATCAAACAAGTCTTTTTACCAGGGAAGCGCAGCCTAATGCCGTCGAGTCGGAAACAACGACCAAACGATTTTTATTTAACTTTCTCAATTTATTCTCAATCAAAACTTTCAGCTGATCCGGACAACCATCGAACATCCTTTTTTATTTCAACATTTGTACCCCGATGCGCGTTTTTTACACCGAAACTTCACGTTACAGGTAAAACGTCTGGGTTTTCGGCACGTGGTCGACACGTTCCCAGACGCCCTCCTGAGACTTATTTTCCAATTCACGAACTTTCCTTCCTCCGAGCACATTTTAATCAAGATCATACCGGACGCGGAGACTAAGCTTTTCTCGAATCACATCGAGCAGCGAAGCGCAGATTAACGCCAGCAAGTCGATAACAACGACCGTACAATTTATCGCATAACTTTGTCAATTTATTCTCAATCAAGATTTTCGATGAGCCAGACAAGCTTCGTAATCCTTTTTTTTATTCCACAGTTTCGACGGCCATGTGCTTTAATTTTTTTTTTTTTTTTTTTTTTTACATCGAAACTTTACATTACGCGTAAAATATCCGGGTTTTCGATAGGTAACCAATGTGTTTCTAGAGGCTCTCCCGAGACTGGGTTTGCCGTGCGTAAACTTTCCTTCCTCCGTTCACGTTTTAATCAAGAATCATAGCGGAATCTGAGCTTTCCTCGAATCACATCGGACGATTAATTCGAAAGTTTCCTCTCCACTCCCAGCAGATGAGTTTGCGAATGCGACGGTCGACCTGGTCGCGGCGCATCAGCCGGAATTTGTCCGAGCTCGGGACGGCGCTTTCATGAAAGGAACATACGGGACGAGCGCAGATGCGACGCTTTCAGGACACAGACGAGAACTAAATGAGTTGCAGATTCGACGCCGCGCATCCGAGATACCGTGCGAAAACCTCTCCGGTATTTACATGGTAAGGGTGGATTAATCGAGAATGCATGAGTCCGACAGAGAACTGAATATTCATCGCCACACGCGATAGCCCCTAGGGATACGTATATTCACGGTACGTACGTACCATTCAATGGTGCCCGGCGCCGCAACAAACCCTATTCTATATGTTACGTACATCGCCACCACCCTCCCCCCCCCCCCGCCCCGCCGCCGCCGTCACCGAGGTGCGCTTCGCATTAGACATATGCTAATATCACCTTTCTGCGAAACCACGCCCACAGTCGTTGTGTCAATAACGTTATAATTTATGTGATTAACAACTACGGCGTTCATGCTTCCGAGCAAAAAATGTTACTTCAATATTATGGAAATATGAAAACTTTTAAGTTTGAATATCCGATTTGGTGATGGAGATTAAAAAAAAAAAAAAACATTTGAACGTAATCAGCAAAGATCGTCAATGGAAATTCATTGCTTGAACGTGTCGAACGAAGAGGTCGGATAGATAATGGGATATTGTTTATCGTTGGAAATTCCGTCGCCTGCTTATTTCTGTCAATTCGATTGTTCATCGATATCTTGGTCGTTGTTTTTCGACTCGATTCGTTTAGTTTTGCGCTTCGTGAATTTTAACGAAAGCTTTGAATCGGCATAGATATGCGAAATTTATACCATACATGCAGATATCTATATAAAATTTTTGTTTGTTTTTACCCCGGGAAAAAATTCGCTGACTTTTCGCTAACTTTTCACTGAGCAATAAAAAAATGTTCCCTGACCAAAAATTCTAACGACTTGTATTAAAGAAAATTAATTGTGCAACTGAAAATGCTTTATTATTATTATTAGTATTATTATTATTATTATTATTATTATTATTATTATTATTATTATTATTATTATTATTATTATTATTATTATTATTATTATTATTATTATTATTATTATTATTATTATTATTATTATTATTATTATTATTATTATTGTATTAATGTTTAATTATATTTTGTTTTAATGTACTTTTTATTTATTTATAGAAGGTTCGCCGACAATTTTATTTTCCAATATATCGCGTCAATTTATCCTCAATGTTCTTCAATGAACAAAACTTCAGCAAATAAACAAGTAGCCGTCCGTCGATGAGATTGTTTTATCGAGGCCTCGAGCAGCGAGTGAGAAAAGAATTTTCAACAACCTCGAGATGCGAAACGGACTCGAGTTTCGAGTGACGCAGGTGGTCAAGAGCTTTTTTCCATTTCGAATTGAAAGCCCGTTCAACCGACGCAATCGGCTTTTCACTTTTTATCTTTTTTCCTCCGCCCCACCCACACTACAGTGTAGTTTGCCCTATCGCGCAAGTTCCGTCGGACGGACTCGGTGGGTACTTTTCGAACTCGCTGAGCGGCGTTCGCAGCCCCTAAATCGGGAAGCCGTTGGCGCAAGTGTGTGAAAACACGAAGCGGTCCGAGACGCGGAAAATTCATTTCCGGTAGCGCGAAACGGAACGGCGCACGTGGACCGTCGAGGCCCGCGGAGGTGGCGAGGGGATTTTAATTAAACTCGTCAAAGAATGTACAGAGATACATCGCAGGTGTTAAGTCGATTTGCTTTTAGGTGGTTGTTTTCTGCATTCATTTTTTTAATGTATTTCTCCTATTTTACTGCAAAGCGCTCTGTCCGTGCCGCATCATTTTCCGGCTGAGATCCGACCTGATTTTGCCACGAGCAACGTTCAACCCCACCAAAAAAAAAAAAAAAACGGAAAAAACCTCAACAACGACGTCGAAGTTCTCGCGAGAGCTGCACGTGTCTCACGTGTTGAAATCTTCGATACTCCCGTAATAGGGTTTTACGTTGCTTCTCTTATATACCATATGGCACATACAGTGTATAAACCACGACCGCACATGATACGTGCGATTTTTCTTCGAGCCATCCCGGAAGGAAAAGCCGCGAATCGTTGTAGAGAAAAGTGCGGCCGAGAGTGAACTGGTTACAAGGGAGTAGACTTTCCAAAGTATCGGATGACACGAACGCCATCCGTCGAGTGTGGAACCTCGAAAATTCGTTCAATTTTTCGGACCCGTTGCTGCGGCGGAGGGTGTTTGGTCGGTCGAACTGCTGAAAGTTTCGGCACGTGACTTGACTACGATATGCATATATGTACATATTTATATAAATATAGATAGATTGATATATTATTATTCACAGGTAAGAATACAAAGATTGATAATGCAGGGAGTTCAGAATCTTACACAATTAACAATAATTTGGATGAACTATGTAAACTAATAACTACCGTCCTTTTTGCCCTGGCGGACAGTCGGGAGTAAAAATAACAGAAACCAAATTACACATTACGAGTTCATTAGCGAGGCTCTACATTTAAGACAATCCGACAGGAAATAAAATAGAACCTTAATAGTAGACAGGTCCTTGCAGTCTAAAAGAGTTGCTAGATTTTCCTTAGAGCTAAGAATATTATAGTCAATAGATTCACTATTGACTGAGAAGTGCTGACTAAGAGGCCCGTATATAGTTATATTTATATATATAAACTAGTCGAGCTGGCTTTATAGACTCAAGTCCTTGTTATCAGCCAACTTCACATCCCTATTATTGACCCTCTGACCCTATTATTGATCACCCGCCTCCGATTGCTATGACAACCAATCCTTCGGTTGCTATGACAACCACTCCTTCGGTTGCTACGACAACCACCCATCCGGTTGCTATGGCAACCACCCCTCCGGTTGCTATGGCAACCACCCCTCCAGTTGCTATGACAACCACCCATCCGGTTGCTATGGCAACCACTCCTTCGGTTGCTATGACAACCACCCATCCGGTTGCTATGGCCACCACCCGTCCGGTTGCTATGACAACTATATACGAATTTAAGATTTGAAGTCTGTATTGCTTGATACAAAATAAGACAAAGTTAAGCTGCCACTCAGTTGATCTATACCCTACTCCTATTTTCATGGATAAAAAAATCTCCAGCGAAAGGCGGTCGCCGACAATTAAGATTGAAAGGTGCCGCATTTTTTTTACTACAACGTCGAATGCGGCACTTTGGATTTTTTTTTGAAAAACCTAAGTGCCGCATTCGACTTTGTACCCAAAAAACGATTACTTTGAAAAGATGGGAGGAAAATAAATAAAATATGCAATTTTTTATTAAAAACCCTAATTTCATCTTATTTTCTATATTTGTAACGATATTTATCAAACAATATATCCATATATATTTTTATAGTGTATATAAATATATCCCGTAAATTTTTACGCTTGACAAAATCGTGATGAGAAAATTATCTGAAGAAAGTATCTGGCTTGCTCGCTCGGGTGAACATTGTCTCGGGTTATGCGGCGCGTTATTGTCTCGAACGTGATGAGAACAGCGATGAGCCTGTAGCGAAAAAGCTCGTGAAAGCTTTATCTACGATTGCGAAGGATTCTGGGGGAGGAGGGAGTCGCTGGTCGCATGCACCGGATATGTAACAGCGTTGTACCTGCGGCGGTCGTTCCGAAGGAGAGACAGTAAAATGGCCCGATCTCGTTCGAAGCCGGAACGAGGATTACCGTACTTGACTGCCTTTTCCACAGCTTCCGCTGGTCGAGTTATTTCTCTTATCTCCGCAATGATTTGGCGACGGCAAAGATTTCGCTGGGAGACGAGACGAGAATCGACGGAGCGAGCCCGGACCGGAAGCGCTTGCAGCAATGCCGCGACATAATTGTTTCCAGTAGACAAATGAATCTTACATTCGGTATTCTTCGACGATATTTTTGCTATTTATCTTGAAAAAAAAAAAATCGAATCGTATACGGCAAAATAAATAAAATGAATAAATGTAAATAAAAAATATATATATTTCAGGAAGAAAAAAAAATTGATATTAAAAAAACGTAACAAAAAATATATATTAAATAAATTAAAATTTATTTCTTAATATATATTTCGTTGTGAAAAAGATATTTTCTTGAGGTCCGACTCCGCGCGTTTGTTATAAATTACGCTGATATTTATTTGCCTGTATGAATGTTGTCCTTGAAATTTTTGAGCGATTCTCTCGACTGCAGCCTGATTGCATCGTAGACAACAGGCTCTCATTAATTTCAGTGGAAGTTTAGTACGGTGTTCTACAAGGTCTTTAAAATCCCTCGCCCACCCTCTTTCGCGTGTTATTGTCATGGATCGTTGCTCTTCTCATCTCTTCCACCAGATTACCGCAAAATCGTTATCTTGTTTACCGAACATCGCTGTTTTCGTTTATCTCTCTACACCGCGTCAGCGGTGCGACACGCTATCGATTAACACTGGCGCGTTGATCGTTTTCGGATATATCCAATATTTTTTTCATTAGTTTTTTCGTATAATCCTCGAGCGCGGCTATCTGCACTGGTTTAAAAAAAAAAAAAATTATACATGTTTTTTTTCATATGAAAGATAACTTGTTCGCACATTCCAAAAAATAGTAAAAATAAAATTATATTTTAATGATTTCATTGGCTGATTTTAATCCCTTTCCATTTGGTTCGCATTCGTCCCATTCGCGAACGTTAAAGTGAAAGGCCCAATTACCGACCACCTGAGCTCCACATGGCACTGAAAATGGATAAAGATTTAAAAAGTAGTGAGCAGTATTTTATTATTTTTCATTGCAAACTCGAAATATACGCACTGTTGCAAATGACCCCATTAGTGTCCTATAATTTCAATATAGTGTTCTATATAAGGCCTAATCACTGACCTAATCACTGAATGAAAGATTATGACGTCTTTATATACTGAAATCTTGACCCACGTATTTTCCGGCGAAATGGTAATTTCTCATTCTTTTGTCGCGCACTATTATTTTAATTGAGTCTTTATTAACTGAAACGAGTATCATTTTATTACATTTGACAATTTTAAAAAATATTAAACTCTTTAGTTTAAAAACTCTTAAACTCTTTAGTTTAAAAATATTAAACTAAAATATTAAACTACGCACTATTGCAAATGACCCGATGAGTGTCCTACAATTTTGCCATTTGGTCCATATAGTGTCCTATCTAAGGCCCAATCACCGACCTACAAATTTCGAGCCGCGGTAGACGCGGAAACTAACAAAGTGAACAGAAATAGGTCTTAAATATACGATTGAGCTTGGATTAAATCTTGGAATTTTATCCTTTGAGTTTTCCTCTTTTGGCACTTTCCATCGTCCTCTCGCTTTCGATAGATCCACGGCTACTATAGAAATTGCAACGATTACCGATTTCCATTAGAGCAAGAGTTCTTAACTGTAATAAGAGAATCTCGAAGTATACCAGATGTGACTGTCCCGTCGATAAGCCATTATGCAGAGTCTTATGCTGAGTTACGGTCCATGTACACACATACAGTATAAACATGGATAGTCCATGTATATACATACAGTAGAACCTCGATTAACCGGGAAGCGGATTAACTGTGCGTCTTCCGAGATTTCTCTCCGTCACTGAGTAAGTTACTGAGTACTTGCAAAAGACTAGCTTGCGTACTAATAATGAAAAAAAAAATCCAAAGCTTTACATTCTAGTTGACACTGTTTAACAAGCAAGTTGTACCAAATGTCGTTGTAACTAGTCAAAGTAAAGTTGTATCATTATACATTATTGACTTATACACTTTCACTGTCTCGTTCGGATTAACCGGGATTTCGATTGTTCGGGGACTCTTCGGGAGTTAATCGGGGTTCTACTGTGTGTGTGTGTGTGTGTATATATATATGCAATATCGTCATGGATATGGAACGACTGAAAGACCCCTGTACAAAAGTTGATGAAACTCCACAACCTGGTCAAGGCTACGAATTTCTTTCTGCATAGGATACTTCACATCACGTCCTCGAAGCTCTCGATGAGGATAACGAACAGTTACAGTAGGGGGAACGCTCATTATACGCTCTAAGCTGGTCGGGATTTTCCTCCTCACAAAAGCTACAGAATCTATACTCGATAGAGTGTCGCATTCAGCTTTCAGAAAGTTCCGAGAAGATTGGGGCGAAAGGCGGCTACAGACAAACTTTTTTAATTAATTTTTCTTTTAATTATTTATATCATCGGACATGTACGAGGGCGCTGTCTTATTTCGGACGTATCAACGGTACCGATGCTTATAATATATATTTTTTTAATTATAAAATTTCACGTGATGAAAGGAACTAAGAAATTTTTCTTTTCTTTAGGTGGGAATTTTTAGTTATCCGCGGACATTTTAACGCATGTTTTCAGTCCGTTTTGGCCCGCATCCACCTATAGCGGCGGCGTCTGGTCTTAAGTATGGGAAGATGCGGATCGTTGGATCGGTTAACGGGCGGACCTTCTTGGATGCGTAACATCACTGACCTATGCACGAAGTTCACTGAGAGAAGGATCTAGTAAAAATTACTATATCACTTGGAAGATATTACTACTATGTGATATATAGCATATCACATAGTAGTGAAGCGTTAGGGCGCCACCTATGGTAGGAAGTACCGGATTTATGGTAATTTTTCTTAGATGTTTGGTAATTTTTATTAGATCCTTCTCTCAGTGTTCCAAAAAGGTGCAGCCGAAACGCGACTATAGATAGACTTTTATAACGATTTGAACAATTTATTTATCGGACAATAGTCCACGTTAACAGTACGGATGTGTATAATTTATTTATTTTTTCACAAAATTTCATGCTCTCAAGGAAACTGAGAAAGTTTACTTTTCGTTGGTAGGTTTTTTTCAACCGTCGGACATCTAAACGAATTTTTGGCCCGAATTTTTTCGGACCATTTTGCTCCGCTTCCATATATAGCGGCAGCGTCCGGTCTTAAGTATCGGAAGATACAGATCGTTGGATCGGTTAGTGGCCAAGAACTCGGACGTGTAACATCACTGACCAACGGAATAAGTTTCAAAAAGGTGCAGCCGGATCGCGACTACAGACAAATTTTTATAATGACTTTTTAAATGTATTTATCGAGCACATACAATAGCCCTATTTTTTTTCGTCCATTTCAATGGTACGGATGATTATAATTTTCAGTGTAATTAAAAAATGTCACGAGCTCGGAGAATCCATGAAAACAAAGACATTTTTCTTTTCTCTTGACCGGAATTTTTTTAACCTTCGGAGATTTTAAGCGAATAGCTGGCCCGAATTTCTTCGGTCCACTTTGCCCCGCTTCCGCCTGGAGCGGCGACGTCTGGCCTCAAGTATGAGAAGATACGAATCGTTGGATCGGTTAACGGGCGGGAACTTCTTCGATGTGTAACAACATCACTGACCTACGGAGTTGCGTGCACCTTCGCCAGACACATCGCGCAGCATTGCGACTCTTCAGAGATTTTCCCCGGAGAGAAAACACCTCTGCCTCCCTCAGTGGCGTTTCCTCACAGGCTGCCGCTCGCAACTATTGCGCCATTAGGACGGAAAAAAGGATGAGAGTGCAGTAGGAAAAAGAAGGTGGCGTTAGAGCCGGGCTTCGGACGTTTATGCCGTAACGGCGAAAGGGAGAGAATGCACCGGGTTTTCGTAGCTCAGAAGCCGGGCGAAGAAAGAAGCTCCGTACAACGGAGGGGACGAAAGTGGAACGGCGTTTAAGCACGGGTGCTTAGCGTCACCGCGGGCAGAAAACTTCCGCTGGAGAGCCATCGAGTCACCCGAGTGGACGAAAGCTCTGTATAAAAAATAATAATAATAATAATGAAAAAAAAATGTCGAAAAAAGATTCTTAAAGTTTGTATATGCAAAGTATTGAGGCAAAAGCGCCGAACTGTAAACGACAGCGCTGTTAAATTATTGCGCGACAGTTTAAAATTATTTTAATTAAAGAGGCCGAAACATCAGTAAAGACAAATTGAAATGAGCCTTAAGTTGATGTTTGGTAACGTTACTTGTCTATTGTTATTGCTTTTGAGCTTATAGTCCGTGAATAAATAACATCTATCAATCAATGAATTTAAACCAAAAATAAAGAGTTAATTATAAAGCGTTAACATTGAATTTAGAAACATTAAATATTCGCATTGATTTTCAGAGGGTCAAAGTGATTTTACGCTTTTCATTGATCGACTAAAATAATGCGCGATCGTCTCGAATATATTGATGAGGGAAACAAAAAAAAAAGCCATTAAGGTGATCCGAGCTGTACGTGCACTGAAAAAAAAAATATTATAAAATTTATAACACGTTTAATATACAAAGTTGTATGAAATATACAACTTTGGTATACGAAATTAGAATTCATATACGTTGTATTTGAATTTTTTAAATTTAATATTAAATGCAATACCTGTATATCAAAATTACCAGCGATGGCATTCAAAATTAAAACAATCGTATATGAAAATTATGTTATTATTGCAAATATTATACAAAGAATATTGTATTTAATATACCTGTAACGCAATATTCTTACATACGTGTCAATGAAAATTCACATGCTGTATATGCATAAAACTTCATATACATTTATGAATTTTCAAAGAGAAATTTCTTACAGTGTGAGTTTCAGAGAAAATTTCGAACACTTCTCGATGGGATAAAAATCTGAAAGAAATTAAGTATATGGGAGGTGCTGCGATGATTGTTTTTGTGAAAAATAATAATTCCAACAAATTGAAAATTAAAATAATTACTCAACAAATGCCCCGGCAACTCGACCATTCTCCTTCATAAAAGTAATTCGGTTATTTTTCTGAATACGTATGGAATTTTTTCAGAATTTTCAAAGATAACAAAAAATTCTGAAAAAATTCATACATATTCAAGAAAATAGACGAATAATTTTTATGGAAAAAAATAATTAAGTAGCCTGGTAATTTGTTGAACAATTATTTTTATCGTTAATTTGTCAATAACATTTTGGAATAATTGTTACATAAAAACAGTATTTGCACCACCTGCCGCATGGTACATTTTTTTTCAGATTTTTATCCCATCGAGAAGTGTTTGAATTTTTTCCTGAAACTCGCGGTTGACGGGATGTGATTTGAAAACTTCGTGCGTAATCATGAATGACGAATTCTTGAATAAAAAGCAATTTCCCGAGTAATATTCCGCATTTGCAGTGGGTTTCCCAAAGTTTAATATTTATTTTTAATAACGCAATTCACTAGCTAAAAAAAAAAGTGAGACTGAAACACGGCGCAGCGACTTTTTCCGTGGAAGTATCGAATTTTTGCTTCATAAATTTCGAGATAAATTCAGGGGAGTAAACAAGGCGGGAAAAGTGGATGCAGCGTGCGAAGCCGGAAGCTGCGAGTCGGTCTCCGCTCGGTGCTCACGGGAAACTTTAGGGTCTTCGGAACGAAAGAGGCCGCTAGCGAATAATCTATCAGGGCAAGAGTCGGACAACGAGGCGGTACACACCGAGGTCGACGCGACACGGGGGCGTGAACCCGTTGGAAAGTCACGGGAGCAAGAACCAAGAAGCTTCTAGGACAAATAGTTACTTCACCGAGAATAAGAACGAAGAAACCTTTTGCAAAAATTCTTTTTAAATTAAAAAAATATATCTTGATCAAGATTTTTTTAAAAATAGAACAAGTGTTTGATTAATCTTTTTTAAACGATAAGATATACAAATTTTTATTTATATAAATAGATTTTTGTATTATATATTTATCGCAAGTTCTTATAGATGAGCCGTCGATTTTGATGAAACTGGATTTTTTGTTTAAGAACGAAGAAACCTTTTGCAAAAATTCTTTTTAAATTAAAAAATATATCTTGATCAAGATTTTTTTTTAATAGAACAAGTGTTTGATTTTATCATTTTACTTAAGTATTAATAAAAAAAAAATTATCAACAATAACGAATCATGTAGCAATAGAAGACTTCGTATGCTTTGGCCAACAACGAGGCCAACGATGACAGGACAATTTTAGAAAAATTACCCTGTAACTTCTGCCTGATAGAAATTTTGGGATGTCTAATAAAATCAATTGTATCGTGATGTTTAAAAAAAAATTGATAACAACGACTCATTATAAAAACCGTTAAGATAAACTTTCTCCTCCCGTTGCAACGAATCGCACTCGGGCAAAACCATCCACTCATTTTTTTAACTATTTGTATTTGTTTGTTTTTATTTTCATTAAAAAAAAATATGTGTATCTTTATATTTTTAATATCTCTCAATAATAGCGAACCTTCTGGCGAATCGTCGCCTCCGTATATTAATTTGGGGAGAACCGAGAGCGCAACGATGACAGGACAATTCTTCGCCGGCGTAGGAATAATGAAGAGGCGTGTAATTTTGTCGGGCGAACGACCGCTCGCGCCATACATTCGTAGTGCGCAATCGCGGCGAGTGTAGGCGTAACGCACACACGAGAAATTGAGACGGGAAGCAGTGCAACTTTGACGACAGGTAGGAACGCGAGGTAACTTTTAGAGTCGGGCCAGCGACTACGACGGGTTCGAGCAATATTGCCGACGGGCGAAGTACATAATCGCACGGGGCAGTACGTACCGTCATTTTATCCCATATTACACCAGTCGGGTAATGTGCGCCGCAGCGTTATATGCCTAGGAGGCTTGTCATTACTACGTACCAACATATAGCAGTAGCCTCGCGTCTGCGAATATCTTGATGACAGAGCGTACACACTGGGATTTCACTCCGGGCGACATATATGGTTCTCGAGTCTCCGAGGAAAACAACGCCAGTCAAATGTAAAATTAAGAAGACTTATCAAGTTGAAATTGAAAAAAGAACCATTTTTAATTTAGGGTAAAAGTGGTGAATCAGTCGACTTATCATCGAATTTGGAACTGATCGGGGTGGTCCATATTCACCACTTTTACCCTAGTCGCGTAATTGTTCCATATTTCGAACAATAAGCTGAACCGATGATTTCAGCCGAAATAATAACAAAATTAAATTCATATATGTTTATAAGCCTAAATTATTTAGTCTATAATATATGTTTCCAATGTATTATTTATTTTAAGCGTATGAATGTATATTTATGTTGGAATTTCACTGGGATTTCAATCATGGCGATTGGAGGGACGGAAGTATATGTTTCTCGAGTCTCCGAGGAAAACGCCAGTCAAATGTAAAATTAAGAAGACTTATCAAGTTGAAATTAAAAAAAGAATCATTTTCAATTTAGGGTAAAAGTGGTGAATCAGTCGACTTATCATCGAATTTGGAACTGATAGGGGTGGTCCATATTCACCACTTTTACCCTAGTCGCGTAATTGTTCCATATTTCGAACAATAAGCCGAACCGATGATTTCAGCCGAAATAATAACAAAATTAAATTCATATATGTTTATAAGCCTAAATTATTTAGCCTATAATATATGTTTCCAATGTATTATTTATTTTAAGCGTATAAATGTATATTTATGTTGGAATTTCACTGGGATTTCAATCAGGGCGATTGGAGGAACGGAAGTACATACATGTTTCTCGAGTCTCCGAGGAAAACGCCAGTCAAATGTAAGATTAAGAAAACTTATCGAGTTGAAATTTAAAGAAAGAGCAATTTTTTATTTGGGGTAAAAGTGGTGAATGATTCGATTTATCATCGATGTAGAAGCTAATCGGAGTGCTCCATATTGACTACTCTTAGAATATCCGCCTAAAATTTGCCCGAATTTGCGCAGTTTCATTCCGATCGAGTAATTTATTATTATTGGAATAAAGCAATACATTTTTCGAGTCTTTACGAATTGATTGGAGCTTATTTTTCTGTGATCGAACGTGTTCCTAACCCACCCACGCTGCCCTAGAGATTGACAGCAACCAATCGGGAACTTGTCGTTCTCCCCGCAGCGGACGATCGTACACGGTGTCCGCATAAAATAATTAAAGGGAAGAACAATCGGGCTTATCGTAGAAAATTCCCCTAACCGAGAATTGTCGTTACAGTGTTTATAGGTCAACGTTATTCGGCTTATCTATGCTATCTGTATTGTTAAACTATAAAAAAAAAGTGTCCGTCCAGAGACTGACATATTGGGATCCCTGAAGCTTTGACGATCTGGCACTTTGAAGTGCTTTATTCCCGTTTTAATTTCAACGAATAATATATTGCAACGAATAGAGAGATAAGGTTTGAGACCCACGATATGAAATAGATTACTGAAATAGCTCGATATGACAAATGCCAAACGTTCGGATGATCGATTGATGCGATGACGAGAGTCTTGATCGGACTTTCAAGGAAAGCAGACGTTTTGACAATTCGTACTTCAGCTAAATAGTGTAATTGCAATGAATAATATCCGCCCCAAATCCAAATACGCGTGTTGTTGATTTCACTCCGTTTTAACAATACATAATACAATATAATACAATACATAATTGACAAATGATTTTCGATAATTGGCTAACAATGTCCATTGAGGGAGCACCGCACAGTTGATCATAATTTCTCTTTAATTTTGGTTTTTCTATTTCCGAAAGAAGTTTTGGTAGGGGCATTGCTGAAGAATTCAATTTTTTTAACATCTTTCATATCGTTCACTTGAATATGAGAAAAAGTTTATCTTTCCCTTTAGATATTTCTTTATGTAAACAACATACTATTTATTTCTATCCTACAAATATATACTTGTAGACCTACAATTTTTCACCGAGATTTCTTTTTATTCGATAAAAACACAATTTCATCATAAAAATAAAAGGTGTCTCTGGGTTGTTTTCAGATTGACCTGCGATGGTGCGAGGCTTACTGGATATCGAGATGGGGTCAATAACTTATGGAGCTGGAGGCTCCGTGTTGCGAAATTTCGTCACGCGTCGGGAGATTCGGGGGATGAGATAAGATCTCGGAAGGAAGCTTACAGGAAAAAGGATTCTCGACAGAGATACGAATAACGAGAGAAAAGTGGAAAACCAAGGGTGAATGCTGCAGTGAGGAATTACTGCTCGAGAGCCCCGGCGATAGAGGATTCGTTGGAGGGGTGGGGAGGGGGAGGGGAGGGGGAGGGGGGGTGGAAAGATGGATACCCAGCTTCCGGACGAGACTTGACTCCTCGTCGAGCGGACGAGGGGTCGGTTCGAAGTCTGGACGATACTCCGGAAATCGCGCGCGAAGCGAGAGAGAGAGAGAGTGGCGAGAGAGGAGAGAAGGAGAAGATTTGTTTCCGCGGACAATGTCTACCCTCGGATCGGAAGCACTGGGAAGCTCCGTAACCGGGGATATTACGAGCAGCAGCACCCTTCTGCCCACGGTGACGAGGGTCGACGCCCGTACAGAGGTGAATCCCGTGTCCATCGTACTAGCTGTCTCGATAGTTTTCATCCTCGCCCCAATTACGATCAGCGGCAACACGATGATTCTGGCCGCCTTCTACCGATACAAGAGACTGAGAACCGCATCCAATTGTCTCGTCGCCTCCCTCGCTGTCAGCGACTTTGGGGTGAGTTTTATGAATTTTGAACATCGAACATTGAACATTGAACATTGAACATTGAACATTGAGCATTGAGCATTGAGCATTGAACATTGAACATTGAACATTGAACATTGAACATTGAACATTGAACATTGAACATTGAACATTGAACATTGAACATTGAACATTGAACATTGAACATTGAACATTGAACATTGAACATTGAACATTGAACATTGAACATTGAACATTGAACATTGAACATTGAACATTGAACATTGAACATTGAACATTGAACATTGAACATTGAACATTGAACATTGAACATTGAACATTGAACATTGAACATTGAACATTGAACATTGAACATTGAACATTGAACATTGAACATTGAACATTGAACATTGAACATTGAACATTGAACATTGAACATTGAACATTGAACATTGAACATTGAACATTGAACATTGAACATTGAACTTTGAACTTTGAATTTTGAATTTTGAATTTTGAATTTTGACAAAAACCTATCTACCAGAGAAAGATAGCTTTTCCTGAATAGCATTTTCTTAATTATTTTTATTATTATTATTTTTTTTTTCAAATGAATGGTGGTGATTATGTTCCACCATTACTGCAGCACATGGATTGTCATTTTCCGCAAATAGAATCCTCTCTTGCGTCAAATGGATTTTATTTAGTGTGTCTGCTTCGTATTAAATCGGACCGCTCTATACGAGACCTTTAACCTTCGATGAGAAATTAATGTCGACCTCGGTAAATACGATGTTATTTCTCTGCAAAGCTTCGACGATTGCGTAATTCGAATCCCTTAAGGTGGGGCTAAAGATCGAGATTAGCTCAAATTATTGTGAAACCATTTTTCTCCGAAACACTTTTATAGAATAAAAAACGAATTGCAGAGCGCACTGCATATTTGATTAAGGTTGAGCGCATCGTAATTCGTTTTTAATTTTACTGAATATTTTTGTGAACAAAAAAATGGATTGAAAACTTCCATGCCGTCTCTCTCACACTCGTACGTGTTTAGCCTTCTCGCAAGAGGAGTCTAAATCCAGCCGCCGGTTGCTTGGATGTGCGAGAGACAGCGCCATGGGGATTCTGTGAGAGCAAGAATGATGATTTTAGTCTCTCCGCAATGAAGGAAATTCAGTGAAAGGCTGAACAAATGCTCTTAATGATGATGAACATGAAGAAACATCGTGGTTACATAATTTGTTAAACAGGTCGGTGTATTCATGCCGTTCGGTATGCATCTGGAGCTCTCGGGACTTCCGGATAACGCGGAAGTTTCTACCCTCTGCATAGCACCGTACTGCATAGTGATAGCTCTCTGCAGCGTCAGCGTCCTAATCACGGTAGCTATCGCCGTCGACAGGCTAACTTCTCTGGCTCAACCGTTGCGCTACAAGAATATCATAACGCACAGCAGCGTCGAGAAGTACATCGCTGTTTTCTGGCTCTACGCTATCGGCGTCGGGCTCTCGCCTCTCATCTACGCTCACATAATGGGACTCACCCAGTCGCACAGGTATGATATCACGTATAATTACGCGTTAATATAAAGTTCGCACACATATATATATTGTTACGTTCTCGTGGAATAAATAACGCGCTTATTTGGTTTCGGGGACGGATATTATTAAGGCGGCGAAATATCTCGAGCACGAACTGTTGAACGTCTGATCTCTCGGACCATCCGATGAAGATTGTTGTCATGTTGTCATACAATTGACAATCTGTACATTTGTGATTTTTCATACCGAGCTGTTCCAGTCATTTATGCAATATCGTGTCTCGGTCAATCCTCATCTCTATATTCGTTACAATATATATATATCTAAACGCTGAGGTCATTTGTAATTTGGGGATTATCCTATTTTGCCGTCTTAAAGCTAGGCTAGCTGGGCGGGAAGGACAAATTTAACAAATTTTTCGCGTTTTGCCCACTCTCCCCTATTCGTATTTGCGTAGAGAAGTTGTAGTCATATATCAACTAAATCAACTAAATCAACTAAATCAACTAAATCAACTAGATCAACTAGATCAACTAGATCAACTAGATCAACTAGATCAACTAGATCAACTAGATCAACTAGATCAACTAGATCAATTAGATCAACTAGATCAACTAGATCAACTAGATCAACTAGATCAACTAAATCACCTAAATCACTTAAATCACCTAAACCAACTAAATCAACTTCTTAAAATTTGTATCAGCTAAAACGCGTAAGCAACCTACAGTTTGTGTTATCTTTGTCTACCGACTTGGACCTGAATCGCTGGTCACCCGGTGGCAAAGATGAACTCCGAGTGTTATTGCCCCCCCGAAATAAAACTCACGAGAAAGTAACAGAGGTCGATGCATCCGACCAGAAACAAGTTGGACCTGCGGTTTATGGATAGTTCGTATACCGGAAACTTTTACCGCATCACGAGGTCATCCCGCGGTATATCCCGCAGCGTAGCAAACGGGGCTGCCTGTGGCCACCAGCGTCGGCCATTACCCGACGGGGTCGTTAATCGTCGTTCAGCAGCCGCGACTCGAACAATGTGCAGCGTAAAACCCCCATTAGTCGTCGTTACTGCTGCGTGTAGCATGCAGCGCCTCTCGCTTTTTTCAAACTTCCACGCCGGCGATGGAGGCAGACACCTTGCCCATGCAGCAACTTTCACAATCGAGATTTTTCGACGCTGTGCAAACGCTTTAAACCCCCTTCGCATCCTCCCAGTCATAAACAAGAAAGAACTCCCTCTATTTACTTTTTTTCCTAATTTCATTTTCATTATTTGTCTTTTAATCGCAAACGACAGAGCCGGTTGGTAAGAATGAAGAAAAGAAAGAATCTCTTCGAAAAAACGTTCCGACACATTGTTGAACCCGAGATACTTTTTGATTTAATACTATTTTATTTTTTCTAAAAAAGCGAGTTGTTGCTTCGTGTAGCGGTGGATACAAATTATCATTATAATAGCGCCGTTGGGCTGTTCCCTGCACCGAAGAACACCGGCGAAAAGTCTGGCGAGTTAATATCAGACTATGTTACACGTGGATTTATTTCTTTCTTTTCAACCCTGCCCTCTTTCATTTCCTTTATCGGGTCGCGTTGTCCTATATTGAAGGTGGACCGAGGGGATGTACGACGACCCGCGTAAAATTGAGCGAGTAGGAGACCGAACAGACACTCCGAGCCACGCTGCTATTCTCCTCCGTTGTAACGGGGCAAAGAAAACAGATGATTCAACTGAGTGAGCCAACTCCCTTTCCATAAACATCGTTTCCAATTACTATCGTCCGGCTGATATTTTTCCTCCCCGATGTGAAAGAAACTCTTTGCGGTGTCTGTGCGCGAAATGTGAATGAGGAAAAAATAATAGATAACAGAAAAATGAAAATACTATATACCGTTCGTTTCTCAGTCTATTTATCTACTACGCTGCGTTAGCAGAATTTCGAGGTGCTGTTAACCTCGGAACACCAGACGTGGATCTGGTGAAAATTAAACGGGTCAAAAAGATCTTAATATAAATCCTATTTTTATTCGCCGGTTTAGATGCTTTTTCAAAGAGTGTACAGGAAAACTGTTAATTTGCTTACATCAATGGTCTCTTACGAAATAACTAAATGAACTAAATAAATAACTGAACGCATTGAATGACTGAATTCATTGAATGACTTAATGGATTGAATGACTTAATGGATTGAATGAATTAATGCATTGAATGACTTAATGGATTGATGACTTAATGGATTGAATGACTTAATGGATTGAATGACTTAATGCATTGAATGACTCAATGCATTGAATTACTTAATGCATTGAATTACTTAATGCATTGAATTACTTAATGCATTGAATTACTTAATGCATTGAATTACTTAATGAATTGAATGACTCAATGCATTGAATTACTTAATGCATTGAATGACTGAAAGCATTGAATTACTAAAGTACTCAATTACTGAATTACTAAACAACTAAATAAGTAAATAAACTACACTAAAACTACAGTGGACTATAAATAAATAAAAAAATGGCTTCCTCTATGAGGGAGCAAACTCATTGATTGAAAAACAAAAGTATGCCCGACTATTACCGCTCGTCTGTCTTTAATTCTGTTTCAGTGGAAGCTGCCGCTTCGGTGCAGCCGTGCTACCTCCCGTTCGAGTATTCCTCGTAGTCGCTGTGTGGGCGCCAAGTGCACTCGTATTACTCGGATGTTACATGTACGTCTATCTCGTTGCCCGTGCGCACGCAAGAGCCATCTACACCGTTGAACTTTCGTTCAGACATCAAACGCAGACTCTTGCTCTGCCACGTTACGGACAGACTCTCGCCGTCACCGTGGGAGCTTTTCTCGTACTCTGGCTACCCTTTCAGGTAATCACGTCAGTCTCGCTGACTCTGATCTTCTCATACGCTTTGTCTGAACCCTTCCGGTCTATTTATACCAAGCAGGTTTTAAAAATAAGCAACGACAATGGGTCGATTAATCCCTCAAAGGTGACTCAGTGGGACGAAGAAACTTCCCACTGAGTCGTAACATTCAAATATTTGGAGAAATAAAAATGAAAAGAACATTTTTTTTTAGTGAAATATTTGAAAATAAGTAAGAACAATCGATCGATTAATCCCTCAATGGTGATTCGGCGGAAAGAAGAAGTCTCCCTACAAATTTTAACTTTCAAATATTTACAGAAAAAAAAAAACAACTCGTAATTTCTTTGTATGGAACTCTTTTAGGTGCATGATCTTTAAATCTTGCAGATTATTTCCGAGTTCCAGACTATATATTATTATAGTCTGAGAATCGATTACGAGCAAGTAAATAACGTCACCGATGACGGTTGAAGAGTTAAAAAAAAAGACTTTTTTTTATATATTTTTATAGAAATATAAGAATAGCCGCGTCTGGGTAGTGACACGGATAAACATGAACTCGACACGAGTGAAGATAAACGCCAACTCTTTTTCCCCCTATCTCTCTCTCTCTATCTTTTCCCGCGATAATGAGATAATTAAAAAAATGAAAAATTGGTCCGGCCGCAATTCTGGATCGACCGAGGTATCGATTAGTCTGATTACAGTCTGGAATTGCTCGGAGTAATCGACGTAGCCATTGACGGAAGATTACGCGGACGTCCGGACCGAGAGCCAGTTTAGAGTGTGATTATCCAGTGAAGAACAATTCATTTAAATGCGCAGCGAACTCGACGCAATTTATCGGGAATTAAAAGTTATTCGTGCAAATTCCTCCCAGCGACACGTGCGGATTTTTTTTTTTTTTTTTTTTTTTTTCTAAGTCAGAAACTCGTTTTAGTGGGTAAAATTCGTCCGCTAGAAATGTCACAAGTGCAGGAGTTCGGAACAGTTTCAGTGCGACGGTCTTGTTCCTTCACCCAACTATAGTTTTAAAGCCGCGTGTAACAAGTTCCAATGTCGCTCGGGCAAAGCATGTGCCGTTGCTTCCGCGAAGGTGGCACAGTGGAAAAGTTGGGGAGTTGGAAAGAAGTGCTGAACGAGAATCGACAAACCTTGTTATTACACTTTTTTTGGTCCCCTCAGGTACGAGACCGTGGTACCAAAATATCGCGCGTTTTTATCTCTAAACGACAGTGCGCATTTGCTGACATATTTTTTTGTACTTCTAAATACGATTTAGATTTCAAACATTCCAAAGTATTTCCTATAATCTTGTTAAACAATTTGGAGTATGAAAATCGAACGACATTGCGTCGTTTGTCTCCCACTAGACTCGATGACGATAGTGTTGGATAAAAAATATTTTCCAAAATAACTAAGTCGTACTGTTAGAACAATAAAAAGTAAAACTATAACACTTGTAGTCCGCCTTGACAATTTTGTTGATTGTTCGCAGGCAAATTTTTCATAACGAAATACGATTAGTTAAAAAAAAAACTCTAAGGTCTTTCTCAAAAACTTCAAAATAACTGAAAACACCGCCAGTTCGAGAGTCAAAAATTCCCACCCGATAACGCTAATATTCCCGCCTTGACAACGTTGTATTTTGTCGATTGTTCGCAGGCCTGCATGCTGGTCGACATATTCTGCGGTACGAAGTTGCTGACGGAGTGGGCGGTGGTCTGGCTGGGACTGCCGATTCTGGCCCACAGCGGTGCGAATCCGTGGATCTACGCGTTTCATCACGGCGAAATGAGAGTGGCGGCGACGAAGATAGCGGAGGACGTCGTGACCCGTTTCGGCATCCACCCCAGCCGCTACGGTTGTTCGCCGATTCGCCGTGGCTCAAACACGAATCTGGAGCTGGCTGAGGTGAACAAGAGCAGCGAGGCGCGTCGACCGCCGGTCGAGGATTGCTTCGCGGCGAAGCACCAGAGTCCCTTTCAGCCGCGCGACAAGATAAGGTTGCCCGGCGAGCGATTGAGCGGCAAGACCGACATATCGCCGGAGGGTGTAGGCTCGCGTCGCCGTTTCTCAGCCGGAAGCCTGTCCGGCGACATAGTCGAGGAGGACATCCACGATCTGACGAAGATGCTCAGACCCGAGTACGCGATAGACAGAAATCTGTTGATCGACTCTAATCACAACATCAACAAGATCCCAAACATCAAGTACCTGCTCGATCCGACCTTCAACAGGATTCGCAACCTGCGACGCATGAGCACGAAGCGCCCGAGCTCGAAGTCTTCGAGGCGCTTCGAGGAGCCCAAGTTCATATCCTATCAGAATCTGAAGAGCGAGGAGGGCGGCGAGAGGAAGATCCAGCTGAACACGATGTCCGACCCGGTGTTGAACGCCGAGAGTCCAGTCGGTGAGGGCGAGGACCTCAGCGAGGTTCTCTGCCGTGATCCGCTGCTCTGCGGACGAAGAAACTCGAATCTCGCATCGATGTCCGATCCGAACATCAAAGCCACGAACGTCTCGGGCGGCTCGTCGAAGATCTACAGCGGACGTTCGCCCGTCAACGACGAGGCTCACCGTTACTCAGTGCAGAGTCTCGAGAACGCCAGGCACACGCTCCACTGTCGGATGATCGACAATCTGAAGAGGTCAAATTGTCGTCGTCGCGGCACGTCGCTCGGCACGAGCGACTACGAGACGACCTGCCGTGACATGCAGATCCGAGACGGCTCGAGGATCGCCGGTCGTCTCAGTCCGAAATTCAAGTACCCTCTGATGCAGATAACGCTGACGACCAACAAGCTCGCCAATCTCTTCGGCGCCGATCACGAGAGAATGCGCAGCGTCCAAGAGTCGATAGTCGAAGTTCCATCGAGGCCTGGCAAGGCTCGCCAGAAATCCGAGACGATGATCAAGCATTCGGAGTCGATAAGCGGCATCGAGCGAACTACTCGTCCGGGGCTGCTGGAACCTTCGCGGTTCATGGACAGTCTGATGGTTCCGACAATTCATTCGGAACCACCGAGTCCGGTCGATCCCCTTCCGCTCGTCTCCCTCGAAGAGGAAGAGCCGCCGAGCGGCGTTCACCATCATCGCCAGTCCGGCTCGTCGCCACGGAATCGCGTCAGTCACGTGACCTCCTTGACGAGTCCCACGAGACTCTCCGATCCGACCGTTCCGTTCGTTCTCCTGAACGTCGAGGACTTCAGCGCATTCTGCGAGGACGTGAAGACCCAACCGGATGAGAATTCTCGTCCGGACCACGTAAACGGTCAAGATTCCACGTCGAACGTTCAGTTCTCGATAGCACCGGAGGAACTCACCGAGGCCCTACTGATGAGCTCGGAGCGACGTCCATCCGGCACGGTCTTCACCGAGCATGACTCTACGAGATTCAGCTCGAGGAGACCCTCGGATCTTAGGTGGTCGGAGTCGTCGAGGAGTCAGGAGGTACTCTCCAACTTCAGCGAGCATCAAAAATCACCGTCCTCCTACTCGGTAAATAATTTCCAATCCTGCACGAGCGGGAGCGATCTGAACGACGTCACGTGTCTCGGATCTTTCATATGTCCGGATCCGCTGACCTCGTCGCTCCGGGAATCCTTCTTCGAGGCGCCGTCGGTGCCGGATTCCGATGTCTTCACGTCCCTCGAGGACCTCGAGAATCAGGACGTTTACTCGCCGGAGCCGACCGGCAAAGTGTCGGCTCTGCCGATGGTTCACTCATCAGTCTCTTCCGTCAATCTCGAGAGGGCCAAAGCCAAGAACGCCGAGGCCGATGTCAATCAGAGCAAATCCAGCGAATCGGTGATGAAGAACTATCACGCAATCATGAGACTCGATTCGTCGGTTCATCCCAGCCGGTTCCGCGTCAGACCTGGAAAAGACTGCATCATAAATGATCCACCGGTCAAGAGAAACCCGACACTCGCTCCTCTGGCAACACCCACGCCCATGGAGATCTGCACTCCGACGTTCGACACGGCGGCCGAAATCAAAGGAGCTGCCGGCGTGGGAGTCAGAGTATGAACGGAAAAATACACCTGTTCTCAGGCACTGGAATGCTTTCTGAGATCGTTTTGAGACGATGTCTCGGAGCTCGTGTTGCACGCAGCGCGGACTGGAGGAGGAATGGAGAGAATCCTGCGAGGATTCGATTATTGAATCAAGCGACTCTTTGGAGGATAAGGTTTTAGACTTCGAGTCAGACTGCCAAAAAAACATTCTGGAATCTTGCAAACCCTTGTTTTCTTCGTAAACTTTTGGTTACAAAAACAAAACAGCTCGACTGACTAATGATTTCGTGAAGTTGATCGGTGATTCGTGTTAACTTACATCAAGAGATCCTTAGTTAAAATCTCGATTGATATTCATATCTGATTATCCTTTAGATCTGCGCGAGATTAAAGGGCCGGTGTGGGCTTCAATACGGGAAATGAGCGGGAAAACAGCTGCTCTCTGGCACTGAAATGATTTCTGGGATCCTTTTGAGACCCCGTCTCAAAACTTGTTGGAAGAATGGTTTTGAGACGAGGTCTGAAAACCTTTCTTTGGAAGAATGGAGAGAGCTGACGGGTGTTCGATAATTGGATCGATCGATTATTGAATCGATCGATTACTGGATCGTTCGGTTATTGGATCGATCGATTATTGGAACGATCGATTGTTGGATCGATCGATTGTTGAAAGATAAGGTTTTTGCACTTTGAATCAGACTACCAAAAAACCTGGATTCTCACAGTTCCTTGTTTATCTGAAAACATTTTTTTTCCAAAATAGCTCGATTGAGTATCGATTTCGAGAAGTTGATCGATGATTCGTGTTAATTTCCGTTAGGACATCCTCAGAGGAAGTCTCGTTTTGTATTCATATCTCTCCGGACCACTTTTCTGATTATCATTTAGAAACGCTTGGTGGATTATCGACGTTCGAGGAAAGCCTAAGGAATTGTAGAGGTAAGAAATAGTAAAATCGAGTGCGCATTGCGAGACAATTGAAAGGGCACGCCCGATCGGTGATCCAATCAATTGTTTCGTCGATTGTGCACTCGCGTCGAATAACCGAGAGTGTTTGGAACGAGGGAGAAACGATGAAATGTTTACAGGGGTATGATCGAACGTTTGATGAACATTCGTGGAAAATTATTTCTCGAATAAATTAAAAAATAAAATAAATAAAAATAATCATTTCCGAACTTTCATTCGACGATCGCTCGAGGCCGGGTGTAAAGCTGCTGGACTGTGATAGGATACGACGCGGACCCGAACGCAAACGAACGAATTATAAATTAGCTCGAAGGAGGCTCTAATGATTGTATGAGATTTGAAAAAAAAAAAAAAAAAAAAAAAAAAAAAAATCTTAAAAAAAAACAATTAAAAAAAATAAAATGAAAACCATGAAATTCGACGAAAAATTTGGAAACTAGCATTAATGTATATATAATATAAGTAGTATTGTTAGTATTCAACGAATTCGATTCGAATCATACCGCCTACACAGTATACATTAATTCACGTCCAATTTAATCCTATCGATCGTGGGACGTCGCGTCGACCGTGCCAAATTAAATCGAGCGAGCTTCGCTTCCGTTTCGTAATTTGGATCGAGAAAAAAATAAAATAAAAAAGTAAAAAGTAAAAACGAAATTGTACTCTCGAGAGGTCTGCGGATGACACGCGTGTCCGTTTCGGAGTTCGTCGAATGTCTGTATAGATATTAAAATCGTACTGTAGCTCAGAGTATCGAGTAGCGGCGATGAGGACCAAAAAAAAAAAAAAAAAAAAATGAAAAACTACAAAAATTCAAAATATAATTTATGAAATTTTCAGAGGGTTGAGAAAAGTTTGTGCGCGAGTCGAGGATGCGAGGCGTGGACCGTCCCAGGATTCTGGTTTGTAAAATTGTCAATAGCAAACATATAATTTTTTTTCTTCTATCGAACTGCAACATTTTTGACGCTCGTGCAGCAGCAGAAAAGAAAACGAAGATCTTCGAGAATCTACGCCCTCAAAAGCCAATCGTTTGTCGCGATAAAACGTTGCAAGCCGACTATATTACCTGCATTATTACTCGTAGATTATAATTCTATATTAAACACACAAAACACACACACAAACAACCACATTGTCGCGAATCTCAGACGCGAAAATATTTGTCATTTTTTTTTTTTTTCGTCAGAGTTTCTCGACTATGCGACAACACGAATGCCAATGAATGAAAACTAATTTTTTATACATAATTCAAAGCGATACCGAAAACGTAAAGATTTACATGTAATATTATATACATATATATATACATATATATATTTAAAGAAAAGTACAATGGATAAAAAATATATACTTTGTATCGAGCGCATATTTCTCATGCCACGTTACCTGTACTCGTGTACCTAATCGCGGTGTATTTCCACCAAAACAAAAACAGTAGACGTATCGATCGGTACTCGTGGAAAGAGAATATATACCATTGAGTATTTACAACGGCAGGATAATTGAAAAGAAAGAAAAAAAATAATTGCGTGTGGAATTGCAATGGTTGGAAAATCACCGTCCTGTTTAACAGAAAAAAAAAAAAAAAACTTAATGAAACCGTCAAACGTACTACAGTATTCATGGAAAAAGCCATTTACCGATATCTACACCTCTATATATTTTTGTGAAATACCATAATAATTATTTTTGTGCAAAAAAAAAAAAAAGAAGAATGTCTCGAATAAATGAACAAAATGTGATGCGAAACGTGTGCGCTAGCTGTGAAATGTAACGGAGCGATCACTTTGCGTGCTCTTCAGTGTCCTGGAATCGTGCGAACTTCGAAGAGATGAAGATATTAGGTCTGTTCGTTTTCAGAGTAAGCTGGAGCAGAGTGCTCTATTTTACGTGAAAAGTATATCTATATTTATTGGATGTATACATATATTTTTCACGTAAAATCGTGCGCTCTGTTCCAGATTACTCTGAAAATGAAGAAACCTATTGAGATTGTCAATAAGTCGAGAACCGCGAGATTCGTACCTCGTTTAAGATTAATGATGCATGGTTTAAAAAAAAAAGTTTGTACAATTAATAAACGGTTCTTGTACACGAGCGTCAACGATCTTTATCTCGTTAAGTTAACAATTTTTTTAGGCAAAAAAGTGATTTTTACCTTTAAAAAAAATGTACAGATATAAACGAGAAAAATAATTGTGGTAAACGAGAAATGTTTGTTAAATGTATAAAACTTTTTGTCACTGCACGGTAGATAAAGACGGCTAATGTAATGACCGGAGCGAATTTCCACTTGTTTGAATGAAAGAAAAAGAAAAATCAAACTTTATCGCAAATCAGATCATACGACGAACTTCATCTATTCAATCGAGCGCGTGCAATTTTATCAACTTAAATTGAGCGCATCTCACGATCCTACACAGATTCTTCCGATTGCAAGTTTGTAATATATATAATAATAATGCAGAAGCAGAGAGTCAATAAAAACATAAATGAGAAAATAACGTGTAAAAGTGTTAATTGTTACATCGACGTCCTGTCACAAAAATGAAAAATACATAAATAAACATGTTCGTGCAAAGCGAAAAGAAATAAATTACAACCAACGTTCCTACAGTCTGCTTGGAACACCGGAGGAATCGACAATAGCGATGTGCCGTGTACACTCAGTTTGTGTAAGCGTCAATTGACCAAAAAATCACCATCAATCGACAATCTTTTTTTATTTCAGAAAATTTCTGTTGTGCCACGACCGTTATGTTTGTTTGGGGTCACAAATATCGTCAAAACAGCGAAAAATATCTACCTAGTTCGAATGTAACCATAATTTTTTTTTTGTTCACAAATTTTTCAACTTTTTGGCATTATGGTTAATTTTGAACAAATTTTTTTCCCTTGTCGATTTCGTAATAATCTGTACTTTAATTTCTTACCAATTGATTCATCAATGAAGCAAAATTGTAAAATAAATACAACATCCTTTGTTTTTGATTAACAAGATTGGTACTTTGTTAATTTTTAAGTTGGGACACTGAAGGAATTAATGTCATTATCGCAGCACAGTAATTTCCGGACTAGTCAATTGACGTTCACATGTCGGACAGTTAACAAAAAAAAATCACAGATCATGAAAGTTGGCTTAATGGGACTTACCATTTTGTTGCACTTCGCTTGCTTCCTTCATTCTAAAAAATGCTCCAACGACTGGCTATCGATGTTCGAACGTGACCTAGAAGATATCTGCCACTGAATTTCATCATTGACAAGGCTCTATCGATTGCTTTAGGAAAAAAAAATGGTTGCTTCTAGAATTTTATTCTCTAAGTGAGCTGCCCCGAGCTAAGTTTTTGTGACGCAAAATGCAGCCATTATAACTTGACGAAACTTGGTCTCACGCAGATATCTTCGTGATCATCATTCGAACTGCATGTCTGCGAGTTGTCGAACACTGCGAATAATGTTGTTCATTATCACCGGTTTCTCAGAATCTGTAACAGTAAAAATGCACAAAAATGTTCGTCTTTTTTATGTCCACTTTCTTCGCTTTGTTGAGACGAAAAACTTACCCTTTTCCAGATCGTCGATGGCGCCGATTCACAAACACTGTCCATACAATAACACTTTTCACTTCGTCACAATGCCGAATCGACGACCACATTTCAGATTCGCGTTTACTTCTTCTTCTCACATTCACAGCAACCACGAAAAAGACTCGAGACTACTAAATAATGCTTTAAACACGATTAATTACAGAAACTACGTACAATTCGCGATAATGGAAATACTGAACAGCAGTAGTTTTGTTAAACGAATAATATACGTTATACGAGCATTTAACTGCGAGAACCTCGAACCTTCGCTCTCACCGGTCCGACGAACAAAACAAAGCCCTGCCCAACGCCGCACTTGCGAATTCACTCGGAATATTATTTCAAAACATTGAAGGCAATTGTCGGCAATTCGAGATTCTTTATGAGAATCCCACAAAGGAAGTTAGGGAATCAATTGTTCAAAAATATTGTCGGGACAAAACAAAACAAAACTGGAATGACCTGCATCAACAGGTTGAACTACCGGCAGACTGATCGGCGCTACCCGAAAGTACGAATGGCCGTTACAGCGCAAGTCGAAAGTGCGCATGTACCGATTTGCGAATTATTTGAAATATGTTAGGCGAAATGAATTTTTTATTCTAGACGCGAGTCGTTTTTAATTGGAAATTACTATCGTCGGTCAGTCTATAAATCGTCTGATATTTACGGACTACCATCGAGTGGGAAGAACGAGTCTTCTTCTTCTTCACACAATTAGGATGGAGGGGGGATGAACGAGTCGCGTAACGGAAAATAACAACTTTTCGTAGTGGGCGACGGTGCTGCCGTGGCGCGTTCGGAGCCGGAACCCGGACTATTTGAATTCGTTAATATTCCCGGGTAAATCTGTACCAGCCTGAACACCGTAAATTCCCATATTATTGTAGTTTTAACATGACAAATAAAGTCACATTATTTAGGCTGTACATCTTTAGGGTTTATGTCTCTGACAGAAATTATGGACGTAAGATATCTACAATTTCTCGTCCAGAATGCTTGTAGTGCCGAAAAAACAGTTGCGGACACAACAAGTACGAGTTTTGTTTTTTTTCTGTCTCTCCTCTACTCTATCATATCCGTTTGTCTAGCTCGGGTTCGCAACACACGAATACATCGTACTTGTGTGCGTGACCCTGAATATCCCCTATATTTTTTCGACACAAAGAAGTTTACGATCGTAATTAATTAAAAACCGGTAAATAGTGTAACCGAGTCTCTCTTCGATAGTCCGAGGCGCGAGTGTGAAAGTGTCCTCAATTTTCTTATCCCAGCTCGACGTGAATAGTTATTAATGAATAATTACCATCGTTCATCGGCCTATAAATCGTCTGTTATCATCGACGGAACGACAAACTATAAACAATAGTCGGGTAACGGAAAATATAAACTCTCATCCTATTGGGCGACGGTGCTGCATTTTGCGTTCGGAGCCGAAGCGCGGGCTTTTTGAATCCGCGAATAACCCCGCAACAGTCCGCACCAGCCTGAACACGGTAGATTCCCACATCATCGTAGTTTCAGCGTGAGCGAATAAACGCCACATGACTTATGTTTTCTTATATCCCTGACAGGAATTATGGACTTAAGATATCTACAATTTCTCGTGCAGAATAAACCAGACGCAAGCACGAATCTTCGTGAGTTTTCTTTTTTTTTTCTTTATCTCTCCCCTACTCTATCATGTCCCTTTGTCTTGCTCCGGATCGCGACACACGAATACCTCGTGCTTGTGTGCGTGACCGTGAACATCCTCTATATTTTTTTTCGACACGCAATGACGTTTCTGATCGTAATCAATTAAAAACCGGTAGATAGTGCGACGGCCGAGTCTCTCCCCGATAGCCCGAGGCGCGACTGTGAAAGTGTCCTGTCGTTCGTGAAATGCCACGACGATGGAATTCCGGAATGCCCGTGGTGGGAGTCCGATCACTACTCCGCTCCACTAAATAGAAACAAAAAGTTTTAGTCTCTCGTCTGGTTCGACCGTTGGCTCGAGCGCGGTCCGGTGCGAACATGGGTGAATCGAATGCGGTGAGTACGCGGACGCTCGATACGTACACGCTCATTATGTAAAAGTTAATTTGTCCACTTGTCCTTGCGACAAGTCGTCGATAAATTTCCGCGGTAATGTTTTTTTCGCAGAAACCTAGAGTACCTATATTATCGCCACGTGGTTTTTTGACAGACGATTCTCGTGTCGGAACACAAACAAAAATTTACTCGTAACTCGAAAACCGCAATTTTAATTCGTTTTTTTTTTTTCATCGAAAAGGAACGCGCAATGGACGAAGATTCGGACCTGTTCAGTGCAAGCTTGCTCGATCGATTGCCCAATCACAGACACGAGAACGGACTGCTGGTTCGACCTCTGAGATCCACAGACTATGAAAAGGGTGTGTACTCCAAATGCATTATTCATTTTTTCTTTTTTTTAAACTCGATTGCACAGTGTATTTTTTCTCTGTTGATTCTGCAGGATTCGTTCAGCTCCTGAGTCAGCTGACCGAAGTGGGCAACATCAGCAAGGACCAGTACCTCAGTAATTTCACTGCCAAACATATATATTTTTAAATTAAATCTAATCTGATTTATATAATTTGTAATTTAATTTTAAAAAAATTGCGTTTTTAAAGAGATTATAATTTATTTGAATATATAAACAGGAAAGTAATTTTTTTTTTTTGCAGATCGTTTTTCGAAGATGAAGCACGCGGACGGCTATTACGTGGTCATAGTCGAGGACCTCGACAGCGAAAAAGTAATCGGCAGCGCGACTTTGGTCGTGGAGCAAAAATTTATTCACAATTGTGGTCTGGTGAGAAAAAATTCTTTGCGTTTCGTCCGAATCGAAGCGGAGCTCTGGGCCGTCCGGTTTTAACGAAAATTTATGTAACAAGCCTTTCATTTTCGCAGAGAGGTCGTTTGGAGGACGTTGTCGTGAACAGCGACTACCGAGGCAAACAGCTGGGAAAACTGCTCGTCACGACGATATCTCAATTGGCGAGGCGTCTGCACTGCTACAAATTATCTCTCGATTGTAGGGATCGTCTCATACCGTTCTATGAGAGTCTCGGTTATCAGCGCGAACCCGGCAATGCAAACAGTATGAATATACGATTCGAAAGTTCCGTCGAACAATCGCGTTTGTGACGCAAGTAGCGTGTGACGCCCGCGCGCGCCACCGTCAAACGATGTAAGAGACACTCCGACTGTTTATTCCTGAAAAAAAAAAAACAAGAAAACAACAATAATTCCTGCCGAAATAGTAAACGCTTATGATTTAACTTGCGCGTAAAATTCACCACCGTCAAGCATCGTGCAAGGCATCGGGAGATGCGGGACACAATATCGATTCCTTTAGTCGCTAAGAATTTTCACCGCCAACGAATGTGCCACTAGAGTTGTCGAACGGAAAGGTAGAACTGATCTGCGACAAACTATCGTTGTTTCAACGATAAAATACATAGTTCAATGAATATCTGTAATGCAAGCTCCGGAATGAAGATCTAGATGATAAATAGAAACCACACTCGACGATATTGCGCTTCCGGAAAATATTTTCATCTGAAATAACGAATAAAATTAACATTTTTAATTATTTGATCATGCGAAATATTTTACTTCTTGCGAATCAATTTATAATATCAATAATATCAATAATATCGTATGTATAGTATATTTGTGTAATATACCATGCACACATGTATAATGTGTATAATACTGACGAACTGCCAGAAGGGAAGTAGGCGGACGGTCTTCTCAAGGCTAGCTTAGTCCGATCTCAGGAAAGGGTTTGGAACACGGCAAATAACAAATTCGTCGCTAATTACTCAGCGGCCGTGGCCCTCTGTTGAGGGCCAATTTATAATTAAATAATTCAAACAATCCGAAAAATTACAAGACGTACTCAGCCGGAATTCGAACCAGGAACCTTTCGATTGCCGGTCGATTGCTCAGACCATTGAGCTACGTCAGGCGATTACCCATATTAATTCCGAATTGTCTTCATTAATGCTATTTTACGCATTGTTACAGTTTATTCCTGGAAAAGAAACAAATGAAAACAATCATTTTTGTCGAAATACCAAACGCCTCTGATTTACCTTGCGCCTAAAATTGACCACCGTTGTGCATCGTGCGAGGCATTGTAAGATGCAAGAAAAATATCAATTCCTTTAGTCCCTAAGAATTGTTGCCGCTGACGAATTTTGCCACTAGTTGTCGAGCAGGAAAGTAGAACTGATCTGTGAAAAACAATCGTTACTTGAACGATAAAACACATAATTCCATGAATGTCAATAATGCAACCTCCGGAACGAAGACCCGGATGGCGACTAGAAACCGCATCCGAAGAGATTGCTCTTCCGGAAAATATTTTCATCTAAAATAACGAAGGAAATAAAATTTTTTAATTATTCGATACATGCGAAATGTTTTATTTCTTGCGAGTCAATTTCTAATATCAATAATATCCGTATGTATAGTACATTTGTATAATAACTTGTTAGTCGCTTAGTGGCATTGAGTCGTATAAATTATACTTTCTTAGCAGGAGCGGTCGACGGCAGTTTCGCTGCTCTCTTCGCTTCCATTTGTCGCTGCCGTGCTAATTTACGCTCCTCCCGTTTTCTTCTCGCCTCCTCGAATTTATTCACACCTCCCGATACTCCAGAGACATTCGCTGAAATTTTTTTTCCGATTAGTTTAACGAGGCAAAAAAATATCTACGAGATTAAAAAACTTCCCGTCACTCTGTTTACCTGATTGTTCGATCGCGTGGAAGTCGTCGAGAACCTGAAATTCGGAGTCTTCCCAGCCGGCCTCGGAGACTTCGTTCTTCTCTTCGGCAGCTTCTTCTTCCTGTCGAGTAACAGAACTTCGTAATTTTTAACAGCCCAATAAAAAAAAAGACAATCCGAAAAAAGTTGCAAAGTAATTCGCACATGACTTCCAAATTTATTACAATTTTGCGCACGAGCTTTGTGAAAAATTCCGTTGATCGATTTTGGCTTCCTCATAGAGGAAGTTGTGCCCAAAATTGACATAAATGAGGAAGCCATGTGTAAACTACTTTGCATCATTTTTTCGTATCATAAAAAAAATATTTACATCTCATAAAATTTAAACGGTCAAAATTTACCGCAAAATTAATTGTACAAAATCACTAACTGATATTTGCGATATTTGTCGTATTGATGCTATATCTTATGTATGTTTATACCGTTTTTAGTTATTTTTCTAAAAACTCAAAATCCTATAAAATCTGACCGCTTGGATAGAGTCCGACTAAATTCAATACCAAAGGTCTGCGATAAAAATATTATATTCGTGTGCCGTTTTAGAACGATAGCTCAAAATTTCCGCATGCTAGTTACCAGACCCTTTTTAAAAAAAATGTCTAAATCGCGTAGAATCTCGAATCGGGCCACATTCTTCATGAAAATTGCAACGCTTGAAGAGTCGTGACCGCTCCATTAGTGTACCAAATTTCAATCCGCTATCTCAAGCCATTTCCGAGTTATAGTCGTTTTAAACGATGCAAGTCTGTCACACATACAACCGGACGCCAGCTAAAAATTCTATCACTCGACATTTTAGACTATTTTAAGTAGTCTGACATTAAAATTTCTAATTTTTTTTAAACATCGCTTCCTATTTTCTATTTTCTATGAAGAAGCAAAAATGGTAAATTCTCCCACCGGTTCTTCTTCCAAACTGGTCCAATGATCGTTAGCTTTAGGTGAATTCGAAGATGGAGTTACGGTGCTCGTCGTCGTAGTCGGAGGTGCGGACGGTTGCTGCTCCATGTCGCCCCAATTGTCGGCGTCCCAGTCCCAGTCACAATCGGAGTGCGTGTTCGCCGTATGAGAATCATGATCGTGATCGTGATCCAACGAGGTCATGCTCGTTGCGCTGCTCGTCGTCGCCGTCGTACTCGCACTGCTTTGCGAACTGCTCGCTTGTTCTGAAAAAAAAACGTAATATAATTCCACGGTCCTTCGATTTCACGTTCCAGTGGAATTATTACTGTTAATTTACGCACCCAGTGACGCGGGCTTGTTGAGTAAAATGCGCGACGTGTTGTGAGGATTGGAAGACTTTGGAGTATCCGATTGGCTTCGATAGAACTTTGCAGTCATTGTCGTAACTGCCCAGCCGGCCCATGTCGCTGCCGCGTTGCTCAGACTTGGCGTCGCGGTATTTACGTCAGCCTCTGCAGAGAAAAAAATATATAAATTGTAACGATAATAACTAATATTCAGGATTTTTTTTTGTAATTATCGTTACCCATAGATTCTCTCAATCCGGGATCTTCCGAGACTCTCTCGAGCTTCGACAAAAATCCTCGTATCGTTCGAAAGGCATTGTCCCTGACTCCTTTGTCGGAATCTGTCGTCAGAGGACATAGAGACGGTAATATTCGATTGGCTACTTCTTGCAGTAAAAAGTACTGTTGGGTTATCGCGAGAGCGGACACACTAGCACTTCTCGCCGGTGGAAAGGGATCTCGAGTGCCGCGAATAAATGCGCCGATTAGCACCTGAAACATTGAAGAAAAAATATGTTGACAGACATTTTCTCGAGACATGAGATAATTTTTTATCCTCGATTTGTTTTACACACACACTTTTTGCCTGATTTGTGGATGAAGGTGTTGAGCAATCTTTCCCAGACAAACGGTCGTGTTCGTTCGAATTCCGCCCTGCTCGTCCTTCGACTGCAGTCTCGCGAAGTACTTGAGTGTCTCTACGTTCAGATTATTGTAATCCAGCTTGGGCGCTAAATGAACAACCGATTTTATCGTTTGCTCACGTACAGCGGGATTCGTATCGAGGAAACCCCGAGCCACCTGCAAAGCGAACATTTATATCATTGTTTTTTTCAACAAGATTATTTTTTGAAAAGCATGCCTGAGAAGTCCTACTGCTCGTGTCTGCTGGCAGAGGCGTAAGTGGCGTTTTACAGGACTGTAACTTACTGTAAATACCCGTCGCGTACACTAAAACGTACTGTAAATACACGGCGCGTGCGCACCTCCTCCCGATTTTACTTCTCGCACGCAAATGTACGTTCTCACACGCAAATTTACTTTCTCACACGCTTTCGCATGTGAGAAGTAAGCGAGTAGTTCTTACACCACCCTCGGCAGACACGGAAATAGCACTTCTGCATTTGTTATACAAAAACATTATGCTATACTAATGCGGTATAGCGATCATCACACAAAGATGTCGCGAACTATTATAACGTGAAGAATTGAAAAATTATCGAATTTTGCACCTGTGGAAAAATAGCATCGTTTATAGTCGCAGGCTGCAAGTGACTGACGAATCTGTCCAGTTGCTGCAAGAGTCGCAATCTCGTCGCCCTGTCGTTCGAGGCGAACAATTTAACGACACAAGGAACGACTCTTCGCTGATACTCGGCATCGGGCAATTGTCGCCCGAGCTGCAACAGTGGCGGCAAAACTGCGCTTCCGGCGTCTCCGAACTCGAACGCCGCCATCAATTGCGGCAAGATTTTGTACCTCCCGACACCGTCCGGAAAGCTGTCGAGTTGATTCGCCAATTGAGCGAAAAACCGACCTTTGTCGCCGCGCTCCTTCATCTGTATCTCCTCGAGGAAGAGAAGAGCGTCGACGAGGTCGTTCTTGAAGAAACCTCCGTTGCTTCGACATCGGGCTATAACGTCGGCGGGATTCGGCCGACCGTCGGCGTTCGAACCAGTCAACTCCCGATAGACCGCCAACAGTTGCTTCGGTATCTGAGACAAAGATCGCTCGTGATTAATCAAATGTGATTCCATTTCAGGACTTTTGTTTTCGACAAAGTAACTCACCTGATCGACACTTTTCAGATTGGCTCGCTGTCCGAGGGGTCCGTTGTACGACTCCCAAATTAGACATCCGAGACCCCACATGTCGATCGAACTGTTCATCATTTACTCATCAGTTTCTTATTTAAAATCTAAACGTTGGGATAGAAACCTTCCGACGATTCGCCGTAAAAAATAGCTTATCTTATAAACTGCGAACGCGACTTTCGTGACTCTATGGGAATATTTTTTTTCAATCATCATACTAGGAAATTAAGAAAATCGGAGTTAAAATGTTCAAATTATAAAAATATAATAAAATCTTGTTTAAAAATTGTATTAAATATTTATAATTAAAAAATTTTACTACTGTAATGTCATAATTGTTAAGATATCAAACAAAATAACATGCTCAAACTTTCTTAATAAATTTTACAGTGTTTTAATTACATGGCGAAAAGTCATTGTTGTTTTACCATTTTGTGGCTGGTTTTGAATTTTCCTTGGCTTCGGGCGGACAGTAAGTCTGAAGACTGTGAGGCAAAGACGTGTAAGGCGCATCGACAGCGGTCATGTACTCCACGCTTCCGAGTTTCCATTCTCCGCTCTCCTCGTTAACGTACACAGAGTACAAATTGACGTTGTTGTGACGCAGGTTGCCGTCGTTATTTAGAAAACTGAGAGCTCTCTGCAATAAAAATATTCAAATACATGAATTTTACAAGTTATCCCTGGGAAAAGCTAGGTGGAGAGCTGGGCAAAATATTAAAAAATACGTCAAGTACAAAGGACAAAAGTACTTAAAGTATCAAGTACTTTTTGTATGCAAAATATTTCACAAGTACTTATTGCAATTAGGTTCGCAGAATTAAGCGCTATCTAGACTTAAAGAAAAAAAAGGTACAAAGTAATTTGCACATGGATTCCGCATTAGGAAGCAATGTGTAAATTACTTTGCACCTTTCTTCATAACATTAAGAAATGTACATACAACATAAATTTACATTTCATAAAATGTAACTGGTTAAAATTTACGCGAAAATTTATTGTAAAAAATCAGTAATTGAAATTTGTCGTATTTACGCTATTTGTAATCTATTATTCAGATTTTTTCATTTAAAGAAAATCCATAAAATAATTTCATACTAAATTTCATGCAAAAAAAAAAACAAAAAAGCGGTGACCCTTCCCATTCTTTTTAAAAAATGTTAAAAATGAAAAATTCTCATCAAAGTTGTACTTATTGACAGGTTCAGACAGATTATCATATATTAATGGGAACAGCATGTCATGCTACTCATAGTGTACTCGAAAACTACTTGTACTTGGTACTTGAAATCATTAAAAAGAAGTATTCGTCAGCTTACTCTCTGTAAAACGAAATAATAATAATAATAATAGTAAAAAACGAGTACTTGAAGTACTAAAAAGTATTCGTACTAAACAAGTGCCCGCTACTTAGAGTTCTGCCCAGCTCTGGCCAAAAGTTATTGGGTGACTCACAGTTATTTGAAAAATGCCCCAGGAGAAGTACAATTCTTTCTTTATACCCTCGCCGACGTCAGTCTTTCTGGAAAGGCGATTCTGGAGGGGTTCCACTCTTTCCGTCGCCAAATAGATAACCTTGTCCGTCTATTGAAAGAAAAAAAAATCTCACGATTAAATCACAAACCAACACACCACATACCAAAAATTTACCTCCAGACTGTCGATATAGGTGAGGATGCTTGGATGTCGCAGCGTCTTGAGCCTCTTGACGGTGCTACGCGCAATTTCCAACTGGCACTCGCCGCCGTTTTTGACGTCGAACACGAAGACGGAGACATCCTCGCCGCCCGCTGTACCCTGGACGGACGGATAGCCATAAAATTTTGCGTCGATTTTACATCGAAAATTAAGGTTACTTTTTGCCACTTTAAACGCTTTATAGGGTTAATTACCTTTTTCTTAGCCCGGTAAAGGCTCCAAATGCTTTTATTGTCGGCGCACTCGACAATTTCCCCGATCTCGTAGGGAAAGTCTTTGGCTGGATCTCTGGAGAACAACGACCACATTCTACCCAGTCGAAGTTTCTTTAATTACCTCTCCTCGTCAGCGTAAGCAACATCCTATCGCAGCTCCGTCCCCGATCTTCCCACTAGCTCGACTGACAGCCACGCATCAGCCACACGTCACCGACCACTCGTTGATGTCATTCAATTTTTTTTTTTATTATATTTTTTTTCATCCACGTCTCCCTCTCCGCGGCAGCCGTCGACGTCGTCGACGAAGGTTCTCCCTCCTTTCGCCCCCCGCGCGTTTTGTATATTCAGTCGCTCGTCGATTTTTCTTTATGCCGCGGACGCGACAGGCCGAGTTATATATTTAACGTCCTTCCTCGCTGAGCCGTTGGATCGGAGAAAAAATTAAACTCAACGACAACAAAATAAAAAACAACAAAGTGTCCCGATCGGGCAAAGCTCGCGATCGCGCCGTGAGAGAGCGATGAACGACACCGGCCCGAATCTCGTGACCACGTACGCATTCAAGGGTGGACGAGAGTACGTAACGAAGATGAGAGTCACTGCGCTCCGGGGAGGATCTCAGCGGAATCTCGAGCTGTCCGTAACCGACAAATACACTTCGGAGAACTGGCAGTCGACCTACGACACCGCATGTTAGTTTTACCGAGGTTTCATTGACTCCTGTAAATCGGGCATACGTCATCGTTCGCCTGAGGCGTAGTTCGCTATTCTCGTGGCAAATGTGGCCGAGAGTCTGGAGGAATGAGGGGAGGGGAGGATGAAACCCCCTCGTTGCCACAGAGACCGAGTTACTTGACCCCGCTATGTATCGTCTTAAATTAGGGAACGAACTCTCTCCCTCTCTCATCGCTAAACTCTTTCGCAGATATCGAAAATTTAACGCACAAAACCGGAAATTACAAGCAATTCGATGTGTTCGTCGCTATGCTCCAGTCGGGGTTACTTAAGGTAATGGGATTTGCAGCTGTGTTACGCAGTGAAATGTGTGCTCTGCTCTCATGAACAGCTGTTCATCCAACAGACCAGCGACTGCGTCAGCCTCGATCTCCTGACCTTCGACGATCTGGAAATGTTACGGGCACGCAGGTCGGAACTTACGTCAGGCTCGTCGATTAGCGGCAGGGGAAGTAATCGAAGATACCTTATTCTCACCTACACTGTAGAATTCGACAGGTAGGCTCTGTTCGAAGGGATTCCGTGAACTACGGTCGAACTACAGGCATTCGATAGTTTCTTATACGCACTTCCGGTATCGGCGGGTAGTCGAGATTATGTTAGAGACAAAATCGACGCAAATCTGTAAATTGATTTCCAACTTAAGAACCGTCCTTAAGGTAACTTCTGCACGGAAACGCTAGTCAAAGGAGTGCTAAATTTTCATAATTGTTTATCCTAAATGTTGTGCATTTATTTAACTGTAAAGGAAGTCGATTTGTATTAATCGGGAAACTATAGAGCAAAGTTTGAGAAATCTAAATGCGGATAAAAAATACGGATTGCACTGTGAAAGAACCCAACAAAAACAAACTCATTTACCATTAATAAATGCATGCAGTTTGGTTAAACAATTGTAAAAATTTAGCACTCTTTTGATTAGTGTGCCACACAGTAGATAGCTTAAGAATCCATTACCCGTTCCCATTGCTGCCGTAAGGCCTCGGAATCTTATTGAGAGAATATTTAACCATTGAGGCCGTACCGGACGTGCGATTATCAGCGGGTAGTCGAGATTATGTTAAAGACGAAAAAATCGACGACAATCTGTAAATTAATTTCCAACGTAAGAAACGTCCTTAAGAATCCATTATCCGTTGCCATTGGAGTACTGCGGACTTCCGGATCCGGCGGTTCTGCAAGCTACCGTCAGGAGGCTCAGCGCTGAGATCGAGCGATTGCGAACCACCGGAGTCAACAAGGATCTGCACAGACGCGTGGAACAGCTGACCGTTGCGAACAAACAGCTGATCGAGGAAAACCGGAAATTGGCGAGCGGCGGTTGGTCCTCGCTAACTCGCCGGAGCATGCGATGCGTTATTTTTCATGCCAGATCGAACGAAAATTCCAGACAAGGGAGCGAGACGGTTGTTCAGCGCTATCAAGACACTGGAGAACAACGTGGCCAAAGAGAGGGTCTCGTTTCGAGCGCAGATTCAAAAACTTCGAATAGAAAACGCCAGTCTCTCCTTGAGAGTCCGTCAGCTGACGGAAACGGCGAGCCGGAAACCCGGTGACGGCAACTCAGCTGTGAGACGACGAACTCCACCGCCGCGGCGATCCTCGCAGAGCCGGAAAGTTCCGGGACGGAGAGCCAGAAGTCGGTCGTCCTCCGCGTCGGGACGGTTCAAAGCGTCCAGTCTATCGCCAGGTGATTTATCCCGAAACTTAGGTTTTCGGATAATCCTTGAGATTGACCTTAAAAATAATTATTTTAAGGATGCATCGCACATATATTCCCAAACAAACGTTTAATTCGATTAAAATTTTAGTACTTCGCTATATGCCAAAAATCTGAAAAAAATCTGCCGTATCAATTATGTCAGTTTTGTCACCTTTGATTTTGCATAATAATAATAATAATAATGCCAAAAAGTTATTAACTAATTATTTAAAAATTAAATTGTTTTAAAAAAATCAGAAAACCTTTTCTGTTCTTATTTTAAATGAATTCTTTAATTTTTTTAAAATTCGTATGAATTTCTTCGGAATTTAGTTAATACAGTTAATTTTTTCAGATTTTTATACCACTAAGAAGTGTTAAAAGTTTCACTGAACCTCACTTTTGGCTGGGAATCTAGTGTGATGCGTCCTCAAAAGACAAAGAGAAAGTCGCGATTATAATTAGAAAAATGTATACAGGTAGTTCCGTCGAATCGCTGAGGTCGCGAGACTCCCCGCGTCCGCGCGTCACGAGGTCTTACCACTTCGGTGCCAAAGGTCGTATTGCCTCCGATTTCACTAAAAAAAAAAAGAAACTCCCCATCACTCAACGACGACTTTAATTATTTTCAGAAATCGATTTCGGCAACTTGGAATCGAGAATTCATGCACTCCAAAAAATGCTCAAAGACGGAATAAACCTTAATTGATGATCAGGAACGAGTCCATCGAAACTGTATATGTATACATATGCACACCCGCGCATGCGCAGATTTATATATTGTTTGTAATATATTTCCTATATTGTTCGGTTTTTTAATCTTAAATATTATAATGATCAACATTCGTTATGTATCATACAACTGCGTTAAGCAGATAAGTTATGTACAGGGTGCGGCGTTGTGTTGTTTCACGTCACTCGTGCGACAATAGTCGCGTACGAAACGATACTTACAATGTGCTGGTTGTACGATGAAGTAGGTCCTTAAAACAGGATGATTCTTTGCATTTCTGACGAGCACTTGGGCGAGCGGTTTGCTTATCTATTTGCCGAACAGAATGCCCAATTCCCCGGCAGGAAATACTGCGGCAACCATGTTGTTTTTCCACCTTTAATCTTGATCCATAAAAACTTCCGACAGTGTAAGAATCAAGGGTTCCTCATCCTGCAATCAAACAAGCAAAAATTTTATCCGTCAGAACATCGGAACGAGCGTGGCCTTGGGTCGGCTCGCCGTCCGGAAGTTAGTCAATCGGATTTTCGCGATAACCGATAACGCACCTGTTCGATAACGTCTCAGCGCCGTACAAGAACGCCTCAGGGTCTGCGAGTCACGTGGTCTTACCACTCCGATGCCAAAGGTCGTTTTCCCGCCGATTGCACTCAAAAACTCCCAGTTACTCAACGACGACTCTAATTACTTTCAGAAATCGATTTCGGCGACTTGGAATCGAGAATTCACGCTCATCAAAAACATTCTCAAAATTTCAATAAATCTTACTTCAAGATCGAGAAAGAGTCCATCGAAACTGTATACGTATAAATATAAACACCCACGCATGCGCAGATTTTTATATTATTTATAATATATTTCCCACGTTGTTCCGTTTTTTGTTTTGTTTAATATTAAATATCGTAATGATCAACATTCGTTATGTATCATACAACTGCGTCAAGCAGATAAGTTATGTACAGGGTGCGGCGTCGTCGTGTTGTTTTGCGTTGCTCGTGCGACGATAACTGCAGGATGACATTACGAAGTTTTTTTCGTTCGTTTCTTTTCGCAATGATGAAGAAAAAAAAGAAAAGATCGTTCGAATCGCTCGAGACCGAACGGCTTTCGACGCAGACAATAAAATGACTAGAGCTATCCGTACGAGTATCGAACGCGGGGGCAGTGCAAATTCTAGTGCGAACGAAGTATAATGAATTTTTGTCCCTGTTTCTCGAGAAGCGAGCTTTCCGTTATAAACTTCGCGTACTCGCTTTGCGCATGCGCGGCCTCTCGTCAGCCCTACTAGATTCAGTCCGGATGCTACAAGCTTCGCCTTACTTTTTTTTTTAGGAGTCCAAATTAACTGAGCTTATTATTCCCCATGACGTCGTTCTCGAAGTAAACAATCGCTCGACGTACCAACGACTGTTCCTCCAGCGCTTTGCCGTCGCCGGGCTCGGAAGATTTTTCTCTTCCTCCCGCGCCGCCATCGCTCTCGCCGCTGCTCCGTTTTCTCGCCGCCTCGTCGTTCTTCATCTTCTCCAACGACGGTATTTTGTGCTTCGAGCGTTTCGCCAATTCGTCTATCGCTCTCTGCAGCATGGCTATCTCCTCCTCCTGCCTAACGGTCGTCATGTGCAATCCCTGAATGTCCTCCGTGAATTTCTGTAACTGGGCTTGCCTGGCCTCCTCCTTCTTGGTCTCCTTGGCCTGCTGCCTGCTGTACTCCAGCAACAGGCAACCTCCGGCTACGCTGAATATTATAACTTCGCCCATAAGATTGGCTCCCAGTTCTATGGCCATCTGCTCGTTCAGCTTCGCAACCTTCGCCGGCTTTCCCAGATTCATCAAGTACATCTTCGCCTTCACCTCCGCCCAGTGGTAAACTGAAAGGTCAATTTTTGTTACAAAACAATTTTCATATTTATTTTATTTTATGCTTTTTGAATTCTACCGCAGTCTACAGAAGTGGAATTCTCCGGTATTATTTTCTACGTAGCTTTCTTCTCTAATACAATTTTTTATGTGTCGTTCCTCACCGATACAACATTGAGAAAATGAACGAAGAAGAACGATGCATAGGAAATTGTGTTGTAGAGGAACAACGCATAGAAAATAGTAACAGTAACATCCAACATTCATAAAATTATATCAGAGAGGAACGACAAATAGCAAATTATTTTGGTGAACGACAAGAATAAAATCTTATCGGAGAAGCGCAACATTAGAAAATTGTATCCGAGAGATACGTATATAACTTTGCGAATACGACGTTACATTACAGCGATCAAGTTAGAACTATAGAACTGTATAATTCAATTTGCTTACTTCAACCTTTTTTTGCAGTTCGGAGTTTTTTAATTTTTGAAACCTTTTCTTTGTTTCATCCTTTTTAAAGTATTAATATTTATTATTACATTCATTTACTTTAATTTAATATACATTATTTAATATAACCAAAACGCGAAAACGCTAAGATTATAAATAAATAAATGAATAGATTAAAAAAAATTATTCCCAAGATGACTCGATGTACCGACGGTCGGTAAGTGGTTGCGGCAGCTTCGACAAGGTTATGTTTCCGGACGCGCACGAGCGATACTCACACTGCGCTGGTGGTATGATGAAGTATGTCCGGAAAACGGGATGATTCTTTGCGTTTCTGACGAGCACCTGAGCGAGCGGTTTGCTTATCTGCTTGACGAACAGAATGCCCAATTTCACGGCGGGAAATACTGCGGCGACCATGTTGTTTTTTTATTTATTTTCTCGATCCAAAAAAATGTCCGACGATGAAAGAATCAAGGGTACCGTGTCCTGCAATCGAAGAAGCAAAAAATGTTATCTCTCGCAACATCGGAACCAGCGTGGCCTTAAGGCTCGCCGTCCGTAAGGTCGTCGGTCCAATTTTCGTCGATCGTCGATATAACGCACCTTATCGATAACGCCTGAGCGCCGTGTCACCGTTCAACGAACATTCACTCTCCGATCGACTGAACTGTCGTAATCGTATTGACAGCCTCGAACAAGGATTTAAAAGAAGGATTAATCGTTCCGCAGTCCGACAGGTCGGTTCCTCAACTCCGGAATGATTTCGAAGGGCAGCAGACGGCCATACTGCCCATCGGCGCATAACACACAACAGCAGTTTCCTCTTCTGCTACACCGTTATGCCATTCGCGCGCCTAGTCTATTTACTACCGATAACGTCATCGTCCTTTAAAAACGATAATATACGTCGGTTCGATTGACGACGATGCGATTATTCGCGAGGTCGAAGAACCCCAATATTTTTGTCTCTTCGAATTTTTATCGCTGCCGGGTAATTGCAATTGTTCTCTCGATGTACGAGCAAGGAACGCGGATGGTTAGTACAAGTGCTCTGTGTACACGAGCCATCTGCCGTACGGAATACATCCCGGGGTGGGTTTCTATAATAAAATAACTTAGAGATGGGCGCCGACTTTGTGACCGGTCATTTCTTTTGTCAATTGACTGTCATGTAACCGTCAATTGACCGGTTCGGAAATGACCACGCTGCGACAACAGCGACGTCAACTCTATAGATTTCAAAACGTTTCAATCGTTATGATTAAAAAACGTTTTAATCATATAATTCGCGACCACCAAACAATTCCGCATCGATTGAGCCCTAATTAAATCAATTCAGAGAAAAAAAAATTGTTTGGCTATAACTTTGGGCCTTATTTAGTTTTCTAATTATTGTGATTAAACGATTGATCACCAAAAGTTGCCACTGCCAATCATCACCAAACAACCACCAAACGATTGGTATAAGTTGAATTAAAAAAAATTAAAGTTGCATTGCTAACTTTATACAGCTTATATTTAAGGCTTTCCATCTAGCCGTTGAAATGCTTACGTTATAATGATTGATTTGCTTGATCCATTCTTTCAGATGATGCTAATATCTGACAGAAGCGACCAATCAAATCAACCCGTCGTTTCAACGTAAGATCGTTTTGACGGCTGCATGGAAAGCGCCAACTAACTGCTGCTAACTGCAAAAGGCAGCGCGTATAGCCGGCAACACTCTGCCAAAAGTTTTTGTTCTCATTATGCATAACTGCGATTTTTATTGCTTTCGACTCTACTACGTCGTTACGCTAATTAGCCGTGATGGAATGGTGAGGTTAAGAACCAAGGTTTGACTGACCGAGCTGTGACGATTAAAATTATTGAATCATCAGACTTAAGTTTTAAGGTCCGTCGGTCTGGTTTCACGAAAATGTTTTCATCATAAAGTTTCTACACTTGTGTACGAGGCCCGTCAATCGTCACCCAAAATCGACGAACCCCGCCTCATAAAAGCAATCACAGATAACAGCTGATAAGGACGCATCGCCCACTTCGAGGAGACGACGAAATTCGGACGATGAACGATGATTGGAAAAAACAAGTACAACGGATATTTATTTGTATTATGGGGCTTCCTGATGCATCTAGTTGTACTGTGGGGTGTTCTCGATGCAAACTTTCATTCGCCGATTTTGCAAGGACTGCCCTTGACACCCCCGCCGGCGGGACCTCCGGCAAAACGCCTTTTTCTCTTCATATCCGACGGCCTGAGGTTTCGCACGTTCATCGACGATCCGCCGCCTTTCCTGAGGTACAATTTTCATATGTTGCTGATTTTTGTTTACCATGATTTAAAGAGCGCATAGCGCATAGCATAGCGCACGAAACGTGCTGTGTTGTGCTGTTTTTTTATTTATCAATTGCTCGGGCGTTTTTTCATTATCTCATCATGCCTTTTAATAGCGTTATTTATTTTGTTTGCAAATAATTTTCAATAATGTATGGTTCATTTTTTTTATTTTTCTCTACAACATTTGCGAGCTTTGTAGAGTCAATTTTTTACCTTGAGCCTCATCTTTTATTTTGCATATGAGGAGTTATCGGTTTGCTAAATGAATGAAATGTTTATTTTTTAATTAGTAGCTTTTTTTATTAACATATCATTGCCTTTTGAGAGTTATTTCTTTCTTTCTCATATAATTTTCAATAAAGTATGGTTTTTTTTCTCTAAAAAAATGTCCAATTATTATAGTTTTATAGCGTTATGACGCTGCAGCTAGTTAAGGAGAAAAAAAATTTCTCATCGGTCACAGCCTTCGACAACTATATTATAATATTGATTCTTGACCTTAAATTTTATCTTGTGTTTTGTGTACAATGAATTTTCTGTTCGATAAACAAATGAAAATTATCTCCAGCTCCATGATGTATGGGACAGATGCTTGGAATGTTTCTCACACAAGAATGCTCACCAAGTTGCTGCTTTTCAATAGAGTTAATTAATCTTTTTTTTGCATAGAATTTACAGTTGTTTTTTATTCCACAAATTTTAATAATATTAATATTAATAATAATAAAAATTTTCAATAAAGTATGGTTCATTTATATATATTCTTTTCTCTAAAAAATTTGCAATTATTATTTGCAGTTATCTGTTCGATAAACGAATGTAAATTATCTGCAGCTCTGTGATGTATGGAAAAGATGTTTGGAACGTTTCTCACATAAGAATGCTCACAAAGTTGCTGCTTTTCAATAGAGTTAATTAGTTGTTTTTTTTTCATAAAATGTACAGTATTATTTAAATTCTACAAATTTTAATAATATTATTAATGATAATAATAATAATAATAATAATAATAATTTTCAATAAAGTATAAAGTGGTTCATTTATATATTTTTTTTCTCTAAAAAACTTGCAAATATTATAGTGCAGATTTTTTATTTTGAGCTATTTTACCATTTCGTGTATGACGTGTAATCGATTTGATAAAAGAATAAAAATTATTTGCAGGTCCGTGATGCGCGGAAAAGGCGTCTGGGGCGTTTCGCACACAAGGATGCCCACGGAGTCGAGACCGGGTCACGTGGCCTTGGCCGCCGGCCTCTACGAAGACCCCAGCGCCCTGTTCAAAGGCTGGAAGGAGAATCCTGTGGACTTTGATTCGGTGTTCAATCGGAGCAGCGAAACGTGGGCCTGGGGTAGTCCGGACATAATTCACATGTTCGCGAGGGGCTCTGAGAGGGTGCACGCCGAGAGTTATCCACAGGACTGGCAAGACTTCGATACGTCGGCGAAGTCCACAATTCACTTGGATTCCTGGGTCTTCGATCGTTTTTCTAGATGGCTGGAGGAGAACGCGACAGCTGTGAAGGAGAAGTCCGGAGTCGTGCTGCTCTTCCATCTTCTGGGCTGCGACACTGCCGGACACTCCAGCAAGCCTTATTCCGAGTACGTTCGAAATGATGCGATGCTGAGAATTTTTGTTTTTCAGATCTTACGCGCGACTACGTTGTGTGTTTTGTATCGCAGAGTCGATCGTTCTACATGATGATTGAATTTGGATTCAGAGAGTACAGGGAAAACATGAGATACGACGATCGGGAGATCGGGAGGGTCGTCGAGAGAACGGAAGAATTTTTCGGCGACGATAGCACCGTCTACGTGTTCACAGCCGACCACGGTATGACCGATTGGGGATCGCACGGCAGCGGCTCCGCCGACGAGACCGAAACACCGATCGTCGTCTGGGGTGCGGGAATCAATCGGATCGATCGCCGACAGGATATCGAACAGGCCGATATCGCGCCTCTCGTGTCGTCCGTTCTTGGATTGTCCATTCCCGTTAACAACGAAGTAAGCGACTGCTCAATTCATCCGCATCGACAAAAAAATATCGTCGTTTCTCTTGCACGTTTCATAATTTTTTTCTACAGTACGTTTCAGAATTATATTGACTATGGCAGAGACATGCGATATTAATTTTTTTAGTCGAGACTATAAATCGTCCATTCGCGTTAATAACGAAGTAATCGATTTTTCAATTTATCCGCATCGAGAAAATAATATCGTAGGTTTTCTTCTGCTTTTCATAATGTTTTCTTTTCAATTTTTAATGTTTTTCAGTCTCGACTATAAATCGTCACGATTCATTGACGATGTTTTTATTGTTAACGCAGGGTGTATTGCCTCGAAATTACTTGGCATCCGGAAACGATTCGTACGGAGCCTACGCTCTCCGCAGCAACGTAGCGCAATTGAGCGTTCAAGTGCGAGCGAATCGCATCGTCTGCAGCGGCGATGATCCGAGTGACGTTCACTGGCAGGAGAAGGAATTGGACGAGAAAATTCGCCGCATCGATAGACTCTTGGAGCACGGAAAAGTAACGGAAGCGATCGACGAGTGCGAGAAAGCTATTTTATTGAGCAAAGAGTCGTTGTACCAGTATCGAGGCTACCAGAGGAATCGTTTCATATTCTACTTGACTCTCGCCTGGCTCGGATGGATAACACTTTTGTTCGTGAAACTCGCGAGCTCGCAACGGTTGCACATATCCGGCAGCGAGGAAGTCGCTCACACCTATCGGATCCGTCTGGCGAACATTGCATTTATCATTGCTGTGATATTAATCCTCGTCGAGGACAAACGTAAATATCAATCAACGTTACAGACCTCGCGTCCTTTGAAACGAAACGAAACAAAATTGCGTGTGCACAGACAAATTTTTATGACTGAAATAATTTTGCTAAAAATTTAACCAAACATTGAGGATTGACTCTTTTACCTGCCTCAGAAATTTCAGCATGAGAGCTGAAGCTGTTGTCAAGTTATAAGTTTCAATTTTTCGAGTCTAAGACTCACACACACACCTCCAGAATTTTTTTTAAATAGTATTTTCTGATGTTTTGGAACATTTTAACCATGTTTGCATTAAAATGTTTTTTTTCAGGAAAACAAAGTTGAGGAAACAAAAAAAAATATCTATAATTATAGTAACACCAAATTGAATAGATTGATATCTTTTTTGTAAACGGTTCGTCCCGTCGAAATAAATAAATAAATAAAAAATTGTTTACAGTTTCAGGCCGACCAGGCTGGCGAGTATCGGGATACGGCTGCGTCGCGCTCGTCTCCCTGTGGTTGGCTGGCCGAGGCGCTATTCAGGATTCCCCAGTTTTCTCGATGAAAACCAACGTATGCTTTTCACTGCCGGTCGTGGGAACGGTCTTGCTGATCGCCTCGATGTCGGCCGGAATGATTATCCGTTCGTTCTTTGCCATTGGCATGGCGATATTGGCATTGATGCAGAAAGTTACCATGAAAGAGGCACCAGCGCGCTTGTGGTGGACCGCTTTGGCGCTCGCGATATTTCCTCTTCTACCGGTAGTCGGGCCCAATCCTCGAACTTACATCGTGTAAGTTCGGTCAACGATGTTTTATTTTTTATTTTTAATTGCACCTTTCCACTGACCAATGATTAATTTTTTTGCAGGGTCGGCAGTTTAGGCCTCGCTGCTATAGGCTTAAGGATGCTCGACTCGCTGAGTAAATCTCTGAGGACAATGGAACTAACGAGGCTCGCTTTAACCGCGCTCGTAGTGACCGGCTGCGTGGACGGTCGGGATTACGTTTCCTGGATAATTTTGGCAACCGCTCCATTATGCATTTGCTGCTATCCCGCAAACGCGATCGACAGAATCGTCGGTGTCGTTTACGGACTCTTGTGCCCGTTTGCTCTGCTCTCGGCCTCTTACGAGCCCATTTTCTATTTGATTCTCGCTGGCCACTTGCTGGCTTGGCCGGTTTCTCGAGCTAACGACGAATTCACGAAGTTTCGGGATACGTCGCTGACCACCACGGACGTCAGCAGAGCAGCGTTTTTCGTATCCTTTACAAGAAATATTAATTAGGCGATTTTTTGCATTACCATTTTTCAGAGCTAGGCGGTACTTGAAGTACGTGCTTCGCGTACCAAATTTCTTTTTAGTAGTTCACGAGCTTTTTTTTAAGATTTCAAGTAATAAGCACAAGTACTTTTTTCATACACTAGCCTTACGGATATTCGATGTGCAGCATGAGATTTTGTTTCTATTATTATATGATTATCTGTCTAAACTTTTCAATAAGTAAAATTATTTAAAAATTACATTTTTTTAAATTTCATAAATAAAAACGAGAATAGTTAACAAATTCTGTTTTTTGCAAAAAAAAAATGTTTATACAAAGAATTTGAGAAAGAAATCTTTATACGAAGAATTACGAACGATTTAGTTAGTGATTTTTCACAATAAATTTTGGGGCAAATGTTGACCGTTTAAATTTCATGAAATGTAATCTCATTTTCCAACGTTCAGAAAAAAAGAGTGTAAAGTGATTTGTACATGACTTCCTCATTTGTGAAAATTTTGCGCATAGCTTCCTCCATGCGGAACCCAAAAACTATTAACGAAGTTTCCCATAGAGTAAGCTATGCGCAAAATGGTACTAAATAACAATGCCATGTGCAAATTACTTTTTTAAGCCTGCACAACGCTTAAAGCTACGAACCGAATTGCGAAAAGTTATTGAGAAGACTTCAAGTACAAAAAGTACATCGTACTTCAAGTACTTGTAATACTTTGTACTTGAACATGCTTTGGTACTTTGCCCAAGTCGGCAATTTTTAATTATTAAATTATAACCATTCCTTGACTCGCTTTAAAAAATAAAACAGATGCTGTACACGCTTCTATGCTTTTTCGGCACGGGAAACATGGCCAGCATAAGTTCGTTCGATCCAACCTGGACTCGGCACTTCATCACTGTTTTTTCACCGTTCACGATGTCGGCATTGATCTTGCTGAAGCTCGGCATTCCTCTGATACTGGTCGGCTGCGCGAGTCGAGTTTTCGCCTCGTCCTCGATTTTTCTGGCGGTACTTTTGCTCGGGGATTGTCTCTCTCTGCCGCTGATGTACGGTATCACGACGCAGGGAAGCTGGCTCGACATCGGCACCGCGATAAGTCGATACACAATAGCGATAACTCTACCGTGTCTCTTACTGGTCCTCTATCATCTTTCGCGGCCTCTAATGAGCTTCAGCATATCTCGAGCCCGCTTGCGTGTCACCGAAAAGAAGCATCGAGTTTGAATGTACGGTCGACGAAAAAAACAAAAGAAATTGAAAATATTTTTCACTTCAATTAAGAAGAGTGATGCAGTAATACAGAAGAGTGACACAGTATTTATGTTTCTTCATAAGAGATGTAATTATTCTTTTTTACTCATATCATGTACAGTTTAATAATCATATATTTCGCGGTGGAGTTTATTTTTATGCTCGACGAAAGTCCGCCATACGTCCGCTCGATTGAAATGCTCACCGTCGATAAACCGAAGCTCCGATCGGACCGACTGTTTGAAAAATTACACGGAGTTACCAATGTACCCGTTAATACGTCTTTTTTTCGTTACCCGTTACGTCTTTTTTCCTTTCATCAAAGCGAATTCGGGCATTCGAAAACGTGGAAACTATGCACCGTTAGAATCGCTGCTTCGCGCTATAAAAAAATTAAAAAAATAGAACACAATGAAAAATATGTTACTTATAAAAAGAAGACTTGTGAGAAAAGGCGAATGATATTTCTTTGCATACAGTGATTCTTAGAACTTGAACTCCTTATATTTCTTCGAAGACTTAGCATCTTGATTCTGTTGTCGTTTCCTTTTACTCTGCAACAAAGATAAAACAAAACAAAATAGATAATTATCCTCCAAATGACCGATAATCAAAAGCCGAAGCAGTGTCTTCCGATAAAAACCTTTTGTCTCTGTACGTGATCCTGAAGCATGTCCGAGAGATCCTCCCGTCTGAGATGCGCCTGCCTCGAGCGCATGGTTTCCTCGTACCGCGATGCCATCGCCTCCGAGTCGAGGTCGAGTTCGCTGGGGTCGAGGGCCAATTCGACGGCGCCGTCCTTTTCGCCCCTCGCCTCGGCGGCGACGCCGCTGATGCCTCTCCTCGCGGCGATGACCGACGGCGGTGCTTGTCCGCCTGCAGCGCCGGTCATGTCGTAGACGTGAGTGCTGCCCATCATGCTAGCGCCGAGACCCTCGGTGCGGCGTTCCTGAAGAACGGTGTAGAGCGCCGGCGTGTCGCCGCCCTCCATCTCGCTCTCGATCTTCTTCTTCCTGAGCTCGATAGTCTCGGGTGTCTCGAGTCCGGCCGGAATCGACGCGATGCCGCTCGGAGTGAGGAGTCCCTCGGCGCCGGGCGTGACGAGTCCGCTTGCATCGGCCTCGACGGCGCCGTCAGCGTCGCCCTCGCCGCCCTCCTCGCCGTCCTCGTCCTCCTCCTCCTCGCCGGAGGACTCGGACTCGGGTTCGCCCCACATTCCCCGATCGACCTCCTCGTCCATCGCGTCGCCGCCGGGCGCCCTCGCGACGCCGAAGACATCACCGTAGAGCGGACGTCCGGTCTCGTCGACGGGCGGCTTTCCCCATCCACCGGCGTGATAGCCGAATGCGCAGCTCTCCGGTATCGGGGCGTTCAATCCGGGTATCTTGAGATTGGGATAGCTTGGCGGCGGACCGTAACGCTGCATGGCGATGAGCCACGGAGGCGGAACCTTGTGGCAATTGGGACCGACCGGCATGCCCAGTGCCGTTCGCAGCTCGTCGGACAGCTCGCCGGGTTTCTTCTCCTTGAGCCTCGTCTCGAACTCCTTGCCCTCGTAGTAGAGATCGCCGTGGATCGTCATGCGCGGCTTTGTCTGCCACTTGAAGAATGCGTCGTGCAACTTCTGATAATCGATGTCGATCTTTCCGAGCTTCGGTCGGGCCCTCTCGCGCATCTTCGCTTTCAGGGTTCTCGTGTCGTCGCGCTCCTGGAGGCTCGCTCGCATCTCCGTTATTCCCGTTCGCTTTATGAAGTCCGGGAGGTCGAAAGGGGGCTTCTCGATGCCGCGCTTGCCCTGTAGGTACTTGCGCTTGAAGCACCAGTGCCTCGGCACCGGCACAGTGTTTCTGTGGGCCTTTAGCTGCACGAGTAGCTTCGGATCGCGCGCCGTCACGTCGTGCATCTCGACGACGTCCGGACGGCCAACGAGCTGCTTAAGCTCCGCGACGCTCAGTCTCGTGAGCCTCTTCAGCTTTCGCTTCGACAATCGCGGCGCGCCGTTCTCGCCGACCCCCTGAGCGTTCGTCGGCTGACCGACGTCGTCGTCGAAGTCGTCGAGCAGCGGAACCTTGTTGGGAATCGCCGTTGGCGCCGCAGCCGGCGGATACTGACCAATCGCCTCGCCCTTCTCAGCGGCGTCGAAGCCCCGCGAGTCGGGCTCGACGAGCTTGAAGGCCTCGAATACCCTCGCGAACTGACGATACATCGGCTCGAGATCGGCCACGCCCGGAATCTCCTGAACGTACTCGACCTCCGGCATGTCCTCCTTGCCGACGCTACCAACGTCGCTCTCCTCCATCTTCTTCTCGGTCTCCTTGGAATTATCCGCGTGCTTCTTTCGCTTCTTCTTCTTCTTCTTCTTGCCTTTGGACTTCGAGTCCGGTTTCTCCGTCTCGTTCGCACTGCTCATCGTCGATATCACGAAGTCGATCGGCGCCTCGTCTCCAGGACTCTCGCGTGGCGGCGACGTTCCCGGAACGGATATATCGTTCGGATCGGCGCCCACCTCCTTCGCTCTCTCGTTCTTGAAGGCCAGCGCTTGCTCCAGCGCTGCCGGGAGCTTCATGGAGTCCGCGTCGCCGGCGTGCTCCTCCTCCTCTCGGGAGGGCGGATTCTGCATGTCCACCGGCAAGCTCACCTTCATGTTGAGCAGACTAGGCAGTGCCCTGGGCAGCTCCATCATCGGCGGCGGCTGCGAAGTGCCCGGAGGCAAAATCATCATCGACTGCATCGGATGGTTCGACGGCATCGACATTTGTTGGTGCTGATTCGGGTGCGAGACACCCGGCGGCGATATGTCGTGCTGCATGCCAGACGATTGTTGCTGCATCTCTTGGTGCTGATGTTGGTGTTGTTGGTGTTGTTGGTGTTGTTGGTGTTGTTGGTGTTGGTGCTGTTGGTGTTGTTGTTGTTGCTGCTGTTGGTGTTGTTGGTGTTGTTGTTGCTGCTGCTGTTGGTGTTCTTGTTGCTGCTGTTGGTGTTGTTGTTGCTGTTGCTGTTGATGCTGCTGCTGCTCCATTTGGCGAATTTGTTGCTCGTACATTCTTCTCGGCAACTCGAAACTCTGCGACTGACGATTCATGGTAAAATTATGAGATGTGTGGCGGGTTCGTTGAATTAATATTTTTTTTATTGGACATTTTTTTTTGAGATTGTTTTTATGGTGGTGCAAAATATTGTCGGTACTTACCAAACTATATTAACCTCAAATAAGGCTGACGCACCTGTCGGCCGAGGAAACTGAAAATCTGTGTGCTGTCCTTTTGCTTGCGAGTGCAGCGCCTCTGGGGGCGTGGAACGTGAGGCTCTATAGGCGCGATTCGATACTAGCTGCAAGCAGCTAGCAACTTCGAGGGGCGATATACAGGTGGCCGAATGCGAACTTGTCCAATGATAAAACTCATCATTTCCAACGTTGAAAAATCCACAGTTGAGGAAATCCTCAGTTGAGGAAATCCTCAGTTGAGGAAATCCTCAGTTGAGGAAATCCTCCGTTGAGGAAATCCTCCGTTGAGGAAATCCTCAGTTGAGGAAATCCTCCGTTGAGGAAATCCTCCGTTGAGGAAATCCTCCGTTGAGGAAATCCTCCGTTGAGGAAATCCTCAGTTGAGGAAATCCTCAGTTGAGGAAATCCTCCGTTGAGGAAATCCTCCGTTGAGGAAATCCTCCGTTGAGGAAATCCTCCGTTGAGGAAATCCTCCGTTGAGGAAATCCTCCGTTGAGGAAATCCTCCGTTGAGGAAATCCTCCGTTGAGGAAATCCTTCGTTGAGGAAATCCTCAGTCGAGGAAATCCTCAGTCGAGGAAATCCTCAGTCGAGGAAATCCTCAGTCGAGGAAATCCTCAGTCGAGGAAATCCTCAGTCGAGGAGATCCTCAGTCGAGGAGATCCTCAGTCGAGGAAATCCTCAGTCGAGGAAATCCTCAGTCGAGGAAATCCTCCGTTGAGGAAATCCTCCGTTGAGGAAATCCTCCGTTGAGGAAATCCTCCGTTGAGGAAATCCTCCGTTGAGGAAATCCTCCGTTGAGGAAATCCTCAGTTGAGGAAATCCTCAGTTGAGGAAATCCTCAGTTGAGGAAATCCTCAGTTGAGGAAATCCTCCGTTGAGGAAATCCTCCGTTGAGGAAATCCTCCGTTGAGGAAATCCTCAGTTGAGGAAATCCTCAGTTGAGGAAATCCTCCGTCGAGGAAATCCTCCGTCGAGGAAATCCTCAGTCGAGGAAATCCTCAGTCGAGGAAATCCTCAGTCGAGGAAATCCTCCGTCGAGGAAATCCTCAGTCGAGGAAATCCTCAGTCGAGGAAATCCTCAGTCGAGGAAATCCTCAGTCGAGGAAATCCTCAGTCGAGGAAATCCTCAGTCGAGGAAATCCTCAGTCGAGGAAATCCTCAGTCGAGGAAATCCTCAGTCGAGGAAATCCTCAGTCGAGGAAATCCTCAGTCGAGGAAATCCTCAGTCGAGGAAATCCTCAGTCGAGGAAATCCTCAGTCGAGGAAATCCTCAGTCGAGGAAATCCTCAGTCGAGGAAATCCTCAGTCGAGGAAATCCTCAGTCGAGGAAATCCTCAGTCGAGGAAATCCTCAGTCGAGGAAATCCTCAGTCGAGGAAATCCTCAGTCGAGGAAATCCTCAGTCGAGGAAATCCTCAGTCGAGGAAATCCTCAGTCGAGGAAATCCTCAGTCGAGGAAATCCTCAGTCGAGGAAATCCTCAGTCGAGGAAATCCTCAGTCGAGGAAATCCTCAGTCGAGGAAATCCTCAGTCGAGGAAATCCTCAGTCGAGGAAATCCTCAGTCGAGGAAATCCTCAGTCGAGGAAATCCTCAGTCGAGGAAATCCTCAGTCGAGGAAATCCTCAGTCGAGGAAATCCTCAGTCGAGGAAATCCTCAGTCGAGGAAATCCTCAGTCGAGGAAATCCTCAGTCGAGGAAATCCTCAGTCGAGGAAATCCTCAGTCGAGGAAATCCTCAGTCGAGGAAATCCTCAGTCGAGGAAATCCTCAGTCGAGGAAATCCTCAGTCGAGGAAATCCTCAGTCGAGGAAATCCTCAGTCGAGGAAATCCTCAGTCGAGGAAATCCTCAGTCGAGGAAATCCTCAGTCGAGGAAATCCTCAGTCGAGGAAATCCTCAGTCGAGGAAATCCTCAGTCGAGGAAATCCTCAGTCGAGGAAATCCTCAGTCGAGGAAATCCTCAGTCGAGGAAATCCTCAGTCGAGGAAATCCTCAGTCGAGGAAATCCTCCGTTGAGGAAATCCTCCGTCGAGGAAATCCTCCGTCGAGGAAATCCTCCGTTGAGGAAATCCTCAGTTGAGGAAATCCTCAGTTGAGGAAATCCTCAGTTGAGGAAATCCTCAGTTGAGGAAATCCTCAGTTGAGGAAATCCTCAGTTGAGGAAATCCTCAGTTGAGGAAATCCTCCGTTGAGGAAATCCTCCGTTGAGGAAATCCTCCGTTGAGGAAATCCTCAGATGAGGAAATCCTCAGTTGAGGAAATCCTCCGTTGAGGAAATCCTCCGTTGAGGAAATCCTCAGTTGAGGAAATCCTCAGTTGAGGAAATCCTCAGTTGAGGAAATCCTCAGTTGAGGAAATCCTCCGTTGAGGAAATCCTCAGTTGAGGAAATCCTCAGTTGAGGAAATCCTCAGTTGAGGAAATCCTCAGTTGAGGAAATCCTCAGTTGAGGAAATCCTCAGTTGAGGACATCCTCAGTTGAGGAAATCCTCAGTTGAGGAAATCCTCAGCCAAGGAAAATCCTCCGCCGAGGATTTCTGCGCCGCAGAAATCTGAACTTTTTTTCAAAAAATGTCGAGATATCGAATTAAAATCTCTGCCATTGTTTTCAAGTGGCATATATTCCAACCAATTTTATTAGCGAAAAGATTCTAAAAATTTTTGTTTAGAAGAAACCCACTTTCGTCAAAAATGGTAAGGGTACCCCCTTCTCATTTTGGCACTTCCAAAATGACAAATTTTTTTTTTTCGAGATATCGAATTTTTACCATAGCTATTGGCTTCAGGCTATTTACGCAACGTTAAATAAAATCATAAAACAAAAGCTCTTCCACGTATGTAGTATAAAACTATATAGCTTCGCACGTATAAGTATTCTGCATCTATATGGATCGGTCGAACTGTCGACTACACGAGTTAGGAAACTTTTATGCTTTGCCGTAAAACAAAAGGGTAAACACAAAAAAGGTTTGTTCGTTCGACAAAAATTTTCACGAAGGTAGACAATTAAAATTTTCTTTTTATCGGGTTACTTTCACTTTCTTTTTGGGAAACATGTGGATCATTGAGAAAAAAAAAAAAAAAAAAAAAATGAGAGTGAGGGAACAAATAGATCTCACCATACGAGAATTACAAGAAAATATTTTTTCTACAGAAACTCGAACTTGTTTAAAAAAAAAAAAAAAACAAACAAATAAATAAACCTAAAAAAATGTCGTCGAGTCAACGAAAAAAAATCATTTGGCCAATCGGTTGGACGACTCCGAAGGAATCCGCGAGATCGATTACTCGATTTCACGAGTATTATTCCCACGAGCTCATAACTTTGTTAACTACCTCTCGATTCTGATATAGGAAGATTAGTATGTTCGCGTTTTTCTGGCGAGAGACAATTTCGCTTTTCAATGTCAATTTCACTTTGCGAAATGGACATTTCCGGCAGTCGAGACGCTACCTAGTTGATAGCTGTTGAAACGATTGACTATCCAAAGCCTATTCGAAAAAGTACCAGTGACTTTCGGTCGACTACGTTTTCCATTACAGTTTTTTTTTATGTTACCGGCATACTGTATAAGCGTTAGACTGGATGCGTTTTTTCTTTGTTCTTAAACGGAATAAACTTAATCATACTTGATCATCGTAATCCGCTGTGAAACCCGATCAATCCTAAAAACCTCAATAGTAGCGTCTCACTTAAAAAAAAAAAAATCCTTTTTTTTTAAATCATTGTCGTCGAAACACTAGTGCGTCTCTCGAAATCGCTTATCCAAGTTCAGAAAAGTCACATAAAAAAACTCGCATAAAAAAATACTTCTGACTTTGGTCACACAATAAAGTCTATAATCACTAATTTGGACGTAAAACCGTTAAGTATGACATGGCTGTCCTATTAGCCTGCAATATAAAAATGACCTGTTTATTATTTGTATTTCGGGTGTATCACAAAATGTTTATGTAGTGTGTTGATTTATGATTCGTTCGTTCTCACTGACCAGCCCAAAATTTCTCATAGACATTATTAACATTTTCCCGGCTGTCAGTTGGCAAGGTATGCCACAACATCCTGTCATCAATTGTAAGACTTTACGATCCCTCGGCAATAGTCTGTACCATTGACTGTTATATCTGTGGGAATGAAGATTTTTTTTTTTTTTTAATTTTTCCGAAGCGACGCAACTAGTACTCGACTTATTACTCACATGTAAAAGCGAATATCGACACTGTGATCGATCACAATTTGGGAAACGCTGCACTCCACATAGAATACCAATTCAAGAGCAATTGCAAAACCTACAAATCTTATGGTTGATTCGGGTACGTTTGATCTCATAAGAATCTGCATTTTAAGGAATTTAGCAGTTTATCTGTCACTTCGAAAGATTATTCATCATTCGTCGTAGCTGTTACCTGAACTCCTAATACGTTAATTAAAATTATCCCAAGTCCAATGGTCGAAAAGGAATTCCATGTGTAAGTTGCCTCGATGAGATTGGTAAATCTGGCAATAGTGAATTTATCAATAATATTCATAAGTTTTTACAAGATACATTATCTAAGCTCTCTCACTCAATAGCATCATTGTGTTTGTCGATGAATGAACTTAGATCGACGTTTTCCACTGAAGCATCATTATTTCCAATTTGCTCCAATTTGTGCCTGAAGTTTTCAATTGATACTTCATTGTGCTTGGTGTTAGGATTAATTGATCATAGACTCACCCCAACGCAGCAAAAACACTACACACGTGCTGCGCGTAAATTATTAACATACTGTCACTGGCTACTAAGGGTATCGCAAACATACATGCGCATATGTAACAATGCATATTAATGTACCAATAATATATCTGCTCGTCGAAATAATAATAGTCGACAGGATATGCAAATTTTCCGAGTTCGGTGCCGTTCTTCAGCATGACGTCGATGATCTTTGGTATCATCGGTTGAATTATCGAGAGGGAGGCGCTTGAATAGACTGCGGCTGTAAGCAATAACGACAATCGATAAATCTTTTAAATATTGAACAACATTCCAACCACCTCTTAATATCGTTGATTAACCTGTATACACGATTATTATTTTTTTTCCCTGGTCAGCGTATTCGTGGAGAATGTTAACTTCCCGACACTGAGCCCATACTTGCCAGTTCGTAATAATACGATTTAACAACTTCACTGTCTGTAAATATTGAACAGATATTTATCAATTAAAGATATCGATCAATTGTCTTGCTCTCACCTTCATTATCGTAGCATTGTAATTTGCAAAAAAATATAACTAACCTTCTCCGAATTCCAGATGATACTAAGCCACTTCATAATGCCAACTGTCGCGAAAAGACCTGAGATAACACTCTCAAGAACAGTATTTGAGTCGTCACGATGTCTCACGAAAGCCAATATTAGCGGCAGGAGACCCGTGATGACGATAAACATTGTAACGGCAAAAATGGCACGTTTCGCGCGGGTGTTGCAATCCGGCCATTGCCCGGCAAGCGTCATAAAATGTTTACTTAATCTGTAGTAACGGTGTTCAAATAGATCCATAGCGATTACATCTGCAGGCAACGGTAGCGTTAGCTCTACTACTGCTGTTCCCTGTAAAACGCAATACACCGGCTAGCTTTTTCACACGTACCGTTATTCTCTTCTTAAAATGCATTTTCATTGAATTATGTCAAAGTGTCACGGCGCAATGATGAACGTTTAAATTATCCCACGTCAAAGTTGAGCGACAGCGATACGGGGGCTGTACGGCTTTTGCCGTTCGTACGCGTCATTATCTCATCGCCTATTCAACGTCCCTTCGCGAGTCCTCACAAAGAACTGCAAAAACGGCGGGAGACCATGAGCTCACATGTATATTTCCTAGAAAAATATTATTTTCTCGTAGTAGATTGAAATATAATTTATTTTCAAGGCCAGCCTGAAATGAGGGTGAAAGGGTTCTATTCGGTGTTTCGCGCAGGCGTACTTCAGTGTAGCAGCGATAACGATGCCGAAGGGACGTACGTAGCTGCAAGTAGTTTGCTGGGTTCGATCGCCTGGTCGGCACCTATGGCTTTCTCTATAGTTCTTTCTCTGCAAATGGTGGTTCGAAGCCCACCATAAACTATAAGTCTAGCTCCAGGTCCCGGACTCCAGGACTCTGAAAATAACGTAAATGATCGTTGATTTTCACCGACATGCATGAGTTGACTCTCCAAAAAGTTATTGAACGTGGCCGTATGGTCTTACGCTGCCGTCGCAGACCGGTTTCAACCACAAACAACAACACACACATAGCCACGCCCACAAACAAGCGGCGTCGGTATGTGTGACATACCCACTGTGTCGTGACAACACTTCGATGCCCTTCAATGCGGCGAGCGCGAGGGATGGAAACCTGAAAGGATTGATCGTCGATATCTGTTTGGTCCGCAATGTTAACATTTACACGGTAAGATCAAATTAATTTTAAAAAATTGAACTCGTAATATTTGTAAGAAAATGTCAATTTTCAACTTTTATGAGGAAGCGACATGAAAATGTCGATCTTCAACATTTTTTCAACGTCAATGTCGCGTTTAACTTTTATGGAAAACGGCTGACCGATTCAGTTTCAGCGCAAAAAAATACACCAACGTTACGTTTCACTTTGTCGGATGCTGTACTTGGCGCGTAAAAATACATGCATTTATGCGCTTCTAAATTTTTTTTTTGGCACTGTCGATTTTTACTGAAGAAATCCGAATGAAGATGTTCTTTCTTGTGGAATGCGATACCTTTCATTCCCCTGTAAATTTTGTAGAATATTCGGCAGTGTTGGGTATAAAAGCCTCATGTGTATGAGACGCAAGAAACTGGCTAACGCTAACGCCTGTAACTTGCAGCTTATATTAATTGGACGGGATTGAGAACGCAATAAGATAGACAACAATTGTACGTAAGCTTTGCATACTATTTTTGTCACTGCTGTGCGTTTCCGTACATCGATTATTATTATTATCATAATAATTGTACTATGTACATTGTATAGAAAAATTCGTTGTTAAAATATGAATACGTTTAAAAATAATAAATTATCTTCTTTCATTGTTACTGCCATCTAGGCTAGAATGCTATAAGGTAAAAAAAAAGTTTGATCTTTGTATAATACTATTCTCATTATCGGAGATGCCATCGTTCGTGTTGTTTTCTTCTTTTGTTTGTTTCGTTTCCTTTAATACTATGTATAAATACTTGGAGTGTATTCAGCGTTCGGTGATACGTATGCTCAATTTCTACGTAACTTTTTCGGCCAGTAACGTATCGGTCATGTACGTTATTTTCAGCCTTGAGAATTGCATTTTCTCCGATGGCAAATTTATCGTCCATGCTATCACGCGGATTCCCAGATTGCGCCATTGATTGATAACTCCACTGAAATATCGAAAACACATTTCGTCGTACGAAAATCGTTCGTCGAGATATTCGGATGACGGTCAAAAGCGATTTTACTCACGGACTGACGACGTCCTTGTGTAGTAAAATCGCGGAGATACCGAGCACGTAGTACGTGAATCGTGGCAGTGCCCACTCGTGAACAGAGTCGAGCATACAAGCCAACAAATGCTCGAATGGGTTTGTGAAACGAGGCGGTCCTGGTCCGTCTAGTCCACCGTACGATATCGTTGAAAAGAATTTAGGCCGCCATGCCAAACTGGTGACTATTCTCGGCTCTCTTCTTCTCACCTGGAAAAATTCGGCGACAGTCAGAAATGCGATCGAAGACGTTAATTCTTCGTTGTACGGCCGTTTCGTTTCGTGCGGCTCGCGTATACGTAGTGTTAAATTGTTGATAATTGTTTCGTCGTTAGGTCATTACCATGTAGATGAGAATCGGATGGAAGCTGGATACAACAGCTCTCTCGAAGAGCTCAGGATGCTTCTTGTAAGCGTCCAAAACAACTTGCACGATCTCCAGGCTCTTCTCCTTAATGTCGATAAATATACGCTGTCCGTTGCGCAAACATTCGTCCAGAACGTCGTCAAAGAGCGCTATTCTCTCCACTCCATTGAACTTTTCTCTGTAGTGCAAACAATATAAACATTGTTAACATAATAAGTAATACACAACGTAAATTATTATTATTATTAACAGAAAGTATGTTTTACTTTTTAAATCTGCTACTATATAAATGCTCTTCAAGTATAAATGTATAATTAGATTTCATATTAAAATATATTTATTAACTCCGTTTCAATAGAGTGTGTTACCACATAGTCAATAACCACGAAGATTTGCATTTATATATATAACATAAAGTATATATATAAATATAAAAAATATATATAGAATATAAAATACATATTATATATATATATATATATAAATGGTATATCATATTAAAATATTATAATGTAATAAAGTCCCAGAATTACTCCAAAGCACATTATCTGAATAATTTTTTAGCATCTCTATCTTTTATGATTTCCCTGCAATTCTTTAATTATTTTATGTATCTTTTCTTTTTCGCCTAGTATTGTCTGCCTTCCGGTCAATGTCAATGTTTCAAATAACTTGATGGTGTTTCCCATCGACTTGTAACTGCGCTCAGCCCATTGTCGTTGAAATAAACAAACAAATAATAAGAGTTTGAATAGTCTTGCAAATGATAAAAATGTTGCTTATCGCGCTACCTCAGAGGATGATTCTGGCTGATGTCGAGCTGTCGCAATTGTTCCCAGGTCATCTCTTTGATTCTCCCCGTTTTACCGGTCAGTCTCTCAATGTTATCGTCGTGAAATATTATAGGAATGTTGTCTTTGGTGCAAGCAAGATCGAACTCGACGGCGGTGCAGCCTTTCTCCTTGCTCTGCAAAGATACAAAGTAAAATTAGCGTCCCATCATTTTTGTCGACAATTTCCAATTGTCGTTAATCGTTAGTAGCTGTATGTACACTTTTGTTAGAATAGTCATAAAAAAAAGAATGTAATATCATTAAAATAATTAAAACAGCATCGGAATTTTTTTTTTTTCTTTTTTGGGAAAAAATATATAAAAAATTGTGATAATTAATACGAGTAGCGTATGATTTTACATTTCTGAAAGCCGACAGGCTGTTTTCGGGATAGTCATATCCGCCACCACGGTGGGCCACCACTCGCATGCAATATTGCTTGCCGTTACCCTGGCCATCGCTAGAACTCCCGTCTTTTTCGGCGGCGCAAGGATCGGCGCCTAAAACTCGAAGAACGGTTTTTGCGTCCGCGGGTGGATTCCTCGCGAATCGTAGGGCCAATAAAATCGCCAGACTGCCCCATACTATCCAGGGTACGGAGCGATGGTAAAGAGCGCTCACAAGTGCGAGCCAAATAGTCTGGGCGTATATCCACAGTATAGCGCTGTCGAAAATTTGTCTGAGCAGCGCGAACATCGCGCGAAAAAATGCGTACAAGGTTACGCGTCGGGCTCGATGAGTCAATTTAATTTTTGACGTTAATCTCGTCAGACTCGAGAGAATCCTTTTCGCGGCGATAAAGCTCCGTTCATAATTGATGCTTGTCAGCAGCGGGGTTATAGTTTTGTATTCGCGACGAGTGTTTTCCGCCGATCCATGTAAGTCGGCTCGGGCGTGTCAGAACTCGACGAAACTATGTTCGAGTAAAACGAACGGCAGTGTTAGTTTCATGTACGCGGGATTCGATGCGCTACTAAATACACAACACGATCGACTAATTCTTCTCAATTTCAATTTCAATTACGCTAATCCACACCGATGTGTCACGAATGACCGACTCATGACATTTTAGAGCCACTCGTCGAGAGTCGCGCGTTCTGGAGAATAAGGGCGGGAAACCAACGAAATTTGAATACCCCATGATGTGTCCGTGAGAGAGAACCTGCGATTTGACAGAAAAAGTTCCTAGCTCCGTTCGGAATCTTCGCTCTGACAGTTTTACGCGGTCCTCTCGCACCGAAGTTGTTTTTCTTTTGTTTTATAATCGATTGTACAAGCGTACGATGATAATTGTTTAACGATGGGAGATTTTTTGGCGAACAACAACACCTGCGGACAAAATCTGCTGAAGCTAGTTTCGCGGGGAAACGCTATTATAGCGGAACTTATGCGACTGAAGGAATATGTGCCTCCTGTATTTAGGTTAGAACTTAGCGATATCCTTTTATTTATTGTTAACTCAACGTCGCGAATGTCCGCTACATTTTTTTTTTTTTACGAACTGCTGCGAACTTTCTTTATTTCGACGACCCCAAGGAAACGATTTATTATCCGAAATTTTTTAACTCCAATTTTTATGAATTTCTTTTTTTTTTTGCAGATTGGATTCAAAGAGTCACGTACAAAAGTATGGCGCGATTATATTGGATTTTGCTTACTTCACTGCTGCAGACAGTTCCGAACAAAAAATTGAGAATGACGCGGTAACGTAATTCCATAAAATGAGTCATTTATTTATTTAGATGATACTATTAAGTAATTGCTTATTGACGTTCCAGACACTGCAGGACATCAACGAAAGCCTGAGAGAAAATTATGCCGACGTGCTGACACAATTTTATCTGGCCTTTGAGAGTATTCACAGATACGTGACGGAACTTAATGCCTACGTCGATGAGTTGGACGACGGATTTTATATTCAACAGTCCGTTGAGACTGTGATGCTCAATGAAGAGGGAAAGCAGCTTGTGGTATGATGCAAACATCTACAACGCAGTTGTTATTTTTATTATATATAAAAAGGTGCAAAGTAATTTTCATGGCTTCCTTATTTATTACAATTTTACGCACAGCTTTCTCTATGAGAAAGTTTGTTGATCGATTTTGGCTTTATCATGGAAGAAGCTATGCCCAAAATTGTTAAAAAATGAGACAGCCATGTGCTAATTTTTTGTAACATAAAAAACATTTCTGCATCTCGTATAATTAAAACCAAAAAAATTTATTGCCAAAGTTATTGCAGTAAATTGCAAACTGAAATTTGTAGATTTCGTTTCGTTTTGGTTTTAAGGTAATTTTTAATGTATTCTTCACTGTAGATCACAAAACTATAACTTATTTTACTCTTAGAGTGATCATTAATTTAAAACATAATTCGCAACTAATTTTTCAAACTTTCAAATCCCAATAAAATTTAAACTCTTAAATTAATTGAAAAATCACATTTCTCGACGTTTTACACTATTTTAAATACTGTAACATAAAAATCTCAAAAACGGAATTTTTTAACGAAAACATAGCTTCTTGTATGAGGAAACAAAATCTATATAAGTAAAGATCTATATAAAGATTTATAAACAGTTATTCATACGTTCTATTACATTCTTGAATACAGTTCTGCTTTGTTCGGCGAAATTCAGAAATATTCGTGATGTATCCAAATGCATACGCAGCCGGAATAGACGTTCTTATATACCAGTCTGCTTTCAGTTCAGGGTTTAATTTTGACACAAATCTTCGCACGAAAGTCACAATAGAACGAACCCAGTGAATATGAAATGTTCAATTTAACTGAGATATTGTTACAAACGTTTAAGTCTCCGGGAACGTGGCGGTTCCTACATACGAGTAGGAATGGTGAAGAGTAGTCAATACTAAGTTGATGGGGTCCCACTTGTTCGTTGGCGTCTTCTTTCTTTTATGTGTATATTTATATTTTATTACATTTTTTCTCGAGAAATGTTAGTGTTATGTATTATGTGTATGCTCAAATATTACATGGTGTTTTCGATTCACCACTTGCGATTTTGGTATAAAAGCCTTGTTCCGTCAAATAAATTACAATCAGAATTACAATTTCAAAATCTGCTCTGATAAGCGTTCTTTTGTTATCACAACTTTCTATAGGATTTTATTGGATTCAATTCTATTAGGAATGAAAGAACTAAGTAATTATAAGACACATCTGTATTTGAATACCGGCCAAGGAGAAATCCGTAAATAAACACATCAATAAACGAAACGAAAGGAATAAAATGTATTCCGCGGAAAGAATCGGATGTATTGTTGGCAATTTTAAAAAATCCACAAGCAGTGGACAGTCACAAATAAAAGTACCCATAGCTGAGCACATCTGCATTCAAGAACGCACCCTATTATTCGTATGATAATGCTTGATCCTTCAATCTTGCGATAATGTATATGACAGTGAATGAAATGTAAATACCGATCAATTACAAGTTGTTCATTTGAATTTTCAGTGCGAAGCTGTATATTTGTATGGAGTAATGCTTCTCGTCGTCGACCATCAGTTTGAGGGTCAAATCCGCGAGCGACTCCTCGTGTCGTATTACCGATACAACGCTCAACGTTCGTCACTGACACGGGTCGAGGATGTTTGCCGGCTTCTTCGTTCGACCGGACTCTCAAAGTCGTCGACTAAACGGCCCGCCAATTATCCCGAAGAATATTTCAAGTAGTGATCCATACTCGCGTTGCTCGTCCGCACGACGATTCCCCGATGCACGATAATTTTTTTGTAATTCGTTGTGTATTATTTTTTTCCAGGAGAATTCCACTGAAGGCTTCGCTGATCGAGCTCGTAATCGGCCGACTTAGATCGGACGAGTTGTACAATCAGAGTCTAGCGTTTCCGCATCCGGAACACCGAAGCATAGCCTCGGCAAATCAGGCTGCTATGCTCGTTGTAATTTTGTCGTTTCAGCCGACCGTCCTTCACGCCCAAGCGGCAATAATGCGCGAAATTGTCGATAGATTTTTTCCCGACAATTGGATAATCAGCATTTACATGGGGATATTGATAAACCTGCAAGACTGGTGGCTTCCTTACAAAGCCGCGAGAATCGCTCTCAACAATACACTGGAGAGTTCGAACGTAAAGCGAATCGCTCAAACTTACGGCCAAAGAATTAAAGTCAGTAATTTCACGACCGTGCGACGTTGATGAAAGAACCAATTGTAATTTTGCGTTTAAAGCCCGATTGCTTTGCAGAAACAAATAGCCGAGACGGAAAAATTACAATTAGCGGTGACATTGAACGAGCATGAGATACAGTCGATAGTGAAATTGATAAGGGAATGCAACGTGTCGTTGCACTGGATTCTATTGCACACCGCGACGACGACCATTCTGACCGAAGAGTCGAAACGTTCGCGCACCCTCCGGCAACAAGTGATTAACGAGAGTAAATACACGGCTGACGATTGCCTTCGTTTGTTGCTCAGCACAGCGCAGATCGAGCACGATCTGAAAAGTATGTATAAACAGGTAAGATTTTTTTAAAGTTTACTACTGTTACTACTGCCGTATACAGAAGTAACTACGCTACGCCTACACCGCCCTCATTCCCCCACCCACCAGCCAAGCAGAAGACGTAATAGGGATACTCCGGAGAAAATCGCATGGCGGCGTAGTTTATCTACAACCTATGGCCTTGAACTGATACTAACGCGATTTCAGGGTAATTGGTTGGCGTGGAAAGAGAAGTGGTTTTAATGGGTGCGGTTCCTCGCGGAGCAGCCCCATACTATCATTACTGATGTTCGTAAAAGCATTTCCACCTCCTAATAAAACAGCCAAAAAACTACTGTATGAAGTAGTAAATACGTTACATATGGTAGTAACTTCGTTACTGCTACCGCATGCAGTAGTAACTACGTACTCCTACTGTATACAGTAATAATTTCTTCACTCCTACTGTATACGGTAATAACTTTTTTTATTCCTACTGTATACAGCAGTAACTACGGTAGTATTATTGTGTACAGCAGTAACTACAGTATTATTACTGTATACATCGTAAAGACGTTATTCCTACTGCATATAATACCAACGACGTTACTCCTACCGGATACCGTAGTAAAGACGTTACTGCTACTGCATACAGTAGCAACTATGTTACTCCTGTTGTACAGTAGTAAGTACTTTACCAGTATTGTATACTTACAATAGGGTAATAACGTTTCTGCCTTCAGTTACTAAACGACAAAGAATCGAAGTGGATCGAGAACAAGGATACTTGTGTTCAGCGTTTGTCTCACCTCGCCGAGGTATTCAGCGGCGACAAGTTTCTCGACGGTGTCGAGACGAATGAGCGTCTCAAGACGTGGTTCAAAGAGACAAGCGTTCACGTCAGTACGCTGCAACAAGAGGATGCCAGAATAATCGCAGCACTCGTGCAAGCGCTGGAAGAAGTTCAAGGTATAAGTAGTGACACCGCGATGTATGTGCCCGTGCATAATAATCATTTTAAATATCAAATTTAGTTTAGAGTTTCAGTGACTTTTGCGTCTTCTCGAACAATAAATTGCAGATTATCATCAACTGGAAAATAACTTGCAAATATCGAGTTACCTGACGGACACCCGGGAGATTCTGCACAGTATGTTGCGAACCGGAAGCATAACCGAAGACACGATAATCGCTCTGAACATCGTGACGGATTGTTGCTACGCCTGGAACACAATGGAATCTTTCGTCGGTATAATACAATCACGGATAAAAGATAATCCACCGACCGTTATTAAGTTGAAAGCACTTTTCCTGAAGGTTCGTTTTACTTAGATTAATAACGTTCCGAACGAAATAAGCTTGAACGCCCTTAACGCCTTCATTGCAGATGGCCTCTGCTCTGGAAACTCCTTTGCTGAGAGTCAATCAGGCCCGCAGCAACGATCTATCATCCGTATCACAATATTATTCGCGTGGGCTGGAGAGCTACGCACGCCGCGTGCTACAAATAATTCCCGAAACTGTTTTCGGTCTTCTCGCACAAATTGTTCATCTTGAAACGATTGTGTTCAAAGAGATACCGACCAATCTGCACAAAGACAAGCTGAAGGACTACGCCCAGCTGGACGAGCGATTGCAGGTAAAAAAGACTACGGTGATATATATATATATGTGCTTTTATCGACGATGTTACATGAATCTGTCTATTGTCTCAATAGATGGCCAAGCTTACGTACGAAGTCTCTGTATTCACAAAGGGAGTTCTGTCTTTGAGAAGCGTTTCCCTCGGGGTGTTGAGGGTCGATTCTCATCGATTGTTGGAGGACGGCATACGACAAGAGCTCGTCAAGAAAGTTACGGTCACGTTGCACACCGGACTCGCTTTCGATCCTAAATCCAAAGTAAATTATACTTTATTTTTTTATTTACCTTCAAGGCAACCAGTTCAAAGAAGCAACGATGTTTGTTGTTACGTCTCAGCACTCAGCACGCGCGAGACACTGAAAAAAATTGAAAGTTTGAATACTGAGATTCGAAATAAAAATCAACGATATGAACTTGCAGAAATTTGGTATCCACGTCCGATGGCGTGATTTTTATTTGATGGAATTAAACTAATACAATAACGTGATCGGGGGAAGGATCGAGCATAAGAGAATTATTTAGTAAAAATAGTTATTTCAGTTCGAGAAATTAATTGCGGACAAATAATAAACGGGAGGCAGGACGTAATAATCGTTAAACGTGAATGTGTTGTTTTTTTCTTCTCTATTAATAGGTTACTTTAGAAACGAAGTTGAACACACTGGCCACAGTGATGGACGGATATCGCAAATCCTTTCAGTACATTCAGGATTATATAACTATCAATAGCTTGAAGATATGGCACGAAGAGGTAAGCGACATCGCGGGCAAATTGTCTTAGTAAATCTCTTCGTGTTTCTCTTATTGTTTTTATTCATTTTTCTTTCCGTCAGATCACTTACATAATAAATACGGCTCTGGAAGTCGAGTGCAGAGAGTTGACTTGGATACCGGGAAAGTCCTGGAAATTTTCGATTTACGAAGACAAAATCGACAACGCGATGCCCACCGAGACGAATTCAGGGACTTTCATGGGTCGCCTCGCTCGGGAACTTATCCGCGTCACAGACCCGAGGTCGGTGTTTTCAAAGAGAGTAAAAGAATTAAAAAAGAACAATCGATGACAAAATTGAAATTGAAAAACAAACGCTTTCAGAACGACCGTTTACATAGAGCATTCGTTATCCTGGTACGACCTCAAAACGCAGAGCGAAGTATTGAATCACAAAGTGTTTTCGATGATGCTGAAGGCAATGGGAACGCCAGGTCTGGCCGGTCTCGACAAATTAATATCCTACTACATATCAGTCGAGCTGAACGATCTGATCGGTTACATCGAGAAGGGTGTTCGCGACAAGAGTTGGCTGACGATGCTGGACGAATGCAGATCTATAATACAGAATCGAGATTACAACTTGGGCTTCACGAATAATCCGGGCAAACTGTACTCGACGGTGTCAAATCTGGGCCACAAAATTTGGCCGTCAATGTTCGATTTCGTGATGAAAATCGGTCACTTTCAATTGCTGAGAAACCAAATCGCCTACGAATTGAATACGGTCTGCAAATTCGAGGCGAAGCACATGGAGGCTGCCCTGCGAACATTGAACGTGTATGTGTATCATAAAATGATTTGCCTTATTTTTACTGTATGCATCACAGAATTTTTGTTTTTTTACCGTACACAATATTGATCGGCAGTGCGGTACTCTCGGAACTACGAAAAAAACCTACGGAGGTGCCAACGAGCCGGGATGAGACGGATCTTCTGAGGGAGCTGAGCGTGAGGCTCGACTGGGCGGGCATCAGCGATCCATTGAACAAGGTGTACGTCAAACCACCGAACATCAACGATATCCCACTCGTTCTTTTTCTATTGAGCGTCTCGTGTCTTCACAAAATGCACTACTGCAAAAACACCGGTATGTAAAAAAACAAAAGCTTGTTTATATTTCATTGTGCAACCCATTGATCGATTTGATCGTATTTCCATAACAAAATTGATTTTCCGCCCGCACTGCATGAGGGTTTTTCACTTCATGCAATGACTCGGCTGTCGCATATCCGAAGACCAGACTAATAACATTAAGAGCGTGGGTCGGGAGATGGTTTTCGCGAAAGCCTTCCGTTTCGATGTACTCTATTCCTGGATCTATTCTGATTAGCATAAAACTACTTGAGCGTTCGATTCAATTTCGCGACGGATCGGCACGGGATGGAATGGCTCTCGGTGAGCTACTTTATACACGATCCGAGGAGTGAAATAAGATTTCTTTTCAGAGATTTCGATTTTACCGCGGCTCGTGCGCCTTCTTCCAATACGTCTGACGATATTCCGCTATCTATACAAAAATCTATGTTCAGAAAAAAATAAATATGCGGAAATGCCGAAAGGTATTTTTAGTAGTTACATTAGCTCTGCGATTGGCTCGAGGTCGAAACCGGAAGCTATTTGTGTCGGACTTTGTTCGGGCCGTAAACTGAAATAAAAATTATTTCCATCGGCAATGATCAATACTTACTTTAGACCGAATTCGTATTCAGCGCGACAAAATACCATTTATTATGTGGACCAGAAAATTTTTCAGGACCCTTCGATTTGACGAAACAAAAATTGCAAGACTACCTTTATCGTCATTTTTTCGCATTTTTCATCGCCCTTTAACGGCGCGAAAATTATACCTCATGTATTTTTCCTGTAGACCACGATAATTACCTGGGTTTTCCCGTAATTCCCTCGAGAAGCGGAGATATTGCTGTTTGAAAATACCGACAATCGCTACCTTTGCTAAAATGGGTCTAGGAATAAATTTTTGTCGCCCAGAGTTTTAAGCCTACAATCGATATAGTGTCTCATTTTTCAACCGGAAGTACCGTATTTCCAGGATAATGTCACTTCCGGTCGAAAACTACGATTTCCAAACTGCATGTGACAAATTTATGGCATGAAATTACTTTGGGTTGAAAAGTGAGTTTTCAAACCAGAATTGATGTATTTCTGGTTGAAAAATTAGTACATTTGCATGCGAAAAATGAGTTTTCTGGACGGCAAGTGACGTATTTCTGGTTGAAAAATTAGTGCAGTTGCCAACGCTGATAGTGCACAGCGCTGTTGTGCGCTGTACAACAGCGCTAGGAAGACATAGAATGATCAGGGCCTGGTGACCCGTAGGCGGATCTCTTGGTCCTGGATTTTTGATAATTGGGACAAACAACAAACAACTTTCCAAAACATATACAAGATTTTACTCCCAGCTTAATGTTCTCTAAGAAAATCCGGGTCAAATGTAAAAAGAATAGTATTTTCGGCACTGCTTATTTACAAAACATTTCGGAGCGCACGAGGCTCGCTGAGACTGCTAGAAAAGAAACATTAGAGCTTTGCAAAAGCTCTAACCGGAACCGGCAGTCCTAAGTACCTGCTGCACGCAGTGGTTTACTCCGGATTCTCAGGCTCGAGCCCTAGAACTGTACTCATATGCTCATGCATATGTGCATATGATGTATGCAGTTATGCACACCTGGCACATTTACATCTCTACCACTCACAACTCTTCCAGATATCTCTACCAAAATCTCTATCAGAACGTAAAGAAACTTTACCCAAATCAAAATAAAACTCTACCAAACTTGAAATAAAACTCTAGCAGACTTGCAAATAAAACTCCTCCAGACTTAAAATAAAATTCTACCGGAATACAAGGCTACCGTCTAGCCTTGTATTTCAGTAAAGTTTTATTTGAAATTCCGGTAGAGTTTTATTTGAAGTCCGATGGGGTTTTATTTAAAGTCTGGTAGAGTCTTATTTTGATTCTGGTAGAGTTTTTAAAAACTTTCTAGTATAGATTTTGGTACAGTTCTAATACAGTAGAGTTGTAATATGGTGGAGATGTTTTGTGGTAGAGTTGTTAGAGCTGTATTTTTGGTAGAGATATTATGCGATAGAGCTGCGAGTGGTAGAAATGTATTTATATATATGGCGGATGCTCTGAATTTTTGGCCAACTCCAACGAAAATAATCGAAAATATATTATATCATTGTAGCCAGTCTATTGAGCAAGAAGACGCAAGATCCTGTCGACGCGGTGATTTTTACCATTGGAATCCAAACGGTGCTACGTCAATTTTCAACGTCAGTTTTCAACAGCTACATAGCTCACCTTTCCAAATACATATTGTCCTTCGTCTCCGCCGACAGGTATCCAAAAAAAAATAAAAATGCCATACGTACGCAAGCTCCGGGCCGCCAGCGGTGCAATCGATTTATAATTCTACGTTTTATCATTCCAGCGGAAAAATCAGCAGCGAGTGGGAATTCGAAGGAGTAACGGGACTGCACTATCTTCAGCTGCTGGCAAAATACTCCGGCCTATCGAAATCCGTCATACTCGAGAACATTCCCGTCATCGTGCTCGATCAGTACAAGAAGATGATCAAATAATCAATTTAAAAAATCAACGTTATATATGTCGTTACAAAAAAAAATGTTACTTCGAATTTAGAGCCAAAAAAGTGTTACATTTGCATTATTATCGCAGTAATAATTTTGTTTGTTTGTTCTCGAGCGACATTTTGTTAATGCCCTGTGTGGCAATAAATAAAAAAAAAAAAATGTAAAACACGCCACGCCTACTTGAATCGCATTCGTCGGGTTTCATTTAAATAGCAAACGATAATGTCAGATAGTTGTTGCGAGGGTTGAGCAACTGGTAGTCGAGTTATAGCCAAGTATCTGCGCGTAGGATACACAGGTCGAAATAGCGTGCGATCGGGGTTCTCCCAAGTGCCAGAGGCGCATCCGAACCGCCCCGACTACACTGGCACGGTCACTTTCAATTAGCGATAAGTAGTGTGTCGCGTACGGGAAGGTTTCACGATAGAGTAAGCGGAGTGCCGCGCGAGTGCCGCGTCGACTGCTGTTCGCCTGCTCGCTTACTCGCCCCGACTATACAGCGCGGGCATTAAGGGAGCCGGAGTTGTCGGTGCTATGGGGTATGTACTTCGCGCTACGTGGTGGTTCACCTATATGTATATGTATATTCTCGTAGCGAAATTTCGTACGCATCGACACGGCGGCTTCGCGGCGGCAAATGCGCAACGGCGGCAGTGGGCTCTCACGTACAAAAAGGGACGCCGATTGCATCGCCTACTCAGTTGACAAGTTCAGATTCGGCAGACTAAAACTATCACACTTACCTGGAAGACTTTAAAGCGTCGCCGTCATCCTCCTTTGGACCGGATCGCTCCACTTCGTCAGTCGATCTTCTTCTTCTTTTTCTTCTTCTTGCCCTTCTTCTTTTTTCTTTTTAATTCGATACAAACTTCTTCTTTGGGATTCTGTTCTGTTCTTAAGTCTGCCGTTTCTACCTCGTGCAATAACGATTAAGATCGACTATGAAGACGTGTCGTAAGAACTCTCGCTTCATACGGGTGAGTAAGACCAAGTGTGATTAATTTATATTTGTGTATTTAAAAAAAATTTATTTTCGTAATGTTTGTCGCGTTGTACATTGCGTAGCTTGTGTAGAGCTTGGACCGAAGAGGGTGTGGATTTTTCGTTGTATTACTTCTTGTGCTAATGTTGCTACTAAGTGTAAAGCGCTCCGCGTAATTAAATCGAGGTGTGCCGCACGAAACACGCGTTCGCTACCGAAACAGTTTGTCCAGTAGTGTCCGCACGGGGCTCGCTGCTTCGTCGGCTATCGGAGCAGAAACTCGTCTATGAATATCGCTAGCTAATATGATATCGACACTTGTAAGATTTTTTGTTGTTGTTTATTATCGGTTTCGAGAACATTAGTAAATTTGCTGTCGAAAAGTGTATCGAATCTGCGGACCAAAAGTTCATGAAACGGTCATTTATCTCGTATCATTGATGGATGTGCGGATGAAAATCAATAAACCGTTCGGTAAATTCAGTGTCCGGGTTGGGGATTGATATACGCTGTTATGTTACGAGAGACGAACCAACATTCGTGACATTTGTAATACCCATCTCGAAAAATTAAGCCCGTACGCGCCACTTTTCATACAGAAATGTTTATTAAATTCCAATGCGGGATATTGAATTCACAGGACAACTGTTCGTTAATTTGTAGTCGACCGCGTTACCGCTAGATGGCAAGCGGACTTACCGTTTCTCGCACAAGAAATGTCGCGGGTGAAGGTATAAAACGGGTTCATTAATTCTAAAGCTTTTTTTTTTCGTCTGGTGGTAGCGTCGCGGATCCAGCAGATTAATGTGTGGTTAACATACGAAAGCGAAAATTGTCAACTACCGGGCTTTCTCGTGGGTGTTGCATTGCGACTAAACTAAAGTTAGAGAACGAAAAATGTACAAACTCCAAATTTTTACGCTATTTGTTTTAATTATGTTCTGATAGACGTTGGCAATATTCCGTAAAATTAAATGAAAAAACTTCGTGTACTTGTCCATTAGATACTCGAGAGTTTTTTTTGTTTATTTTACAACTTTTTGCAAAGACCGTAATATCTCCCGAAATCTGCATGGCTCAAGTCGCACATCATGCATGGTATTTGTTGTGGTTTAAATTTCGTTAAATGTACTTCGATGCAAGAAGCCTGGGGAGCGCGTCACAATACAATAGAACCTCGATTATCCGAATCAATTGGGGTCGAGCCTAAGTCAAATTAACGTTTATTCGGATAATAAAAATATGAAGCCGAAAAATAACATACTTAAGTGGGACATCAAACAGCGAGTTAACTCTTTGAAGCACGGTGTATCACGATCGTGATAAACACTTAAGCGATAAAGCTCTTTAAATTAAAAAAAATTCATCAATAACCAACAGATGTATTTGAGACTATACATATTAAAAAAAAAATGTATGCTTGAAAGGGTTAACGGTTGTGCCGGGCTCGCTTTGAAAAATGTACATTGTTTTTTTTTCCACTGTAAGAACATTATACTTCCGCTTAATGGTTGAAGTATCGTTTGTCGATGCCACCGCGAACTCAATTACAAAACTATTATTTAATCGTAAGTTCATTTTTTACATGCACGGATATGAATATCTCTGCGCGTCGCCAATAACTAATGAGTACTGTACGAAAAACCGACCGCGCAAGCGGTATAATTCCTCACCGAAAGGAATTACTGAAAACGACTGAATAATACTACTAGTAGTACTCAGTAATTAACTACCAATAAACTACTGAACTACTGCCCAGTGCTGTATTGGCAGACTACTGAAAACTACTGGAAATCTGGACTAATTAGCTAATGAACATTACTGGCTATTTTGAGTAGTTTTCTATTTTGAGTAGTTGAGTAGTTTACTACCCGAAACTACTAGAAATCTCAAATAGTAAATATATAAATCTTCAAAACTACTATGAATGTCCAGTAGTTAAATACCCAAAACTACTGTGAATGTCCAGTAGTGAACTATACTGGAAATTCCCGCAGTTTCCAGTTGTTCACTAGTCTGCACTGATTGTACTTTACAGTAGTTTTACTTATAAGTAGTAATTACTGATGCATGAACCACAGCCTCCTCAGTGACAACTACTGACTGTTGAGGAGGAACTAGTAAGAAGTATTAACTACATGTTTAGTAAAAACTGAAATGCCAGTAATAACTGCCAAACCTCCAGTAGTCACTATTGGACGCACAGTAGTTTCTTTTCGATGCGGGAACACACAGAGGCGCGAAACAAAGTTGATCGCGTTTGCAACGAAATATCCCTTGACGATGAAATTACATCAAAGTTTTGCACCATGCATGGAACAATAAAAATACGGATCGACAAAGTCGCAGTTTGGATGATGGCGGGTTCGGCTATCGAAATTTCGGATCGAATCGAGGTTCTACTCTAAATCTATCAAAGAAGTTCCACAACCAATTCAAAGAATTCTTGAGACAATCGTGAAATTCTACAAACCTATTGTATTGCATTGTAAATCTGTTGTTTACAAGTGTGTTAATTCTCCCGATGAATATAATATTTTCTCGCTCACTTCTTCGATGAATGCCCAACGTCGCTTATAATTTTCTGTGTAAATGACCTATGAACAAAGAGAATTATGAAGTTTCGGATAATCGAGGTTCTAATCGCAGTAGTTACCCAACCGAATTCAAAGAGTCCCTGAAACAATCGTGACATTCTACAAACTATTGTATTTTATTTCTTTACAATTATGGCAATTCTCACGATGAATGCAATATTTTCTCGGGCAACAGTTCATTGAATGCCCACGTAGTTTATAATGTTCCTGTGTAAATGACTTATGAACAAAGAATGTATCGCGTCTCTTACGAACAAAGAGTCACGTTGTGCCCAGTCTCGGCAGGTGCCGTAATGCATCAACCTTTGTCCGCGACGTCTATTGCAGGGACTCTGACTAGAGCAAAATTAATTTTAGGTAATTGTACGCTTCGGAGTATTGATACTTGTAGCCATGGTCGGACTTGGCCTAGCTGCGGAAAGTGTCACGAACAGTCGAGATTACTCTACCGTCTCGAAGCCGCGCTCAAAACCCCGAGAAATTCGTGGGTTCAAGCCGCAGTATCTATCTTCGGCGATCGGCTTCGGCAAACGTACGAGCGACTTCGAATCATCAAATGCATACGGACGACAGTCGACGATGCTCCTGCCCGTTAAGGACGACTCTCAGCGGTTCGTTATCGAAATATATCGACCTATATTTATTTATATCAAAACTTATATAAATTAAAAACAATATATATATATATATATATATCAAAAGATATATTATGGGGCATTTTCACCCTTTCGACCTGGGTTCAACCCTTCACATCTTGGATTCGGCCGGCGATTTTTTATACTACCGAACTAACTCTCAACAGCCCTCGGATTTTTTAATTAGATTGAAAAAAAAAAATGTTTGTAATTATTTTATGATATTCAGAATTATTTATGATTCTGAATAATCTTGTGTCATGTATTTAAAAATTTTACATTTGAGCCGGAGTGTGCCGACGTTACCATCTATTTTTCTCTTTCTATATATATATATATATATTTTTTTTTTCGAAAAAGACAGTGAAATAATTAGAAGAAAAAAATTTCAACAAAAAAATTTCAATTTCTGAGAATTTCTTCAGATTTTTCCGATGAGCTTTCCTTTTACTTAAAAAAAAAAAAAATTAAAACCGTTTTTTAAATTCGACCTGGGTTCAACCCTTCACATCTTGGATTCGGCCGGCGATTTTTTTATACTACCGAACTAACTCTCAACAGCCCTCGGATTTTTTAATTAGATTAAAAAAAAAATGTTTGTAATTATTTTATGATATTCAGAATGATTTATGATTCTGAATAATCTTGTGTCATGTATTTAAAAATTTTAGATTTGAGCCGGAGTGTGCCGACGTTACCATCTATTTTTCTCTTTCTATATATATATATAATATATATATAATATATAAATAATATTCTATATATCTCGGATGTTACCTAATACCCGTAAAGGGGAGCGGGTAACTCGGTTGAGCGCCAACCGAGCGCGTCTCCAGGTGGCGGATAGGAGGGACCAGGGCTCGGGGATCTTCGCAGTCTGGGGGACCGGGCGCATTACGACCGGTAACCGAGGCGGGAGATCTCAAGGGTACTGGCCTGCGGGTGCTATAGGGAACCGGGTCGGGGTGAAAGCCGACCGGGAGAACAAAAGCCCTGCCGCGGACCAACTTCCCGAATCCCAAGGTGTAAGCTCATCGTGCCGACGGGATGCATGGCACTTGGGATGTAGTGTCTATAACGATGCTCTGTGGGTACCAGGCGCCACCCACTTATATTTAAGTCGCCTTGCCTACGCAACAGGCTCTGTGTAGGTCGACCACCCCTTCCTGTTTACTCGTGGGACGAAAATGTCGGAACCACAATTGAAGAATTATTTATCGTATGGTGCCAAGACCTCGCAAGAGGGCCTGGCACTGGAGTTGGCGAACGATCGTCCTGTCGGGACCCAGGGTGCCGGGGGAGCGCAAGCTCAACCGACCCCCGTGGAACCGATGGACACGGGCGCTTGTAAGGAGAGAGGGACAGAGGGCTCAGCGTCAGCCGAGACCTCCGAGCCCTCACAAGAGAAGCGCCGCAAGGCCGGGCGCAGTGGCGCGGCAAGGAGAAGGGCCTGGAAAAGCCGTCAGGCCAATCTAGCCCTCTCCGAGCGGTGCTGCAGCGACCAGCCGGCGGCAGGTGATGGCGGGGCTGAGCCAGTTGGACCTCACGGGACAACTGGCTGCAGCCTGACAGTAGGCGAGGCTACGGTCGGGGAGGGGACAGCAGGACGGGGCCCTAAGCGGACCAGACCGGCAGATCCGACCCCACCGGAGGCTCGCAAAACCGTGAAGAAAAGCAGAGCTCATCCCAAACCGACGAGCTATGTGGACGCGGTTACAGCTGGTAGGAAGATGGCAATCGTACCGTCAGACTACCCTGTGACGGTCCTCAAGCAGGAGGAGGGTGACCTGTTAACACGGGCGCTTCTCGAAGCCATGGACGCCGTACCCTTTGGGCAGGCTCTACCATGTTTCGATGGACACCGATGGGAACAGGGAGCCATGTGGGTGACCTGCGCTGACGACACGGCGAAGGCGTGGCTGAAGGCAGTGGTCCCGACGCTGACACCATGGAAGGACGCCTCGCTCCAGGTTATGGAGAGAGACGGCCTTCCGAAGTTCAAGAAGACCTCTGCGGTGTTCTTTGATACAAAGGAGGGCACCGAGGTGCTCTTTAAGAGGCTGAAGCGCCAGAACCCGGCCCTAAACACCGACATATGGAGGGTTTGGGACCGGCGGGAGGTGAACGGCAACGTTCACTTCGCACTGAGCGTGGACGCCCCATCTATGGAGGCTCTGGCCAGGGCCGGCAATGCTCCCCACTGTGGACTGGGGCGGGCTCGTTTCGGCGATGCCCCGAACAGGACCGGCGGGAGAGACACTGCTGGTACCGGGGCCGGAGCAACAGAGGTCTCAGAACCAAAGTCGGGCCAGGAACAGGCATCCTCTGGCCATGCTGAGCTGGCCGCTGTACCCTCTACAGCGGCCCCAGCAGCCAGGGTAACCAGGACAGGTACCCCTCTATTGAGGGCGCCTGTGCTACCGCCTGTCATGACCATGGCTCCCGCGAAGGCTAATATGCCTAGCGCGGAGAAACATCCGCCTTCTTACTGGAGGAAGGAGCAGGGACCGGCTGCGGGGGGCTCGGGGGTTACAACCCGCGGGAACCCAGCGGTCGGGCGCACTCCGTTCCGACCGGTAAGCAGGAAAGGAACGAGGGGCAGGCCCACGATGGCCAGTATGGCGCTGAAGGCGGGACTGGCGGAGCGGGAGCAAGGCGTCCAGAGGACGCTGGACCTCGCCACGCCAAGGACCCCTGAGCCGCCGACTGCGACTGTCGTGAGCCCAGCGAACTCGGCTGCGAGGGAGGAAAAGCGCGATGGCTGAACATCGGGCTCTCCCTCCCCCGTATCCCCCATCCCACAACCCCCCGACCCCTCGCCCATCCACTTCCCACATCCTTCCCCCTCCCCTTCCCCACTTTGCCGGGAGACAGATCGAACCCGCAACTTCTATAGCTGTGGGTAGTATCAGGTTCTCCCAAATCAATCTGCAACACTGCAAAGCGGCCACGGCCGTTCTAAGTCGGGACCTAGCAGTGGAGCAGACAGACATAGCCCTTATACAGGAACCCTGGGTCAACAGGGGGCTGATTAAGGGTATTGATAGGAGTCTGGGCTCGCTGATCCACGCGGAGGCGGAACTGGGACCGAGGGCCTGCATCTTTATCAACAAGATGCATAGCGCCCTGAAGCTGAACCAGTTTTGCACCAGGGATCTAGCGGCAGCCAGGATTTCGATAAATGTGGAGGACAGGCGGGCCGAGCTAGTAATCTGCTCGGCTTACCTACCTTATGACTCGACGGAACTTCCGCCTACGAATGAACTCGCGGCCCTAGTCGATTACACAAGGGCCAGCGGGCTACAATTAATTGTGGGTTGCGACGCGAACTCACACCACACGGTGTGGGGAAGCTCCAACATCAATCCGAGAGGCGCTGCTCTACTGGAGTACCTCTCTACAACTAGGCTAGAGATACTCAACAGAGGATCCAGGCCAACTTTCATCACCTCGCGCAGACAGGAGGTTTTAGACCTAACCCTGGCTGCACCGGAGGTGGCACGAGGCATACTAGACTGGCGTGTGAGCGAGGAGATAACTCTCTCCGATCACCGCCTGATCAAGTTTAGCTTATTGGGGAATGCAGCACATCGCCCTCCGGATTCTTACAGGAACCCCAAAGCCACCGACTGGACTGCCTACAAGGTAGAGCTGGTCGGGAAGCTTGCGGGGGGTCGTGAGAGACCGGGGTCGAAGGGGGGCATCGAGCGGGAAGTAAGTTTCTTACGGAACGCAATGATCGCCTCCTACGAGGCAGCATGCCCACTCAAAAGTAGTTCCAGCAGGAAGAAGGTGACGTGGTGGAACCGTGACCTAACCCAGGCACGGGCCCACTCCCGGCGACTGCTGAACAAGGCTTTAAAAACAAACACGATCTCTGATTGGGACTCCTATCGAGAGGCTCAACAGGCTTACAAAAAGCTAATCAGAAGATCCAAGACGGCGTCCTGGCGCGATTTCTGCAGTGAGATCGAGGCCCTACCTTTAGTGGCCAGACTTCGCAGAATCTTTGCGTCGGGGCCTTCGACTCGGCTCGACAGTCTCGTTCTCCCAGATGGGAGAACAACGTCTAGCCAGGAGGAGACCCTAGCCCACCTGTTCGAGGTCCACTTCCCGGGATCAGTTCTGGCTGAACCAGGGCGACCCACAGGTACGGCGGACCCACCTTTAGGAGCGGCCGCCCGGGACTGGGTTACGGCAACGAAAGTTGTCACTTCCGCAAGGATCAAATGGGCCATAGATACCTTCGACCGGTACAAAAGCCCTGGTGTAGATGGGATCTTCCCCGCCCTCATGCAGGAGGCTGGGGAGGGCCTCATTAAACATCTTAAACGTATCTATCGCGCTTGCCTTGCGCTATGTTACGTTCCGTTAGCTTGGAGGGAGGTCAGGGTCGTCTTTATTCCCAAACCGGGGAAGGACACCTACGACCGAGCCAAGTCTTTTAGACCCATCAGCTTGACGTCCTTCCTCCTGAAAACGCTGGAAAGACTCGTTGATGGGTACTTGAGAGAAACTGCGCTCGTCGAAAGACCGGTGCACCACTCGCAGCACGCTTACCAGGTGGGCAAATCCGTGGAGACGGCGCTCCACCATACCGTCAGGGTACTGGAAGGGGCCGTGCACACGGGTAAGTCTGTCCTGGGCGTGTTTATTGACATCGAGGGAGCGTTTGATAACACCTCCTTCGTTTCTATTTGCGAAGCGGCCAGAGGATTCGGGGTCGAGGGCTCTGTCATTGACTGGATCCACGGCATGCTTAGCACCAGGTCTGTCACCGCGGGCCTCAGAGAGTCTTCTGCCAGTGCGCTCGTCAAAAAGGGCTGCCCGCAGGGGGGAGTTACCTCTCCCATCCTGTGGGTCATGGTCATTGACGGGCTCCTTGCGGGGCTTGAGAGGCTAGGGGTGTTCGTGGTGGGTTACGCCGACGACGTGGCGATGCTGGTCGTCGGGACCCACCCGGGGGAGATGTCGTGGAAAATGCAGCGAGCATTGGACCACGTTCAAGTATGGTGCACTTCGAAGAGCTTGAGGGTGAACCCGAGCAAAACGGAGATGGTACTATTTACGAATAGAAGGAAACTCAGGGTGAGGCCCCCTTCTATTTTTGGTACAGAGCTTAGCTTCTCTACAGAGGTACGCTACCTTGGCGTTACCCTAGATAGCAAGCTCCTGTGGAGAAGCCACATCGACAGGCAGACCCGGAAGGCCACCTCAACCTTCTGGGCCTGCCGTAGGATGTTTAACTCGACGTGGGGACTCAAACCGGCTGTGGTGAAATGGATTCACACAGCCATCATAGAGCCTCAGGTGACGTATGCGTCGGTAGTCTGGTGGCCTGCGCTGCAGCGGGAAACCAACAAGAAGACGCTAAATAAGGTCTACAGGCTTGCACTGCTGGGGATTACAGGAGCACTACGGACAACTCCTACCCTGGCACTGGGGGCGCTTCTGGACATCGCGCCTCTAGACATCGTGGCTAAGGCCAAGGCGATGGGTGCAGCCGTTCGGCTAAAGTTTGGAGGGAAGTGGAAGAAGGCTAGCAGGGGCCACGCGTCTCTGCTGAATGGCAACAGGGATCTCGAGGAGGTCCTACCCCTAGGCGGGGACCGCGGCCCTAGTAGCTACCATTTCTGCCGTAATTACGCGGTTATTTTCCCGAGCAGGCAAGAGTGGGAGGATAACGGTGTCGGTTTGCTGTCACCGGGGGGACTCGTCTGGTACACGGACGGATCCAAAACCCCGTTGGGGACAGGCGCCGGAGTGTGGTGTGCGGGGCCGAGGACGAGGTTATCCTTGGCACTGGGAACCCGTGCAACTATACTTCAGGCTGAGGTGCTTGCAATCAGAACCTGCGCGGAAGAGATTCTGCTAAGGAACTACGAGGGCAGGCATATTTACATCTGCTGTGACAGCCGTGCGGCGCTCAGGGCCCTCGATTCCATCGAGGTGAAGTCCGAGCTGACTCGCAGCTGTATTGAAGCCCTTTCACGCATTGCCGGCGTTAACAGGGTTAAGCTACTCTGGGTGCCTGGGCACACCGGCATTCAGGGCAACATGGAGGCTGACGGTTTGGCAAGAATGGGCTCCATAGGATCCATATCGGCCATCCCGACGTCGGTACCGGTAGCCCCGGGCGTCATAAAAGAGATCCTGAGGAGGTGGACTGTCGAACAGTTCACTACCCGATGGACCTCGGCGCCAGGGTCTAGACAAGCCAGGGCTCTCTTCACGGGCCCCTCTGAGAGGCTGGGCTCGGAATTGCTAGCCCTCGATAGACAGAGACTGAGGTGGCTAGTAGGCCTGATCACAGGCCACTGGTTCACTGGGCAGCATCTAAAGCGCATGGGGTGGGAGGTGGACTCGCTATGCCGCTTTTGCGGATTAGAAGAGGAAACCTCCCTCCATTTAATAGCGGTGTGCGAGGGACTCGAGGGGACTCGACTGAGAACCCTAGGAGCCCCAGCTTTGGCCGCACTACAGTTAGAGGTGTCGGGCATTGGCGGACTACTCCACTTTGTGGAAGAGGCCGGACCTCCGCCCCAACCTTAGAGGTTCGCGAGCGCCCCGTAAAGGGGCCCGAGTACAATGGTCCAGCAGGACTGAGTGCTCGTGTCGCTCACATAACATAACATATATTCTATATATATATATATATATATATATATATATATGAATTTAAAAAAAAAATTCAATTTCTGAGAATTTTTTCAGATTTTTCCGATGAGCTTTCCTTTTACTTAAAAAAAAAAAATTAAAACCGTTAGAGAAAGTCTTTAAAAAATTCCAAAAAAATCAAAATTTCTCGATCTTTTCGACCCAGTATGAGATGATGGGGAATGCTCCATATATTAAAAAATATATATAAATCAAAATATACGTATACATTACAATATATATAGATTTTTTAATATTTTTAATTTTAATATTTTTTTCTTCTCGCAGTTTTCCGAACGAGTGGTTCATCAAATTTTTGTTGAAAAATCCCGATCTGGCGAGCAGGGTAGAGAGGAAATTGTTGCACGGCGACGAAACCCTGAGACCTTCGGGTACCCGCCGCTTCAGAGAGGACAGCGACGAAGGCACTTACTACTACAAGGAGTAAAAAACTGTAATGCGACAAACTGAGCCTCGTATTTCCCTGGCGAAGATCAAAAGGAATTTTGACCTCGTTGCTCCTCAGACCAGAGAAATATCAGCCTGCCAACTGTTTCGTCGTCGGCCAAATAATGTACTCGCGGATTTGTCATCGAATAAGTAACTGTTACGCAAAATTGTATCCTGAAATGTGTCTATCGAATAAAAATCAATGTCGTCGATGTATTGCATAATCAATGCATTTTTATTTTTATTTTTATTTTTTCGCTTGCTTCCCAGATAGAAAAATGACGGCACGGCGACGAAACGGTGACGGTACCTATGGTACGATTCCCGTTTCACCGGCACGTTTTTCTATCTGGGTTATGCCCTGTCAGAAATCACCGAGGCAAAATGAGGGTAAACCGACGCTCGGTTTCGGACACTTTCCCGAGGGTTTTTGAGCCCAAGCCGACGATAAAAATGTTACCTTTTGATCGTCGGTTCGTCCTCTATTCATCATCGGTCGCATTGAAACCGATGCGATTGAGAACGCACGGCTGCGAACATCGGTTTACTCTCGGTGATCCCTCGGTCACATCGAAACCGACGATTATGAAAAAATGCTGCGATCGTCGGTTTACGCTCGGTGAACCCTCGGTCGCATCGAAACCGATGTGATTGAGAATGCACGGCTGCGAACGTCGGTTTACTCTCGGTGAATCTTTCGTCTGATCGAAACCGATGTTCTAGGTGTACGTCGGTTCACCCTCAGGAACCCTCGGGAAAGGGTCCGAAACCGATGATTCGCGAACCCTCGGTAGTTTCTGATAGGGTGGAAGAAGCTGTTCTCGTAAAAAAAAAAAAAAAAAACATCGAGATTTTAATGTCATAGTACTTAAAATAGTCTAAAATGTCGAGAAACACGATTTTTTGCTGGCGTCCGAATGTACGAATATGTGTGTGTGTATGTGAGACAAACTTGCATCGTTCAAAACGACTATAATTCGGAAACGGCTTTATGTAGCGAGTTAAAATTTGATATACTGGTAGAATGGCCACGTCTCTTCCTTCGGTGCAATTTTCATGAGGATTGTGACTCGGTTAGATATTTTACGCTATTTTGAAATTTTTGAAAAACGTGTGTGTAACTCTAACTTGCGTAAAACAGCGTTCTGAAACTGCATAAAAATATAATACTATGACCAAAGACCTTTAGCATTGAATGTGGCAGACATCTATCCAGACGATCAGATATTATTGAATATTAATTTTACAATGAAAACGATGTAATTCGAGTAAACATGCAGGCGTCGAGGTGAAATTTTACACGGGAATGGACTGTATAATTTTTGATATTGAATATGGCGAAAACGGATCTAATTTGTTTAAATTTTATGGACTTTTGAAATTTTTGAATTTTTTATTTTACGTCCAATACGAGTTTGTCCATGAAATTTCGCTCTAGGAGTGAAATAATTTGAAGGTTTGTCGTCGGTATGGAAGAATACATAAGCCATGGCCTCAAAACGACGAATTATGCAAATTTCAGTTAATCTTGTGAAAATATTTCTCAGGCAATTTGTGTAAAAAAAAAGAATCTCTAATCGGACCATTTCAGTGATTTTCAGAGATATTCCGAAATTTTTCTCTGAGCTTCTCCGCTATTTGCTAAATATCTTCACCATTTTCTCGAAACACGCTCCAGCAGTAATTTCCAAAAAATTATGGAAAACTCTGATGTTTTTCTGATAAAGTATGGTGAGAAAAAACACACAAGTTGTCTCCAAGATCTACTCATTATTTTACTCGTATCAAGAGTAGGCATTTAAAAAAAAAACTTTATTTTTCATTGGTTCAGAGAATTTCAAAGAAATGATGAGTCCTCTCTAAAATCTATTAATTCTGTTACTCGCTGTGAACCAGCAAAAATATCTGTTTTCCAGATAATTCCTCTTGAATATTAAAAAAAAATTATTAGCCAGAGAAAGACTACAAAGTTCATAGGCATTGAGAAAAGTCAGCGGAGAAAATCAGAGATTTTCAAAGCAATCAGGAATATTTAGATTCAGAAAGATCTTTGACTATCTCTGAAAAGTGCGAAAGCTGAAAAATTTAGATGACTTTTCAGAGAAATTTCTGCTAAAATATCCGATACTTGTAGAAAAATTTTCAGACATATTCAGAGATATATTTTCATCAGGGAAGCGATATTTTTGGTAACTTTTGACCGTTTCAATTTTCTGAGATGTACACAATTTTTTATGTTTTTTGTGTTACGAAAAAGGTGCCCTAACGGAACTGGTGCAATCACAGATTCGGAGTTGCATCGCAGTCGCAGTCGCACTAGGGCTGTTTAGACATCCACCTGTGAGTTGCACGATCATAACGAGACTCCCAGTATGCTGAAATGAGACCGATCACTTTGCGCAAACTTTCACCCTTTATGCAACTCTTATTTGATGGACTCGAGCGATCCGCATGCAACTACAAGTCAAATAAATAAGTCTATACAATACTTACAAAGGTCACAGGAAAGAGCACGTTAAAATAAATGTTATATGCGAGTCCAGAGCAAGTAAAAATCTTGAACATTGTGCATTAGTTTAGTTGTTGTCTGTCGAACGCCACCTCAGTTCCATTAGGGTGCAAATTTGCGCACGACTTCCTCATTTATTACAATTTGCGCATAGCTTCTTCTGTGAGGAGGCCAAAATCGATCAACGAGCTTTCTCATGGAGAAGATATGCTGACAACGCTATGGAATCCCTTGGGGCTAAAAATTTTTGAAAGAATACCTCGATTAAAAAAACAAGAACAAAAAACTCCTAGTATATCATCAGTATATTGTTCGATATATATATATTTTGTTTCTTTTTTAATTTATCTATATACACAGGTTGCTTCACTTTTCGAAATAGACGATTTAATTCAACGATATTTATCAGATATTAATAATTATATATTAATAACGTTCGGGTTCACACTTACCCAGCAGAGTTCACATCGAGAAAGAAGATTGCGGGTCGTACGCGTCAGCAATCTACTTGCAAGCACATATATTCAATTTTTGTTTTTTTTTTTTGTTACCAAAGTAGCGTTACATTACTGAACAACTAATGTTACAGATGTCGAAAGAACCGCGAATCGAGCAGCGGTGCTCGCATCTTTCGGCTTCGAACTTACTCAGAGAGATGTAAAGATTGTTCTCATTGCAATTTCGATCGACTTTGTTCTTTTTTTTTTTTTATTTTTAGTTTTTTTTTCTCCATCTTGTGTAAAAAATATTGACGGATCGCGCATAGTTGCAGTTGTACGTTACGTTATTCAGTCACGTTTCGGCGAGATGGTCTGATATATATATATATATTTTTTTTATATATATCATTTTTGCGTCGAATCGGTGACGATTGCCAAGTTGCGTATCAGATTTTGGATTTTTTTTTTTTCATGGGCGCGAATAACATTGGTGTAAGTATCCGTAACTTATTAATAGTATTACAGTATCGTAGTTGATTATGCCGTTGGACATTGATGAGAGATTTGATCGATCGTGAATTTTACACGTAAGTATATATATCGTATATGCGTCGAAGCTATGTATGAATTTTGGGATTTTCATCGAAAAAAAAAAGAAAAAGAAGAAAATATCAACTCAAATAAAATGCATCGTCCTCTTACCTGCGATAAAAATTGTCCGGTACATTTATATATAATCCCGGCAAAAAGCATCTAGAGATAAGGAGGCGCGACTCTGTATCACAGAAATGCAAATTCGCTCTTTTTGTTTCGTTTGTTTTTTTTTTTTTTAAATCACCCTTAAGTTTCGCAATAGCCGGCCAGCAGTTTGTTCGTTAATATAATTTTTTTTTTTTTAATCTCTTTCATTCGTTGAGCACAAGCAGTTCGTATATAGTTTTACAATATAATATCCGAAGATTGTATTATTTTTTGTTTTCTTTTTTCATTTAGTACAACTCGAGATGAAATGCTTGGATGCACAAGGCACATTATGTTAGGCATATTATACGTAATTAAACTCTCAAAAGTTCATCGTAACATCGAAAGAAAATAGTTATAGCGCGATATATAGTATGTACGTGTATGTTTGTCTCTGTGCGTCTGTGGTGTTTTAGTGTGTTTTCATTATAATTATTGTAACTGGCGCATGAAAACAGTCATACAGATCGATATTATCTCACTAAAGCCGTATGTATTTGCCTAATAGTATAGTATCGCATATACATATACGTATCACAACGGCACTCCTTATCTCTAGTCCGTTCTACTTTGGTTGAACCTCCCATCTCAAAGCGATCCTTATTTCTTTTTTCCTCTCCTCCTTCTATGTAATACCTTCTTTTAATTTTAGGCTCGTTTACCATATATATATATATATAGCTCTGTATAACACGAATCTAACCGAGATACACGCTCTAGCATATCCGCTCAAAAATAAATGTAAAAAAAAGAATCTCTACTGTCAGTCTACACAACGAATTTTAGTGATTTTTTAATCTAATATATATATATTTATATATAAACAATACAAGATACACCGAACGTTTTCGTGTACTAAAATCGGAAATACCGCAGGTCGTTCTATGGGGCAGGGCTGTCATTACTCTGGTTCGGGCATGCATCGCTAAAAATTGTATCTGTAATCGTTCTCTATGGACAAGTCTACTAAATCTTTTTTTTTCTTTTCTTTTTTTTTAAACGAATATCCAGTGTACTTTACATACACGCACACACACACACGGTAAATAGAGAATGACTACGACATTAATTGAAAGCCTGTTTCCTATGGAATTATAACTCCTCGACTACAGAGATCTCAACGGTGTCGTCGCTAACTCTATATACGAAAAAACTGTAACTCGGAACGATCGTGGGCTACGAGGAGGTTCGATGAGCTTCCTGGGAAAGACGATTTCCATCGGCGCTAGTGCTGCTGCTGCTCACGTGACCCGAAGAACCACTGTTCGCCCGACATACTTTTCTCTTCTCGCCGGTCATCATTCTTTTCGTTATTTTGTAGGGTCTCAGGGCTTTTATCAAAGACGCTCTATCGTCCTTTCCCGTCTGGGTCGAACGAACTTTCGTCCTCTCCTCGCTCGCGTCGTCCCACTCTTCCTCCTGATTATTCACCATCGTTTCGTTACGATTTTGTATCTCCTCTGCAAATAACTTTACTTAACACACTACGGATGCGGTCTCTGCTATGTTCGGTTTTTTTTTTTTTTTGCGACTATCTCGACAGTGTTATAAGTTACTGGGGGAAAATAAATAGTGCTGTGGTATAAGCAGGCATGTAAACGTTACAGTAAACTATCTAGGGTTTTTTTTTTTTTTTTCTCTAATCGACCAGTATCGAACTATTATTGTAATACCTTCGAGCGTACCACCGAACAATCCTTTGGAAACGCTAGTTTCCTCGCTATGTTCGGTGGTATTGTACTGTTCGACGTTGTTGTTACTTCGTATTATCTGACCGGACTTGGCGAAACGCGCAGCGTTTAGATTCAGTACTGGACTCCGGTTGAATCCTTCGTTGCACATGCTGCTGGCGCTCGCGTTGTCCAGTATCAGTTTCTCGGTGTCGCCGTCGCGTTCGTTATTGTAATCGTTAGACGCTGCGTCAGACTTTTTCAGTATGGATTTCGATATTCTCTGACGACTATCGACGCACGGTGTCGCCGTTGCGACGTTGTCGATCGAGTCGACCGATATCGACAATTTATTGTTCCCCGTACGAGTCGGTGTGTTAGTACCTGAAATTATATAATTGAAGAAACATCGATATCTCTCACGTCTCACTTAGACAACCTCTCTATGCGACGAATGCGGCTAGAGAAATAAACATCTTTCGAAGGCAAGATGAACGTACCAATGGCCGGACATTCAAGGTTATGTCTCTATCTTTAAACCCAATTTTTGCTATCGTGCATCGATCATTTTTGCAAACAGCGGTCAACAATCTCAAGGTTAGAGTTTCCAGTCTTCAAAACACATCCATTGAATACTTTTTTTTGTAACGAATGCAGTAAGAAGTGCTGCTTCACGTCTACTACCTACATAGCACAGGCATAGTTTTGAGAGGTTTCAATCATACTTCTTTTAAATATTGAAAATATTTTATCGACATTAAAAAAAATATTTGCGAAATTTTTTAAATGTTTTAACGAAAAGCAGAACTTTTCATGAGTTACCAAAAAACGTTTTATGGCGCTAGTATCGTAGATCACGGCTACCATATCTAGAAAAATATTTATTCTCGAAAACGCTGGGAAATGTAAAAGCACCAGTATCTGGACAGCTATTTATGGCTGTGTCCCAATGTTCGCACAAAACGTGTCCCAATGTTTCGGGCAGTCGCAAATTCTAAGGGATTTCTGATCCACGAACTCAACGGGTTCACGGCAATACGAATAAGAACAGGGTATTCTATTAATTTCTCCAGTAAAATATGTATATTCACAGGACTAACACATGAGATATGTTGCATCGAAGCCCGGCTAACATAACCCCTTTAAGATATCGCCGGGTGTCCAGATACTGGGTCGGACGATTCACGACTGTAATTCAAAACGAAAATCGACTGTAGTTCAAGAATATTTATCAATTAAATTAATATTTACGAATCGTACTGTGCCGATCTTTCGCATGCCTATCAATTACTAATTGTAGGTAACTATTTTAACAGTAACAGTAGGTGCAACGTTTTAACCATTATATTCGTAATGAACTCAAGTCTGGTGTCCGATAATTGGGACGTGTCCGGTCATTGGTACGTTTACCTTTATGAACGAACAAAAATAAATGAAAAAATCAACGTAGAATTACGTGAAAGGGTTTGACGGACCAACTGACGCTGTAAATTTTAAAGAAAAATAAAGCTTTGACTCATGTTTTATTTTCGTTTCGATTGCGCCCGATCGTGGGACGCGTCGTTGCGGGTAATCGACCCTCACGATCGGGCAGTTGAGCGACAAGAGAAAGAAAATAAGTGTAGAAACACATTCGCACAAACATTCGATTCGACTCTTAACAATAATAATATCCTTAACATGACGCTAAAGAGAGATTCGTGAGCGACGGCGACGGACTCGAATAATATAATCAAATATATATTGTATTCAATATTATGTTTTCCTCTCTCTCTCTCTCTCTCTCTCGCTTTTCTCTCTCTCTCTCATATACACTGCGCACCGGACGATTCTCGCACATTTTTACCTCTCGTTGTCTTTCTGCGACGCTTGGCTCGACGATAAAAAAATAAATTATAATAATTTCTATTATGTACAAGTTTTAGTATGTTGCGGAAAACATATAACTGTAAAAACGATTATCTGATTTAAAAAATGCGCGTTCGCGAAAGTTGGCAGAAAGCTTATGGGTAAATTCGTTGATGAAGTACAAGGAATATTTTTTTTTTTTATAGCCATATACGAGACCGCAACAAACTAGGAATAACAGTAATAATAAATAAATAAATAAATAAATAATCAACGCACTATAAACGAACTAGTTAAATTTTTGATTCATTACAAGCTACCTTTGCGTGCATAACTATATGTATATTCTACATGTAATCTTTGTATAATATAACTCTTTCAATGTTTGTTCTTTTTTTTTCCACGTGACGTGATCGAGTGGAGAGATAACAAGTCTTAATGAAAATGTACATATATACATGAATGTGTGTTTGCGTAAGTTTTCTTTTTTCTGCTTTCTGTTCCAGTGTGTTTTACGTCTTTTGCATGATGTTGCACTAAGAAGCCACGGCCTAATTGCCAACAGTGACTATGAATACTATACATTCACAACAAGGTACTTGGTGACGACCACGTGGAATCCCTAAACGGATTCGCGGTGACGACTAGATCGTCGCGAGATTGGCGTGACGCGTGTGTAGGGTGCAGCCGCTGTTTGCAAGGCAGGACAAACAAAAAAATTACAAATAAAAAACGCATCGCCAGACCCGAAGATTCTAATTAAACTCTCACACCGTCACCCATCCGACCCGTCCGTCCCTTGGTACATACACGCGACTAGATCGCGTACCGATGTGACGCAGAGACTCCGGGGGATGTGCACCCATAGTGGACGGATAATTAGACCGTAAACAAAAGAGTTACGAGAGGGAAAAAAAAAACACAAATTTCAGCCCCCGGTTCACGTATGAAAATTTGCACTGACGCTCGAATTAATACACAATGTGATCTACGCGAATGATTATGTTCTGAATTTTTTTTTCTTCTTATATATCGTTCCCCTAAAATTTTTAATAACGAACAAGCCACGGCGGGCGAGACGGGGGCGTGGGAGTCAATGATATGTACGTTCAATGTCGTAAATAACTTTACAAGTATGTACAATGAAGATTCTTGCGGTGATATCGCTATAGATATTAACTATGCATGTAGTAATGATAATTCTGTTTTTTTTTTCTATATAAACGATAGAATTCTATGCGGGGTTTTTACGTGTACTGTTTTTGGTTGTTTCTTTTTTTTTTGGTCGCACAAGCACGGCGCAATTGCCAACGTGTGATGTTCATCATTTACCGGTGTATTGCTTAGAACCGCTAAGATTGCCAAACTGATGACGATTTATAACATGCGCCGCTGTTGCGATAGCGTTAGCCGTCGTCGTGGGGTTGATTAACGTGCTCGAAGACGAACGTCCGCCGCGGAGACCTCTCTCCTGGTGGTTGTTGTTGTCCTCGGTGCTTCCCGCGTTCGAAGCTATCGGCGACAATTGGCCGAGGGTCGAAAGAGTCTCCTGTTCCGTTATCACTTGTCGTCGTAGACCGGCACTCTGTGAATTAACGGGAAAATGTAGAATTACAATGAAGCTGATATACTCGACTTATGATCAAAAAATAAATCAGGTTTTCGAAGAAACTGTTACATACATTAAAAAAAATTTTTTAAATCACACTTTTGGTTAAAAAGAAACGTAGAGTGACAACGCGTTGTCGGTACAGGCGACTGCGAATTGACCACAAAACCAGGTTGATATCGGCGAAAAAGTAACCGCTAATTTACCAGATTTGGATATCGGTTTGTTGCGAACTGTTATCGATAAGCACACCGTATTTTAAGCGTTCGAGGAGCGTTTCGGTATGGTTGTGGTACTTATTACAACCGCAAGATGACCAATCGTACAACCGTTGTAGGAGCTTTCCGATTGTTGCAATCATTGTAACCGCAACATAACGGATAATACAACCGTTCGCGGAACTTTTCGCTTGTTGAACTCATTATAATCGCAACATAGCCGATAATTAAACCGTTAGCGGAGCGTCCCGGTGTAGTTGTAGTATTTACTTCAACCGCAAAATAACCGGTAATAGAACCGTCCAAGCTTTCCGGTCGTTGTACTCATTGTAACCGCAACATAATGAGTCCAACAACCGGAACGCTTCTCGCTCTGTTTAGTGGCCAGTTGTTTTGCGGTTGTAATAAGCAAAGCAACTATAAGAACGCTCTTCTTACCGACACTCTTACGGTTGTAACAAGTAATACAACTGCACCAGAACGCTCCTTATACTGGTTTATTAACGGTGCAGTTTACAATCACAATAAGGAAAACACCCACTCTCCAACGTTTCTCGAACGCTTATGATAGTCGCAGTTTTGCAGTCGCAATGTGTAAAACGATCACAACGTCTCGGAGACGCAGTGAAAATAACGAATACGGCGCCGCTTGGCAGCGCTGCGTTCGGTCGATTTGGCGTTTTTAGCAGGTTTTTTTTTTTGACGTTTTCGTCCGGTTTTTTCATTTAATCGGTTGATTTACCGCAAAATCGCCGTCGCCCGGTTTCGAAGGAAATGATAAAAATCATAAGCATAAAGTTGCACGTCTAATTTTAAGAATTGGACAATTTTTTGAATGAAGAATAATCAAATTGATCTGCCCTCACCTTCTGCATACGAGTTTTCTTGTGCTTGGGCAAGGTATCGATGTGGCTGACCTTGCTACTCTCACTCTGCGGTAGTTCGAGCCCCTTGAGCGACTCCGTGCTCGGCGACACGTCGACCGTGTTTCTCGCGATGTCGCCGGAAGTCGATTTCTTGACTCGTACCTTGTCCGTGCCCTCGAGCGGATTAATGTAAAGATTGCTGTCGGCCTCCTCGGTAAGATCGCCCTGGGATAGAAAGGGATGCGTCTGGCAGCTGGCGTAAGTGTCCGAGCTATCGACGCTCCCTCTGTCGGCGTAGGTCTTCGTGTAGACGACCGTCGACTCGATCGCCTGTACCGGCGACGGTGCGTAAATTTCCGGGGCGTACATCTCTTGAGCGTAAAATTCCGAGGCATAAAGCTCGGGTGCGAACACTTCCGGCGCGTAGTCACCGTAACCACTGGTCTCGATACTGCTCTCGCGCATCGATCTCAATTCCTGACAAACCGGATTACGAAAATCGCTCGTCGCCAGCGGCATTATATTCTCGGCGTCCCGGTATTCTTTGTACTCCTAGAAAGAGACAAAGAGATTAAAACCGACGAGTCAAAGAGCTCCGTCGTGCGCCGAGGGACAGTTGCGAAGGAGGTTCTGTTACATCGACTATGTATCTAGGAACTGCTGTAGACAACCGCGTAAGTCTCATCCAGATACGGTGGATCCTCTCACGGCGTACACAGTGGCGCGGTGTGTGATCACGGCAATGGGCGGCACTATGTCAGGTGGAGACAGAAAAAGTCAAACCGAATACTGTGCATCGTGAACGTGGGCAGGCAAACATATGATCATTAATAGGCTGTGCGCCAAATCAACTCTGCACCGAAGAGAGTGAATACACACAAACGACCGCACAAACGACCGCATACTTCAGGGGAGCTATTCTCGAATGATATCCCCATGATTGACTGCAACAGTTCGTAGGCGATACTACCCTTGAGGAGAATCTATACTGGCAGTGTCATGATAATGATCACGCCCGAATTGCGCGCTCATACAACCTAGCGCCTCTTATATTGTCACAATGAGACATGGGAATTGATTCAGTGACCTGAACTAGTCTGCACTTGTGTTGGGTTGTACAGTCTTCAGTTCTTGGGGTGTTCAGTTGGTAGTGTGTGCACTCTCTCGGTGTAGATTTGACTTGGTGTACAGCCTATTCGTGGGCAGGCAAACATATGATCATTAATAGGCTGTGCGCCAAATGAACTCTGCACCGAAGAGGGTGAACACACGACCAAACTGAACACTCGACAAGTGCGCACAAACGACCGCATACTTCAGTGGAGCTATTCTCGAATGATATCCCCATGATCGACTACAACAGTTCGTAGGCGATACTACCCTTGAGGAGAATCTATACTGGCAGTGTCATGATAATGATCACGCTCGAATTGCGCGCTCATACAACCTAGCGCCTCTTATATTGTCACAATGAGACATGGGAATTGATTCAGTGACCTGAACTAGTCTGCACTTGTGTTGGGTTGTCCAGTCTTCAGTTGTTGGGGTGTTCAGTTGGCAGTGTGTGCACTCTCTCGGTGTAGATTTGACTTGGTGTACAGCCTATTCGTGGACAGGCAAACATATGATCATTAATAGGCTGTGCGCCAAATGAACTCTGCACCGAAGAGGGTGAACACACGACCAACTGAGCCCTCGACAACTGCATACAGATGACCGCAAACTTTAGAAGAGCTATTCTCGAATGATATCTCCATGATTGATTGCGACAACAGTACATAGGCGATACTACCCTTGAGGAGAATCTAGAGCTAAAGTGTTATGACAATGATCACGCTCGAATTACGCGCTCTTGGTATTGCGTTGCTACCCAGAGCCTCTTATGTTCTCACAATAAGACATGGGAATTGACTCAGTGACCTGAAGTGGTCTGCACTTGTGTTGAGTTATCGAGTCTTCAGTTGTTGGAGTGTTCAGTTGGTATTGTGTGCACTCTCTCGGTGTAGATTTGACTTGGTGTACAGCCTATTCTTGGTCATATGTTTGCATGCCCAAATTCACGGTCTACAGTGTTGGTGTTGTATTGTCTTCGTGTCGAATTTTCCTGTGTCCACTTGATATACTGCCAAAAGTTTGTATAAACGACTTTAAAAATGTACCAGTCATTTCACTAGCGTTAAGCGCTCCAGCCTCCTTAAGAGCATGTGAAACCCCATCCTGTGCTCAGTTGGTATCAGAAACTGTAGTCAACATTTTTTTACCAAGGTTAGCATCTATGATCAAAAGAAAAGTGTCATCGGAAGCTGACATATAATCCGTCTTTGATGACACTTTTCTTTTGAGCTTCGATACCACCGTCCGTGAGAAAAGCTTATTACAGTTTTTATTGCGGACCGTGGTATTTCACTTGTTCTTGAGGACACTATGAGAGGTTCTAATGTAAGTTTCACCGACCGGACAAGGTGGACAAAGTGCGACTGGCTAAGTTGGATCAACCTTTTTTTGGGAATCCGTCTGCATGGCGGAAAAACGAAATACCCGTTCCATTTTGGTACCTGACTATCAAGTCGTTGCTGCTCCAAGTTTTTGTACAAGAGGGGAATGGGCTGATACTAAGTCCGATTAGTGTGAACTCCAACTTATCCGGTCATGCCCAATTGGCTTGGCTGCCGAATGCAACTTACGCGGTCGTCCACTGTACTGTGTTTCTTTCATATATGTGCACGTGGTTTTAACGAGACAGACTCGCGGTTCACAAACGAAAAATATATAATTTTTTGATTACAATATTTACAGTCGTAATTATTATCGCAGATCGCAGTCGAGCGTGTTATTGTGAGGTAAATGTGCGACACTTACCCGTGACGACATAAAGCACACTTTTTGTGTAATGCAAAATTAGATTATTCTGTTAAGATGATTAAACGATTCCGGCGGAATAAAAATCATATAAAATAGTATTAAAACTAAATGAATAAAGCGTTTTTCATTTGTGCTAGCAAAACGGAAACGCGAAAACTATATAAAGTAGGACATTAGAAATTAAATCGAATGGGCAAAAATTGTTGCCTGACTCGTAAAAATATCTACGACTTATTGTTAGTGCCGGGGCGATGAGATTCGTATCAGTGAGTGAATTTTATCTCTATGGGCAATCTATACGTCGCGACTGATCCTGCACGAAATGGCTCCGAAAGCCAATTTAAAGTTTGGCAAGTTCGTGGCAATTTATATCGGCCGTTCCACGATAAATATCGAAGTTACTCGAAGTAACAAAAAGGAATTTAATCCGAAGTGCATTCTTCGGAGTTTGTCACGCGACGTTTACATTGCCGAGTTTGTACAAGTATATATATATATTTATATATATACATATATATGCTATATGTTATGTTAGTGATTTGTAAATACCTTCGTAGTACAAAAGCAACACTCGAATTCACTAGGCAATTCATCGATTTTCTCGATTTTTCTGCCGTCTTTTTTCTCTTCATCCTATAATATTACACATTATCTCATATTCTTCAATGTATCTTAATCTTTTCTGTTCTACCGTCGGAGACGCTCAAATAATTTTCAACATTAATTATGTTATAATTTCGTTTTCTTAATAATATTACAATTTTCCGGTATTATTTGTATTATCATTTTCCGTATTAATTCTATTATCATTTCACATTGTATTCGAAAAGTGGAAATGGACAAATTTTTTTTCAATGATCATCAATGATTTTACGACAATTAAGAAATTCGTCGTGAAATTATTTAAACTCTCCGAGTGAGTTAAATCGAACTAACACTTCACTACAAGCGCGGAAGACACGATACAACATTTGCGTTATTTATATAAATTATGTTTCCGGGGAGCCTGAGAGACGTTAACGTCAATCATCGTTGTCACCAGCAGCAGCAGCACACCCAATCGACAGTCCGTGCAATGAACTCGGATTAACGCTCGAAATATATATATACATATATATATATATATTATACATACATATATATATTTCATTAATTTTGAAAGAAGGTGCCACTTTGTACAATATTGTTTCAATCAAATGTTTACGACTTACTTACCCAATCGATCACTTTTTTTTACAAACATAAACAAATTATTGCGAAAACGATAGGACGCACATATTTTCACTCTTCAATTCGAAATAGCCTATTTTCTCTCTAGGTACATTTTTATATATATATATAAATATAAAGTTCGGTAAACAATGTAGATCAAACGATACGATGGTTAATATATATGTTAAGGTTGCAGAAAAAAAAAATAACAAAATAAAAACACATAAGTAATAAACAAAATAAATAAACATCGTGAAATGGAAAAAGAATCATTTATTGAACGTGTTTGTTTTTTTTTTTTTTTTACAAATTAGCCTCAACTCGTTCAGCGTCTGCGTCTGCTGCGTTTGTGTATTCTTTTCTTTTTTTTTTCTTTTCTATATACTGGGCTCTGTTCCGTACGTGTAGTAAATATTGGCGTGCGTTTATGCGGAATGTATTGCCATTACTTAGCCGCATCAGAGTGACAGTAACGACCGTATATAGATATACATATATATATATATATATATATCTCTTTCTCTCCGTAAACCCCGTTCCGCGAAGCTTGTCTCGAAACAAAACACGCGCTTTCCGCGTCTCCGATAATCCACAATTTAACGGTGATTCCCACGTCTCACCTCTGTACATTGCGTAAATCAGGCAGCATTGTCTGAAAAACAGCGACAAAAACCTCTTTGTAAAATTAAGTTCTCTCTCGAGTCGGGTTTCAAACTAATAGGTTTTAATGTTTATCTAATTAAAGCGCCAGCGGTTTATCGAGATTCGTGAAATTTGAGGATCTTCATACCCGAACGTAAAACCCTAAAAAATATTATGGATCATATTTTTATTTTTATTTTTATTTTTTTTTCCTTATACGTTCCTTCTCCTATTATTACAGTTACGATAAAGTTTTCGTACCGTACGTAATCGGGACTCCACGACCACCGTCCATCCTCTACAATTAGCAACTTTTTTTTTCACACTTTAAAGACATTTTTTTTCCTGCATGGATCTGCTAAGTCCGACCCTTCAGACACTCTCTATAGATGTCAAATCGATAAATCCTAATCTGAAATAAATGTACTGTGTAAATTTTTTGTTCACAAAACACTCGCAAAGAGAGAATATATACGTGGATAAATACAGAAAGGAAAGGGCCATTGTCCGGACGATAAGTTTCTTTTTTTTTTTTTAACAAGCAACAGTTTATTTTTAACATGGGAACTCGAATAGCTATTTTGTAAAGAGGACCGAAGAGGCAGTGCGAAAACATCAAAGCTACTTGAGTATTTAGTAATAAACATTCCTTACCGAAGCGACATTGTTGCAAGTAAAAGCTGCCTCGTACATTTTTTTTTTTTTTTTAGACCAAAACTAATCGCTGCTCTTTCTATAATTTATCATTAACGATCGAACGAGGAAGAAACTTGTACGCTTCGACGCTGCAACTCTAACAGTCGCGCTTGCTATTAATCTCTTCGCTATAATGACACTATAAATTTTAATGTTTTCTACACAAACTCCTAAACGCATGAATGATTTTTTTTTTTTTTTTAAGTAATTCCATCATCTACGCTCAACACTCTCTACTTGTTTTTATTTTTATGTATTTTTCTCGTCCAGTGCAATCGCCGATTGTTTGTTATTGCATCGATTTAAAAAAAAATACGAGTTTTAGTATTGTGTCAGTTAAAGAATATATATATATATACTCAGCTATTTCGATTATGTTACAATTCGGTTTTTTGTTTTGTTTTATTTTTTGTTTCCAAAAGCTCGCACACAACGTCGCTGCAAAGTGGCACATTCTAACAAGAGATAAGACACATATGTAGAGAGTAGAATTTGGCGTGCAGAGCGTAAAAATTTGTCACGTTCCTTTTATGGAAGGGCAGCACTTACTTTGCCTGAAATTGTAAATATATAACGTTTGACGGTTCATCTTTTGTTTGTTTTTGTTTTTGTTTTTAGTTATACACCAAGTTTTATGATAAGTTTTAATCCGTTGGCGTGTTATCTGCTGCTAGTCGTTTTCGCGAGACCGGGAGAAAAAGAACTCTGACACTATGCAGATTAAGAAAGAAAAAAAAAAAATGTGGGTAAATAACATTTAATACACTAAATATTAAACTCGACAGACTAGTCTTTCGGGCTCCTCAAATTTCCAGACTACTCGTGTACACGTTACTATTATAAACTATGCAAAAAGCTAATGTAAATCTCTACTACGAAGCATTGCACTACGGCCGACTAAATTTTGAAAGTACATTGACATGATAACGTTTGAAATGATTAATCATTTTTAAAAAATTAAAAACAATTCGTACTGCAACGATAATCGCGATTACGCGTTAAGAAAAAATATATATATCTTTATTTACAATCGATCGATAACGTTTGTAAACGCGAAAAACGATTCAGCGATTTTTAGTCACGTTTTTGTTTCATTATTTTGTTTTTACTTCAAATTTATTTTAGTCATTCAACTTTTAGTCGACAATGAGGATTAATTACCATTCTAAACTGGCTGTCAATGTGCCAATGAAAAACTGTTATCGTCCTTTATTTTTCGCCCACGTCCGTTCGTGAGGGCTTTGAGGAATGCGACTTGATTATCTTGCGACACGTTTTCTCAACGATTTCATCGGTGATTTTTCACTCGTATCGGACTCATTGTCTGTGCTCGCGATGCGATTGTCGAATTCTGTAGTGCCTGCCAAGAAACAATTTTAACGATTCATCCGCCTTTTCGTAACTAATCAAATCTTCGGAGATTTTTCTACTAAGCAGAAAAAAATAAACTAAAAAATACTTTCCTTCAGCTTACCCGCTATGAGCGTTGCGAAACGATTTTATCAAGATCTTTTGAACCTAAGGAGATAGCGACGAATTTCTTACTTTTAATTTTTAATTTAGTTTAATTTAATTTTTGATTTCTTTCATTTTTGTTAATAATTCGCTTGCTTTATTCCGAACAATAATAAACACAACAAAAAAGCGTTGATTGAGCGATTAATATCGATCGAGGTATTTCTACCGTATCCTATCCATTACATACTATTTAATACAACGATATAACAACGTCACATTTGTGTGTGTCTCTCTCTCTCTCTCTCCGAAGATTCTCAAATGTACAAAAAAAACGTTCGATGAACGGGATTTTTCTCGGCCGCCACTGCAGCGTTCAAATCCATGCGTGTCTTTCTTTTCCATACGAATCTTCAAATTGCTTTTTTTTTTTCTTTTTGATTTTTGTACGATGTGTGTGCACGATGTATGTCAACAATTATTCGGTTCCATAACACGTTCCGTTCGGTACAATATTTAACACTATCAGCCCCACAGTACAATTAGACTTGAACCTGAAAATAAATTAATACAAAGCCAAATTTCAACGAATACGAGTCGATCTAGTGCGTCGGTAAAATAGAAAAAAAAAACAACAAAAAAAACACCGTAACCAAATGAACGATCGAGTGACAATTGGACCTCTAAAAAAAATCGTAATTACAACCGCGATCATCGACGCGCAGCAGTTGTCATTTGCTTTATACTAATCGCTTTAGCTGAACGATCAAGAGTCGTAAATATCAATTTGTACAGAATGAATGAATAAAAAAAAGTAAAAGAAAAAAAAAAACCAGAAAATGTAATCGACAGCGACATCAAACATTATCATATCCTTCGTAACATTCTATGTTAATAACGTTTGTTTTACTTATTCTCGCGGACATCTAAGTCACGCTCTAAACTAGAAATCCAACAAGCTTTACGACGGTCGCATCACATACAGCACCGCGCGAACGGTAATAATTATTCTCGCTCTGTCTCTCCCGAGAACGAGCCTTAAGGATGGATCACACATACATTTCCAACCAAAAGTTTAGTTCGATCAAAATTTCAGTGCTTTGCGATATGCCAAAAATCTGAAAAAAAATCAGCCGTATCAACGATGCCAAAAATATTGATATTGCATAATAATAATATCAAAAAGTCATTAGCAAATAATCAGTAAACCTTTTTTTTATCTCTTCTCAAATAAATTCGTTGATTTTGCAAAGGCCACACGACTTTTATTCAGAATTTTCTTACATTTCTTGAACTTTTCGTTGTAGAAACTTTTTTAACGCCATAATTACGAAACTGTTGGCGCAATCGTCTCGAGACTTTTTGCGTGCACTCTGAAATCGTAAGAAATGTAAAGAAAATTCATTACATTGAAACATTGAAATGTAAGAAAATTCTGCAAAAAATCATACGAATTCTAAAAAAAAAAAATCAAAGAATTCATTTAAAATGAGAAACTAAAAGGTTTTCTGATTTTTTTATAAACAATTAATTTGTTCATTAATTTGTCAATGACACTGGCATTATCATTACGCAAAATCAAAGATCTCGCACATCATCGATACAACTGTTTTCTTTTTTTAAGATTTTTAGCCTATCGCCAAGTACAGAAATTTTGATCGAATTAAACGGTTGGTTGAGAAGGTACGTGTGTTGCATCCTTAATGCGCGTATCCTACGCGGTCAAACAAATCTTGTAATCGCGGCAGCTCCTTAGCGAACGATCTCTCGCGCGTAAACTCGAGAACGTACGAAGTATACAGTATCAATCTTCGGGTTATTTAAGCGTAACAGCCGAATCGTAGTTCGCGTGTGTGATGCGACTAAATCATGTACTCTGCCTCAACGTAACGAACTCAGTCGGTATCGCGCGGATGCGCAGTGCGCGTTGAGAGACTCACGCTAGGTGTTGTGTTTCCATGATTAGAATGTTGACCCGGTAGTTCGTCATGGAAATAATCGTCATTCTGCGAGCCCGGTATAGCTTGGGCAAAATCTAGGAGACGACGGTTCGGACTGTCCGGCGTCGTCGGCATGTCGTTCGGTATTGCCGGGAAGGACGACGAGGCACTTCTACGATGTCGGGACAGACTGTAATGCTCATAGTTACGGTAACATCCGGGCCCGGTCTGTGCCGGTCCTCTCCCACAGGCCGATTCCCCTTCGGTACTGTTTCCGTCCACTCCGGACATGTTGTGACCTAAAAAAAAAATTTTTCATCGTCAGCTCTCGAACTATCGACAATCGCCGACTCCCGGAGGATCTCGACTTGGGGGGGGGGGGGGGGGGGGAGGGGGATGAATTTTCATTAATCCGGCCATCCCGACACACGATCGTTAAAACTTCGTCGACAATTCAACGATTTATATGCACGATTGCGGCCACACAAAGTTGCAAGGGGATTTTAGGCGCGTACACTTGAGCAAAAAATTCGCTTGCGGGCTGCGACTTTTTAAATTTCAATTCTAATTTCTATTGAAAGTAGAATCGAAATTAGAGCTTTCCATTGAAAGTAGAATTGAAATTAGAATTTTCTGTTGAAATTAAACTTGAAATTAGACCTTTCTATTGAAAGGTTAATTGAAATTAGAATTTTCTGTTGAGATTAAACTTGAAATTAGAACTTTCTATTGAAAGGAGAATTGAAATTAGAATTTACTATTGAAATTAAACTTGAAATTAGAACTTTCTATTGAAAGAAGAATTGAAATTAGAATCTATTAAAAGTAAACTTGAAATTAGACCTTTTCTATTGAAAGTTGAATCGAAATTAGAACTTTCCATTGAAAGTAGAATAGAATTTATAGCTTTCTATTCTATGTATATAGAATTGAAATTTAAACTCTCTATTCCAACTGAAAGTGGAATTGAAATAACATTTTTTTTTTTCATCGGCCGCCCGCAAACGAATTTTACTCGAGTCATTGACTTTTTTTTTAGTGTATGGAAGTCATGGCCCGTAGCGGGTTCCCTGCATTACCGATTGGAAATTCAAATGAGTCTACAGATCATTTTTACGGTGGATCATTTTAAGTTTCACCGAATTACGATCCTGATGAAATTTCACCGACGATCACAGCAAAATTTCCGCGTCGGATTATCGAGCCGTCTCTTCGTATCGCTGAATTACAAATAAAAACAAATAAATCAATGAATCTGCCCTTTCACCGGAGGTTTCTATTTTATTAGGCAAAAAAAAACAAAAAACTTTTCCTTTCGCATTATCGCAACAAAAATCATAATCGATTTAACTGGAATTCATCAGAGATATTAAAAACTTCGTCTATAAAAAAAAAAAAAAAAAAAAAAAAAAAAATATGGTAAAAAAAAATTGACAACGATGAAACACGTTTGCAAAAAAACATTTATTAATTTTTAAGGAACTATGATTTTTCGGCCAAAGAATTAGAAACCTCCCGGCGATCGTCGAGTCGGGCGAGCGCGCCCAGTACAGATGCGCAAAAGTTAAGCTCTCCGATAAGATGAATCGTGTCTGACCAGCGGAGGTTCGCATTACTGCGACGAGCGTAACGCAGCGCGCGGTACCTCGCTGGTAGAACGACCTGCGAAGCGAGGGCAATGCTGTCGACGACCGGAAAAAAAAAAAGAAAATATGCACGAGCGGCAAGTATCGATGAGCAACGAGGTCGATAAAACAGGCACACTGTAAAAAAAAAAAAAAAAAATGTAAATTTAATTTACGTGAAAATTGAAATTTCCTTACATTATTAACATTAATTGAACATTAATGTACTTTTACTGCAAAATTATAATACGAGATATTAAAGATTACAAATCTTTCGCTTGAAATTTAGAAAAATTTTCATCGAATACACTAATTTTACTGTAAAATTGCAACGCACATGTATTTCAAATTTCAGAAGCAGTTTATGTAAAAAAAAAAAAAAAAAGCTTCCAATACTGTTCAGTAATTTTCAACCAATTTTTTTTTTTTTTTTTTTTCTTACAGTGCATCGTCAGCGCCGATAAACAACAGACTAATGGTCGGGAATAAAAAATAAATAAAAAAGAAAAAAAGAAAAAACAACAAAAAAAAAACGTGTATTCCGATGAAAATGTATAGTCTTACCCGTGTCAACGATCACGTCGATGAGATCCATGCTCTTGGCGAAAGCGTCCCTTAGATTGATATGGTGGAATGAAACAATGCTCCCCTCCCGTTTAGCTCTCTCGAGAGCCTCCCGGCGCTTTAGCGCCTTTTCGCGTCTCATCTGGTTTTTGTAGAACTCGGCGAAGTTATTGACGATAATGGGAATAGGCAACGCAATTACCAGGACACCACATATACAACACACACTGCCAATCACTTTGCCGAGAGGAGTCGTAGGATAAATGTCTCCGTAACCTACGGTAGTCATGGTGATTCCTGCCCACCAAAACGTCTCCGGAATGCTTATAAATTTGGTCCCGGGCTCTTCCTTCTCGGCGAAGTACGCCAGACTCGAGAATATAAGTACGCCCATTGCGAGAAACAACATAAGAAGCCCGAGCTCTTTGTACGAATTTCTCAACGTGAAACCGAGGCTCTGGAGGCCCGTCGAGTGACGGGCCAATTTCAATATTCTCAATATGCGCATTATGCGAAATATCTGTACGACCCGGCGTACGTCTTGAAACTGATCCGTTGCATTTTTATTCGTCTCGACGAGAAACAGCGAGACGAAGTATGGCAATATTGCGAGCAAGTCAATTACGTTTAGACCACCCTTGAAGAACTTCCACTTGTCCGGAGAAGCACTGAACCTAAGCACGTACTCGAGGGTAAACCACGTGATGCAAACCGCCTCCACCATAGCGAGCTGCGGATTGTCTTGAAAGTTTCCCTTTTCATCGTTCACTTGCATACTAGGAATGGTGTTGAGAGTTAGTGCAATCGTCGATAGCACAATAAAGAGTATCGATATCACAGCTATCACCTGGAAATTCACGTAATCAAAATCCATAATCATTATCCTCTTTGTTGTCAAGACAAATTTTCTTTTTTTTTTTTTAGTTACTATTTTCTTCTTTTTTGTTTGTTTTTTTCGTTAACTCTTCTTTAAATAACTTTTGGCTGAATTTACTCTATTTTTTTTTTAATTTTTCTCTCTGTGAATCTAATTCGACATCATTTTTTTTTATTTTTTATTTTTTATCACTATTTTACTGAAAAATATGGAACACAATGATTTTTTTGATTTTTTTTTTTTTTTAATTGTTTCTCTCAGTTTCGTTGTATTTATTCAGAGTAAGTAAATCGATGAAATCGAAGACGTTCATGTGGTTGGGTCACCTGCAGCTAAATCAGTCTTTGACTGATTTTGTTGTTTTTTTTTTTAATTATTATTGAGATATTGAAAATTGATCGTTTATCAAAGACACAACTACGCGACAAATAGGATTCGTCGCGCAGTAGTGTACTTTTTTTTTTTTTTGTGACAAGAATAAAAGTTTCAAGCAATATACTATATTATAGAGAACGTAGTATTTTTTCTACGATCTCCTCCTCCTCACGAAGACGCGTTTTTTTTTTGTTTTTCTTTCTTTTTGTTAATCTAAAATTTGGATGCTTCCAAGAGTTTCACGTTCTCGTATATCACCTTAACGCCTCACGGTATTCACTTCTTCATCGCAAACATGTACGACAAAAATGAAGGAGAAATATATATATATATTTTTTTTAATAAAAAATAAATAAAAAAATTATAACGAATACCGCATAGATCTTGAAGATCTTACGCAATATTGTAAAAAAAAAAAAAAAAAAAAAACGCTGCGAGTAAAGGTGCGTGAATTCTACCATGTAAGCGTTAGAAGCAATACACAGCTGTACCAACATTATTCATACATCATTGCCGCCCGGAATAAACAAATAAATATATCATATATCATATATATATATATATATATAAATACTGAATAATAACAATATTCAAAGCATATTGAGACATTTGCGTTAGCGATATCGAATATACATATGTGTATATAAAACACGCACGATAAGGCATAGCTCACCCTGGGAGCGGATTAAAAAAAAAGCCGTAAAGCCCGGACGCCTTCGGCTGTAAATTAACAATAAATTGCCAATTGCGAAAATAAGAAATATTGCGTGGTGCATAATTTACATGGGTAAAAATACTTTTGTTTTGTTTTTTTTTTTTTTTTTGCATCGCGTAACAAGAGCGTTTTTTTTTTCAATCGAAAAATTTTGTTAATCGGATGTATTTTTTTTTAAATTGAAAAATCAATCGACAAACATAAACGGGACGTTCCTCCGTTCGATGAATAATCTTGGAAGGAACGAAACAAAACTCTTGCCGCGAAGTCCATCGTACTTTTATCGTTACGACAAAACACATACCGTCATCACTTTCATTCCCATTCACGACCCGTTTCTTATTTTTTTTTTGTTTTTTTCGTTTTTTTTTTCGTAGATTTTCGCGACGTGTCTATTCAACGAACGTGTTACTCGAGGACACTCGAACGAAGTTGCGTGTGAGGAGGGATGTTGAATGAAAAAAAATCGTTTCATCCCCGAGGGCGAAAGCGCCTCACGTGTTAGGCCCAGATAAATATCGAGCTTACGTGGTTTGCGGGGGAGGTTTTTCACGTTCGTAGAAATAAACACGTCACACATCTATCGAGAAACGCAGGTTTCAATCGTACCGCACACTCGAGACTTGAATGAAGATCTTTTTTGGATTTTTTTGTTCTTTTTTTTTGTGGATTTTTGTTTTTCAATTAAATGAAAAATAAATGAAAAATAGAGAGTTGATGGTTCGTCCGGCTCGAGGAGCAACGGAAGAGACTCGAGGTTTTAAAAAAAAAAAGTACTCGAGTCGAAACAGAAGAGGCCACGAGAAGTGCGCCGAGTGTACTCGTGCCTCCGAGTACACCCTCGTGAAGTTCTCCGAGCGGAGATAATTCTCCGGTTTGCGGACCCTTTGTCCGACTGAAGAGATTGTTTATTTTTTTTACTTTTTTTTTTATTTTATTTTTTTTTTTAGTCCTCACTTGTGTGCGAGACAAAAGCTCGACGAAGAAAGCGGAATAGCGCGACAGAGGCGCGCAGAATATTCATCCTTTGAATTGGCGGAAGTGAAATGAGTAAATTAAAATTCGACGCATGGCGATCCGCTCGTTAAATGGGGAAGAACAAAATGTGGGTTCGAGGTTTGGTTTTTTTTTTTTTTTTTTTTTTTTCAGATCAGATTGATCGTATCATACACAGACACACAACCGATGTCCCCTCAAGGCCCCGTTCCGCACAATACGATAGCAACCACACGTATCTTATTTTTAATTTTTTTTTTTTTTTTTTTTTTTTTTTTTTTTTCAGTATTTAATTTCTCAATATTTAATTCGTACAATCTACCAAGCTTCAGTGAAGAGAATAAAGAGCCAATATTTCTGATATAAATCAATTTTGCGACAGATATCAATTTTTCTATAATCCCAATTGAAGGGAGTTATTTTATTTATATATGAGGTATTCCATCCGGATTCGAACAGTCAAAAACTCGACCCTCTCCAAAAAAGTTGTAATTTCACCGCAAATTCATGATAATTTACAAGTGGTTTTTGTAATTTTTTTTCAGAATTTTTGGATTGTATTTTTTTGAGATATAGAAAAATTGAACTTTTTTTGAAAAAATGCTTATATCTTAAAAACTATTGGTCGTAGAAAAAAAACGTTTGAGACATAAAATCTGCAGTTTCAAATGAAATTTTGAAAACAAAATTTTGTAGATTTTTTTGAATGCAATAAACGTCTATTTCTATGAAATATATATGAAGATATGTATATATTTTTTTCAGCCAATACGTCATGTTTGATTTTTCTTAAAAAAATTCCAGAATATACTCTCAAGTGTGTTAGAGTGATCTCATATTTTTGTTTGGATGATTGAGATGATCGTTTGATAGCTGTGCTCCGTTTAAGATCGATTTATAATAAAAAGAGATATTCACCACTTTCCATTGACTTTTTATAAAAATTGTGACGATGTCCCCAATAATGGACAGTATCACAAATTGTATAAAATTCAATGGAAAGTGGTAAGTATCTCTTTTTTTTTTATTACAAATCGATCTTAAACCATCTTAACCATCCAAACAAAAATATGAGATCACTCTACACACTTGAGAGTATATTCTGGATTTTTTTTAAGAAAAATCAAACGTGACGTATTGGCTGAAGAAAAAAAAAAATTTTGTCTATATTTCATTGAAATAGACGTTTATAGCATTCAAAAAAATCTACAAAATTTTGTCTTCCAAATTTCATTTGAAACTGCAACTTTTATGTCTCAAACGTTTTTTTCTACGACTAATAGTTTTTAAGATATAGCCACTTAAAAAAAAGTTCAATTTTTCGATATCTCAAAAAAATACAATCCAAAAATTCTGAAAAAAAAATTACAAAAACCACTTATAAATAATCATGAATTGTGGTGAAATTACAACTTTTTTTTGGAGAGGGTCGAGTTTTTGACCGTTCGAATCCGGATGGAATACCTCATATATTTATATACATTAATTTTTGTTTTTTTATTAATTTTAGATATAGTGTATAGAGTGTATATTATACATCTTTCTCGGCAGCAAAGAAAAAAAATGCCCTACGATATTGCCAGTGGCGATAGCAAAAAAAAAAAAAAAGTTGCTAATGGTTCGATAATATTTTTCTTTTTGCGATACATGTGACGACTTTCTGCAGGGAGCGGTGTCGAGAGAGGACGTGCGTGATACCTGGTAATCGCGTATAAACCCTCCCATTATCATCGGTATATATTACAGTGAAAATTCACGTAACTCATCACATCTCACTTATCGTCACGACTTTTCTTTTCTTTTCGTTTCTCATAAAATAGCGTTACATGAAACTAGAAAAGCTAGATTATACATGTAATACATATAGTAATCGAGTAGACAACACCACCTAGAAATAAAATATATATTACAAACGGCGGCATACGTTACGGAAAAATTTATTTTACACGCACAGAGCCCGATTCGACTGAACGCACGGATTAATAATTGTAACTGAAATTTTATTTACCAATTGTCGCGAGCAATTTTATTTGTACGTCGATAACCAACTGATTGACGATATCCGTCGAGAGTGCAGAACGAAAAAATGCTCTGTGCGTATATGCGCACAAAGATTACATTAAAACCAACCTATATCAATGCTCGGCCAAGCACCATCGATATATATATATATATATATGTATATGTAAATATATATATATATATCACTGTACAACGTCAGCGTCAAATAATTCAATCGCAGACCTTTGAATCAACACCTTCACACGTTAGATAAATATAACATAATATATATATAGATACACAATAATAAAAAAATTAATATGTGCAAGTGATGTTTTGTGGTGTGTTATTCGAAAGTGCTGACGAAATAGATTTATTGCGTGAAATAATTTTTGCGTTGCAGCGTCAAAGTGTATACGACGATATATATATATAGATCGAGCTGCGAGTACAGCGTTCAAATTAATGAAAACAAAAAAGACCATCAAATTTGCATGTTTTAGCACAAAAAAAAAAAAAAAAAAAAAACAATTAGGCTCAAGCTGAGACGATAATGCTGTACGTTTTGTTTCGAGCGATAAATTTGCGGTTCGCACCGCGAGTTCGACGAACTTTGGAAATGCCCCTAGTTCCGCAAAGTCTCGACTTTCATTTCTCGCGTTTTATCGTGCGTGTGCGTGTGTGTGTGTGTGTGTGTGTGTGTGTGTGTGTGTGTGTGTGTGTGTGTGTGTGCGCGCGCGCGCGCGCGCGCGCGTGTGTGTGTGGGCTTTTATGTCGTGTATGCGATCGTCACTCGGTTGTCGACGCGCGACGGAGGAAGGTACGTAGTACTGCGACGCTCGTCAATGAACTTGCGGAAAGCGAGAATTGTCGGGCTCGCGCAGAGAGAGGGTTTCGGCCTTCGTGTCACACGCGGATATTGAACCGCGACCGTCACGGAAGTACCGACTCGATAAGAGTCCATTGTACTTGCGTATTGACTTTGCGCTATATCTATATGTCTCAGTTACTATAGCAGTATAAAACCGTTGCACGGAAACGGGGATTTGAATGTCGAAGAATCGGAGACCGATAAAATATGCAGGTTTATGAAGTGGGGGGGGAGGGGGGTAAAATGGAGTCCTCAATTTCTATATTATTTCTATATTGATAATTACAAGTTAGTAATCAATCCTTTAATCCCATTCTGAAGTGATTTTCTGAAAAGATGACTTTTTTTTATTCAGACCCGATCGCAAAACGACTGAAGATGTTTTAAGGTAGCTATGTTAATATGTCGAAGTCATAGACATCAGCTTCTATATGACATAAAAAATTAATTATATGTGGTACTTTGTCTGCATCAATAATACTATAAAAAATTGTTGAGTATCTATGAAAATGTTTGCAATTACATTGAACTGATTGTTTGTAAGCAGATTATTTGTTTAGTGAGGATTTGACTTCATCTTTACGACAATTAGGTTTTATGGAACTGCCATTAAAAAAAAAAAAGATTAGTCCGGTGACTTCACTTTTTTTTTTTACGCATGAGTTCCCGATTGATTCACGACTCCGCAGTACTGCATATGTTTTCTCTACCTTTGTATCTAAATATCTTAAATCTCGATTTGAAGATCAATTTCGCCAGCTCTCCCGTGAGCGCCGTGTAAAAAGACCGATTTTCAACATCTCAATTATTCATTAAAATAATCGGTAAAAGTTTTCGAGATTTCGTTCAAATAAAATTTGATAGTTAAATTACAACATATCAAAAGTTTGTGCACATGACTTTGGTTTGCCTACGCGACACAACTACCTTAAGATAAGATTTCAGTGGATTCACGGAATCGTCCCATTAACAAAAAATTCATTTTCGAAAAATCGATGAAAATAGTCCGTTTTGCCCCGCTTTCACCTATTTTCACTGCCAGCAGCGGCAGTCGACCTTCTGGCGACGAGTCGATTATTCTCCGAGTAGAAAAAAGGGAGTTTCGGGCGACGGAAACTCAGCGCGTACCGTTATCACTGCGAGTCAGGCGCACTCCGAGCCTCGCCTTTTCGTCTGATGCGAGACTTACCGATACTACTTTCCACGAAGGCAATTTCACTTTGCAAATTTATCGCTCTGTTATTATAATTTTTTTTCTTTTTTTTTTTTTGTACGATTCACAAGAGATACCGCAACATTGTTAAGCGAGCCTCTGTAAAAAAAAAAAAAAAAAAAAAAACATAACGATTCTGTATCGTTATAAAGTACATTAAAAAAAAACAGAGTTGCGTTAAAGGCTGTTTTTGTAGTGTGATGAATTAGTGAATCGCGCGAGTCTCGTTGTAAGAGTGTTAAGGCTGTATGGGTAAAAAAATCTACTCTATTGTTTTTCTATGTCGATGAGGTGTCCCAGTGATGTATCAATTAATTCTGTGCGAGATGTATACAGAGGGTTGGAATTAAACACGGTGTCCAGACAAAAATCCGCACGAAATTCAAGGATATTGAAGGACATTTCCAGGTTGCGTTGGGACATTATTATAAAAAAAAAAAGAATGCATGTCACGCGACGTACGTTTTCCTTTACGTTGGAAACCGTTCAGAAAGAAACTACCCACTGTGCACGAATGTATATATGTATCTCAGCGAAATTGAGATACACATTTTTTTAGGATGATCGCTAGTAATATACATTTTGAAACAAGCTCAAATTTGATTCATTGCAAAGTTACTTTATATCGAAATCCAACGTTTGAGTTTCGCGATCGCTGTAGACGTTTCAGCTTGTAGAGTCAGAGCTAAAAACCTTCGTTCTATGTCAATACTCAAGATTCATGCGTTTCGAGCAGTCAAACACGCGCCCGTCGAATGCAAAGTCACTTCATATCGAAGTCGAACGTTTGAATTTCGCGATCGCGAGCCGTTTCAGTTTGTAGAATGTTGCTTGCGGGGAAATGGAAGATTCCAGGACATTCCAGGACTTTTTCAAGGACAGTTCCAGGACTTGAAGGACTTGAAGGACCGCTGGACACCATGTTAAACGTCGTCGTGGATCGCCTTAACGGATCCTCGGTCGGAAAGCAATTTTTGTTTTCCAACGATCCAAACAAAAAAAAAACTATATATATATACATCTTGTACGTACCCCCGGGTCAGAGAGCGAAGATTATCGCGAAGGTTCGAGGGATTTTTCCGTAATGAATAAAATTGCCGATTGGACAAAACTCACCCTGGCAGCGATGGACGTCGTGGGTTTCTCTAGGAGGTCCCACAGCCATTTTTGGTATTGCGCACATTTGCCCTCCCCGAATTCCTCCTCCTCTCTTTGCCGCAACGACTCAGCTTCCTTCCTCATCTCCTCGTGTACGTGCTCCTTTCTCTGATGGTACTTGTGCTGGCAACAGCTCTCGAGGTACAACTCGTCGACGCCCCAGTACTCGAGATCGTCGCTAAACGCCAATACGCACATCTCGTCAACGAGGTGGAGCTTACCGGTGCGATAAAAATTTAATATTGAACTAAATGACTTTGGATGACGATCGAAAAAGTATTCGTTATCGATAAGGGAGTAATCGTCGCATAGTTCGGTTATCGCCTCGTGGGTGTTGCAATCACGCAAACGGCCGAGTCTCGTGTGCGGCAATCTCTCGAGGGTACGCCATAGGACCTCGTGCTTAACCCCCCCGACGTTTATCGACACCCGCCGGTTCAGAGCCTTCGATCGCATAATCATAAAAGGCTCTGGTGGCAATGAGGTCATGGATCGGGAGTAAGTACGTTGCTGCATCTGAAGAGGAAGAGGAAGAGGCGGTGGCGGCGGCGGCGGCGGCTGCAAAGCCGCGTTTGCGACGTTAGCGAAAGGCGCGTAACGGACCTCCTTCGTCCACGCGATACTTCCGCTGACCGATGACGGTGGCATGATCGTCGTTCCTTCGAAGCCGTAACCCTCGCTAGCTCCGGTGCCGGACGCGGTTGCGTTACCGGCAGCCAGGGTCGTCGTCGTCTGGGTCGTCGCGGCTGCCGCTGCAGCGGCGAGATACGATGCCACGCAATTCGGAGGCAAAATTCCATTTCCATTACGATCGGCCGGATCGAGACCCGTGGCTTCGTCCTCGTATCTCCTATCGTTCAGCATCAGAGATGCCCTTTTTTTGGTTTTAAGTTTTTTTTTTTTTTTGGTTTTTGTTTTTTTGGTTTCTTCTTCTTTCTTCCTGCTTTCCTTTATCTCTTTGCGGCTAGCCGGAGGCCGGGTTGGGGGAGAGGCGCTCGCGCTTATCGGGCTAGTCGAGCGAGGGGCTCAAATCGTTCTCTTGCACAAAAACGCGATGCTGCCGGCCACGGCATCCGTTCTTCATCCACCGGCGCAGCACCTCTCCGCCGCCGTCATCAGAGTGGCTTGTAGCCACTTCATAATCTGGAAGTGAAAAATAAGAATACATTTGTATTTTATTTTTAGTTTTTTTTTTATTTTTTTTTTTTAAAGCGAAGATGTTCGATGTAGCTTATGAAGCGAATCAAAGATTGTATTTAGAATTGGAATCTGATGTTGTTAAAAAAATGTTATAATAATATCGCTTAAAACGTAAGTATTTTTCTGAATATAGTTATTGAGGGGTCTGACTCGCACGCTATATAAGACTGTGCATTAACGATTAAAAAAATATATATTAATAAATGTATTATATATATATATATATATATACATAAAAAAAATTTTATAAGGCAGATGTTCGATGTAGTTTGTGAGGTTGTTTGGGAACCGGATGAAACTTTAAATGCCAAATCCGAACCTGGTGTTAAAAAAAAATTAAACAATAATATCGCTTATAACGTAAGTAACTTTTTTAAAACAATTATTACGGGCTCTTACTCGCACGCTGAATAATCCTTTGCATCAACGAAAAAAAATGTACTACATTTTCATTATGAGGGAGTTCAACGATTTCAAAATTGGAAAAAAATAAAATATAAATCGTTTCTATCAAGAGTAAGTTTTTTTTTTAAAGCACACGAATTGTTTGAAGGGCGATCATCGAGGGATCTTACTCGCACGCTAGATAAAGCAGTGCATCGACGATAAGAAAATTCCTTCGACGATAGGCTATATAGCATGGCGAATGAAATACGCGACGAGAGTTTGACATAAGATCGTTGAATGATTTATAAAGAAACGGTGTGCAAACGAGAAGTCCGCGCTGACGGATATCAGGAGACCGTTTAGCCTTCGTGCCTAACTGGAACGATGTCGTGGTAAGAAAAACTTCACTGCCACTAAAATTAGCTCATCGATTCGTCCGAGAAGTTCGAGAAGTCAATGTGTCTCAAGCTCAAAAAAAAAAAAAAAAAAAAGAAGATTGCTACTCTTCTGGAACGGCTTCGAACGAGTCCCGACAATCCCCGTGGAACAAAAATTGCACGCGAAGAAAAAAAAAAAAAAAAAAAAAAAAAAAAAAATGAATTTCCAATCGAGCGAAATAATCTATCACGCGAATGTGTACGCTTTAAATATGTCCGAGCGTCTTTTGCCGATCATCGTGTCCATCCGAATCTCCTTCGAAAATAAAAATACTCGTTCACTATGTATATATAGTACGTGGGCGAAACTGTAACAGTTGGCCCTAAGCATGTTCCTCGTACGGTCTCACTCACGAATGTCCGTTCTATTTACAGAGCACACTGACCGTGACCGCATCAGCTCTCATGATCAATCATCGGCTTAGTTCGATTCCTGCATGTGAATCGACAAACGGTTTGCCTTTCCGATGGATACAGCACGATGGATTTTCAATTTCGTAGGAGCAGCGATAATAATACTTAAGTACATAGAGCGAAAGAAAAACAAAAGAACACAAAGGCGTACGCTGGCGAAGTTTTCGGGAAGAAGAGAGGGGGGAGGTTCATGCCGTTACTGTATTGACAAACAGAGCCAAGGACGCACGCGAGGCTCGACACGAGAAGGCTCGTGCACGGGGCAAGAGACCGGCTCGCGTGAATATATAAAATTAAACCGTACTAAACACCCGGCGCGATCGTGAGAGTGAGAGTGAAATCACGCTTTAAGACTGCGTCGTCGCAAGCGCTCGCAACGTGATGCGCCGTTGCCGTATGAAATTTCTATCGATGAAAAAAAAAAAAAAAAGAATTGTCATTTGAACTGTCGATGAAACATTCTTTTCGGCGGGGCGGGACGAAGAACGGTGATAATTGCTAGAATAAAGTGTTTCACAGCAGCGGAGAGTTCTGGGATTTCTCGATGTGGCAATCGACTGCTCGGCCAGGCAGTAAAACAAAGCTTCTGTCCCGCGACGAAGCAGCGCGCGCGCGCGCTAATATACATCCGAGCCACGCCGCCACAACTGTATAATATTTCTATCGATAAACGAAGTCAATATGATAATTAAAGCGTCAATAAAACAGTCGTCTGCGCGGCGTGAAGAAGAACGGTGATAATTGCTAGAATATCGTGTTTTACAGCGCCGGATAGTTCTGGGGTTTCTCGATGTCGCAATCGAGTGCTCGACCAGGCAGTAAAACAAATCTTCCGTCCCCGCGACGGAGCGGCGTGCGCGCTAATATACATCCTTGCCTCTCTGCCGCAACTGTATGAGATCTCTATCGATAAAAAAAATGATCATTAAAACGTCGATCTGTCTGCGCAGCGAGACGAAGAACGGTGATAGTTACAAGATTAGTTGCGTGTTCAACAGCACCTCTGGCGTTTCTCGATGTCGCAGTCGAGTGCTCGGACAGGCAGTAAAACAAAGCGTCATTCACCGCGACGGAGGGTACCGCGCGCCAATGTACATCTAAAGTTTCTAAAATTACCGTCGATAAAAAACTATATTATAATTTAAACCGTCGATAAAACAGTTTTCTCCCCGGCGAGAAGAACGGCGATAATTGCAAGAGTAAAGTGTTTCGGAGAACCGGACAGTTCTGGGGTTTCTCGATGTGGCAATCGGGTGCTCGGCCAAGCAGTAAAACAAAGCTTCTGTCCCCGCGACGGAACGGTGTGTGAGCTAATATACATCCGAGAGCCTCTCCGCCGTCCGCCGCGGCAGCACCGGCGACGGCAGCGTCAACGATTGTTTACGTTTACTCGATTCTCTCACAACCCGGTTGATATCATCTAGAACCATTGCCCGGGATCCCCCGGAGAGACCGCGTGCTCCCTCATTGCCGTACAACACGAAAATAATACACTCGTAAACGACGCTGCAGAAATACGACGCTCCCGATAGGATACAACGCCGGTCTGCGAGGGCTTTCAAACAAATAAGACGATTTTAACGATCCTCTCGGGACATCGAGCGCCCGCCGAACTTCCGGCAAACTTCGTTGTGCTCGTCCAGTCAAGCCCGACGGACCACCACGGACGACGACGACTGCGTTCACCTATATCGACTGTCTCTGGCAGGCAGCGCAAAACTCGCTCACGAACACACACGCACACAAACACACGTACCACTATGCATTCGCATCTAAAACTAGAGCAGTTGAATCAGCGACGGAGAAACGCTCTTCCCGACTATGGACATGTCGTCTGTTTACTAATCCGACCATCGATTTCGACGATTATTTTTTTCGGTGCTGGGGGGGGGGGGGGGGGGGGGGGGCGAGAAAAAAAATCCGACGCTGGTTCATCGAGAAATATTTACGCGCCGATGCCCATGGAATTCCAATACAAAAATATACTCTATGCGCAACCGTGTTCGCCGAAGAGCAAATTTTTTTTTCTTTATCTTTTTTTTTCTTTTTCTTCTCTTCTCGTGGCTCTATAATGTCGGCCACGCCTCGGCGTCTCTCCAATGTTTTTCCGCCGTCCTCTTCTCTTTTCGCCATAAATTAAAGCTGGATTTTTGTTTCGTTCTTCTTTATTCACGCGATCGATCCTACGGAACTTGGCCAAGATATTTGGCGGTTTGCAAGCGACGGTTACAAAACCTCGGGGGAACGGGAGAGTTCGTGCTTCGAAAGGGTGTCACAAGCCCTATCCCAAGGCCGCGTCGACCGAGCTCCCGAGGGGAATTCCTCGAAGCAACAAATGGCAATTCGCAAAGGTGATAGGACATCAATATTATATACATGAATATATAATTTACAACAAACACAATATTTAATATATATATAATACATAACATAGGACATAAATATAAACTCTTCGTTGGGCATAAGAAAAAGAAAAAAAGAAAAATTAAACAAAAAAGAACGAAAATTTTGAGAAAAAGAAAATTATAATTTCGTGGTAGTCGGTGGGACACAGCAGTGTCGCAAGAATTTTCACGAGGGTCAACGTCGACGCCCATGACCGGCTTCTCAGTATAATATAAGAAATGTTCAGCCCGACCTTTGCGACAAATCTAGATTCCTCGAGTTTTATTTTCTTTCGATAAAATCCTGCTCTATTCGACGTCGTTCTCACGAGGAAAAAAGAAAAACAACAAAATTATATAAAATAGAATAACACTGTGGAGTCTAATTATATAGCGACACAATAAAGCGAAACAATCGAGCTCGCCTGGTCCCGAGGCGTTTGTTCGCCGGGCCGATAGGGGTTGTGTGCTACTGCCCCAAATAGAGCCGGCTAGGTTCAATGATTCGACCCACAAGGCCGTTCTAGCCTCCGTATAGATGTACAGGCTTATATACACCGTTCCAACTGTACAGCCCGAAATATACGTCAGCCAGAACGTCCGAATTCGCCAATCTGAAGAGGGAATCTCCGTTGACCCTTACACATGCGGTGAGCTGACCAATTTCGTCTTCGAATTTTGCGCACTCCACTGGCCTCCTCGATATTGACCAAACGAATTTTCCAACGTTTGGGGGGCTTCCCATCCAGTCGTGGAAACGACTGGAATCGTCGGTCACTATAACGTGGAAACACGTTACAATGACCGATGGATCTGATTGGTCCCTTGCGTCAGATGCTGGCGTCATCCGAGAAAATGGACTAATCAAATCGATCCGTCGTAACGTAATCGTTTCGACGCGGTTGGATGGAAAGCTAGGGTTATCGGTCGATAGGGATTTTTTGTTTTATTTCGTAATGCAGGGCCATGCCAAATCACGTGTAGAGTAGCAGAATCTAATTCACCGATGATTAATGAGATAGAGTAGCAGAAAAACGAGGAATGTAAAACACGATGAGAGAACAACAGTTAAAACTTAAATAAACCAAAATGACATCAGTTGTAAAAAAAAAAAATAGGCAAATGGGGAGTTGTGCAAAGACGGCAAAGTAAACGCACAGTTTCTGATAGTTAAGGAATTAGGTGCCAGGATTTCCGCAAGCAGAATAAGAATTTCCGCGAAAGAAATATACATCGCATTTATATTGCCTAACCGCGAGAACAATTGGTAGCCCCGGAACGATTGAATCATTTTAGTATTCGCGAATATTCCTGAGAGAAACTCCCGTGAATTCCTCGTGAAGAAAACTCTCGGTGAGATTTAACGTCCGCTTAGATCGCCTTTATGTTGCTTAATCGCCAAGTTGATAACCCCGGAATAATTTAGCCGTATTAGTATTCACGAATGTTCCTGATAGAAACTCCCGTGAATCCCCGGTGAAGAAAACTCTCGGTGAGACTTAACATTCGCTTAGATCGCCTTAATGTCGCCTAACCGCGAAGATAGTTGCTAAACCCGTGACAATTTAGTCATATTAGCATTGACGGATATTCCTGATAGAAACTCCCGTGAATCCCCCGTGAAGAAAGCCCTCGGTGAGATTTAACGTTCGAGTGTAATGGCTGCAGCGGTGGGGAGTTAATCGACGGGGAGCACCACTGGCCCAAATAGCGAGTATATAGGCCGAAGGAGGACACAGCGAGGTTTCTCTCTCCCCCTTGTGTACTCGGAGAGCTCGCAGAGGGCACAAATATATACACAGCGGACGGTAGCGTGTACGTACAACAGTGTACGGGCCTGGAGAGGCTCTTCCCCGACGCACCGTGTCTCTCACTCCGCCGAAAGGAGACCCCCGAGAGAAAGGAGGCCTCGGAAATCGATTTTAACGGGCGCTCTTCTCTCGGCCCGCGCGCGTTCGGGGTCGCGGCTTTCGTGGTCGAAACTATTCGCCTTACCGGAAACAACTGAAGCAACTTTTTTTATTCCCGAAAAAAAAAAGAAAAATGCCAATCAACCACGAGACCGGACGCACCGACGCGCCGGAGGTCACTTAAGAGGGTCACGCTGCGTGCACGAACCGATGCATTGATCGGTTCGACGGGTTCGCACTGACCGACGACTCTCTGGCACAGAAAACCCGCAGCTCTGTCCTACACCCGAGTCGAGGAAAACCGTCATGGTTTTTTTTAGGTCCACGGAAGATTTCGGCTTTTAAGATTCTATAGGGACATTCTTTTGTTTTTGTTTCATTGCAATTATTTGAGAAACTGAGGGAAAATTTTCGGATGGCGGGTTCGACCAGCCACCCGTCCCGTTTACCCTCCGACTCTGACTCGGGAGTTCATCAATGAAAATTACACGGATTCGCCTGTACGAATCGCCCAGCTCGTCCGGCCAGAACTCACCTCTTTAAGGATGCCTCTCGGCGTCTCCGCAAACAAACACGTCACTCACTAATCTCAACATATTTTAACGGATGTCACGAGGGTGTGTATAACGACGCTCTCGTTGTAGGCGGTTGCAAAACGTGCTTCACCACTTGTTTCATGGGCGCTGCGAGCAACGGTTTCGCTCCACTATCGATTGCCCATGTGTGTATGCCAACACGCCGCGCACCCGTTTATTTTATCGAACTGGAAAACCCTCCCCCGCCCCCTTTTTTTTGATTTTATTATTCTTATTAATTTATTTTTATTTTTTTATTTATCTGTTTTTTTTGTATATATAATTTTTTGGTACCGAGCTGTCGGCTTCCGTTATTACGCGTTCCAACCTTCGATCTCGCGGATCCGTTTTGCTCCCCCCCCCCGTTGGATTCCCCTCGTATTCGTCAATTTTATTTTGTACTAAAATTAAAGTCGGAGGACGACAGGCTTGTTTTGCCCGGAATGGAACTCTGCGAGGTACGGATCCGCGACTGAGCCTCTCTCTTGGCCGCGCTCAGCTGCTAGGTTCCCAGCTTCTGCTAACGCCGCTGGCTCCGCGGCTTGTGAGGAGGCGGTACTTGGAATCGGGCCAGCTATGCGCCTGCCTAGCCGATAAACCCCCACCTCCCCCGCCGACTTCTTAGATATCTTAATATCTCACGGACACCTTACTTTCTTTCACGAATAAATACGCGCGCGCCCACATCTATATCCTCAACGTCTAGTCCTGCTACGCTTTCTTCGACTGCCAAACCGTATTAGAAATTCTTATTCTATCGATTGTATTCTACCGGGTAACGAGGGGGGAAACACTCCCAGAGTGGGGCCTCGCAAGGGCTTCGACACTTCCGGTTAGAAAAATGACTAATTTCTTCGGCACTTCCGTTTAGAGAATTTTGTAATCTCTTCGGTACTTCCGGTTAGAGAATTTGCAAATTTTTTCCTTACTTCCGATTAGCGAATTTGTTCATTTCTTCGGAACTTCCGGTTAGAGAAATTACTCATTTCTTCGGCATTTCCGGTTAGAGAATTTACTAATTTCTTTGGTACTTCCGGTTAGGTAATTTACTCATTTCTTCGGTACTTCCGGTTAGCGAATTTACTTATTTCTTCGGAACTTCCGGTTAGATAAATTACTCATTTCTTCGGCACTTCCGATTAAAGAATTTATAAAGTTCTTCGGCACTTCCGGTTAGAGAAGTCACTAATTTTTTCGCCTGCCTTCCCCTCCCGCCGTCGATTTTCGTGCGGATGAATAGAATATAAGCTATCAAGATCGACGAACGAGAGAAGCAAAAAAAGTTGGCCGACGAAAGGTCCGCTGGCACGAGATTCCGCGGAATCGCATTCGCCGAACGGAACGGGACGTTCGATCGAAGATTTTTCGCTCGGCGACGGGATATGCGGAGTCTGCGGGAAATTTTCACGTAGCAAAAAATAATTTGAGGCATGTCGCTGGTGAACTTTTGAACTTTATTTATTTCCTCCACGAAACGAGAACGTCGTCGGTGCGAAATCTCTGCGAGCACGTGGTCTTCGACCAGGGTGTCGACTTACCGTTCCTGTATTCGAGCAAGCCGGCGACCGCTATCATCACCCCGTTGTCGATGCAAAAACGCTCGTCGGTCGCGTACAATTTCGCCTCCCGTTCGTCGCACATGACTCCCATCATCTGCTGCAGTCTCTCGTTGCAGCCCACCCCGCCCACGATTAGCACCTCGTTAGAGCCGACGTGCGCCATCGCCCGCTCTGCAAAAATATTGCCTCCAATTAGGGTGGATCGTCGTTAAAAAAAAAAGTAAAAACAAAAATAAACCAGCAATTTTCTTTTAATGAATTTTTCACGATTTAATTAAAGGATCCGATGAGCTTTTCGCCGCTACCTGTTATCTCGATGAGCATCGCGAAAGCCGTCTCTTGCAGGGAGAAGCACAGATCCTCCTTCGTGTACTCGCCGGATCTAAGCCAACCGATCAGCCGCTCCTTGACGTTTGACAAAATACCGGAAAAAGATACATCCATACCCTTCACGACGTAAGGCATGGGCGCCAATTTGTTACCCCTTTTTTTGCCACCCGGAAACAGAGAAACATATCAATAAACGAGCCCGAGAAATAAACTCGACGGGACGTACAATTTGTTTCCTGTTTTCGTTGCTTTCTTTTTTGTTCTCACGCAATTTTCACCGATTTCACGGTTGATTGATAATGAACAAAATGAAAAACTCATAAATGACCAACTCACTTCTTGGCGAGCTGTTCTATATTGTAACCGGGACTCGGATCGTTGGAAAGCTTCAGCAGCCGCGCGAATCTGTCCAGGCAATTTCCAACGGCAATGTCGATAGTTTCGCCGAATATTCTGTAGCGCTGTCGCGAGTAAGCGATTATTTGCGTGTTTCCGCCCGAGACGTACAGTATTATGGGGTTTTGGCTTCCCGTTATGAGCCTTCCCATTTCTATGTGGCCTATGCAGTGGTTGACACCAACGATGGGCTTGTTGAAGAGCTGAGCGACCGTACGCGCTACCAGCGCCAGAACGGTCAACGGTTCACCCATTCCTGGTCCCTTCGTGTAACAAACAACGTCCACCTCTTTCATAGTCAGCTTCGCGTCGGACAAGGCCTTTTCGAGAACGTCCAGCACATGTGTGCGATGATGTGTCGCAGTCTCATTCGGCAGAAATCCTTTGTGAGAAATTAAAACATTAATACAAACAAAAAAAATGATATCGGTATCAACAATGAAAATTGTTCTTGTATAAAGTTATTATTGTTTATATGCCGATGTTTGTAATGTATGTTTTATTTTCATTTTTCTCTTGTCAACATTTATCATAGAAGCAATCAATACAATAGACAAGCCCAAATCATTGACAATTTTAATTGTTCGTCAGAGCAAATTGTTGCAACTTTAATTGTTTGCCTATTATAAGCGTTTTTATTGCTCCGATTACCTTTGTCAGGAAGTATCGACAATAATAATTATATTTGATTAATTTATATCAATTAAAAAATTGTATTTAATCAATTCATATCAAATTATGTTTATGTTTATATATAAACAGGACAAGCCCTTTTCACCTATATCAATTTATATACATTTATTATTATTTTTATATCGACGTAATAATGTACATTTTATTTTCAGTTTTCTCTTATTAGCATTTAGCGTAAGAGAAGTGATTGGGACAATAAACGAGTACAAAATCCATCAACATTTTTGATTGTTTGTATTGTTGCTCCTTTAATTGTTTGTTTATTCCGAGCGATTTTGTTATTCCGATTACCTTCGCCAGGAGGTGTGACATAAGTTCGTCTGACGTTGGAAAGAACTACGTCGTCTTTTATAATTCCAATCGCAAGCTTGTTTGCACTTCCCTCGAAACCGATTGCAATCACCATTGTTGCTTGTTTTTCTAACGTGGACGGTCTTTCGAATCGCAGAGGTTATGTTTGTGATCTGACCGAAAGGGTTAAAAAAATATTTTGACGTAACGAATGCTTCGAGAGGTCACGTAGAAGCACAGCGAAGACGGAATCGACGATTATTATTATTATTATTATTACGTTTGGGGCTGGCTCCGGATGTCGTCTAGCGACAATACCATACGGCCACGTCGTTGTGATGAAAATGTGAACTGAAACAGATGAAGGGCGGGGGGCGGCACGGTCGCCGAGATGGCCGGCTCGCTCCCCATGAAAAGCGGCCTGCTACCAGCGCGCGAACGCGACTGGTACAAGCTGTAGGAAATTACTGAGAACAAGTTGAGTTGCATAGAGGAAGTCTAAAAAGTTAGATTAAAGTCTTTAAAGAAAGTCATGAATGCGGTTATGATGAATGAAGATGGCTTGAATAGAAACGATTCGATATTGAAAGGCGAAAAGTGTTTCTTAGAGATAAGGGACCGTATTAAGCGAGGACGATGTTGAGCGAAGCGGGGGCAAGCCCAAATGACATGGTTGAGGTCCTCGGACTCAAAGCCGCATGAGCAGCCCGACGACGGAGTGATGTTTTTCCTATGAAGACTGGCTGCAAGATTATAATGATTTGAGCGCATTCTGCAAAAGGTGACTATGGCATTTCTGCGGAGATGTTTGAGTTTGAAGAACCAGGGCTTGGAAGCGAAAACATGGAGATCGTCAAAATATATTTTGCCTGTTGACTTGCCGTCACGCACCAGGGCACGATCTGAAGCCAGGAAGCACTTCTTGCGAATAATTGGTGTGAATTCGGTAGGAGGGAGGGAGGTTTTGAAGTGACTCCCTACACTGATAGCTGATTTGGCAAGAGCGTCAGCAGTTTCATTGCCTGCAATCCCGGAATGGCCCGGAATCCAGATCAATTTGACATTAAGATTTAAATTGGAACAAGTTGAGAGAGCATGATAAATTGAGATAATAAATGGGGACCAGTTAGATATGCACGGAGAGAGAAGTGCTTTGAAGATCCTTGCAAGGACACTCCTCTCCATCCAAATGCTTTCTTTGGCCACAGCGGATGCATTTCGGACGACTCTTGCATTGGCTAGCAACGTGATTAAAAGTGAAGCACGAGAAGCAAATTTTTATCGGGGCAAACCAGGGTTCAACCGGGAACCGAACTTGAAAGAGGGACAATGGGTCAGGACGATTGCGACTTTCGAATCTAACGTAGACGGTTTGCGTGGGGACTAAGTCTGTTTTACCAGCAGCGGTAACCTTGCGATTTTGACGTTGGGCAGTTAAGATGGGAGCTCCCGGTGAGTTTGCTTCCTTAACGAACTCCTCCATCGAAATGTCCTTCGGAACACCTTTGATGGAGCCCTCGCAAGAGAGACAATGATTGAGAATGTAGGCGACGAGGCCTCTGTCTTTGAGGAAGTTAGCCTATAGACTGTCATTTGCCAACTTGGCGTTCGAGAAGATCGCGGAAACTTGGCATTTGCCTGAATTACGAGCATGCACATATTGGGTTTTGCTAAACTTTTCCAGGATGATTTTACCCATGTGGGTAGCATCCAGTCTAGGAGATGTACGAGTAATAACCCTTGGGCGGATCACAACGGTGAAAGGTCCTGAGCTATGAAGGGAATAGCGATTTTTGAGAAGGGATTCCTGCAGAATGTCATCCGAGTTGGGATCCTTAGGAGGGGTCTCCTGTGGGACAGATTGGGAAGCCTTCAACTTGGGTTTGTTTTGATGTGCGTCGTCGGACTGCTCGAGCTGGCTCTTTCTAGACCCAGGAAAGGACTCATTCTTCAGGTCCTCCACCTGAGTCCAAATCGTGTCCTGATCCATGTCTTCGTACGGATTGCCGATGTCGGGGGGCTCGCACCTCGTCCCGCCCTCCTCCGAGCCCATGGCTCGCTGCTGGCGGGAAAAAAAAAAATTAGGTTAGGACAGGAGAAACTAGAAAAGAAAATGAAATTAAACAGAAAAGGATATGTAGTAAGCTGAAGAAGCAGTGAGGGACACTGCCTAGCGAATGAAACTCCGCCTAATAAGGATCAACACACAAGTTAACGGATAAAGAAACACCGAGGTGACACACGTCTGTACTCATTCACGCCCCAAACGGAACTCGGAATCGACGATAGCGAAGTTGAAAATGACGTCCAATTATTCGTGCAACAACGTTTCTCGACAGACAATATTTGTAAATAATGCTGCTTGCAGTTCCCTACACACTTTAACGTTTTGCACTTTTATCGACGGATCCGCTGTTGTCTTACCGATCGTTTTCGACCGAAGGTACAGCGACTGCACGGCCAGTCGCGAACGCCGTGAACGAGCTCGGCAAGCTCGAATTGTCAACAGAGAGATAAATGATATTATTTTTTCGTTCGAACAATCTCCACTAACGAAAATTTGCAATAATTTGCGATGGACATAGGTGAACTGCTGTCGTACAAGGTAAACGATCGACTGACCGATAAAAGTCACAGCCCGCTGGATCGACGTTTGATCTCGTGCGTCCGAAAATACTCTAACCTGAAATTGCGTTTCTCAGCCTCCGAACACCCCGAAGCGTCCAGTGCCCGGAGAGGACGACGACGAGGACGAGTGGGAGAATTCCAAACGCTCGAAGAAAGTGATAAAAACACCGTATCATCCGCGTCAGCGGCAAACACGGGAGATCGATGTGACGCCGGTGCGGAGCAGCGAGCCGCCGACTCCGATCAGGGCGGCTCTTCCAGCGCCGGCCAACGACGTCGTCGAGCCGCAATTGTCGGAAAAGGAGAAACAGGACATACTGAGATACGTGGAGACCGAGGCGCCCGAAGTGGAGGCTCTGGACGAAGCTACCCTCAAGAGGATGGTTCTTCTGTTTGAGAAAAGGGCACTCCGGAACCAGGAGATGAGAGTCAAATTTCCTGATCAACCAGAAAAGTACGGCTGGAGAAGATTTCATATTTTTTTAATTGTGTATTTTTTTTGCTTGTTCATTGATTTGTTTGCTCGGTCTGTGTCTCGTCCAAACCGGGGCTTTTGCACTAAATGGATTTGTTTTTTATAGTAAAAACTAGAGTTTTATAAATGGGACTTTCCATACTATTTCGAGCTGGTTCTAACCCTTCACATCTTGGATCGGGTACACAATTTTTTTTTTTTTACTGAACTAACTCTCAAAAGGATTCAGATTTTGTGTTACATATTTTAAAGTCTCTGGCTCAAATCTTAAAAGTGTTTATATATAACACGAGATTTTTCAGCTTTTTACATTATGGCAATCCATAAATTATTATTTTTTACTGTAAATAATTATAAACAATTTTTAAAAATCTGGGGGTTTTGAGAGTCAGGTCAGTCATATAAAAAATTGCTGTCCCTATTCAAGATGTGAAGGGTCGAAATAGTATGAAATGCCCCAAATATATTTTATTAATAAATCTATTTTTTATTCTATGAATAGGAGTACTTTATTAATAAATATATCTTCGTATTTTATAAATAAGTTTCATTAATCCAAAGAATGCAGAGATTTCTCTTGTTTCGTTCTAGGTTCATGGAGTCCGAATTGGAATTGCACGAGACTCTGCAAGAGCTCCACGTAGTCGCGACGAATCCCGAGCTGTATCCGTTGATGGTTGAATTGCAGGCCGTGCCATCTCTGCTGGAGTTGCTGTCGCACGAAAATACGGACATAGCCGTCGGGGTCGTGGATCTGCTGCAGGAGCTGTCGGACGTCGATATTTTGCACGAGAGTCAGGAAGGCGCGGACACGCTGATAGACGCTCTCCTGGAGCAACAAGTTTGCGCGCTTCTGGTGCAGAATTTGGAGAGGCTCGACGAGTCCGTTAAGGAGGAGAGCGACGGTGTCTTCAATACTTTAGGTGATCATTAATTCATTCACGTATGAGTTTTCATCGTCCCAGTCGGAGATTTAACGCTCGAAATTGTTTTGCAGCTATTTTCGAAAATCTTTTGGAATTCAGGCCGGAGCTTTGCGTCGACGCGGGAAAGCAGGGTCTCCTTCAGTGGCTGCTACGACGGCTGAAAGCGAAGATACCGTTCGACACAAATAAATTGTACGCGAGCGAGCTACTGTCGATTCTTCTCCAACAAACGGCGGAAAACAAATTGCTTCTCGGCGATCTCGACGGCATCGACGTGTTGCTTCAACAGCTCGCGGTAAAGATTAATCTTACGTTTGCAAATTCGACCTACCGCTCGTGTCGTCTTGTAATGGGGATAGACTTTGCTTTTTTTTTTGCTTCAGAGGGTTTTCGAGGTGTAAATGAAAACGTGTTCGGAAAGTTCGTAAACATCGAAAAAATCATATTTAGAAAAAATTATTTTTCGCAATGACACAAAAAATTCAAACGGCTATAACTCGAAAATGTCTCGAGCGATCAAGATGAAATTTCACACACAGGATGTGTGGTTAATAGTCAATGTCTCCTGAAAATGTAATGAAAAAATTAAGGCTTGTTTTTTTTTTGAGATCTATCGCAACAATTCCTGTATTATGCACGAAATTTCCAGTACTACAAGCGTCACGATCCACAAACGGCCGAGGAGCAAGAGATGATGGAGAATCTTTTCAACGTACTGTGCTCCTGTCTCGTTTCCACGGTCAACCGAGACAGATTCCTGCGGGGCGAGGGACTGCAGCTCATGAATCTTATGCTGCGCGAGAAGAAAATGTCTCGGAACGGGTCACTGAAGGTTCTCGATCACGCGATGAACGGCCCAGACGGTAAAGACAATTGCACGAAATTCGTTGATATCCTCGGACTCCGAACGATATTTCCGTTGTTCATGAAAACACCGACGAGAAACAGAAAGCGAATGCTCAGCGCGGAGGAGCACGAAGGTAACGATTTTATGCTCCGCTTTTTTAAACGTTACAGAAAACCTTAATAAAACCTAAATAAATTTAAATAAAAAAGTTTGAATTGCCGTATTTCGCAGAGCACGTTCTGTCGATAATCGCCAGCATGTTGAGAAACTGCAAGGGACAGCAGAGACAGAGGCTGCTGAGTAAATTCACGGAGAACGATTACGAGAAGGTCGACAGGCTCATGGAATTGCACTTCAAGTATCTCGAGAAAGTCGAGGAGGTCGAGAAAAATTCCAAGGAAGAGGAGGACGAGGAGGAGTCGTATCTGAGACGATTGGACGGTGGGCTTTTCACGCTTCAATTGGTGGACTACGTTCTGCTAGAGGCGTGCACCGGATGCCCGCCGGCGGTCAAGCAAAGAGTGACGCGAATATTGGGCCAGCGACGAGCGTCGCTGAAAACCATTCGACACATTATGAGAGGTAAAAGTTTACGATTGACTCCGTATCGATTCGAAAAAAAAAAAATAGTTTCGATTATTAATGTTTCTGTTTTCTCGCAGAATACGCCGGAAACCTCGGGGACGTCGGTGATACGGAGTGGCGGGAGGCCGAGCAGCAACACATTTTACAGCTGATAGACAAATTTTGATTTTCATCGGACAACGATCATTGGCCGATCACAACAATTTTTATCGTCGCGAATCGTGACAATTGCGAAATATTTCATTTTACAAACAAATTTTTCTGTTTTTCATAAAAATCTCTCCGAGTCGGTGCGATCGAAGATTAATCGTATAGCTCCGAGCGCAAATAAACTATATTATTTGCGAAAAAGACGATTCCGGGCTTGCCCTAATTAATTTAATTACCGTCGTGCGATCGACGATTGAAGTAGGTGAAAATCGAAAAATCGTACATATATGTCCCAGTGGCCGGAAATATGATTTTTCATGCATGTCCAGGGAATGGGATTGCTCTCTTTCCTCGCGGACCAACGAACCGTAAAACTTTGGGTTGGATTTGAGTTGTTTTTTAACAATCTTCGTCAACTCAACTGATCTATTAGTGCGCCAAACCGATTCCGATTCCAACCTTCTGAAGGCTAATTTTTGGTTGATATTTCAAAACAAATCCGTTATATGTGTGGGATAGAAAGTTGATGTACAGTTGGACTTTCCCGAAACAACCCACGCTCATCGAAAAGAACTACTGAAACCGACTGAAGGATACTATTGGGAGTATGCAGTAGTTAACTACTAATAAACTACTGAACTACTACTACTGCCCAGTGCTAAACTGGCGGACTACTGAAAAGTACTGAAAATCTGGAGTATTTGGAACATTACTGGGTATTTTAAGTAGTTAACTACTACTGCGTTATTAACTACCCAAAACTGCTATAAATCTCCTGTACTTAAATACTCGAAACTTCTATAAATGTCCAGTGGTTAACCGCGTGAAACTACTATGAATGTCCAATTGTTAACTTCGCGAAACTATTATGAGTATCCAGTAGGTAATTACTGGGAATTCCCGCAGTTTCCCGTAGTTCACTACTGAGTATTGCTTATAGTTTTTAGTAGTTCTACTTATTAGAAATAATTACTGATACTGGAATCGCGACGCCCTCAGTAATGACTACCGACTGAGGAGTCACTACGTGTGTAGTAACGATTGCAATGCCAGTAGTAACTGCCGAACCACCGGTCGTCACTACTGGATCCCTAGCAGTAATTTTCGGAGAGTGCAATTTCCGACTCTATGTCGAGAACACTGATAGCTCTTGGCTCAGGGTTCGTAATCTGGTTGTTTTAAGATCGTCCTCTCGAAGTTAGAATCATACTTGGTTTGGTGGACCAATCAACCGGCTGATTTTCAGGTTGGTCAGATCGCGAGTGTTAGATATACGGTCATTGGTACTATTTCCCTAACTTCCGTTCCCGCACGGCCAACATAAATTCCAAACCCTCCATTTCGTGCCGAACTTGAAAATAAATACCACCGAAGGTTAAAAAAGAACCCTAACGAGATATTTCAAGCTGCGAGGTCTCCTCAAATCGAGCGATCTCTATGACAACGAGCCGACACTTCCGGCGCATGCGCGTGCGTAACCACGGCGCGCTATTGCATAGCCCGAGCGAGAAGAAGTCGGGGAGGCTGGCCGAGGAGGCTGTCTGGTTGCCTCGTCGTAGGCGCTTTCCTTCGTTCTCGGGCGATTGTACAGTCGAATCGGGGTGAAGGGGAGGTCGGCCTCGAAAGGTCCATACCTTTCATCCCTCGGGCTCGATCGTCGTCCTCCTCGAGCGCGCTTCCGCACATCGTGTCGGCCCGACGATAAATTCGTCGCTCGTCTCGCCGTTCGTCCTCAAAAATTCTCGGCGAATTAAATAGAGAGACAGTCCGCGGCACGGGTCAACGAACCAGCGATCGATCGTGATTGGCGCGTGCAACGAGCTCGTCCAATCGAAGATCGGAGACCGACCGAAAGCTCGCTTCTCTCCCGTCGTCTTCTTCTGTCCGTGTGCGTTGTTTCCCCCGAACGATCGCCCGTTTAGTTCCGACCGAGCTCGTCGCGCTCGTCAGTTGGCTGCAAGCTCTCCCGGGACTCGGCTCGCGGTCCGTCCACCGAGAATCGCAACAAACACGAATGACTAATGTTTTTAACGCGCCTCTGACCTCGTCGGCCCTCGTCGCTCGCGCATCCCGCGAACGAAGCGTAAAATCCGTTGTGCGCGTTTTTAACCAAAAAGAGACGAACAAAGAAAAGAAAAAAAAATCGACGATCGAAGCGTTACCTGCCTAACGTAGTCGACGGTTGAACGTGACGAATAATCTTTCACCCTCCGGATTGTGTAATTAATCGTATTCTTAATCCCTAACCTCTCGCACATGCACGATGATTTTCCTGTGAATCGCAAACAACCGAGGAATTGTCCGCTACGAGCTCGTCGCATTCGTGACAGTCCGGTGAGTCGAACATCTTTTCGTATCGACATTGTCTCGTAGGTTGGATCGCTCTCGCGGCGCAGAGAAAAACAACGAACGTACAAGTATATTTTTTGACGTTAGTTATTTTGGGACAAAGTTTTCGTGATCAAATGTTTCGGCCACAATGTCCGTGAGAATTGAACCAGTAGCTCGAGCGATATTTGCAGTTCAGGACGATCGTTGAATCGTCGACAAAAACCGAGATTACATGCTCGGTCACATTTTCTCTATTTTTTTTTAACGTTGCGGTACGCGGTGTACCGAATCGCCCGAGCGGACAGCCCGTTTAGAAACCGTTGAGACGAGCAAACGAAAAAAAATACAATGTCGACGAGGAATTTAGTTTTGCGAACAGACTCGAGAGATCTTGTTTACTTGTTTGTTTTAACGAAAAACGGGACGAGCATAAGTTAAGGGGAAACACCATCCATCGATTTGATATAGTCAGGGCGCCGAACTGATACACACTACAATAAAAAAAAATAGTAAATTCGATGTATCGGACTGGAAGCTTTTACGCAAAAAAACTGGTACGTTAAATTTAATGTACTATCGCCTCGAAAAATGAATTTTCTTTTTTTCGTTGGAATTAAAGTGAATTACTGTGAGTTAAGGTACTTTTATACTTGACTTAAAGTGAATTGTTTAAAAATAAAGGATTTCCTATGTTTTTAATAGACTGAACATTAAGTTTTCATCAAAATTGTGCATGTAATTTAATGTAGGACTTTTTGCATAAAAGTCCCAGTCCGGTAAATTAAATTCCGTAGAAATTTTTTTACAGTGCAAGGCGAGAACAGAAGCTTCGCGTAACAGAGATTAATGACTGACGAAGCCGAAAGGCTGACCGTAGGGAAATATTGCGAAAGGACTGGATTCAAAGCGTATTGGAGAGCCGCCGAAGAGAGGAACTTTGGATTTTGCAACGTCTCTACCATGCTCAGTGCACCCGTGCTTTTAGCGCGTCTATCGTTGCCATGCGATTCGGGGTCTTGAGGCGATGTGTTATAAACTCTCCACCCACCTGCCCCGCGCCCAGTCGGTGACAAAAACTATACTGAATGGCGTTTTGAGACCGCGCATCACTGAGAAAAAAAAAATGTCTTTCCTTGTGTCTGCCGATTCACCAGGGAAAGACACTTTGCTTTGCAAATGTCCACCATCTCCGAATGCTATTCATTACAGTTTTCGTTACCGACTGAGTCTGCGTCACGTCGCCTTAACAGCGTGTGAAATACCGCGGTCGGTAATAAAGATTGTAATAAACTCTTCTTACGGATTCTTGAAAGTACGGTCAAAAGAAAAGTTTCATCGGAAGCCGAGATGATATCCGTTTCTCATGAGACCTCTTTTGAGCGTAAATACGAGAACCTCTGAGAGAAGTTTATTACAGTTTTTGTTACCGACCGAGTCTGTTTCACCTCGGCTTAAGGCCATGTGAAGGATGTATCACGTGACACATGAGTGCAAGAGAGATAGATGCATTTTTCCGAATCAATGCCATTTAAAATCGGGTGACCTTTCGGATAAAACGAAAGCATCATCGGACGCGGTATTAAATTATGCATCCGCTAATGCTTCGCTTTTTCCCGAAAAGTCTACGGTCTCTAAATCGCATTCATTACAGATTGTGGTTACCGACTGAGTCGTTTCACCTCGCCTTAAGAGCATGCGAAATACCGCTGTCGGTAATAAAAAAAATTGTGATAAACTTTTCTTACGTATTCCGGGAAGTACGGTCGAAAGAAGAGTTTCATCGGAAGCCGAGGTAATGCTCGTTTCTCATGAGATTTTTCTTTTGAGCGTAAATACGAGAACCTCTGAGAAAAGTTTATTACAGTTTTTGTTACCGACTGAGCTCGGGCTGGACGGGGAGGGCGGTGTTTCATATGGTCTTAAGAGCATGCGAAACACAATGGAGTGCGAGAGAGATAGCATCAGTGAGGCTCTCGACGCAGCGAGAGAGACACAGGAGAGGTGTTTCACATGCTCTTAAGGTGGCTCTGTCGGTACGCCGGAGTCACAGACATCAGCGTCTATGTGTCATAAAAAAAAAATAATCATATGTGGTACTTTGTCTGCATCAATAATATTATTGACAACAATATAGTGTCTATGAAAATGTTCGCAATTAGATTGAACCGATTGTTTGCAAGCGGATTATCTTGTTTAGCGTGAATTTGAATTAATTTTCACGACGATTGGGCGAGGAAACGTCATTTGTTCCCAAAACCGTGCACTTTGATCGCAGTTCTATTTAACATCAGTCCGGTGACTTCACTTTTTTTTTGCTACGCATGAATTCCCGATTGATTCGCGAGTCCGCAGTAACTTATATTTTTTTTTCTCTATCTTTGATCTGAGTATGTTAATTCTCGATTTGACGATCAATTTCACCAGCTCTCCCGTTAGTGTCGTGCAAAAAGACCGATATTCAAGATCTAATTATTCATCGAAATGGCCGGTAAAAGCCTTCGAGATTTTGAACAAGTAAAATTTGATAGTTAAATGACAACATGTTACAAATTTATGCACATGACTTTGGATTTATTCATCGAAATGATCGGGTAAAAATGGTAAAATGGTAATGGTAAAATTCATCGAAATGGTCGGGCCTTCGAGATTTTGAACAAGTAAAATTTTATAGTTAAATGACAAAATGTCAAAAATTTGTGCGCACGACTTTGGATTGCCTTCGCGACAGAACTACCTTAATAGTAGTTGGGGGGGGGGGGGGGGGGGTAGGAGGCATGTTGGTAGCAGTGGTCGAGGCCTAGATATCTATTCATATACAAGTTCTAAGCTCTTTCAACTCGCAATATCCTTGAAAATCTATGGGCATAGTTCGATTTCCTTTTTTTTTTTTTTTTTCAATGCGTCCCTAATAATGTTGTAAGTTACTTTCGAAGGAAAATTCCTCATAAAGTAGTCTGCAAATATATTATCAAAAAAAAAAAAAAGAATGTCGCTGTTCACGTGGCACCATATCTAGGCATGCTAATTGACACAACTTTAAGCTCGTGTATCTCGGAATCCATGCGGAGAAAAAAAATGATTAGAAATTCTTTAAAAAAAAAAAAAAAAAAACAAAGTCTCATTCGTTGCTTTATGACACTTGTGATTTTTCGTTCCAAAAGTTGAAAAGTCGCTGTGTGACTTATTCCCTTAAACAAGAACACTCGCTCGCATATAGCGAAAACACTGCGAAAAGCCTGCGGTGACGTCGACACGCCTTCCTAGACGGTAAGATCGAAAGTCTCGACCTCTGAGTGGCGTACTCGAGCGGTTCGGGGGGGGGGGGGGGGGGAGGAGGAGATTGATGGACGAAAAGTTGAGGCAAACTTGCAGAGACGAGAAGTTTTATGCGAATTTATTAATAAAAAAAATATATATCGCCGACTGGGAAAGTGAATAAAATTACAAGCGGTAGATTTTTTTTTTTTTTTTTTACACGGTGTTTTACACGCGCTCGACGGTGATTCTTGGCCGGCTGCTTCGACGAGGCGAAGACGTAGCTCGAACGGAGACGACACCCGTGCAGTCCATTGATTTTAATATTTTAATGGCTCGAGTGCAAGCAAGGCAATGGAGGGCGGCACGCGATCCAGCGAGCGCTCGATCCCCGTTCGATGAGTCGATCGATGCGTTAATGTTTCTGTAAGAGGGGACATTTTTTTCTTTTTGTCTTAATTGCAAACATTCTTACGGTCGTTTATGCTCAATTTATTAGTGCAGAAATGTTAGACTAGAGAGATTGTAACAGCAGCATTTAGAGAGGGCTTTTGATATTTGAAAATTATTTTTCATACTTTGGTAATCGACGTTGAACATCAAAGTCGATGTTTGCATAGCGATGCGCATGCGCGGAGAGTAATTTTCATACACCCTGCAAACGATGCACGCTCTCCACGCTTTAAGACACAAATTCAAGAAGACCCGACAGTTTCATCGTTAAACTGCCTCTAAATCCGCAGGCTTGTCACCCTACATGCCTGCGTCTAATTCGACACACAGCAGGTGTGTCTCTCGTCCTCAGAGCCGATTAGAGAGATACGCGTCGGGTCGCGTTTGATGCAAGCACGAACTGCCGGCGTGCACATGCTATAAACGTGACACCGGCCAATGAACTAGCAAAATATCGTTTCCCTGGCATCGAAACAAACTGGGAAAAAAAAAATAGAAATAAAGAAATCTTCATCGTGCCCACATTTTCCACCAGCTCAATCCATCGACAATACTTGTCGTTTTGTTACTCAATATAAGTTATTCTACCCCGGTTTGCATCCGGAACAATGATTTATTTGACTGCCACTGTTTATTTGCTTTAAGTAAAATATTTCTTTGATTTAGATAAATATTTATTTTAATTGAGTAAATAGTTACTTAAATTGAAGAAACATTTATTTAAATCAAATGAATATTTTACTTGATCTAAATAAACGGTGGACGTCAAAGTACTTTTATGGGCGTGTTAGTGGTCAATTAACAATAACCGAGTCATAATGAGATTTACAAAACCGGCAATACTAAACCGGCTAATACCGGCAAAGACAAGACTTGTCGTTTTGTTACTCAATATAATTTATTCTACCCCGGTTTGCATCCGGAACAATAATTTATTTGACTGCCACTGTTTATTTGCTTTAAGCAAAATATTTCTTTGATTTAGATAAATATTTATTTTAATTGAGTAAATAGTTACTTAAATTGAAGAAACATTTATTTAAATCAAATGAATATTTTACTTGATCTAAATAAACGGTGGACGTCAAAGTACTTTTATGGGCGTGTTAGTGGTCAATTAACAATAACCGAGTCATAATGAGATTTACAAAACCGGCAATACTAAACCGGCTAATACCGGCAAAGACAAGACTTGTCGTTTTGTTACTCAATATAATTTATTCTACCCCGGTTTGCATCCGGAACAATAATTTATTTGACTGCCACTGTTTATTTGCTTTAAGCAAAATATTTCTTTGATTTAGATAAATATTTATTTTAATTGAGTAAATAGTTACTTAAATTGAAGAAACATTTATTTAAATCAAATGAATATTTTACTTGATCTAAATAAACGGTGGACGTCAAAGTACTTTTATGGGCGTGTTAGTGGTCAATTAACAATAACCGAGTCATAATGAGATTTACAAAACCGGCTAATACCGGCAAAGACAAGACTTGTCGATTTGTTACTCAATATAATTTATTCTACCCCGGTTTGCATCCGGAACAATAATTTATTTGACTGCCACTGTTTATTTGCTTTAAGCAAAATATTTCTTTGATTTAGATAAATATTTATTTTAATTGAGTAAATAGTTACTTAAATTGAAGAAACATTTATTTAAATCAAATGAATATTTTACTTGATCTAAATAAACGGTGGACGTCAAAGTACTTTTATGGGCGTGTTAGTGGTCAATTAACAATAACCGAGTCATAATGAGATTTACAAAACCGGCAATACTAAACCGGCTAATACCGGCAAAGACAAGACTTGTCGTTTTGTTACTCAATATAATTTATTCTACCCCGGTTTGCATCCGGAACAATAATTTATTTGACTGCCACTGTTTATTTGCTTTAAGTAAAATATTTCTTTGATTTACATAAATATTTATTTTAATTGAGTAAATATAGTTACTTAAATTGAAGAAACATTTATTTAAATCAAATGAATATTTTACTTGATCTAAATAAACGGTAAACGTCAAAGTACTTTTATGGGCGTGTTAGTGGTCAATTAACAATAACCGAGTCATAATGAGATTTACAAAACCGGCAATACTAAACCGGCTAATACCGGCAAAGACAAGACTTGTCGATTTGTTACTCAATATAATTTATTCTACCCCGGTTTGCATCCGGAACAATAATTCATTTGACTGCCACTGTTTATTTGCTTTAAGCAAAATATTTCTTTGATTTACATAAATATTTATTTTAATTGAGTAAATAGTTACTTAAATTGAAGAAACATTTATTTAAATCAAATGAATATTTTACTTGATCTAAATAAACGGTGGACGTCAAAGTACTTTTATGGGCGTGTTAGTGGTCAATTAACAATAACCGAGTCATAATGAGATGTACAAACCCGGCGGATGGTTTCGATGAAAGGGGTTAAAAAAAAAAAGTCACGAATCACTTAAATTCATCGACAATTCTTGTAGTTTTTATTACTCAATATAATTTATTCTCTCTCTCTCTCTCGGTTTGTCAGTGGTCAATTAAAATTCGTAGTAATTCAGGTGGGATGAGGATTGGCACTCTAAGGCGCGGATCGTACCGAGCAACACAGTGGAACGCACAAACCCGATGGACGGTTTATATAGAAGGGGTTGAAAATCTCTCGTTCCTGTCACACTGCCAACTCGCGCCGGTATCTACGCGAGCTTCGGTGTTTTCACGCCGGGCGCGATGGGCTACGCCGAAAGAAGCGCGGGCCCAGAGGTCAGTATACTGCGGTGGCCACCGTCGCGCTGCAACGGCCGTTCTAAATTCGTTCGGCCGCCGGTTCGGTATCCGTTCCGCGAAACAAATCCGCCGCAACTGCCGCAGTCGATCGTCGAACGCTGCGAATGCCGGCCGATGAAGAACGTCTCGAGCCCCATTAGTTACTCGCGCGGCGAAATCGAAACACATTCTCTTTCTCGTAAATCGATGCGAAATGGCGTTGGATACTTTTCAAGAAAAAAAAAAAAAAAAAAAAAAAACAATACAATAAAAATTTACGGAACTTCTCAACTGAGTCACTGTCGGTCTCTCGGTTCATAAATAATCCGAGCGCATCGCACGAAATTCGAAAAACGAGCAACGCGTACTTTATTCTAACGAACAAGCTGAATAAGCCAATCGAATAAATAGTCACCTGGCCGGGAACGGTCACACACGAATGCAAAAGTATTTAAGTGCACCATTTAAGTACCTAATGGTCTTTCACTTGTTATCTTGTCGAGATCAAATTACGAATGATTCTTCATTGGTCGTTTTTCATGTGCTCAAATAATTAATTGTTTTTCATTCGTCATTTTTCATATGCTCAAATAAAGCATTGTTTTGTCATTCGTCATTTGTCATGTGCTCAATTGAAGAATTATTTTTCATTCGTCATTTGTCGCGTGCAAAAATAACGAATGATTTTTCACTCGTCATTTGTCACGTGCAAAAATAACGAATGATTTTTCATTCGTCGTTTGTTCCGTGGTCGAATAACAAGTGGTCTTTCATTCGTCATTTATGACGTGTTCAAATAACGAATGACTTTTAATTCATTACTTGAACTCAAATAATTAACGAGTGGAAAATCATTCGTTATTTCAACTGAAAAAGATAACGAGTAGAGAATCATCTTATGATTTATTGATTTTTCCAATGAATTATGTCCATCTCTGCTCCTGGCTCGGCTGTTCAAGAAAAGACAAAAAAAAAACACAAAGAGAAAATACTTTCCAGCGAGCAAAAAAAAAAAAAACAAAAAAAAATAAGACCTTTCCAGCGAGTAAAAAATAAAAAAGAACTTTTCTGCGAGCAAAAAACAAAAACGAGACCTTTCCAGCGAGTAAAAAACAAAAAAGGACTTTTCTGCGAGTAGAAAACAAAAAAAGAACTTTCCAGCGAGTGAGAAACAAAAAAAAACAAAGAAGAACTCTCGGAATCTCTCGGTTCTGCGGAATGAAGTTCCGACGAGATGTAATGATGCGCGCGCATGTCGAGAAATTCGAAAATCGAGCCGAGCGCATTGGATATTACCGAGAGGTAGATAAGGCAACGGGAGATATAGTCCTGGCTCGGCCCGTTGCGTATCGATCAGCGGCGGCAAGTCCCCACGACAGGGTCCGGGTATTACGCAGGGCTTGCCGTTTAGCAACCGCGCACGACGACCTTGAACGGGGCTTCCACTCGTCGGTGCGACGGGATTGCACAAGGCGTGTCCGGTACGGGGATTGTAGGGTTACAATAAATGATTAGATAACGAGATACGTATCGGGCATGGAGAAGGGTACACATTTATTTATTTATTTTTTTTTTATACGAAAGAAACTCGTACAAATATGTAGAGTGAAAAAAAAAAAAAATGGAGAAAAAAAAAGGAGCTGTAGGGTAATTGAGGGCGATACGGCCAATCATCGTATCTTGTTACAGGGCGAGTCAATCGCCGAGCCGTTTACGGGGCTTCGAGTTTACGAACAGCGACACTCTAACCGGACTATCCGGTTGTGGTATGAAAATGTATTTTTTTTTTTTTTTGATAATAAGAAAAAAAAATCCGTTATGGACTGCCAGTTACCGGATAATTTACACCAGTTCGAACGTAATTAATATACGAATGACATCGTGCGAATAGTTTATGTAATCGGGACACGTTATCTCTCAACGCGAGTTACACACGTGTGTCTGACGGACCGGAAACGTTTCGCCTTCCGGAGACGACGGTTGTTAGACTACTTTGCAAATCTGCGTAACACGTCATGTAACCACAAACTAACCGACTAGTATTTATTTTGGGCCAAATGCCTTCGCGACGAGAGAGTTGCAAGACTATCCGTTAATCGTTGTAGCCTTAAAGTTTCGTCTTCTATATCCGATAGGCAGAAAAAAGAAACTTCCCAAATATAGCCTGTATATATATCGACTCGAAATATATGAAATATATCGACGTTCTAAAATTAAATGGGCATTTCGAGTGTCTACAGTGTAACCCTTGAAGGTCTTTCGGAGGCCACACTTGTTACACTGTTTTGCAAATCTGCATAACACCTTACGAAACTTACAAGGTATCCGAATAATATTTATTTTGGGCGAAACACCTCCGCGAAAATAGGGATGCAAAAATACCTGTGCATCGTCTTAGCCTTAAGGTTTTATCTTCTACAACTGGCCACAAAAATAAACTTCACAAATATAGAATCTATATGCAAATATCGACGTCCCAAAGTTAATAAGGGCATCTCGAGTGTCTGTAATGTGTCCGACGGATGCCATTCGAAGCCCACACTTGTTACACTGTTTTGCAAATCTGCATAACACCTAATGAAACTACAAACTAGGGAGGAAATATTTATTTTGCGCGAACTACCTCCGCGAGGATAGGGGTGCACAAATACCTGTGCATCGTCTTAGCTCTTAAGGTTTTATCTTCTATATTCGATAGGCAAGAAAAATTAACTTCGCGAAAATAGTCTCTATATATATCGACGCCCCAAAATACATGATACCAAAATATGCCTTTGTGTGCCCTTCGCAGGCCACACTTGTTGCACTATCTTGGAAATTTGCATAACACCATATGAAACTGCAAACTAGCCAAAAAATATTTATTTTGAGCGAAGTGATACGTCCGCTAGGACAGGGCTGCAAAATATCCATTGATCAACCTATGCTCAAGGTTTTATCTTCTATATCCAATAGGCAAAAAAGAAACTTCCCTAACGTAGTCTCTATATACATACATATATCGACGTCCCAAAATTAAAAGGGCGTCTCGAGTGTCTACAACGTGTCCTCGTATGTTCTTCGGAGGCCATACTTGTTTCATCATTTTGAAAATTTTCGTAACACCTTATGAAACTACAAACTAGCCGAAAAATATTTATTTTTAACGAAGTGATAGCTCCGCTAGGACGGGGTGCAAAAATATCCATTGATCAACCTATGCTCAAGATTTTATCTTCTATATCCAAGAGGCGAAAAAAACTTCCCAAACATAGTTTCTATATAAATTAATATATCGTCACAAAATTAAAAGAGCGTCTCGAGTGTCTACAACGTGCCCCTAGTCTCTTCTTCGAAACAATGTATGTGTAAATGGATTTGACATTCTAAAATTTACCGTTCTCGTCATTGACGAATTGCATCATCTTCACGTGCAATTATGTAGATTTTTTTCTTTTCGCATCGGGGATCCGGCTCCGATGTGCTCTAATAATAATCCGGGCGTAAGAACCTCGACGGTTTTGTCAACCGTGCGAGAGGTCATCCGTGCGAGTGTCTGACGTCACAGGATATAAATTCCACGGGTATACGTGCGCGGATATCGGGGGAAGGAGTAATTCGTTCGATTCCACGGCAAACGCCCGATCCCCTTAGAGTCGGAAAGTCTTCGGGAAGCCCCTCGCGGCTATAGCTCTCTTACCCTCCACCCGCTCGTCACTTTATCGATCAAACTGCCCCACATTTCCCGAGCCTCGACGACGGCCGTCGTCGTGGTTGCGCACTTGCGAGTCAGCCTTCCGGTACTCGCCGAGACGTCGGCCTCGGGTTCTCGCTTCGGACGAGAACTAACCGTTACCAATACTGCTACAAACTTTTTTAATGTTATACAATTATATTCTGGCAATCGACTGCGGCCAAAGATACCGAGAAGGACGACTCGAATTCCGCATCCGATTATAGTATCGGAACTCTCCTTCGTGCAGCCTCACAAATAGACCTTGCAAATACAAAATACAAAATACAAAATACAAAATACAAAATACAAAATACAAAATACAAAATACAAAATACAAAATACAAAATACAAAATACAAAATACAAAATACAAAATACAAAATACAAAATACAAAATACAAAATACAAAATTCAAAATACAAAATACAAAATACAAAATACAAAATACAAAATGCGAAATGCGAAATGCGAAATGCGAAATGCGAAATGCGAAATGAACTGGTCGGTCCGACCATTATAGTCCTAGGGACTGCACATTTTCCGTTTATGACAACTTTTCGACGACTTTTATTATCTCATGCAATTATATTTCGGCAATCGATTGCGGCCAAAGATACCGGGAAGGACGACGCGAATCCTGCCTTCGATTGTAGTATCGTAAGGCTCCTCCGTTCAGTCTCACAAATAGACCTTGTGAACACATTACCCAATTCCGGGGTTGGGTTCTCACCTTTGATAAACATGTGCCCAAAAACCATCTCTCAGTGATAAGTGGGTGGTCCTCCGAGTTTAATCACGGAGAAGTAAGCTCCTCTGCACAGTAAAAAAGATTTCTACATTTAACAAACCTTTCTTTCCCCACAAATCGCCTCAATTATTTTGTTGTTAATTTCACAAAAACATTTGCAAACTTAACAGTCATTCTTGTAATATGGACAAGATTTTTTTTGTAAAATTAACATGAAAAAAATTGTGGACGTTTGTGAACAAGGAAACTTGGTATCCATTTTACTGTATGGTGATCAGGCTTGATCATAATACATTACCACACATTACCCACGTCGATCAAAATAGTTCTAGGGACTAAAAATTTTCCGTCTTTAACGACTGCTGTAATCTTATACAATTATATTGTGCTAATCGATCGTGGCGAAAGAGACCAAGAAGGACGACTCGAATTCCGCCTCCGATTATAGTATCATAACGTTCCTTCGTTCAACCTCGCAGATAGACCTTGTAAATGCATTACCCAACTCGATCGAAATAGTTCTCGGGATTGCCAATTTGCCTCCGTCGTTGTCATGCTGATCGACGACCCGAATGATGGATCTATTGATTTAAAAAAAGCTGCAAAGCAATTTGCACATAGCTTCCTCATTTATTACACTCTTGCGCATTTCCTTTCGTATGAGAAAGTCCGCTCGATTGTTTGCTTTCTTATGGAGGTAGCTTTGGGCAAAATTGAAAGAAATGCGGAAGCCATGTGGAAATTACTTTGCAGCTTTCTTCGTAACATTGGAACATTTCTACGTATCATGAAATTTAAACGGTCGAATGTTACCGAAAAATTTATTGTCGAAAGATCGCTGACTGAAATTTGCATAATTTTCCGTTTTAAAAAATACCGATTTTGTGAAAAATTCGAAAATTTCGAAGTCATAAAATTTTAATGGCTGGATCAATTTTCGCCAAATGTAATACCAAATATTGTACAGTGTTAGTCCATTTACTTGCCAAATCTCAGCTCGATACTTTCACGTTTACTCGAATTAGACCGTAATTAGTTATCTTTAGCAATGAAAAAAAATCAGAATTTCATTAATTCTAATCGCTTGGATAGATTTCCGACAAATTCAATACCAAAGGTCTTTGATCGTAATTTTATATTTGTATGCTCTTTTAGGCCGATCTAAAAATCTAATTTCTCGACGTTGTAAACTATTTTAAGTACTCTGGCATTAAAATTTCCATTTTCTTCCCTGACAACATAGCTTCCTCTGTGACGAAGCAAAAAAACAGAACGATTTGTCTAAAATGTTCATTATTGGTCCATATGAGTGCCGAATTTCACCTCGATATATCCAAGATTGACAGCGTAAGACCATGGTAATAAAAGAAAAAAAAACTTACATACAAACTTCAAATCGGGCGTGAAACTTCACGAAAAAAAGAACAACTCCCTTTCGTAAACCAGTTTGAAGGTACTTTCCGATCGAAGTTAAAAAAAAAGTCTTCCAAAATCCGAGTTCAACGTCACAACAGCCGCGACTTTTGTTTCCGGTTATTATCCCCAACGCGAGTTTCCACAGCTTCCTGTGCCGTTCGGTACGGCGGGGTCGCACACGCGGCAGCAGCAAAAGGGATGAGAGTTTGTGGCCGGTATACTACGATATCGCGAACCGCCGTCTTCGTCAACGCCCCCGGGGCGCTCCGTCCGCACTAGAGCGAATCGTTGAGAAAGTACATACATAGCTACACAGTACAATACATGCATACCACAAGGTAGAAGAGAAAAAAAAAACAAACAAAACAAAAAGATATCGACAAGCTTGAAAGAAAGAGAGAAAAAAAAGTGTTGGCTCTCAGCCAGTGGCTTCCAGAGGCGTCTCATCCACACCTGCGGAAGAGAAGCTCGGCGAGATCAGCAGCCAGCAGCTTCTGCCCCCTTGCCGTCGCACGGTGCTTCACCTACTGTACTCGATAGTCCCGAGGCTCTCGAAAACGCTGACTACTTTAAATTTCCCAACTTACGAGCGACAAGATTCTTCGAGTTTTCGTAAATTTTTTATTTTTATCTTAGTTCATAAAAACAATTATCGAAGACAAATTCATTTGCGTTTTAGAACAGTAGCGTAAGCAGTTGGTCCAAAAAAACACGTCGATTTTCAGACTTTTTTTTTAACGCTTTAAGAAGGACAAGCTCGGGTGTTTACACACAATTAGTACAAGGTGTATACAGTCAGAGTTTTTTTTTTAAATTGAAACGTCTTATCTTAAAATCTATTCGCCTGATTCTGTTGAAATTTGAACGGATCTTTAATTACGACATTTTCTATCTAATCACCAGATGATTTGTTCATTTATTCGGAAAAATCTTCATTTATTTGTTAATAACAAACGATTAAGGTCGTCTTTTCCTTTCGACGAAAACGATCTGGTCCCTCCAATCCGCGCGTTAAAAAAAAAATATTGAAAATCGACCTCTTATTCGTACCAAATCCTCACGCATTGCCGTAAAGAGGGCCTTAATTTACAATCTTTTTTCCCCACTCTTTTTTTTTTTTTTTTTTTTTTTTTTGTAATGCATTAAAAGCCAGCAACGAGCGAAACAGTAAATAAGCCTCCGCAGCTTTGATGTCTCGCGCGTCTATGCAGCGTCTGGGAAAGTGCTCTCCGGTCCGTTTAATTGTCCGAGACGGCTGCACGATGAGAGTTATTTTGCTATAGCGCACGGTACGTGTGCTGGGGATGCGCGCGCAGCCTGAGACGTATATATACACGCACAGTGTCTCGGGAGGACGGGGACGGCTCCCGGGCAAGAAAGGAAAGTGTTTTCCTCCTCGGGATCTTCGGATGTGGTTCTTCGCAGCGAAGAACGGTTTTCTACCGTCCTCTCCGGACGGTAATACTAGCTGTTTTGGCGGCTTAGGGGAGGGCGGAGGCGGGGGGGGGGGAAGAACGAGAAGAAACGGCAGCGGCGCTCGGCGTCCCGACGTTCGCATCGATCCTGTGTGTACACTCTCACTTCGCCCTCTGGCCTCGACCTCGCTCCTTCCTTCTCCTCTTCTTCCATCGACTTTTCACCGGGCGCGCACACACGCACGGCCCTGTCTCCGTTTTTTTTCTTCTTTTTCTTTTTCTTTCCTCACACACTCAATCACACTTATTTTTATCTTCTTATCCATAAGCATGTATCTAAATTCGTTCAACCCTTCGTCTCCACATCTTTTTTCGTATTCTTCTTTCTTTTTTCGTCATCTTTCTTTTCTTTTTTTTTTTTTTTATTATGATGATAATAAATTGAATGGTGGATGTTTTAATGAAAGTTCGTCGGTTATCGATGAGATTAGCAGGGGAGGAGAAGTTTTCGCTGTTGGTTTTAATTAATCGCTCGGGGGAGGAGCTCGGAATCGATTTGAGTTAATTGCTATCTCGGTCGATAAACTTTGCGGTACAAAGTACTTTGCGATGTCTGCAAGGCGGAGGGCTGCTCTTGGTGATGGAGATTGATGTAGATTTCGATGAATCGGAGGGTTAACAGAGGTTCGCTCGAGAATATTGATTGTATCATTGAACAATATAGATCATCAATCGGAATGTATTAAATACAAATGTATGGGTAGTTCGTACGAAGTAAGAAAGACGCTGCGGCTATTCGTACGATTCACGCCCGAAGTGTAGTTCACGCTAGAGTCACTCTAGAAGAATACTGGGTATTCGGGCGTTTTCTTTCTTGGCGTAGTTCACGCAAAATGACGATGCGTTGTAAAAATGCTTTACAACGCTTTATAATGCTTTTGTTTCCAATCCTTGGTAATAGACTAATCGACTGAACTACGACGACTGGTCCTTGGGCCACTGAATGAAGATCGACTGGATGTATAACAAGTGAATCTGGGACGTATGGATCTAGTTCAGTGGCCGAAAGTGAGAAAGGTCTCGATTTTAAGCACCTTAAATCGTATTTTTGGGATGTAAATGGAAAATATTGGGCTGGGAGTAAAAGAATTGTTATATTCGTGATCTGCAAAAAAAAATACGTCGAATATAGTCTTGAAACAAAAAAAAAATCGAGTGAACGTTTTTTCCATTTTGAACCAATTTTGAAAAACGTCGATTTATGTTATTGTCAAAGGTCGATATCTCGGCTTCCGATGGAGCTAGGGAAAAAATACACAGGACAGGATCCTGCCCGAAGTTTTGGAAGCGTTTTATCGTGCCGTTCGAGTACGTTGAAAAACGCAAAAAAATTTATTCGAAACGTAACTTTTTACGAAATTTTCTTTTCTTCTTTAAAAATGAACTGTCACGTATTTCGGCGTACTTTTTCCCGCTGAACACGAATCCGCTGCGAATCGGGCGTGAATAATAGTTTTGAATTTATGGTCAAGTAGTTTTGATTTCACGGAGAAATAGTTTTGAATATGCGAGGAAATAATTTTGAATTTATGGCGAAACAATTAAGCCCAGCCTTAAGGCGATGCGAAAACTCCTGCCCCAAAATTAGTCTCAATAGAAAACTGCAATTAGTTCTTTTCGAGGATGCCGACTAGAGCCCAACAAAAGAAAAAATTGTACGAAATCCGCGCAACGATTCAACATCCTGCACGAATTCCCGTAGAAGTCTTCTGGAAAAAAAAAAAAAAAAAAACTTTCATTACACAGTTTTTAATACCAACCGCGATATTTCTCATCTTCGCCCTAAAAACGTTCGTTTCACGAGCGCCCGGCTCTTCGAAGCGGAAAAAATCTCTCGCTTATCCCGCGCAATCAAAATCCACAATATCGTGTGTATTTACGGGTCGTACCGATGTCCGTTTGTGGGCGTCGCTGTTGCGGGAATTCTCGCAACCGCCCGCGGACACCGAGTGGCTTTAGAGTGATATTGGATTTCCGCGGTAGCTCCGTCCTACCGGTAAATTAAACGTGATTTCTTCTAACACGCTCGTTACGAAGCTTCCCGCATGTCTCCTTGGTCCAACCTACGGCCGTTTCGTCGTTCACTCACATACTCGGCCGTGAGCGATAAATCTTCACGAAACATTTTACAGAGCAATGTCTTCGCGTAAAGGTCAATTTTTTACCGACCATTTCGGCGTAGAACGTCATTTACGAGGCTGCTAATCCATTAAAAAACGTTTATCAATGGTCTAGAAATATTCTGGAATTTGTGTGGTGTGAAAGGATTGTAACGTGCATAGCAAGTGTAATAATTAGTACATAATATTAAAGACTACTATCTAGCCTTGTATTCCGGTAGAGTTTTATGTCGATTCTGATACAGTTTTCTCACTTTTTGGTAGAGATTTTAGTAGAATTCTAATGTGGTACGGAGCTGCGAAAAGTACCGAAAAGTATTTAAAGTACTAAACACCGAAAGTACTTTAAGTACAAAAGGGTTTCAGTATTTAAAGTACTTTTATTAAATACAAAGTGCAAAGTACGTTTTCTTCTTAATCGGCGAAGTTCCACGAGTACGAAATTTGGAAAAGAATTTTCAAGTGGAGTGGAGGTCGACTAGACGTATAACAACTAAACCTAGGACGTGTGGATTTAGTACAGTGGCCGAAAGCGCGAAAGATTCTCCATTTTATGCATCAATAATCGTACTTTTGGGATTTAAATGGAAAATATTGGGCCGGGGGTAAAATAATTATTGTACTCGTGTTTGGCGAGAAGAGACACGTCGAATGTAGCTTTGAAACAAAAAAAAACCGAGTGAACAATGATTTTTCAATTTTTGCGCCCGTTTTGAGAAAACGTTGATTTTCCTGATTTTCGAAGGTCGATATCTCGGCTCACAATGGAACTAGGGAAAATCCGAGGTGCTCGTCACACCCAGAAAAATAATTTAATTGACGGCCACCGTTTATTTAGATGAAATTAAATATTTATTTGATTTAAATAAATATTTATTTAAATCAAATAAAGATTTTACTTCATCTAAATAAACGATGGCCGGCAAATAAATTATTTTTATGGATGCATGTTCTACGGTAAAAAAATACACAAGATAAGGTTTTGTTCGAAGTTATATAAGCGCTTTATCGGGCTGTTTCGGAACGTTGAAAAACGCAAAAAATGGGCTCGAAAGGGGTAGCTCTGCAATTTTTTGATGACATTTTTTTTCTTTAAAAAAAATGAACTGCCACCTATTACGACATATTTTTTTCCAGCTGAACACGAATCCGCTGGCCTTTTTGGGGGCTAAAGTACAGTGAGACATTGAAAGTCTCGATTTTACGCACGAAAAATCGTATTTTGGGGTTTAAATGGAAAATAGGTTGTAAAATAATGTTCATTGTATTCGTTTAGTTATATTCGTGATCAGCGGAAAAAAATACGTCGATTATACACTTGTAACTTGTTAAGTCTACGATTTTTTGAGAGTGTATGGTTAAAGCTATTGATCGGTGTGAAAATCACTGGAATTTACTTTTGTCACCCTCGACATCGTCATTTTTTTTGCCTGGTCGGCCTTATAGGGGTCGGAAATGGGGACATTTATCGAACTCGAGCAAGAAAAAAAAAGAAAAAAAAAATCGTAGGAAAAATATCGTCACCGCGCACGAATCTGGCTTCGAAATTTCTTCATCCGCACAGAAGCAATAAAGTTTGACCCAGATACGAAAAACATGGGTGCAGCGCCCGCCCTACCGCAATCGCGAGGGTTGGAACGAACGAGACCCTTTCGTTTCCTTTCATAAACCGCGCAGTTCTGATTGATTGACTGGCCCCGTTATTTTGCAACGATTATATAGAATTAGCGACGTCAGCGCTGCACAACGATGATTACAGAGCGACCATGGATCGCCTGTAACGGTCACGCCAAAAATAGAAGATCGGAGCTAAGTAAAATAAAGCGAGAATCCCGTGAACTACTTTCGAGCTTAACTTCACGACGACTGTTGGTTTCATTTTTCTCTATTTTTCTTTTGCACATAATTTTTAACGATGTGTGTATTATTTGTGCATTTTTTTTTTTTGGCCCAATTAGCTTGCATTATCGGGTCGATTCTCGACTGCAAGTTATACTTTATGCTTCAAACAAGCTTCCTCGTTTCGACGAATACCCTCGTGGTTTCGGGAATAGGAATACTAGTTTTTTTTTTTTTTTTTTTTACTAGTCCGCAGCTTAAATTTATATTTATTTCTGAGTCAATGTTTTTTCGCAGTAAATTTATCGTGCAAAAGAAAAAAATATATATATGTAAAAAAATGACTGCACACGTGTATAGTTGTGTCGTCGCTAACGACCGTTTTACAGGCCGTGCGTACATCGTCGGGAATAATGATTAACTCTCTGCGGTTTGAGAATTCGCCAGGATTCGCGTATATTTTTGGAAACTTTCGCGATGAGCCGTAAGCTTACGCGTTATAATAAGAGTAATAGACATAGTAACGAACGTAGAAAGATATACTCGAAGAGTCAAACTTATTGTCGTTTAGGACGAGCGTCACTTCGTCTTTTTCCCATGAGCTACGAATTCGGTAATATCAAACGAAGCTGCGGTTGAGCGTGGCGAAGAAAATATTTGGTCGATTGAAATTAATATTTAGTTGATTGAACGCATATTTAGGTGTAATAGTTACTTAAATTGAACAAACTTTTTGTACAATCGACCAAACATTTCCTTCGTCACCCGCAACTGCAGCTTAGTTGACATTTTTTTCGGTGTACGCGACACTTCGAGTTTCAACGTTTTGGGCATGCCCAGGCAGAATAATAATCATGATTCGGCCTGAATTGACCGTCATCTCGGCTTAATTTTCGGCACACCGTCCAGACCCGTCTACAAGACCGTGGCAAACCTGTCTATTACTGAGTTTCCACCGAGACTGAGAACTGACTGAAACGAGTCTGAACTAGTGTCAAAGTTCTACTTAATTAGAAACTTTCTACACAACTACAACCCCAACAGCCAATTCCATAAGTGAATTTTGACTCTACTAGAATTTTTCCACCAGTTCAGAGTAAATCTCGGCCCAATCTCGCTCACGGTGGAAGTTCGGTATACAAGACTGCGGTCATGCCTTACTACCGTCGCTTCGAGTTTTTCCTGTGACCTACGATTGACCGCCCGAAGCCGGACCTGCGCATGCCCCTCTGCGAAGGCGAGCCTCGACGAGAACGATCGCGCGGCTGTAAACAAAGATAACGTATTCTCCGTGCGGACGAGCGCATAGAAATAAATACCGGTCCGACTCTACAAGTCACCCGATATTGCCAGGCTCCTCCAGCCGACGGTAAACAAGCTTCGAGCGAGAGGCTCGTTAAGTACCGTAAACAATTAATCGTGCGCGCTCGCCCTTCTCGTTAACGCAGAGCGTTAAACACCAACGAGAGTTAATTTGAAGTGTCTTTTATCGAATGCGAAGCATCGACGGACCACGGTCGAATATTCGTCCGGCTCGAAACAAGTGCGATGCTCTCAAGTTCCTCCGGCCGAGATGAAAATGAAATATCTGAGGTAACAATGCTTGTATACGTTCCAGTCGTCGGACACTCCTATGCGGATTTGATTTATTCCAAATCGAAGGTATTAGAAAACCGATTTGACACTTGTAATCGTATCTACAAGCATCGTTTGATGCACAGAAAAAAAATGTATACAAAGTTTAAGCCTAAATTATTTTGTGTTGCATTTTGTTAAAAGACCGACTCTATAGTGTCCAGAAATGACACTACAGTAGAATCCCGATTAACCGGGATGTTCGGGATCGAAGCGCTCCCGGATAATCGAAATCCCGGTTAATCCGAACTAGACAGCGGAAGTATATAAGTCAATAATGGCTAATGATAGAACTTGATTTTATATATACAGTGACATTTGGTACAAATTGCACTTCATTGTTGAATAGTGCGAACTAGAATGTAAAGCTTTGAATACTTTTTTTCATGAATAGTACGTAGGGTAGTATTTTTATGTTTTGAATTCCTCGGTGAATTTGGTTTGCTCCAAGCATAAAAAACACCTCTGAAGACACACGGTTAATCCGCTGCCCGGTTAATCCGACCTCGGTTAATCGGGGTTCTACTGTATATTGAGACCGACGATATGGTGTCCGTTAATTATATTATCTACGATAGAAAATTCTATTTATGTCCAGCATGGACACTTTTTTTTTCCTACATCCTTTACATTGTGCATCATGTGATTGAATAAGCATCGGGACAAAACGTTATAAAAATCATCGATTTTCAGAGTCTTATCTATGAACCTGCAAGAAAGTAGCTCGTGCAGGACATTTTCTTGTCAGTGTAGTTGAGCGGTCGCGTTTCTAAAATCGATTCCTTCTCTCTATCAGAAGCAAATAAAATGGCGAAACCAAGTTGTACTGTGTGATGAAGGATCAATTGAAACACTATTGCGTGATGAAAGGATGAGAAACTACAATTTCACCGGGAAATACGTGGGTCAGAATGAAGTTTACGAAAATGCCGTATGTTCCCGTTACTGTTCGCGTATTTAAGTGAACGCGACGAGCACGCTGGTGAGTTACGTTTGGTCCCTAATCGAACTTAGATGCAACACGACATAGATTAATGATTTGGCCCCAGATAGGTCACTGTAGAGGCTATACGACAATATTGTAGGACACTAATCGGGTCATTTACAACAGAGCATATATCTCGAGTTTATTATTTAAAAATTGCCAAAACATAGTAAACTAATGCTTGTTTTGGTTAATTAAGATTCTAAACTTTTCTGTAAAACCACCTATTTCAACACCTCCACTATTTTTTAACAATCTCCATCCACTTTCAATGTCACACGAAGCTTAGGTGGTCAGTGAGTGGGCCGTTAACCTTAACTGTCGGTATCCGAGGATCCTCTTAACCGTTCGAGCATATTTGGACCTTAAGTTCTTCCGGCTCACAATGAAAATCAAATCCTCCTTTTTTTTATTCGAATCCGGATAGATTTTCTGGACCAAGTAGCGAATGAAAATGAAACATCTACCTGCGAGCTTATTCTCGCTCGAAGGCGTTTCCACGTAGCGAACACTAAAAGCGATTTACATACAAAACTTCTTCGGCATATCATATACTTCCCCTACCACCTGTCCATCAGCGTCGTCATCTGCGCGCCGCCGCAACCCCCTCCCTGCTCCTCCCCTCCTGCGCCAAATTTACCATGCGTCCTCCCGCACGATTCCCCTCGTGTATTCCCGTACGAAACGTCGAGAGATGTCTCGGGCATTCCGAATCATCGTGCTCTCGCGCGGGACCGAGGAACTCCTACCGGCGGTCGATTCGCGGCCACAAAATAATTCAGCAAGCCAAGATCTGTGAGGTGACTCCTCGCGAGCGCTTCGACCGCACGACTACCGACCCTTCTTCTGTCCATCGTGACTCCTCGACCGGAAAATACTTCGCGAGTGTCAATTGCTTGTTTTTTTTTTTCTGACTCCAGACATCGAACTAGGATCGTCGGATATCTGAAGCAAAAAATGCTTGAAAAACATGAGACTGAATTTTTTTTTAAGTCACCTGTGCATTGTCGGACGCTGCAATTTTTTTTAATCTTTTTTTTCACAACTTGTATGAATTTTATTATTATTATTTTTATTTTTTAATTGGCGAAGATTGATGAAAGAACAATGTTATTGGGTGCTCTTGGGATAATTTCTTCGCGGATGCCTCAACGGCCAATATCTTACCGACTTTATCGATGTTCTTTTTTTACCATAAAAAAAAAATAAAAACTATAAAGAACTTCATTTCCCCCGGTACCTCATCGTCGCGGGCATTCTCGCGCCGGGCGCCCTCGTACTTTACTCTCGATTCCGTCTTCTCCCGCGCGCTTGCACCGCTTGTCCGGACACACCGACGGGGAGAGCTTCTCTCGTCCATTCTGAAATCCCGTCGCGGCACGCTCGTTCCTACACGTATTCCCACCCGTTCCCGCGGGCTCCGTGCCATGCGTTTGCATTGCCAAATATGGCCGGCCGTGGTATTCTTAGACGTATATACGAGTGCGAACGACGCCCGGCGGAGGCGGCCGAGAGAGAGCCGACCGATAATACCGCGGTTTTCACACCGGTCGGAAACGCCGAATTCTGCGCCCCATCTTGGACTCGTCTATACGAATGTCGCAGAAGAGGGCCGTAAAGAATTTAGTTTTATCTATTTCTTTGTGCGACAGCCGACGAAGAGTTACGATTAACGAGGACCGCGTGCGTTCGCCAAAATGGCGGCGTCATTGAGGTCCGAACGTGTTGCGTCTCCGAGACAATATGGCGGATACGACTCAAGCCTCCCATCCCACCCCGTCACTATATTGGTACTTCCGCATTTCCGGTCGCAATGACCCGTAAATCTTCGCTCTTGGACTCCTTGTCAAGCTAATAATAATAATGGTAATAACATTGATAATATTATGTGTTATAATGCTGGTAATAATCTACGTGATAATAGAGATCATGTCGATTGGACATTCACACCGACACTCGTATTAATTGTAATACTATTATAATGACAGTACTATTATCGAAGACTGAAGTACTTCGATCAACGGCCTTTGGCCCACTCTATGTCATTATACAATGTATACAAAGCAGAAAGAAAAAAAAACCAAAAAATAGAACTCTCATTGCAAGGGAGGTAAACAAATATCTTACTACTTTTTTAAAATTATTATAATCAATAACAATAGCGACTTTAGTTCTTCGCGATAAAATGGTATATATTTATTCGATCGATTTTTTTTTTTTTGATTATACACATAACTACTTAAGAGTATGCTCATTATAAATACGGTCTCTAATTTTTTTTTTACAAAATCTTTCGAGTACATACTATATATAAATGCCTCGAGTAGCTCGCTAAATTCATATTCATACGATTCCCCAGAGAGGGGGTGATACTTCAAGGTTATAGTGCATGAGGGGACTGCGGTAAATTTTTCAGGTGGTATATTTGTGTGCTCTGTTCGCGGTGCGAATGAAACGCCCGATTATATAGCACAGCACAGCTCAGGCTAGCGCACTCTGGCGCAGATTAGCAGCGTCTAGGGCAGTATAGTGCAGTGTAGCGCAGTTCATTGCAATCCAACGTAGTTTAGCGCAGTGTAGCGCAGCGCAGTCAGCCACAGTTTAGCAACGTCTAGCGCAGTATAGCACAGTTGATTGTAATCCAACCTAATTTAGCGCAGTGTAGCACAGCACACAACCAGTGCAGCGCAGTGTAGCACAGTTTATTGCAATCCAACGTAGTTCAGCGCAGTGTAGCGCAGCACACAAAAGTCTAGCGCAGCGCAGTCAGCCACAGTTTAGCAACGGCTAGCGCAGTATAGCACAGTTGATTGTAATTCAACCTAATTCAGCGCACGATAGCGCAGCACACAACCAGTACAGCACAGTTCAGTGCAGTGCAGTCTGGCGCAGTTTAGCAACGTCTAGCGCAGTGCAGTACAGCTTATTGCAATCTAACGTAGTTTAGCACAGCGTACTCTAGCGCGGCACGGCGCAGCACGGGCCAGCCTAGCGCAGCACAGCGTACTCTAGCGCAGCACAGCGTACTCTTGCGCGGCACAGCGTACTCTAGCGCACCACAGCGTGCTCTAGCGCAGCACAACGTACTCTTGCGCGGCACAGCGTACTCTAGCGCAGCACAGCGTACTCTAGCGCAGCACAACGTACTCTTGCGCGGCACAGCGTACTCTAGCGCAGCACAGCGTACTCTAGCGCAGCACAACGTACTCTTGCGCGGCACAGCGTACTCTAGCGCAGCACAGCGTACTCTAGCGCAGCACAACGTACTCTTGCGCGGCACAGCGTACTCTAGCGCAGCACAACGTACTCTTGCGCGGCACAGCGCAGCGCAGCGCTGTATACTCTAACGCAGCACACCGTACTCTAGCGTAGCACAGCGCGGCACAGCGTACTCTAGCGCAGCACAACGTACTCTTGCGCGGCACAACGTACTCTTGCGCGGCACAGCGTACTCTAGCGCAGCACACCGTACTCTAGCGTAGCACAGCGCAGCGCAGCGCTGTATACTCTAACGCAGCACACCGTACTCTAGCGTAGCACAGCGCGGCACAGCGTACTCTAGCGCAGCACAACGTACTCTTGCGCGGCACAACGTACTCTTGCGCGGCACAGCGTACTCTAGCGCAGCACACCGTACTCTAGCGTAGCACAGCGCAGCGCAGCGCTGTATACTGTAACGCAGCACACCGTACTCTAGCGTAGCACAGCGCGGCACAGCGCGGCACAGCGTGGCACAGGCCAGCCTAGCGCAGCACAGCGTACTCTAGCGCAGCACACCGTACTCTAGGGCAGCGCGGCCCAGCCCAGCCCAGCCAAGCGCAGCGCAGCGCAGCGTAGGCAAAACGAAAGTATGTGTATCATCATTATTGCCCTCATGGGTGAGGAAAGTACAGGCGATAACGAGGCGAGCGTGGAAAGATGACCGAGGTCAAGAGGGGGTGGTTGATTCCGCTCGTTCCGCCATGAATGCTGGGCTAGACGCGAGACGCGGTCTGGGATCTCGCGTTCTTTTCTCTCGGCGCTCGTTATTATACCATACCGGTCGTTAAACTAGACGAGACTGTCCGCTGGTGCGGCGCTGGGTTTAACGCGAATTAGGTGATATAATTGATACCCGGGACCGGCTAACGAGGTTATTAAGGTCATCACTGGTGGGACGGCCGACGTACAAACTTAAACCCGGCTGTGTGTGCGGCCAAGCGTCGGCCTGTGCGCGGGTCTCTGCGCTGTTTCGCAGGCTCGTCGCGTTCGTCGGAAAACGAGCCGCGCTGCCGGCTGCTCCCGGCTCGACGGCGAACGCGAACGTCGACGACCTGAAAGACCGGGAAGTTGCGAAAGCCTCGACGGCGACACGGACGGAGAGGGAGGGAGTGAGCTTCTGTGAAAGAATGTCGGAAGCTCCACAGACAATCTCAAAGAACTCGCCTTCCAAAGACCCGCTCTATAGCGACCGATGTGCCGGAAAAAAGATTCTCCGGCTCGATAATCACTTTGCATCGTGGAATTTAAAATTTTTTATTTATTTATTTTTATTTTTTTGTCTAAGATCAAATGAAAAATCATCGTCTCGCGCTTTTCTCTATAAAAAAATATATGTAAATATTGTTTTTTTTTTTTGGAAGAATTCGGTTCTCGAATTTTTTGCAAAAAAGAAAGATGTCCAATTCTACTATAAACAAGTCTTTCGGATGAACGACCGTGTTAATCACACGTTTACGTTGCAGAGAGCGTTACGAAAGAATGTCGGAAGCTCTCGGACAATCTCAAAGAACTCGCCTTCCAAAGACCCGCTCTACAGCGAGCGATGTGCCGGAAAATATTGCCTCGCTCGACAATCACTTTGCATCGTGGAATTCAAAATTTTTTATTTATTTATTTTTATTTTTTTGTCTAAGATCAAATGAAAAATCATCGTCTCGACACTTGTCTCGCGCTTTTCTCTATAAAAAATATATGTGAATATTGTTTTTTTTTTTTTTTTTTTTGGAAGAATTCGGTTCTCGAATTTTTTGCAAAAAAGAAAGATGTCCAATTCTACTATAAACAAGTCTTTCGGATGAACGACCGTGTTAATCACACGTTTACGTTGCAGAGAGCGTTACGAAAGAATGTCGGAAGCTCTCGGACAATCTCAAAGAACTCGCCTTCCAAAGACCCGCTCTACAGCGACCGATGTGCCGGAAAATATTGCCTGGCTCGACAATCACTTTGCATCGTTGACTTGATTTTTTTTTTTTTTTTTTTTTTTTAAGGTCAATCGAAGTAAAGTCATCGCCTCGAAACTTTTCTCTGTAAAAAATATACGCAAAATATTGTCTGGCCCGAGAATCATTTTTCATCGTGGACTTGAAATTTTTTTATTTATTAAATTCCGATGGAAACAACTTTCTTTTGGATTAATCAACGTTCACCTTACAGACTATGCGTAAGAATCTCGGAAGCTGTCAGACAATTTCAAAGAACTCGCTTTCGCTGTAAAGAACCGCTTTATTTCGGAACCAATGTGCCGAAAAATATTTCCTCACCCGATAAACACTTTGCACCGTGGACTTAAAATTTAATTATTGTCTAAGGTAGACCGAGGTAAAAATCAACCCTTTCCCTTAGAAAAATATGTGAAATCTTTATCATTTTTTTTTTTTATGTTGATTTTAAATTTTTGAAGAAAAAAATTGTTTTATGAAATTCTGGTCGAAGAAACTTTCTTTTAGATCACGGTTCGTCATTATTTGTTTCTGATTCTTGTTTTTTTAAACCAAATTTCGTCGATATTTGAGCCGATCGAAGGTTTCGATTTCGGCGACTTTCGCTTCATTCGTGCATCCCAGATTGTTGCGACTAAGAACGAACTTTGCCAATTTCTGCGCTCTTACAAAGTGTCTCTCTCTTAAAAAAAAAAAAAAAATAAAATAAAAAATAAATAAATAAATAAATAAATAAATAAAATAAAAAAATAAAAAAATAAAAAAATAAAAGAATAACTCGTTACAGTATCCTCGAATACGTGCCAATAGTACAGAAACTTATTTCATTCTCTCTCGGGCTTCCGCTCTCGCTCGACAGGTGCCTTACAATTTCCTGGCTCGTTTCCCTCGTTCCCCGCCTCCTCGCCGCGGAGATCGTCGAGCCGCGCAGTTGGAAGAAAATTTTGTTAATAATTGGCGGCTCTTGTTGCGCAACGTCCTAAATACGGTGACGAAAACGACGCCGGGATTGATGGATTTGCATGTACAGCGTACACGCTGTATTTACGGTAAATACCCATTCCCATTCCGCCTATATAACGTTATAGTACGTAAAGTAACAACTACGAGGAGCGCCCTACCATTCACGTGTCTCGCCCACGCGGACTCCGAGAGTTCTCTTGCGAAAATATATATCCAGCGGCGTGGATTGCCAGTTGAATTTTTTCTTTTCCTCTCTCTATTTCTATATACACATGTATATATAATCGCAAACTCATTGCGTCAGGCATCGGTCGATTATTTACAACATATACTCGAGATACTCTTCTGATTCTTCTCAGAGCCGGTCGAATATGGCGTTCAGTGACATTTGCTCTTCGATAAAAATGTCAAGTCTGTCTCATCCTCTTTTCATCATTATCATTATCATTATCATTATCATTATCATTATCATTATCATTATCATTATCATTATCATTATCATTATCATTATCATTATCATTATCATTATCATTATCATTATCATTATCATTATCATTATCATTATCATTATCATTATCATTATCATTATCATTATCATTATCATTATCATTATCATTATCATTATCATTATCATTATCATTATCATTATCATTATCATTATCATTATCATTATCATTATCATTATCATTATCATTATCATTATCATTATCATTATCATTATCATTATCATTATCATTATCATTATCATTGCCATTATCATTGCCATTGCCATTGCCATTGCCATTGCCATTGCCATTGTCATTGTCATTGTCATTGTCATTGTCATTGTCATTGCTTTTTTTTTGTGCCACCTCGAAGAAGCGCGTACACACTCGATTAAATTTCTCTCGGCCGTCCGTCGGAGCGGCACGACGATGAGGAATAACGTAATGCGGCCTGCATAAAAAATTTTTCACCGGCAGGATGAGCCGTATAGCCCCGATGCGTGCGCCCGACTCAGTAATGGAGAGGCTCTCCGCAAGCGCACTGCGACAGCAGCGACACCGCAGTCGCGCTAGTCGGCACACCAGGAAGTCCGGTTTTCCGAGTTTACCGAGCACGGGCACGCAGGCTAGTACTCGCTGATGCCTGCGCACGCGCACTAACGCAGGATCGTGTCGGAAAAAAAATGTGTGTAAATAACTTAACGAGCGAAACGCGAGCGAAGAGCAACGAGGAAAGTTCCCGATCAAACTTGCGGAAGATCCATCGAGCGCCGGACATCGAGGACGGGTGGGCGTGAAATCGATGAAATTCGTTCTCTCGAACTATCGGCCCGGGTCTTTGCGCTCTGACGCGCTCGGTAGAGTGAGCGTCAGAGGCTGATTTGCCCACGTCCGCTGGCGAGGACGGAGAATTACGGGGAATTCATTCGCGCAGTGAGAAGTCCAAAGCGCACGGGGAGAACGTGGGCTGGCTCCTGGGAAGGATAACACTGGCTCGTACATAACAGTCGCGTAGTATTCTATCGCCCACGTTGCGGAGACTCAAGAAGGTATTCGCTATTGGAACCGATGAACTCTGCAATTTTTTTTATTTTTTTTTTTTTTTATTTATTTTTTTTTTATTACTTTAATCGAAGTAGGTTTTAAGGAGGTTGAGGCGCTTCGCACTAGTCGAACGAGTGCTATATTTTTAAAAACTTTTGTGTAGAAACTTTTAAGCATGTTTCGATTGTAATTGATGGTTATTTGTATTAGGGCAGATGTCCTTAATCTGGAAAAACATTAATTGCAATGGAATTGCAAAAATGTTAACCGGTTTGTGCCAATTTTCGATAAGATGTTCGTTCAGTTTTGTCATAGAATAATACCGTTATTTTTCGCTCGATTTTCATGAATTACGGCTCGTTCTCTTTCTCGAAAGATTCTCTGCGAATTCACCGTATAGATATTCGATAGGATTTTTCTTTTGAAAATTACAGACAATTGTTTATCCATCGACGAAATTCCTTCATAAACAAACATCTGTAGTTTTTAAACGAACAATACTATGAAATATCTAGACGGTGAATACGTAGAGCATTTTTGAATGAAAAGAATTAGCCGTAATACGTCAAAATCGAGCAAAAATTACCGATAATTCTTTGAAAAAAATGAATTAATATGTACATCTTCGAAAATTAGAACGAAACAGTTGATTTTTCTGCAAATCCATTGCAATTAATGTTTCTCTAGATTAAGGACATCTGATGTAAAACCAATAACAATCAATAGATGCGTAAAAGTTTGTGTAAACAACTTTAAAAATATAGCATTCATTTGACTAGTGTGAAACGCTCCAATCTCCTTAAGGGGAAGTGAACGAGCTGTGCGTGCGAGACAGATAGTTGCAACTTTCAAATTAACTTTATTCAATGGTGCTCCTTTTTTGGAGAAAAAAAATCAATAAACTCGGGTCGGATGCAAAATTACCGTGCGCATCCATCTATAATTAGCTAAAAAAAAAAAAAAAAAAAAAAACTCGAAAAAAGTTCATTACAGTTTTCATAATCGACCGCGATATTTCACTTCCCCTTAAGACTACGCGAAGCACTTCTCTCCCCGTGCAGCCCGGTGAGAGAATCAACTTATGACCCCGAAGATATCCGCACATGAAATTTCATCTTTGGCAAGTCACCGTCGACGCACACCACTGGAATGAAAAAGAAAATTCATCACTTGTAGAATTTTATTCCCCAAGTGAAGTTTCCCGAGCGAAGTTTGCGCGATGCAAAACACAGTGTTTTATAACTCTATGGAATTTAGAGTCACGCGCATATCTTAAGAAAAAAAAAAAAAAAAGGCTCATCGAAAGCCGACACGACATCCGCTCTAGATGAGCCTTCTTGTTTGATCGTACACGCGAGCATCTGCGAAGAATGTTGATTACAGTTTTCGTTACCGACCGCGGTACTTCGCATGCTCGTAAGGATTAATTCGACGTTATTATACCGGACTTTCTACCTCGCATACTTTGTACGCGGTTAAAAAGGAAAAAAAAAAAACACAAAGCAAAACGAATTTAAACATTTATTTCATGCCGTCGCACACTCGTGCGTACCTTAATGGCACGACGCGCGTCGAGTAAAACCTGTAGTACACCTGTAGTAATGCCTACTACCTGTGCTTCGTACACGCGCGAAATAACAAAAAAAAAAAAAAATGTACTCGTCGAGCAAAAGGTTTAATTGTGCCGATCGATCGGTAATTATATTAGCAATTACGCCGTTGCACGGTTTCCCTCGATTGATCAAATACCGCTTCGGATACTTCGAGAGATCGAGACAACTGTCCATTAATTGCTACACGCTCGTGCAACTTAATTGCCCGGAGTGCAGAAAATTCTCCGCTTCATTGAACTTTCCCAGCCGAAGCCGGCGCGGCCGTCTCTCTGTACAGCCGTATCGTTTTCTGTCTGACACCGTGTCTCATTCATACGTCTCCCTCCGTTAAAAGAGAATTATATACACGCGAAACGAATCGCCGGAAGCAACAGCGCCAGCACAAACAGACCTTCGACCGACAACGACCTTTCTCTCCCGATACTTTAAGGCAGTCCTTGCTAATGGTGTTTACTTCGCATAAGGTTCAGAGAAATGAGAGGGAATTGAGAACACTTCTCGATGATATAAAAATGTGAACAAAAATCAAGGACATTAAAGATACCGAAAAGATCAATTTTGCATAATAATAATTACAAAATGTTACTAACTGATTGATGAAAAATAAAATTTGTCAACAAATCTGAGCGAAACCTAACTTTTTTTTTTTTATGAAAATGAATCGTTCACTTTTCTGAATACGCATGAATTCAGATTTTTAAATTAACGTAACATTTTTTTTGGATGTGAAAAATGTGTGGAAAGTCATAAAATTCAAAGTGTATTTAAAAATTCATACGTATTCAGAAAAATAAAGGAAACATTTTCTTTTTTTTTTAAAGTTAGGTTTCTGGGAGATTTGTTTGAACAAATTTATTTTTCATCAATTTGTTAATAACATTTGTGGACGAGGAATTTTGTGCGATGGAAATTAGTGTACTCGTTTTATCGCAAAGTGCCAAATGGAAATTTATCTACTTTGGCCTCGGCGTGGGAAGAACAAAAGTTTCGAGAGTCCATCGATATGATATCGATAATTTTTAAATTATTATTTTTAAGTATTTAGAAAATTAAAAATTAACGAGAAGAAGAATTTGGATCTTTGTGGACGAGGAATTTTGTGCGAAGGAAGTTAGTGTACTCATTTTATCGCAAAGTGCCAAATGGAAATTTATCTACGGTGGCCTCGGCGTGCGAAGAACAAAAGTTTTGAGAGTCGATCGATATGATATCGATAATTTTAAAATTATTATTTTTAAGTATTAAGAAAATTAAAAATTAACGAGAAGAAGAATTTGGATCTTTGTGGACGAGGAATTTTGTGCGATGGAAATTAGTGTACTCGTTTTATCGCAAAGTGCCAAATGGAAATTTATCTACGGTGGCCTCGGCGTGCGAAGAACAAAAGTTTTGAGAGACGATCGATATGATATCGATAATTTTAAAATTATTATTTTTAAGTATTAAGAAAATTAAAAATTAACGAGAAGAAGAATTTGGATTTTTGTGGACGAGGAATTTTGTGCGATGGAAATTAGTGTACTCGTTTTATCGCAAAGTGCCAAATGGAAATTTATCTACGGTGGCCTCGGCGTGCGAAGAACAAAAGTTTCGAGAGTCGATCGATATGATATCGATAATTTTTAAATTATTATTTTTAAGTATTTAGAAAATTAGAAATTAACGAGAAGAAGAATTTTGATCTTTGTGGACGAGGAATTTTGTGCGATGGAAATTAGTGTACTCGTTTTATCGCAAAGTGCCAAATGGAAATTTATCTACGGTGGCCTCGGCGTGCGAAGAACAAAAGTTTCGAGAGTCGATCGATATGATATCGATAATTTTTAAATTATTATTTTTAAGTATTTAGAAAATTAGAAATTAACGAGAAGAAGAATTTTGATCTTTGTGGACGAGGAATTTTGTGCGATGGAAATTAGTGTACTCGTTTTATCGTAAAGTGCCAAATGGAAATTTATCTACGGTGGCCTCGGCGTGCGAAGAACAAAAGTTTCGAGAGTCGATCGATATGATATCGATAATTTTAAAATTATTATTTTTAAGTATTTAGAAAATTAAAAATTAACGAGAAAAAGAATTTGGATCTTTGTGGACGAGGAATTTTGTGCGATGGAAATTAGTGTACTCGTTTTATCGCCAAGTGCCAAATGGAAATTTATCTACGGTGGCCTCGCCGTGGGAAGAACAAAAGTTTCGAGAGTCGATCGATATGATATCGATAATTTTAAAATTATTATTTTTAAGTATTAAGAAAATTAAAAATTAACGAGAAGAAGAATTTGGATTTTTGTGGACGAGGAATTTTGTGCGATGGAAATTAGTGTACTCGTTTTATCGCAAAGTGCCAAATGGAAATTTATCTACTTTGGCCTCGGCGTGGGAAGAACAAAAGTTTTGAGAGTCGAACGATATGATATCGATAATTTTTAAATTATTATTTTTAAGTATTAAGAAAATTAAAGATTAACGAGAAGAAGAATTTGGATTTTTGTGGACGAGGAATTTTGTGCGATGGAAATTAGTGTACTCGTTTTATCGCAAAGTGCCAAATGGAAATTTATCTACGGTGGCCTCGGCGTGGGAAGAACAAAAGTTTCGAGAGTCAAGAGCCTATTTTATTTACTGCCAGTGTTTGTACAGGCGCAAACCTTCTTATCATAAACCAACGGGACAACGCCCGAGGAATGTTCGACCGATAGGATCGTACACAAACATGCACACACTATAGGACTATGCACCTCCTCGCTGGTACGGAGAGGAACGCGGAGAGCTACGTTCGTAAAACTTAAAAGTGTTCGCTCCTCGACGACTGAGAGATTTAGCGTCTTAAGTGGCGGGGGGGGGGGGGGGGGGGGGGAAGAAAGAAAAAAAGAAAGATCACCGGTAGACGCACAAGTTTGCCGATCGAGTCAGCTCATTAACAAACTTCAGATAAATAATCATCCGTCCGCAAGTTTCATGGTGAAATTCTCGAACTGGCGACACAAAAGCGCGATAAACTGATCGACAATTTATGCGTCGAGAAACTCTTCGACATCTTTAATTCGACGGTCAATGAATAGTTTTTTTTCTTCGATGGATATTTTTTTCTGCTCCCGCCTACCAACTCGGTGAGGTTCGATGTCGTTCAGACTCTTACGTTTACGAATGTGCTCGGTAAAAAATAAAAAAAAATACTATCACGTACTACACTCGGCCGACTTCTCGGCTGTTGTGTGTACGTGCGAGTCAATTTTAATCACCTGCCGGGCGTCGTTTGGCCGAGCTCCAGTTATAGCGATAGAAGTGAAAACTACTCTCCAGAGGCTCGCTTTCGGGCCCCATCGACGACAGCTTTGTCGGCAAACAAGCGACGATCGGTGATCCACGATTTCGTCAAACTTCGACCCTTTAACGGTCGACGATAAAATAGCTCGCCACTTAATTGGTATTTTCAGGTATTTGTATTAAGAAAAAACAACAACAACAATCTCGTCTGTCTTCCCCGTGACCGTTAAAGGGTTGATTTACGTGACACTAAGTATATTAACTCTGCCTGAAAAAAAAAAAAAAAAAAAGATACTTTGTAATTCGATCCGCTTAAAAATTCTCGCGCTTTCCATAAAACGTTATCGAGGCCATGACACATTTAATTCCGGAGGTAAAGAGAACAATGTCAGATTTCACAATCGAATTCGTGTGTTCAGTACGTTTTTCAAGTTTCTGGCGCGCTTAAAAAAAAAAAAATAAATCAAAAATAAATTTAAAAATCTTGCCCGTCTTCCCAGTGACTTAAAGAGTTGATTTACTTAAAACTAAATCTCTTAACTCTTCCACTCGCGCAGGCAGTATTTTGACAAAAAAACAAAAAACTATATTTTATAATCCGATCCGCTTCGACAGTGCCGCGTTTTCCATAAAACGTAATCGAGCCTTTGGCACATTTAATTCCGTATATGAAGAAAACAATGTTAGCTCACAATAGAATTCGCGTGTTTACTCATAAATTTCCCAAGTTTCTGGCTCGCTAAAAAAAAAAAAAGAAAAACTATTTTGTCTGTCTTCCGAATTACCGTCAAAGGGTTGATTTGCGTGACACTAAATATATTAACTCTGCCGCTCGCGCAGTATTAAAAAAAAAAAAAAAAAAAAAAAAAAAAAAAAAAACGATATTTTATAATCCAATCAGCTTCAGCAGTCTCGCGCTTTCCATAAAACGTAATCGAGGCCATGGGACATTTATAATTCAGGAGGCAAAGAGAACAATGGTCAGGTCTCACAATTGAATTCGTGCGATTGGTCCTAAATTCTGCACGGTGTCACTTGGAGGAAAAAAAATAAAAGTAAAAAAAAATAATCCGTTCTTTAACTGACCATTAAAGGGTTAGTTTACGTGAACACAAAACATATCAACGCTGTCGCTCGCGCAAGCAGAGCTTCGAAGAAAAAAACAACTAAAAATTAGTTTCAAGTCTCGAGCTCTCGACGAAACGGAATCGAGGCCACGGCACGTTTAATTGAGCATTCAAAAAGAGAACAATGTTAGATCTTCCAATTGAATTTCTCCAGTCATAAAATTTCCAACTTCCCGAATGGCCAAAAAAAAAAAAAAAAAAAACAGAAAAAGAAAAGCAAAAAAAAAACGAAATTACGTTTATCTTGTCCGCAAATATCTGAATTCTCTCCCTCAGGAGATCCGCATTGCGCGTTACCAGACGAGCCCGTGGGGGAATTTTCGCGTAACAGAGGGAGAGAGGCAGCGAGCGAGCGAGCGAGCGAGCCAGTCCAGTGACGAGCGCGAGCTATTGTTGGATACATCGAGCTCTTGGAATACACAAAGAGGGGCTGATGGCGGAGCGGCGGCATCGACGGTGAAGCAACGAGCATCCCGGCGTGACAATGTGCCCGTCCGGTGGTTGATAAGCTCCGTTCCACAGGCAGCTTCCTCGTCGTTCTCACCCCTTTTTTTTCTGCCTCCCCCCTCCCCGTCGCCGTAGCCACTATTCGCATTATCTGTGCCACGAATGTGTGTAGGCCTTGTAGGTACGGGAATAGGGACGCTTTCTATTATTTTTTTCACGCTTCGCCGCGCCGACGGCGTGAGTATCGCGCTGCCGCAGCGGGGGTTTGTCGATTCGTTGCCGATGCACTCCTGACCGAGATATCGGTCGTCGCTGCGGAGCCACATAAGCTGTACATCGAGCTACACGAGCTCGTGGCTTTTACGTTAAAAAGCACGAAGATCTCGTTGCCCCGATCAGCCTCGCTACCCTCCTCGACGTGCCTTATCCGACGGAGTATGATTGTTATTTCTTTTTTTCTTTTTTTTTTACGAATTAAAATAGCGGCATCGGGGCCATTCACGCCCTTAGCTAACACTTAAATTTTACCCTTTATAAGTGAGAACGTCTAAAACCGTAACCAAATGAAATTGCGAGGTCATTGTGAGGCCTATTTTCCCCACGACTATTAATATTTCGGACAAAAGGAAATTAGGGTTTCGTAGACTATACGTCCATGCGCGAAAATCTCATTTCCTTCTGTCCGAAATATTGATAGTCGCGGAGAAAATAGGGAAACCGATTTGTTACCGACTGAGTCTGCATCGCATTACCTCAATGGGGAGGGGTGGTATTTTTCGCGGAACTCTCAGGTGCTGCCCTCTTACGGATGATCTGCCAAGCTTCTTGTTAACTATAAGCGCGCCATTTTGCTGGTAAAAAGGGCTCACCATTTTTGCCTTCTTTGCCATTTTTGCAATTTTACAATTTTTGCAATTTTACCATTTTTGCCTGTTTTTGCCTGTTTTTGCCATTTTGCCATTTTTGCGATTTTTGCCATTTTGCCATTTTTGCCATTTTGCCATTTTTGCTATTTTTGCCATTTCTTTTCGTCAAATCGAAGAAACCCAAGAAAATTCTTAAAACCCACGTGTCGCGGCTTTTGTTTTTGCTGTGGACACGATACCTGCAGCTGTTCGGTCTTAAACTATAGGCGGGACATTGGGAAATTGCGAGGAAAAAAGAAATTATTTCCGGCGCGTCGGGGGTTTCCTGACGGATATAGCTTCCGCCTTGGGCCTCGTGCATCGGCCAATCGGTGTATGAACAAAGCGACAACAAGGCTCCCTGGTATTTCGAGAATTTTCTTAACATGGATATTTTTAGCTGGTGTAAGAGAGGCCAAGAATTTTTTTTTTTTTTTTTTCAAACTAGGATAAGAAATGTGGCACACTCCTTTCAGTCACCGGCTCGGCAAGGACACAGGATCGATATTCTCATCAGGAAATTGGGTACACCCAATTCGTGACGCGGGAGGGGTAGCTCACTCTCTAATGGACTACAAAATAGGCCTCTGGCTCGGTACGGAGAAAACCGCAAGAGCTCCGAGCGAGAGAGAACCTATCCAATTAGAAGTTTATCCGGCAAACGAGTCATTAGACGATGAGGCTATTTCATTTATTACCGATAATTTGCATCCTCGTTGAGTCGACGGGGAAAGGCTATTTGATCTCGCTCGAGATTATTAATTCGAGATTATCATGGATAACAAATCTCATTAATTAGCTCTAATCCATAAATTAGAAAATATTTGAGACAAAAAAAAAATTTCATCCACTTTAATTGCTATCACTGTAATTGTTAATTAATATTTCGATCGCGAGTTCGAGAGAGGCAAACAGCGTGCTTAGTTCTTTTTGTCCGGTCAGATATCGGCCAAATTGTCCCTACTGCAACTTTCCTCGCTGACTCGACTGTCGATTCAGTCGAGATTATTAAATCGAGTGTGATGTGGATAACAATTCTCATATATTAATGATACGACATAAAGTAACAAAAAAATTGAACAAAATTAATAAATTCCATTCACCGTTATTCATATCACTGTAAATATTTGGCACATTTACACCGGCTACCAGAAAAAATCTATCTCCAAACAACTCTATCACATTGGAACTTTACCAAAATCTCTACCAGAATCAAAATACAACTTCACCGGAATTGAAATAAATCTTTATCGGAGTTGAAATAAAACTCTACCGAAATTAAAATAAATTTTTACCGGAATTGAAACAAAACTCTACCGGAATAAAAATAAAACTCTACCGGAATGGAAATAAAACTACCGGAATACAAGGCTAGACGTTAGTCATGTATTCCGGTAGAGTTTTATTTCAATTCCACTCCACTCCACTCCGCTCCATTGTAAAAAAAAAAAAATTGTAAATTTAATTTACGGGAAATTGAGATTTCCTTGCATTATTTACATTAATCGAACATTAATGTACTTTTACTGTAAAATTACAATACAAGATATTAAGATTACAAATCTTTCGCCTGAAATTTACAAAAATTTCCATCGAATATACTAATTTTACTGTAAAATTGCAACGCACATGTGTTCGAAATTTCAGAAGCAGTTTATGTAAAAAAAAAGCTTCCAATACTGTTCACTAATTTTCGAACAAATATTTTTTTTATAGTGCCTTTATAGTGACTTTTATTTCAACTCCGGTAGAGATTTATTTAAATTCCGGTAGAGTTTTATTTTGATTCTGGTAGAGATTTTGGTAGAGTTGTAAATGTGCCAAATATTCATAAAAATGTTGATTGTGATTTCGAGGGACAGGAAACAGCGAGCGCAGTTCTTTGGTTCTGTCACATATTATCGTTCATATCGCACCTAGAACTTTGTACTTCGAGCGACTTATCTCGCTGGCGCCAATGTCTTCCCAACTTTGTACCTAAGCGTCGGACTAATCTTATACACTATGCCAAGACCAATATTGAAACCCGATGATTCGTGAATTCCGGGCAGAGTTCACGAACCAGAGGCACGCGCACGTTTTATCGAGAGCGCGATAACCTTTGGGACGATAAAATTGTCCCGCAGCTCGTTTGAATTTTCGTGAAGCACGTGCAAACTTCTCCCTTTCGACAGTTCTCAATTAACCTATCGTCCAGTTTACAAGTCGTTCGATTTGTATTCAGAATTTTTTTAAAACGTTTATTAAATGAAAAAAAAATTATATATACATATATATATTATTACTTCACAATGAATTAATTAGCCTCTGATCGATGTCTCAGGGACTGCAGAGAAAAATCGGCCACTCGAAGTATCCGTATTAAGTGCCGTGCAGCTTTGGCGAGAGCGAGACGATAAAAACTGCGCGTGCAAAAAAATCGGATAAAGCGGTGCGTATCGCAGCGAACGTTCGCAACGACACTTGTCGCCTGCAACTTTTTATACATTTTTAATGAAAATTTAATTTAACATTGTTATCGGAAAATCTTCGAGAGTTTTAAAAATAACACCCATGGAGTATTTTTTGAACTAGTGGAAGAATATTTCTTTTTCTTTACTTTAAAGAAAAAAAAAAACTAAGCAGAATTATATTCTTCCTCAATTCTCGATTAATCTGTCGTCCAATCTATAATTGGTTCGATTGATTTTTATAATAAAAAAAAATTAATCACTAAAACAAAATGATATCATTACTCCTCGTCTCCTTTGTGTTATCGAAACATTTATCATATGTGAATATATAATCTCCCCCTTTTCAACAATTCTCAATTAATCTATCGTGCAATTTATAGTTCGTTTGATTGATTTTTATAATAAAAAACAAAAAAAAATTACTTTACTATTCCACGTCACATTAGTGATATCGATACGAACATTAAATATATATATATATATAACATGTAAATATGTAATCTCCTCCTTTCCAACAATTCTCAATGAATCCATCGTTCAATTTATAATACGTTCGATTGATTTTTATAATAAAAAATAAATTAATCAATAAAAATAGAAAATTATATTATTGCTCCACGTCCAATTCGTGGTATCGATAGAGGTGAATTAATTAGCCTCCAATCGATGCCTCGAGGAGAGCCGTTAAATAGATCGGCTACTCGAGGCGTGTGTACTGAGTGCCGTGCAACATTGGCGAGAGCGAAGCGATAAAAGCTTCGGGACGAGTGTAGAAAATCGGGCAAAGCGCGCGTATCGCGGCGAGCGTCGGAACGACGACGACGCTTGTCGCCTGCATGCGTCGAGGGGCCAAGTCGTCGCGACGCCGGTGTAACTATAAGAGCTCGACGAGCGGTGGAAAACGGGTGGGAGAAGAGGAAGAGGAAGAGAAAAAAAAAAGTATAACGACGGCGTAAGTCAGTCTTCTCGTCCAGAAATAAATCTGGCGAGAGAGCGACGGTAGGCGAGTGCTGCTTCCTCTCCTGTTCTCCATCGGGTCTCCGGCCTCTTCTGAGCACCCTTCGGCCGCATGTGTGTATATACCGTCCTGTGCATTATCGCGAGACTCGGGGAGAGTCTCGAAAACACCGCGAGCCGCGCCGATCGCTTGTTTCACATTTCGGACCAAATGTGAAACCAAACATTTTTGCACAAATTTCATACGAAACATTGCACAGTGCTGGTTCATTCCCGGGCCAAATTTAAGCTCGATATGTTAACTCGAATTAGAGCATTATTAGTAATTTAAAAAAAAATCATAATTCCATAAAATCTGACATTTTTTAACATCTTTGAAAAATTTCGAAATCTTTCTTGAAACAGCTATCTCAAGCCGTTTCAAGTAAAATTTTACTTGAAATGATTCAAGTAAAATTTTACTTGAAATGATTCAAGTAAAATTTTACTTGAAATGATTCAAGTAAAATTTGCTTGCGGTTTGCAAAAGAAAAAAACAATGTTATTTCAATTCTACTTGCAATTCGTACGATTCCATACAGGATTGAAACGATAACATGTCACCTTGGCAGTCTTGCCATCGTTGTTTCAATATCATGTGGGATTGTAAGAATTGAAAGTAGAATTGAAACAGACATTTTTTTCTTCGACAGCCGGCAAGCGAATTTTTATTTCAGTGTAGTCATTTTAAATGGCCACCAATCGCTTTTTTCACATTTCGGAATAAAAACGATCAATTCCGTGCCGTTCTAATATTATCACACTGCAAGTGTCGAACTACAAGATTTCTTTTTTATAAAATAAAAAAAATATATATTAATAGCATCGATAAAATATCTCCCCTTCGGGGAGTTACTTGAGACACTGAGAAAAAAACTTGTCCCTTCGACAAAAAAAAACTCATCGAGTTATATTTATTTACGTCCTTATATGTTTATGTAATTATGTGTTTATTCATGTATGTATGTATTTATTTATTTGTTTTATAATTGACTGACTTAAATTCGAGTTGGAAAGTAAATTTTTCATGCGCTTCGGGTGTCTTCCGAAAATTTCCGAAAAATTACCTATCAAACTGTACGATTCGAACTGTGCGATTTTGAATGGAAAAAAAAAATTAATTAACAGTATCGATTAAATATTTTCCCGATTATTTATCTATATATATTTATTTATATATATGTATATTTATATATTTATTTCTTTATTTATTTTACAGTTGATTAAATAAAATTAGAGTAATTAAATAAATTTTCCTCGTGCTTCCGGTGTCGCTCGTCGAAAACCCGACGACTCCGCGACGACGTTAACCCTCCGGAGTAGGAGAGCGGTGCGCGGCAGCGACACGGCGGGGGGGGGGGGGGGGGAATAGTATCGGCCGTACGCGTTCCAAACGCGGACAGGCCTGTGCGCGGAACGCGTTCGGGGCTAACGTGTGCACGCGCCTCGGCGTTCGTTCCTCAGTCAATGTCGCGCTCTCGTGTTGCGAGCATCTCGCGGTCGCTCGTCTCGTGTCGCAACGGCTTTCAAAACACCACTGAATAACAAAAAAAATCTCCCTAACGTTCGAGCGCACAAAAAAACCCACGGACTCACGTGAACGGTATACAGTTCCGACTCAATCGATCCTTCGCTATAACCGTGGTAAAGAGAAAAAAGAAAACTGAAAAAAAACAACAACACAGCTAAAGGATATAAACTTCGGAACGGTGAGTTGTTAGCGCCGACGTTGGGCGACGATTAAATCAGATAGTTTCCGTTCGATCGATTTTTCGCTACACGTTCTAAGAAGAAAAAAAAAAAAAAGTCCCAGCCAAAAAGTATAAACCACGGAACGGTGAATGGTCAGTGCCGACGTCGGACGACTTATTATTTCGCTAGACAGTCTAAAAAAAACAACCTCTGCGTGTCGCCCGAGCACATTTACGAAGCGTGTCGAAGCTTTCGGCACTCCCATCGAGCGCGGCTCCGAGCACTATCGCTTTTCGCCGAAGCCGAATATACTGTGTATAGGCGAATAAAGCAACTGTTCGAGCGTGCACACAGAGAGGGCACAGTCTCGCGCGAGAGGTGCGAATGGCACACACAAGTCCATATGCGGAGGCACGCGACAATCGTCGCCAAGAAAGTTTTCGATAGTGGAACGGAAGAATAATAAGACAGGCGAAAAAAAACAAAAATTGTACGCGAGAGCGAATTATGCGCCTCCCTATCGGCGGGTTCGCGCATGTATCCAGAAGCGGGTGGCCTTTCGCCGGGCCGAGAAAATTATTGCACCGTTTACAGCGTGTATCGGCGTAACCGGCAGCGCTCAACGGCTATTTTTAGAGAAACGCGAGAGCGCATTCTAACGATGCAAGACCGCGAAGGCAGTCGACCGAGTTATCCGATAGTAGCGGGAGACTTTGCCATTAGCCGTCGTACCTAAGCGCTCTCTAACGTGTCCGGCGCGACGATGTAACACGCTGCGCGCACGTACCGCGGCGCTGCGCTCCTCAGCCGTTTATCGACAACGGGTGTATACTCGTGTTATCCAAATCGTATCAATTACCTCGCGACACTCGACTCCGCTGCGATTCGACGATAAACAGTGACTAAAGACTGGAACGTCGCGGCGCAAAAAAATTAAAATTATACCCGACGGATAAACGATTCTCTCGTTCTCAGGGATAAACCAGTTGATCGTAACGAGAATACGATTTATCGATATTAAAGTATTCCGCTGTAGCGAGTATTTGTAACGAACATTTTCGGATAAAAGGTTCGTGAAAGATTTTCTTTTTTTTGTTTTTTTTTGCAAGATTGTCCTGCTGGTTATTATTGATCGAAATGACGAAAAATCCATATAATATCTGTAGTTTACTATATATAGTGTGCAGATTATTCTATATAGCGGTGATGTTGATTCGCGCACTCGCAGTATCTGTGTGAATGAACAGTCGACATAAACTTTATTATTATGTCGATTGTATATAGAAAATATACTATATATAGAATTGGTATACTATAGTGATTATAGACATTATAGATTAATATAGATATAGTATGTATTCGGGCGTTTCAAAAAAAGGCATTTTTAAAATTTATTTTCCTCCCACCTTTTTAAAGTACAGATTTCGATCTCAAATCAAACCTCGCGAAAGGCGGTACCTAGCAAAAAATTGTAAGAGAATTCGGCGTTTTATAAAAACTTAATTGCGAAACTTAATTGTCAGCGACCGCCTTTCGCAGGATTTTTTATCGATCAACGTATATATTTCTGCGGGGTGGGAGCTTAACTCGTTGTTTTTTTTTGTATTAAACACAAAAGGGCAGTCCTAAGCATAAAATCTTAAGAGATGACACATTGGTCATTCATACTCAAAAAGAAAGAAGTTGTCGAATTTTTTTGGTACAAACGTTGATTGCGGCACTTAGGATTTTTTGCTTGGGCGCGTCTTTCGTGAGGTTCAATTTGAGATCAAAATCTATACTTCAAAAGGGTGGGAGGGAAAAAAAATATAATTTTTGCGAAACACCCATATATATATATATATATATATATATATATATATATATATATATATATATATAGTATCGCGTGGTGTAATTTTTATAGAAATTCTGCAATATGAAAATGTGCATGAGGAAAAAGAAAGACGCTAAAGGCTAAACTGATTACTTCGATTCGTCCCGGAAGCTGTTGTTTCCCGTTGGAAAAAAAAAACAAAGCCTATCGAAGCTCGGATGACTTGGTGAAAACGACGTTACAGATTGAGGATGCGGCCAAGGTCATATTTTTTTATTCCGCTCTGTATGCCGGATGTGAATCCATCAGTACCATTAGGTCGGCGAGCTCTCTGTTGTTTGGGTGAATTGGTTTGCTTCCATTGATTCGATGATTTGCGCTATTCGCCCTCGAGCCGTTTGCCCTATAAATCTCGATTCTCGAACGTGTACGACGAATTCCCGTCGTCACGGGATTCGTTGCGGATTCCGTCGCGTTTCTTCGACACACCGCGCGCGGTTTACCGACCGGGAATAGACACGGAGAGTCTCGCGAAGCGAGAGAGGCCAAATAAATGAGCCAACGAAGCGAGGATGCGACACAAGTTCACGTGGTGCTTAACACGCGTGAGCAACGAGGAGAGAAACAAAGCCGAACGTCCGGAGACACCGGGCGCGCAGAGTACAGTGACACGGACGGACACGTGATACAGGAAACGTGACTTCTCTCTGAGATTCTATTCACGTACGGGAGAGTTCCTTTTCACTCGACGCCCATTTTTGACGGGGTCCTTTTGACTCCGGTAGTCACGTATAGGGGCCCTCGGCGCATCGACGCGAACTCAGGAAATCAAAGTAAAAGCACACCGGTTTCTACGCATGCGCAACAAATTTCATTCGTCGAATTCTAATTCCTCGAATTCTTTCGACGAACAATTCGAATTAACGAAGACAAGTCGGCGCTGTAAACGGATAAGTAGCGAAGCTAATTGTACCTATTGGATATAGCTCACCGTAGCAAAGACGGAAGATACTGCAATTAATTTGAATATAATAAACAATCTTGGTTGTCACTATACCGATGAAAAAAACAAATGTATGTGCCTTTAACGGGCACAAATTTTTTTATTCGTGCGTCGAGGCGAACTCAGGAAATCAAAGTAAAAGCACACCGGTTTCTACGCATGCGCAACAAATTTCATTCGTCGAATTCTAATTCCTCGAATTCTTTCGACGAACAATTCGAATTAACGAAGACAAGTCGGCGCTGTAAACGGATAACTAGCGAAGGTAATTGTACCTATTGGATATAGCTCACCGTAGCAAAGACGGAAGATACTTCAATTAAATTTAATATAATAAACAATCTTGGTTCTTACTATATTGATGAAAAAAAATGTATGTGCCTTTAACGGGCACAAATTTTTGTTATTCGTGCGTCGACGCGAACTCAGAAAATCAAAGTAAAAGTACACAGTTTCTACGCATGCGCAGGGAATTTAATTCGTCGAATTATAAATTCTTTATATATTCTTTCGACGAATAATTCACATTATCGAAAATAAGTATTAGTACACAGTACATTACTCCACGAGGGCGAAAAACATTTTTCGAACGAGCGTGAGTTTGCAGCACGAGCCGAAGGCGTGTGCTGCAATCACACGAGTTAGAAAAAGTGTTTCGCACGAGGGATATACGAAATTTTTCATCACGAGGTGCGAAAATTGCGGTTTTCCGCACGCGAAGCCGGGCGAAAAAGTGGCAATTTCCCCATCGTCTGATACAAAAATTTATTACTGACAATATTTATACATCATACGGACTTGAATTTACACATTCAAAAGAATATTTACTGTACATATCTCTATCGCCAACGGACAATCGTCGTAAGTCCTTCGGCCCATCGAAAATAAATCGCCCTAATAATCGGATGACTTGCAAACCGAATTATTCGTCATACACCTCACCGTATTATAAACGGAAAATACTGCGATTTACATTGAATATAACAAACAGTTTCTATCATTATATATAGTGATGAGAAAAAGAAAAAAAAAATTGAGCCCCTTTAACAGCAATGAAAAACTTTGGCCAAAGAACTTCGGCTGAAACCTCAGCAGCGAGCGACAATCGATCGTTGGCTCACTGTCGATGTGCGACATTCAATAATTATAATTTATGTACTATTTGAAACATAAGACCCAAAAAAAAAAAATAATTAATACATCACCGGAATAACAAAGATCGAAGAAGTTTTTGTGGATTCGTTTGTTGGATCGAAGAACTCACTCCTTCCTTTAATTCTTCTTTCAGATTTCTCGTCGATTGTTAAATCATCGGGATCGCAAGAGAAAGAAGAAAGGACCCAGGGACCGAGGAGGACGCCGCTCGGGTTCAAACGGGACATTACAATTACACATAAAACCCATCTACGTGATATCTAAAAAAAAATAAGATAAAAAAAATAAATAAAATAAAAAGTATAAAGTGTCTCGCGCGACAAATCTCGGTCCACGTTGTGTTCATCTGTGCGACACATTGCCAAGGAATAAACACACATACATACACACACACATATATATATATATAATATATCTATACAGACAGCAAGCAATGTAGCGAAGTTGCGGCGACGATAATTACCGAGGTGCGAAAAAGTGCTGAATCGTACAGTCGTCGTGAGCGCAGCCAAAGTGTCATAAAAAAATAATCATCCAGAGTTCAAAAAGTATACTCCGTGCCGATTCTCTTTGCCAAAGCCCTCGAGGAATATTGCCCAGAAAAAAAAAAAAAAAAAAAAAAAAAAAAAAAAAAAAAAAATGTATAAAAACATCTCGCCGCGAAAAGATCAGCAGTAAAAAAGAAATACCAAAGATGATGTTCTTCGCGCGAGGAACGACCATCCGCGAGTTGCTCGGATCGTCAGAGGGGTCGTTCCAATCGCCGGTCAGCCGCGCGACATCGGGCCGAATGGCCTGAGAGATGCCAGCGGCCCGCGAAGACGAAGGGGAAGTCCTCGAGAGCAGTCGACTGGTCGTACTTTCGGGACGAGCGTCCTCCTCCCCGCCCGAGGACAGCGGCGCCCTCGCCGGTCAGGCGGTCTCGATCGTTTCGCCGGAGCGTCGAATTTACGGGACCCGCCACGAGCGTTTCGTTCCGGTGACGATAGAGCAGCGTCTACCGCGCGGCGTTCATCACTCCAACGATTGCTCGACGAGAGCGAACGATGAGGTCGACGGTCCGGGTGTTTGTTACGGTTACGCTCTACCCCTGAGCGTTTTGCCCCTCGACGACAATCCGGACTACGCCGAGTTGTTGCTCGACGACGGTCCGTCGGGTGTCTCGCGCTATCGCAACCGAGCGACGAGTCGCGAGTCCGCGAGCAATCACCGTCTTCATCACCAGCAGCTGATCGACCACCACAATCGTCAGCGGAACAATCGCAACAACCACCTGAAGGACTATTACACCGAACGGCGGAGCGAAGATTCCTCGGCTGACATTGTCCCAAGAGAGTCGACAATGGCGGCAACCGCCAAGCACGAGCAGCTGCGCGGCAAGTATCCGACGGAGTCCTCCGGCGAGGAGGACATTGCCGCGATAGCGAAGCAGATAAGCGACCACGCCGAGGCGATATACCAGACGTGGAAGAGCCGCGGCTTGGCGCCGACGGAGATCCTAAACTGCCACAGCAACGCCACAGCGGCGGACAAGTTCGGCAGCGCTCTGACGCCGACGAGCAGCTCCACCGCGACGATGAGCGCCAAGCGCTCAGCCTCGCCGGCCACGAGCCCGACGGCCGTTGAGATTCTCGCCCAGTCGCCCGGTCTCGACAACAACAATCTCGAGAAGCTCGTAAACAACTTCGTCGTCGAGGATCGGGCGAGAATCGCGGCGATGAGACAGAGGTCGCCGGCCAAGACTCTACCGTCCTCGATCCAGTTCGCTCTGCAGAAGTTCGAGAGAAACTCGACGCCTCACACTTCACCGGTGAAGACGCCGACCGGCGGACTCGGGCAGTCGATCGTAAAGCCTCAGATTCAGCAGAAGAGCGTTTTGAGCTCACCGACCTCGGGCTATCCGAGCAAACCCTCGCACATCGTCAAGCCTCAGCTCTCGCCCAAGACACCAGCGAGCTCACATCACAACGAGATCTTCCTCGAGACGATCGAAACGACCTTTCCGGCCGATCTCACGCCATCGAAGATCCTCGTTCAGCAGAAGAGGCCCGTCAGCAGCGTCGTCACGTCGCAGAGCTCCTCGATCGTCTCCGTCACGGAGAACTCATCGGCCACTTCCGGTCTGACGACCTGGCCGCTTAAGAACAAGATCGTCGAGCCGCGAAGAGTCTCGGCGACTTCCGGTACGGCCTGCGCCATCGGAAAGGTCGGCTCGCCCAGCAAGGACGAGAGTTTCGCCTCAACGGCGTCGAGGACTAGTACGAGCGCCAATTACAACGTTAACGCTTATCTCGACGAGGTCGCCAGGGAGGAGGAGAGACTCATAAACGCCCTCAAGACCGGCGCAGTCATCACCGAGGAACCCGCTCACGAGAGGAGCGCCATTGTCAATCCGGTCGTCAATCCGATCGTCGGACGTCAGAAACCCGCAATTAAGAAGGAAAAACCAAAGGTCGATCCGGTTAAACCGATAATCATCGGTCACTCGCCGATCGGCGCTGGCGCCATTGTCGGAAACGCCGCAACGCCGACATCCGCCATTCTCGTAAACAGTATAATCACATCGCCGATTCAAAATTCGACGATCGTCGAGTCGAAGATATTGAGCAAGGACGATCTTTCGTCGATGTCGATGGTCGACTACGCGAAGGTGCGCTACAGGGCCGCGCAGCAGAGTCCGGCCACTCAGCAGAGGCTCGACGAACAGAAGACTTCCGGTTCGGCCGTCGGCGCTGCCGAGCAACTCGTCTCGGCCACGAGAACGAAATTCGAGAGCGATGCCAACAAGGAGACGAAGGACGCCGGCACGAAGGACGAGCGGGACTTCGTCACGTCGAGATGGGGACCGAGAGTCAACTCGCCAAGGCCGAGGATCGATCAGGTGCCACATCCGGAACTCACCACCCAGCAGAAACAACACATTCGCGCTGCCGCCGCTACCGGAACCGGCAACAATCCGGTCAGGCCCTTCCTCACGCGCGGCTCCGTCGCCGAGCGCGTTCTCATCTTTGAGAAATGCCCGAGCGAACTTCTGCTCGACAAACGGGGACCGAGACAGCCCGCCATCAACACGTGGAGAAACGGACACGATGTTCAGAGCAAGGCGCAGGTAAGCGTTGCAAGTCTTTTTATGGAATTTTTATTATTACTATTATTATTATTATTATTATTATTATTTAAGTATTCGCGGATTTTTTTTTCGTTCAGAGATTTTTATAGAGTCACTTTTTGCGAAGTTATGTATTTCTGGCATGACGTCACTTTCGGTGAAAAAGATTAGATTTCCAAACCGGAAGTGACGTTTTTTCCCATATTATTATTAATAATTGATAAGGAAGCCAACTCCAGATGCAGATGAGATCAATATATAGGGAAATGCCAAAAGCAGAAGCGACAACATTTATTTACAGCGTATTTACCATACTGAACATTCGACCGGAACTACAGAATAGCGGGACGAGTATAAATATAAGCGGTCTGAAGCTAAAGTAGCTGAATCGCGTCACGTTCCTCTTCCACGAAACAGTCGCGAAAAACCTCAAAACAAGTTCCAGATTTTCGAACCCATGAACAATGAATGATCTTTCACACATGGTGGTTTTAATGACCACCACGTCACTATAAAGTTACGGTAAAAAAATCGAGGCTTACAAACCGGAAGTAATATTTTCCCGTATGACGTCGAAGCAGTCGGAAAACTGTTCGGCCGGAATTCCGGTTGAAAAATGAAATTTTTAAACCCAAGGTGACGTTTTCCCGTAAGCTGTCACTTCCGATTCAAAGCCGAGATTTTCAAACCGGAAGTGACATAGCAGAGAATATTTTTAATTTAAAAAAATCTTGAATGTACGTCAAATGAAGCCAGTGACAGAATGTTTGTGAATTAAGAAACACATGATAGTGGATATGATGCAACGGTCGCAGAACGAACTAACAGAGCTCTCACTGTAATTGATAATTGATTGGCGTTGACGTAATACCGCGAAAAGTCACTGGCGCTCGGTTCGTCTACCGGGAAAAGGCCTTTAGCGGTCGTTCTTCCTCGTGCTCTCTCGTCCTCTTTCATCTGCTGTGCACACTCGCGCTGCCGTCGAGCAAACTACTCCCGCGTCTCGAGCCGGCCGCGAAGATTGAGTGGAGCGCTAGACCGGACGAAGGAAAATAAAGAAACTCATGTAACGAATGCCCGTGGGTGTCGAGGAAGCGAGAAGCGGCATTCGGTGTTTTCTCGCACGGCTGCATATCGCTCCGGCGCTGAAGCTCTCGCCGCCGTGCGTTTACAAATTCTTCGTCGACCTCTCCTCGTCATTTCTCCTATTTGGCTCTTTGGTGCGAGCGCCGGATCTCGTGCCGGAGAGCGAGCAGACCGGGAGGTATCGCGAGAGCGAACGCGTCCAAGAGGTAACGCCTTTTGGCATGTTTCTCTCCCACTCCCCGCTGCGTGTTTCGTCTCTGGCCGGCTTCCAGAAATCTCCTATGACCCTCGGATTCGCTCCCGTTCGGCATCGCCTCGACGTTCCGAGGCATCGTGATACACAGCGAGAGCCAAAGTCGTTGTTATGCCCTCACACGACACCATCGTCTCGCTCGTGCACTCCAGCAATTTTCTCTTTGTCGCAAGTCAAACTTTACTCTGTAATAATGGGTCTTTGCGTAATTTCGTCAAAAATTGCTGCAAAATTTAACGTTGCGAAATTTTGCTCTTGTAATTATTTGTACAAATTTGTGCAAATGTCGACGAGTCCTTTTTTTTTTTTTTTTTTTTTCTTGTTAATTTAGGTTTTAATTCGTGAATTTATCGAACGGTAATCATAATGATTTCACGTCGAATAATCATTTTCAAAAATACCCCAGATCGTCGGAAAACTTCATTCTCCAATATATCGTTCAATATTCATAGAATTATTCATTTCCAAAAATGTCCGGTATGAACAATTCGACTTTTCGAATGAATTTCTCTAACAAAAACCTTTTTTTTTGTAAAATGCTCACCTCTGTTTTCAAATTTCAAATTTGCCAATGTAATTTCGACAACTTCCGATATAAACAATTGGATTTTTCGAATGAATTTCCAACGAAAACATTGACCGTAAAATCTTCGCCAGTATATTCAAATTTAAAATCTGGAAACATAATTACCAAAATTTCCACTGCAAACGATTCGATCTTTCGGATGAATTTCTACCACAAATATTGTCCGTTGAACTTTCGCCTCTAAAAACATTGAGTGCTTTGTCGGTGATCGTCTCATTAACGATCGAGAATCGTTAATTTCCAAAAACGTGTCCGACAACAAACAATCGAATCTCCCGGATGACTTTCGAACGTAAACACTGGCCGTAAAATCCCGCACGAGTGAGCCGCGGCGCGCCGGGTGAGGGCTTTATCGGTGATCGTTTTATTGCGAAACAATCGAACAATACACCGCGATCCTCGGTCATAGAAAATAATACGTGTGTATTGTGGAGTTAACGGCGGGGCAAAGCCGCAGACGAGAGTAAGCGTTGGCTCGAAGCGTTCGCTTTGAGGGCTTGGCCCGTGTGGCATTGTTGTACGCGGACGCGATCATTGTACCTCGGTTGCTGCTCGGCACCGCGATCGCGGCAGCGACGGTGCCGGCATTCCGTAGGACGAGCCCGCAAGTAGGTACTACGTGATATAAATGCATGCACGGGGAACTTCACGAAGAGCGGGCTTACGACTACGAAGAGCGGTCTTGAGACTACGACGACGCAGCTGTGTCGTATGAACTATGAACTCATAACCCGAGCGGGGAACGTCGTACGTGTGTCGTCCCGAACGATCGTCCGAGAAGGAACAATGAACGCCTCAACGAATAATGGCATGTTTATCGCTCGGCTCTCTCGAAGCTCTACGATCTACTGGAGTTTAATACAGAGCTGGGCAGTATTTTAAATACTTGATGTATTTTAAGTATTTAAAATACATATTTTAAGTACTCAAATACTTTTTGGTATTTTAAGTACTTTTCAAAATACAAAATACAAAATACAAAATACTTTTGGTTTTCTTGGCTGTACGGTTAGGCCGGACGGGATGGATGATGGGCAAGGATGATGGGCGAGCGTAACCTAGCCGGCTCAGGCGTCCAAAATCCACCATGTCCCACCATATCCCACCATGTCCAGGCATCCCGTATTGATTTTTAAAAAGTATTGAAAAATGTACTTATAAATGTATTTAAAATACAAAAAGTATTTTATATTTTAAGTACTTAGAGTATTTTATATTTTGTATTTTAAGTACTTTCGAGTATTTTGCCTAGCTCTGGTTTAATATGTGTATGTGTACGGATATGCATATATGTCGCAGCTAAACTTCGAGTTCGGATCGGTTACACTACATATGCTTAAGATATTTTTATAATTAGGGCAGCAGTGAATCATTTTTTTTTAATCCTAGTTTTCCGATCTTTCGAAATCATAGTTGATGGAATTATGTTAATTTAAAGTATTCAATTGGCGATATCAAATTCATAGGAGAATGTTACACTTTAGAATTCATCCGAGAGATCAATTGTTAATGTGAGAAATTATTTAATTATTAAAATGTTGGAAATTACTTCGAAGTATATTGAACAATATATTGGAGGATGACATTTTTTTGTATTATTATCTGCTGCAGTAAATATATGTATACATATGTCGCAGCTAGACTTCGACTTCAGATCGGTCACTTTACATATACTTAACATATTTTTTATATTCATCACAGCAGCGAATCTTTTTTTATCCTAGTTTCCCACTCTTTCGAAATTATAGTTAATGGAATTATCCTCATTTAATTTATTCGCTTGGTATATAAAAATTAATAGGGGAATATTACGTAATGTTTTTTATTTATTTTTATGATCGTTATGAGATAAACCTGTTTGCGGACCCTCGGCTTTCTACTCTCGGGCCTTGTCACTAATAGAATGCTAATTCGATTGAATCACAACAATTTACTCGAGCTATTTCTTGCGGATGACAATTTTCTGAATAAAAATGTTTTAAAGATTCTCTTCGATTTTTACACTTCAATATAAAAAAAAAATACGACTATTACTCGAAATTATTTTATGTACCTCATTCATGAAAAGTGTTACTTTTCGTGCCTGCTGAGAGTTGCGTAAGTGGCGCTTTACAACCAAGTGTACTGTAAACATCGGGCACATGCGCACATCGGGCCGGATTTACCTTCCGCACGCTTCTCAAACTTTACGCATGCTTCCCGAACTTAAAGCACGCTTCCCATACTTTACGCATGCTCCTCGTACTTTACGTACGCTTCTCGTACTTTACGCACGCTTCTCGTACTTTACGCGCGTTCCTTTACGTTATGCACGCTTCCCGCACTTTACGCACGCTTCTCGTACTTTACGCGCGTTCCTTTACGTTATGCACGCTTCCCGTACTTTACGCACGCTTCTCGTACTTTACGCGCGTTCCTTTACGTTATGCACGCTTCCCGTACTTTACGCACGTTTCACGTACAGGGCCATAATCAGCAGGCACGGAGTAGCTCTTTTCCCGCATTTGTAACAAAAAATATTATGCGATACTAGTGCGGTGTAGCAAACATCATACACGGACTGTGAATTGAGTTCCACTCGCCGCTTGTGTGACTCACTTCACAACGTGCGTATAAAGTTTGCTTTACCGCACTTGTATCGCAAATTACTGTTACTTCACAATGTATCGCTATTTCCAACAAAAAAAGTAAAAAAAAAAAAAATGATCATTAATAATTAAAAAAAAATATCAAAGATAGCTGTAGGGCCAATCCAGCATATATGGCACATCGGGCAAGGGTTAACGTTTAGGATCGACGGGATGCTCGCTGGACCATTCCGTCCGCGAGACTGCTTCCCCCTCCGTATATCATCCGCTCCTTTTCCCCCCGGCATATTCGTGCTCTCCGTGCCCTCGGCGAGATCCTCGTCACGTATTATTGTTTATGTCTCCCTTCCGACTCATTTGACTCGTGGATCGGCCGCTACAGTCATGCCGGTCCCGTTCCCGAGCTCTCGCCTTTTTAAATCTCCGCTAACCTTTTTTTTTTCTTCGTCGCCCCTTCCACCTTACCCCTCCCCGTCCCGCATTCGTCTCTCGTTAAATACACGAGATCCGACGGCTACGAAGCCGCGGCAATAGCGAAACGCGAGGCCGAGAGAACAAACTTCTTCGCGGAGAATTAAGGCAGTGCCTTCGAATCTCCCTTTGTGAACTTTGGCAGTTAAATTACAAGTGACATTTTAGTCAAAGTCTTTTTCAATGTGATTACGAAGTTTCAGGGATTGGTTGCCGAACAATTGGTCGAAAAAATGAATACAAGAAATGAGGTTTTATGCATGGGCTCTTATGAAAACATAACCGAACTGACACTTCAGAACAAAAATTAAGTACACTGCACTTTTGCGCATTATGAAAGGTGCTATGGATTTCTTAGAAATTTACAATTCAATATGAAATAAATAAAAAAGGATTGCTTCTCGTACTTTACGCACGCTTCTCGTACTTTACGCACGCTTCTCGTACTTTGCGCACGCTTCTCGTACTTTACGCACGCTTCTCGTACTTTAGGCAGGCTTCTCGTACTTTACGCACGCTTCTCGTACTTTAGGCAGGCTTCTCGTACTTTACGCACGCTTCTCGTATTCTACGCACGCTTCTCGTACTTTACGCACGCATCTCGTAATTTTTCCGCAATATGAAAGGTGCCACGGATTTCTTGAAAATTCACAATATAAAATAAAAAATAAGATCATTACCGAACATTTCGATAGTAATTATAGCTTAAATGAAGTGACTATTCCCAATAACAGCGCCGTTACTCGTTGAACCCGAGTCGAAATCAACCGTTAAAATTTGCTATTTCCAATAACAATTGACTTTGCATTCTGTAACTAAATATCTACGACTGCTTTATTTTTTTATCTGCACTGTGATTTATCGAATGTCGATAAAAAAAATTTACTCGACGATTAACAAAGTTATCGAGATAGTCCGTCAGTGGACTAGCGTGCATCGCAAGGACTACCTTAAGAAGAGGCCTTAACAGGCGCGCGGGTAGAATAATCCAAGGCGACGGGAGATAACTCGGTGACTCGATTCCCGGCATGGCTCGAGCGCTGGTCAGCGGCCAGGCCGTTCCAGCTGTTCGTTATACGTAGCCATGGGCACTTACATATGTACCGGGCACGAGTCGGTGTGCACTTCGCTTCTCTCGCGATTATTATGCGGAGAGCCGCGGTGCGCCCGACTCTCGTTCGAACGATCTCGGTTACCCTCCGCTGCTAACGCCGTAAAAATGCGTTGCACGTGCAACACGAAAATTCCTCGTAACGAATTATCTTCGGTTGCGGTGTGGAGGATTTATAAAATATATATATTTTTTTTTTGTTTTTTTTATGAAAAAAAAAATACATTGCGAAGTTGCAATAACGACGGCGACGACGAGACGAAAAGTATATAGCGCGCGCTTCGGGGGCCGCAAATGTTGCCGAGGAAGGCGAGTTCTAGCGCTCGGAACTGAACGATGCTTGACGGCCACGGACGAGCCGCGCGTTTTAACTCTCACGGCGCAGCTTCCAGTAACGAAAAGTACGGCGCAGTAATATTTGAAGAAAAAAATAAATACAACATTTAAGAGAATAATCGGACACTAAGTCGCGGCTTTTGTCTATTTTACGAATCTTTCTTGTTGTCAGTGTTCCGTTTTTTTTTTTTTTTTTTACATTTTGCTATTTTTTTCCAACGAATCCTATTTTTTATTTATTTTTATTTTTTTATATTAAAATGAATCGGAAATAAAAGTCGAGAACGTTTGCGACGAGAAATGTTTGTTAAACGCCCAACCCTTTTTTTTTACCTATCTCGAATGCCACGGGCTACAAACAGGTCTTACATAATGAAGAAAAAAAAAAAAAAACGGTGAAACGGACGAATCGTCGATTTTTAAAATCGCAAATATAAGTTTCTTTAAATTTTTGAAATAAGATATCGGATTCTACCGACACGCGGTTGTTTCTGTCGTACACTTTATGAACATTTCCTGTTGGCAGAGTTCCACCATTTTTTTTTATTTTTTATTTTTATTTTTTGCTGATTTTACTATTTTATTTTCAACGGTTCTTTTTTTAAAGTTTTATTTGTGTTAAAATGAACTGGGAATAGAAATCGTGAGCGTTTGCGGACAGGAAATGTTTATTAAACGCACAGCCATTCTTTGTACCTATCTCGAATGTCACGTGCTACAAAAAGATCCTGCAGAAAGAAAAAGAAAAGCGATATCGACTGCACAATGGATTTTTAGAGAACAGAATCTAACTTATTAGACTTTTTAAAAGAAAAACATCGTTTCCCGCTGACTCGCGGTTATTTCTGTTGAAAACTTTACGAACGCTTCTTTTTGGCAAAGCTCGACAATTTTTTTCTTGCTAATTTTACTTTTTTTTTTTCAACGAATTGTATTTTTTTTAAATATCAAAATGATAAATAAAAATAAAAATTATGATCTTTGACCGTCAAGAGATGTTACTTAAACGCACAATTTTTTCGTTGCCTATCGCGAAATGCCACTTGCTACGAAACGGTCTTGCATAAAGAAAAAAAAAAAAAAAAAAAAAGTGAAAACGACTGTGAAAGCATAGTGGATTTTTTTTTTTTTCTATCACAAACTAACGACCGGATATCTATAAATAAAAGTATGTATTCAAGTAAAAATATCTCGCATACAGCGAGCAACAAATAACAATACGACCCTTATCTCGCGATACAAAACCGTACGTACGCACGGAGCACTCTCGCGAGCGCTCAGTATATTCGTTAAAAGTATAAACGGTACAAAGGCGCACATGGCTCGAAATCATTATCCCAAGGATTTCACTCCTTCCTCGTTGATACACCGCTTTGTTCCGTTGCCTTAAAGTGATGTGAAACACCCGGCTATGCCGCACCTAGTCGGTAATAAAAACTGCAATGCTATTTTTTTCGACGCTCCTGAAACTTTATTGTCTAACCGAAATATAAAATGCCACTGCATCTATCAATTCTACGCTTTAAGATTATGTGAAACTCCTCCCCATACCGCACTCAGTCGGCAATAAAAATTGTAATGCTATTCTTTTTCTAGGGTGCTAGAACTTTGTTTCTAACGGAAATATAGAATGCCACTGCAGTTGTCAATTCTGTCGCCACTGCATTGTGGCGACAGAATCCATTGTCCATTCTACGCTTTAAGATTATGTGAAACACCTTCCCATACCGCACTCAATGGGCGATAAAAACTGTTTTGCTTTTTTTTTTGTAGGGTGCTGAAACTTTATTGTCTAACCGAAATATAAAATGCCACTGCATTCATCAATTTTACAGTTGACTCCTATTTCCTTTGAACGTTAAAGTTTCTGCACCCTTAAAAAAAAGCATTACAGTTTTTATTATCGACCGCAGAATTTCACATGCCCTCAACTATGCGTGCGCTCTCATGGAGTCCAACACGAAACAGTTCCATTGGATAATTTTATTATTATTTTTTCGGTTCGAATTAATATATCAATTGGGAGATTATTGAAAATATAAACAGTCACTATTTTTATCAATTCTACAGTAGGCTTTCATTTCCTTTCAACGCTAAAGTTTCAGCTCCCTTAAAAAAAAAAAGCATTACAGTTTTTATCACCAACCACGAAATCCCAAATGCGCTCAATCGCGCATGCGCTCTCCAGTCCTGCGCGAAAAAGTTCCACCCGACATTGTTATTATTATTATTGTTTTACTTAACCGTTTTAGGTGTTAATGGTTCGAGTTGATACATCAATTGGAAGATGCTCGGGCGAGCGGGTCGACAATTAGCGAGGCACGGGCGTTCGAGAACTCGTGGGAAAAAAAAAAAAAAAAACAAGGTCGGAAGTGAAACTGCACGGAGTCACGTGCGTGTATCGCAAGTTTTAAAGGAGCGCGCGATCAGCGACAATAGGTTCGCAATCCGCGCTTAAGCGACGAGTAATACACATACGCGCATGCGCAGATGAGAGATGCGTATCGCGCTTGGAAAACTCGACACTTGGGTCGTACACCTTCGGCGAGAGTTTTTAAACTGAAAAAGGCTCGACAAGAGCGCTTTCGTCGAACGAGCGTCGTACCCTAGTCGTATTATATATATGGCTGTTTACAGTGTTGTAGAGGACACTGTAAGAGTCTCTCTGTCCGCGGTCACCTTGGTGAGTCATTGAGAGCTCTGATTCAGAGAAAACGCATCCAAGAGTCGAAGCGATTTCGATTCGCTGTTCCTTAAAAGGGTCCAGCTGAAGCCTCTGCCGTCGTTTCGTCGCCATTCGGAAATCTCCGAAACGATCGGGCCTCGAAAAACATCTCGGCGCGCGATCTTGCCTCCGATCTTGAGAGCCGCTCTGGCAAACGATCTCTCAGCTTCCGTTTATCGATGTAAAAAAACATTGGCGATGAAAAGAAGATTATCTATGGAGATACATTTTTTTTAGGGAAAACAGCGAATAAATGCGATTCGATGGGGGAACTTTTATTTTCATCACTGACCGGCAATGCTTTAATACGGGTTTTTACTTTGGATAATTATTTTTTTTACCACCCGTCCATAATGGAACAAGAGAACTAAGGATTATTTAATTGTAAATTAAAAATATGGTAATAGTAAAGATAGTGAATAAAAAAAAATAGTAAAAGTTAAAATAGCAAATTAAAGATGAGTTAATAGTAAATATTTCTTTGTAGTTATAATAAATTTTAAAAAATTTTCAAACAATGGTGCAAAAATTAGTGTTCAAAAAAATATCTGTTGAACGCCGGGTCAGTTTGATTTAAGGTTTCTATGAAACGCTAATCGATTAACATTATCGATGTTGCGCTCCGGTTCAATTTTCTTTTTTTCTTTTACAAAACGAAAGAATTCGAATTCTTTTGTTCTGTAAAAAAAGAAAATTGAACCCAAGCATGACCGTGATACTAAATCAGCTTCCAAAACACGGGGTTGCATTATTTTATTGTCGCCGTTCGGAAACATCCGAAATCGTCGGGCGTCAAAAAACATTTCGACGAGCGATCTAGACGAGACCTGCTCGGGCAGACGATCTTTAAGTTTCCGTTTACCGGCATAAAAAATATTGCTGATGAAAAGAAGAAATCGGCGAACAATTGCGATTTATTGGGGAGCTTTTTTTCATCACTGACTGGCAAACGTTAAACACCGGTTTTTATTTCGGATAATTCTTTTTTAACTATCCATCATATTTGAACAAGAAAATTAAAGATAATTTAATAGTCAATTATTTCGCCACAGCTTATAGTTTACACAAAAATGTAGTAACCAATTAAAAAGAAAAAGTGTCGCAAAATGTAATGTTAAAAAAAAATGTCTGTTTAACGCGAAGTCAGTTCTACCTGCGTTTTCTACGAATAGTAAAAAAATTGGTCAATTTATAAACAAAAAAAAAAAATTAAATTAAATTGAACCAGAGCTTGATCGCGATATTGAAGCAGCTTCCAAAAACACGAGTCAAACGTTTAGACAGAAGCGGAAGGTATTGGAAACTTTTTTTTATTGGATGAAGAAAGACATCCGCTACTATAAATAAGACCGAACATATTGTATCATTGGCATAGTTCGCGCGAAGCTCCGAGATCGTTCAAGGTCGTCCTTTGATACGTTCAATTTGGCTCGCCAGAGGTTTCAAGGTGACGAGGCTAGGATCGAAGGCAGGCGCGGCCCCAGCTGTCGAAATCGCAATGTCAATTGTCAAAGGTTGATCGACGGTACTCGCTGTGCGGTTTCGAACAAAAAAAAAAAATCGACCTGCAGAGGCTCGGTAAAAGCCTCGTTGCCAAGTCGACGTACGATAATCTGTGGCACAAACACCCACGTGATTATTCCGTAATACTCTTTTTTTTTTCGCTCCTGTCGCAAACCCACGCGGCACCGCATCTCCCTTTCTCCCGTTCTGTGTGCCTCTCGTCAGCACGCGAAATTTGATTATCGAAGCGGCGAACGCCCGGGCTCGAGTCAAAGGGAAAACTTAACAAGCCGGAGAGATAAAGAATGAGATCCGACGGAGCGAATGCTTGAATTCAATTTGCACGAGCTCGTTTACTTAATCCGTGGGACGCAAGCAATGGATACAGTCATCCAACTCCTGGAATCTTCATCGGCGAAGTGATGGAAATTTTCAAGAAAAATTAAGAAATGAAAATAATAAAATTTGTCACCAAGGGAGATGAAAGAAATTTTTGTCTTGACAGTAAAAATTTACATATTAACACATTATTAACAGCTACAAATTAAAATGAATATAGTTATAACTACAAGTCCAAAAATATATTACACCTAAATTGCTGAGCTCGTGTTTCAAATTGCTAGTTTTTTCAATGTATTTTATAATAACAATCATTATCATTATCATTATCATCATTATCATCATTATCATCATTATCATCATTATCATCATTATCATCATTATCATCATTATCATCATTATCATCATTATCATCATTATCATCATTATCATCATTATCATCATCATTATCATTATCATTGTCATTGTCATTGTCATTGTCATTGTCATTGTCATTGTCATTGTTGTTTTTATTATCGTGAATTGGTCAGGGATGGTCTTGGCGAGTTTTGTTTTGGTAGTCTTTATGTTCATCTCTTCTGGCTACGCGAGAGAAGAGGGCAATGATGTAACTCATCGGTCGCGATGCTGCCCCGGGCATTACCTACCACACGTCCGAGGTGCGGCCCCGCGGATTAACTTGCGTCGGTGGGAGCGAGACGAGAGAGCTATCGAGACCGCGCGCTCGCGCGCGGGTGTCTCTTTGCATTCCTCGGATCTTTCTTACAGCATTGAGTCGCGTAACAGGATGCTGCGTCCTTGGTGGCCGTGCGCGCAAATGACTGAACGCGCTGGCTTGCGTGGTCAGCAGCGGTGCGTGCGAGCCCTCGAGAATCAACGAGCAATGATTATAATGTATCGTACGCTTTATATACCGTAGGCAAATTAATGCGAAACGACGATTAGATCGACCCACAGACTCTGTCGAAGTTTAACACACCATTCCTCCTTTTACTTGAAATATCGTTTTGTTAAGTGCGATTTTGTACGCCCGCGCTCTTGCGGATATCGCTACGGACACTGATATACGATATCCGATCTGCGCTATGTGTACTATGTATGATATAACATACATAATTGAAGCACCTATTTTATTTATTTATTTCTAAATAACGGATATCGGTATAGATGCTGTCATGTGATATGTGATATGTACTATGTACGATCTACATGATAATAAAATTCATGTCGATTGGATACTCTGAGACAATCACAAACAATCACAAACTATCACAAATATGTACACAGATATTGCGAGAGCGCGAGCCATCAAACGGCTAGTATATAATATACATAGACAATATTTGCATCTATTTAATTAATTAATTAATTAATTAATTAATTTGTTTATTTATTTGTTTCAGACTTACGCCCGTGATAAGACACAGCAAAAGGGTCTGCCGCCGCACACGACCTTGCAGAGACACGTCAAGGCGAACAGAAACGTTCATATACCGAGGTGAGGCGCTAAAACTTTAGTGACACGATAGGATCGTACAGATCGATCGATCAATCATTTTATTTCTGTCGACGATGTTAATGTCAATTTGTTTTACAGATTTTATTATCCCGGTGGTAAGCCCACGCCACTGTCGCAGGTAGAAGCCACACTCGCTAAAATCACCACAGCTTTTCAGAGCTTAGCCGGCCATCGGGCTACGCGCGCTCAATTCCACACAGTCACGAAGGTAATTAATCCGATACGATCGAATCGATATAATTGCTCTTTTTCCGAGCAACGTGTTTTTTTTTCTTTTAATTAAACATTTTTCATTTTTTTTTGTCCTTTTTTTTCGAACAGGCATGCGATTTGCCACTCTACTGGAAAGTGCCGCTGTTCATCGCGGCCGGTGGGGACCAAAATGGCTACGTCGACATGTCGGCCTTCCTCGACTTCTGGAAAGAGTAATTAGCTTATAAATTGTTTCGTATAAAAAAATTATTTCGTTTTTTTTTTTTTCTTCAATTTTTATTCATCGTCCATTGACGATATGTTTTATTGCAGAATGACGAACACGCATCACGACGCAGCTAGCAAATTCGTCAGGATCGCAACGAGAGGCCTGAGAAACACGATTATTCCGGAGGATTTGATTCCTCTCGTTCAGGACGTCGTGGAGACTCATCCGGGACTTACTTTCCTCAAGGAGGCTACGGAATTCCATTCTCGTTACGTTCACACGGTCAGTTCTCCGATGGATAATTAAATTACGAATCGTCATATAAAAACAAAAAAAAACTATTTTTCTCGTAGTCGAAACTAATTTGTCAAACGCCTTGCAAATTTGTAAACCCTACAGGTAATCGCCAGGATATTTTACTGCGTGAATCGAAGCTGGAGCGGCAAGATCTCGGTGTCGGAATTGCGAAGGAGCAATTTGCTGGCCGTGATCAGCGTTCTGGAGCACGAGGAGGACATTAACCAGGTCACCGCGTACTTCAGCTACGAACACTTTTACGTTATATACTGCAAGTTCTGGGAGCTCGATCGCGATCACGATCTGTTTATTGACAAAATGGATCTGACGAGGCACAACGATCATGGTAATGTTCTCATGAACCTGAAGATATCTGCGCGAGACTAAACTTCATCGAGTCATCGATGACTGTGTTTTGCATCGCACAATTTTCGCTCGGGGAATTTTACTCGGAGAACAAAATTCTATAAGTGAACAATTTATATTTTTTTCCTAAATCATGCAGTGAGAGAGACTCGGCAAAGATGAAATTTCATGTCGTGCAAATATCTTCAGATTCATATTTTCTCGCGTTCTCGAGCCGTAACTTTCGGCCAATTTAATTCCCATTGAGACTCTAGATGATTTTTTATCCCTAATTTTGTTTTATTCGTTATTGTTACAGCGTTGTCAACGCGCTTGATCGAAAGAATATTCAGCGGAGCGGTAACCCGAGGAGGAGTCAAGAGCGGAGGAACGCAGCAGCCCGAGGACAAGATGAGTTACACGGAATTCGTGTGGTTCCTGCTGAGTGAGGAGGACAAAAATCATCCCACTGCCATCGAGTACTGGTTCAGGTACGAGTGTCCTTCGCACTTTCGCTCGAACCTTTATTTTCGTACTGAGCTGCGGAGATCTAAAAAAAAAAACGATAAAAGAGAATATTGTCGTTTATTTATTAAATTAGTGTCGTTTACCAAAAATACAACGCCGATTGATGGGAAAAAAGGGACAGCAAACATTATTTATCTGTTTATGTATTTGTTTAACGGCACAATATTTAATGACAAAATGGCGATCATTTGAAAAAGTCGATTTTTACCCATTTTTTCACTCTGAATAATTTTTACAAATGATTTTTTATTATTATTTTTCTTAATATGAGCCTGTCAAGGGCTAAAGAATCTGTTGAAGTATGTGGGTACAAAATTTCATAAAAATCCATCAAGCCATTTTTGAGATATCAAGGACACCGATCTTGAAAATTAAATTTTGTAAAAAAACGGGTTTAAAGTACGGTCGCGCCGTGCTTTGGTATCTAACTTTCCTAATTCGTTGAATAACGCCATAAAAATTTATCACAATATTCCAGACACTAAACTATCAGAAAAAAAAATCGAATCTGAAAAAAATCGAAAGACTGCCAGCGATACGATGAGTCCAAGATTTGCTAGACTGTTTGCTTGTCGCGTTAGTCTCGACACGACTGATCTCGCCCCGAATTCAGATTGAATTTGGGGAATGATAAATTCCGCAAGTTTCGGAAACTCTCACGGGTTCATTATACAATAAAAAATATAACAAATGAAATGAAATATAACAATGAAAATTAAGCCCAAGTAATAAAGTAAGAGAAAAAATATACTTTTTTTTTTAACAGGTGCATGGACCTGGACGGCGACGGTTACTTGTCGATGTACGAATTGGAGTATTTCTACGAGGAGCAACTTCACAGAATGGAGGCGATCGGTATGGAGACTCTGCCCTTCGAGGATTGCCTCTGCCAGATGCTCGACATGATTCATCCGACGACACCGGGAAAGATATCGCTGAGCGATCTAAAAAAGTGCAAAATGACTTCGATATTCTTCGATACCTTCTTCAATCTCGAGAAGTATCTTGATCACGAGCAGCGAGATCCGTTCGCCTCGACGAGAGACCACGACGCCGACGGGCACGAGGTGAGCGAAGCGAGTCACCGCCGTACCGCACACGTCGTCGATCCGAAACAAATACGTCGGTGATTAATGGAATTTCTTTTTTTTTCTGCGTAGCTCTCCGACTGGGACAGATTCGCGGCTGACGAGTACGAGCTGCTAGTCGCTGAAGAGAGCGGAAACGATCAGAACGAGCAGATGTAAGTACCGCGAGCCGGATCGTTCGTCGTATCTATTCCCGTTTAATTGTCATCATTTCGATTTCTCGTCTTTCGCTTCACAAAAGCTCTGCCCTCGATCGCGAGAGTTCACTGTGCCGAGACAAAGGGGGATACCTTGAGAGTGTACTTGAAATATTTTGTAGAATTTGACGACTTTTGGTGTATTCCTTACGTTGGTACATACTCACATATCCCATAACCGAGATCGATCCGCAAGCTGCAAGAGTCGAGAGAATCCGCTCTGACGTCTCGCCGAAGACCTTGGAAAAAAGGAAGAAAGAAGCTATTTTGACCGCAAAATTATTACTGTTAAAATTCACAGGTTGTTGTTTCAAACCGGAAGTGACGTATCTCCGATATGACGTCACTTCCGGTCGAAGAAAGAGATTTTCAAACCGGAAGTGACGTATTTCCGATATTACGTCACTGCGGGCCGAGAAAAGAGATTTTCGAACCGGAAATGACGTATTATCGATATAACGTCACTTCCAGTTTCCAAATGAGAGTTTCAAATCAGAAGTGACGTATTTCCAAGAACATTGCCATGGACATTCAATGATACCCACCTGACCCACGACCAGTTGGTAACAAAAACTGTACTGAATTTCGTTAGAAACCTCAGATCGCTGAGAAAAAAAAAAAATTGTATTTTCCTGGGTCTGCTGATTTCCCACGACCGACAATTTTCGTTTTCGTCGGCAGACTGCTGTCTTCAAACAGAATTGAATGGAATTTTTGCTACCGGCAACGGTACTTCACATCACTTTAAGGTAGTTCTGTCGCTTGGTGTTCATTTCGCATATTCGAGAAAAATGTGATCAAATTGCAAATACTTTTATTTTTTTATTTATTTAAACAAATTTTTCTTTATATAGAAAAAATGTGTGGAAAAACGCAAAATTCAAAGCAAATTTAAAAATCCGAAAAAATTCATACGTATTCAGAAAAATGAACGAATCATTTTCATAAAAAAAAAAACAATTGGGTTTCCGGGAAATTTGTTGACCTATTTTTTTCATCAAATTGTTAATAACATTTTGGAATTATTATTATGCAAAATTAATCTTTTCAGTACCTTTACTGTGCATGCATTTTTTTCAGATTTTCATACCATCGAAAAGTATTTGCAATTATATCTCATTTCTCTCGAACTTATGCAAAATGAACACCAAGCGACAGCAACTGCCTTAAGTGTGTCCGTGAGTGCCTATGTAAGGTCTCCATGAGAGTGTCCAGTGGTCTTGTACTTTATTACTAAGCCCATAACTGGGGAATCGTCAGGACGCCGCTGTAGTTTTCGATAGTATAATTTTGCGATCACGGTATAGTATTTTTTTTCTTTTTGCCAAGAAGGAGATTCGACTTCGAATGGGGCATGCTTAGAGATGGCTGTTACCCTCCGGGAACTAACACCCTATCTTTTCACTCTCTGTCATTCACATTCTATCTTCCATCTGCTATCTTTATCACTGTTCATCTTGACTTTTTTACCCTTGGGATTTTGAGACTTTGAGGAAATGACGAAGGTGCGATATGCGTTTTGTTGCAGGCTGTGTGATGATGATATGTAACCATCATCTGCAGCTCAGTAAGTAAGTCATAAGCTTGCATGCGTAACCTCGGATGATCGTTGCACTGTGGTTTTTCGCTTTTGTTCTTTTTGTTTGGTTTGTTTTGTTGTTTTCTACGGACGTTCTCGCACGACGAGCACTCGAGAGAATTTTTGTGCATGGACGAAAAAAACACGTCAGCGATTTTTCTTTTTCGTCGTTAGTCTGTTCACATTATTCACACATCGTAACGGTGTTCGATCGAACGACAAGAGAAAATATCATTTTTTATTTTTATTTATTTATTAATCTCGCATTTCAGCCTTGATTCATCAGTCACACGATCGCTATTGGCAATAATACAAAGTAACACGACTAGAGAAATCGAGTATATTTTTTTTCTCTCACTCGCATGAGTTTCGCATATTTTGTTTATCCCAAAAAGGGATAAATTTTATTTCTAAAAAAAAAATAAAATTTCAAACAATTTTCACTGACCGAAATTTTGTTTTCACAAAGCTGACACTAATAATCGTATCGATTTGTTCGTTAATTATTTTTTTTTACAATCTAGTATTTGAGTCTTGACTCGTCAGTCACACGATCGCGATTGGAAATAATACAAAGTAACACGACTACAGAAATCGAGTATATTTTTTTTCTCTCACTCGCATGAGATTCGCATATTTTGTTTTCCCCGAAATGGCGAATTTTATCTCGTAAAGAAAAAACAATTTTCAAAAAATGTTCACTCACAAAATTTTTTGTTCACAAAGCTCACACGAATAATTGTATCGATTTGTTCATTTTTTTTTTTTCGTGTTCCAAGCACGATCGCACAAACGAGAATAACGTGGGATTTAAAAAAAATCTTCGCAGGTCGTACGAGAACGGCACCGAGGAGGACGCTCTCTCGCCGAATCTCGACGCCCTGGCTGGAACCGAGGCTTCGACGGATTCCGCCAATCAGACGAGGGAAGTCGTTCCCGCCGGTTTCGAGGACGACCCTCCGTCCGGCAACAATCAACCGCCGAAGACTCAGAATTACGACAGCGGCGAAAGCGACGATTACGCCGAGAGTGACAATTGAACCTCGCAAGGAACGAGAGGTCTACTTTAGCATCTTCGAGAGAGAAAACAAAAAGAAAAGAAAAAAAAAATCTTCCGCTTATTCTTCCTCGTCGTTCTCTCCGGCGGAACGTGCGCGAGAATCGCGCCGGATTCTCGGGAAGTTCGTCGCAGACAAAGTCTCGAACGAGAGCGACACCGAGCACCGTTTGTTCGACGTATAAATCACAGATCGTGTACTTCAGGTTGTAAATAGAAACTAAATTATCGATTCTTATTTTTATTCGAGAGTTAGACGATAATAATAGGGAGAGAGAGACAGAGTGACGCGACGAGAATTACGGAGTGTGCGTGGGACGAGTGAGTCGCGAAGTTTGTCCTCGATGAGATCGCAACGAGGACTCATCTCGCCATTTATGTTATTCGCGCTTCGTATATATCCCTGCATATGAATTTTTTTTTTTCATGATATACAACAAAAAAGATCTTTTGTTTTCGTCATGTTATACAAAAAAGAAAACACTCACGCACAGACTAACCGTCACGTGCCGGAACGTACTAAAGAGTCATCGTAGAAACTAAAATATTTATATACCTTATTAGTCCGAATAATAATCGTGTGTAAGAAGTTGGTTATTTATAAAAAAAAAAAAACTGAATTACGTGGTAATTTTTGTAAAACTTATCGCTCATCGAGGATATTTACGGGATCTGCTGTTAGTCACGTATACATATATAAAATACCATATTATTATCATTATTATTAATTGTTACTTTTCGATTATACAATTATCATCGTGAGCTTCGAAGCGCGGACAGTGATTCATTGAGATTAGTAGACGCGGCCCCTGAAATCGTGGCTTGAAAGTCGTTGGAAAAAATTAAGGAAAAAAAGAGAGAGAAAAAGAAAAAATATCAGCTCGCTTTTAGTTTTCGCTAATCCTGTTGTGCGCCACGAGCCAGCTTCGCGCTACGGCTAGTTGAGTCGGTACGTGTTCGTGAAAGTCTCTTATCAATATTCTATGTGTCGAATCTCTCGCGCGTATTGCGGCGATCGAGCAGCGCCAATTAAGAAAACAAAAAAAAAAATGAATTGCCACAACGTAATTGGCGTGTACGGTGCGTGATCGAATTATCGTGCTCCCGCGATAATATTTCCATGACAAGGATAAATCCCGACTGTATCCCCGGGCCGAGACGAGTATTAAACCCTCTATGAATAATTAAGTGAGACAGTCAGAGAGAGCGAGCGAACTAATTTTAACGAGAGTTCCACAATCGTTTGCGATGACTGCAGGCATCGTGTAAATATAAATATCATATAATATATACGTTTAATTAATTAATTAATTAATTAATTTCGTCTCGATAAGATAATTTAAAAGAAAAGAAAAAAAATAGCGTTTCGCGTATGTTAATTCTAGTCGAACATGTGCTACCCGAATCGTTTCGTCGTTATTGCGTTCACCGACGGTGAATTTTAACGAACGCCCGCGAACATTTACGCAAACCGATCTCGCGCGTTTTACTTAAAAAAAAAAAAAAAAAAAAAACGGAACGAAGGAAAAACGCGGTGTTTTTGTTGATTATCCAAAGATGTAACTATATAGTTTATAATATATGATGCTTGTTATGGTTTTCTTTTTTTACTATTTATATATGAAAAAATTTACTTGACGACGACGGAGGTGGGGCCTGGGGCGAGGATGCGTCTCGTATCGAAACGTTACGACTGGCGGCGCCGAAGATCCCACAAGATCGTTTTTATTGTATTGCATTTGATCATATTTTCGATCGTTATATTTATTCATTACTTATATCATAGAATTTATAGTTGTTCGGGCAGTGTTTAGTGCTCCGCGCGAACCGACGAATTTGTTTTTCGATTTTCTTCTTTGCTCGTATCGATCGCGATATCGCGAGGATCGGAAAAAAAAAATTCATCGGTCCGCGTTACATACCGTCTCTGTAAGTGATTTAGCGTTACAAGTTGTATGCTATACGTTTGCCGATTGGAACGTTTTATTTACACACACGCGTTTCCCCCTTCGAGCAGCAAGTGAACGTGAAATCGATCGAAGCGAGTTGAGTGGAAAAAAAAGTCTGATTTAAGGACTTACGCCACAGTAAATGGGTAAAAACGAATGCATATTTCGTGATTCTTTTTCTCAGTAAATATGCGCTTTATCGATTCAATTTTTTCGAGGTGGACGGAGGATATACTAAAGAACATTTAGGAATTTTTTCATTCAATTTTACTGTTATGTATTTTTTTTACCGGTCCGCGCAAACGATTATTTTTTTTTAAAGTTCCTTTGCGATGTCCCTAATTTCATCTTGTCATTGTATCAGAAACAATATTTTTTAATGGTTTCTTAACAAATGACATATAACGTGGTCCCCGACGACGGGGAAAAAAAATTGGCAAAATGTTGGCCACTTGAAAAATGTAGATTTTTACCCTTGTTCAACGCAATAATTTTTAAACATTAATTTATTTTTTATTACAATTTTTTAAAATATTGGAACCTCAAGGACTAAAAAGTCTCTTGAAGTGTATCGATACGATTTTTCACAAAAGTCCATCAAGCCATTTTCGTGATATCAGGGATTCGGATCTTGAAAATGACGTTTTGAGAAAAACGTGTTGAAAGTTCGGCCAAATAACGGTCTTCAATTTTCGTGATTGATCGCATTTCGACGTAAAAATTCAACAGAATATTCTTGTCACTATAAACTATAAGAAAATTTTTTTCTTGAAATTTGACTGTGACGTAAGTTCTTGATAGACGTAACGATGCGCAGCTGCGATTGGTTTATCGTTTGTACGCCCGTATGGCTTCCAGGCCACGTGCTTTCGCCGGTGCTTCTTCCACGAAAAAAAAAAAGAAAAATAAATACACCTTCATTTAATCCGAAAATCGTATACGTGAGAGACTCTTCGCGTCTCGAGAGCGAGAAATGTACTAGAATCGCCAACTTTACCTCCGGTAATATTTGGAGAGAAACTGCAGTGATCCCAAAGTGACGAGGCTGTATTATTAATCGTACAGTCGAAAATGAAACGTAATGAACAAAAAAAGGAAAAAAAAAAACCAAGCCTTAAACCCAATATCACGTTATCGCAACGCATGTACAACGTATACCTCGACGTATATAATATATTATTATAACAATATCTTATCGTTAGTATGTCGCATAAGCCATATTGTCATCATCGTTTATTAGTAAAATTCAGAAGCGAAGAATTTTTAGAAAAAAAAAAAAAGAAAACAAACAAAAAACCACAAAATCTCGATTGTTAACGATTTTATTTCGAAAGTTCGATTAAACGAGGTTCTTGAAATTAAATGTTATTCCCGTCGCCGGATTATTCGTTCAGCGATCTTACGATTAACTTGATTGCGAGGAGTCGTTTGCGAAAAAAAGGACGGTCGAATGGAAACAAAAAAAAAAAGCAAGAAAAACAAACTCTCATCACGATACAAATAACTCTGTAATAAATTATAAATACACGTTTAAAATTATAATACTTATAAATAATCCTAAGGTACGACAGGTTACAATCGAATAATTCGACGATTCGATCGACCCGAGGAAAGAGTACAATTTTCAAACTACCGACGTAAAAGAATAAGTAAAAAAAAAAAAAAAAGGAAAAAAGTCAATCCTATGTAAAATTTCTCGTCACACTCGACAAATCGTTCCTCGAGTCGTTCGATTCGGCTGATTGTCTCAGAGAGTCCATTGAGTTTGGGAATTGAGCTCGCGATCGATCCCTGCCGATCGAACGCCCCGTTCGATCGAAGGATCTCTTCCGCTCGCCTGAGTCGTCGTGATTTTTTATGCGTATAGCCGCTACACCCGAGTAGCTAGATTGAGAGAGGAAGAGTCGCGGTGATAATTAAACTAAAACACGTACACGTTGAGCAAGTTGCCGATTTTTTTTTTTTTTTTTTTTTTTTTTTTTTTTTTTTTTTTTTCACGGCCAATCCTTCGACTTCGTCTTTAACGACCTCGCGGACGAATCGCCGGGGTTCCCTGCGCGGACTCACTCTCGGCGCCGCGCAGCTCACTGGTGAACGATTTTTCATCTATGAATTACACACGCCGGCGGAGCGGTGAGGGAGCGCGAAACGAGGTGGAGAATCCCGCAACCGAGTAACGGTACGTTACACTCATCGGAATTCACAGGCGGCCCCGCGACGGTCCATTCGTTCGGTCGGCGTCGAGTCGATCCCGTTCGCGGGTTCGGTCCCGATGCGCGAGCCGTGCCGCGGGCGTCCGGTTTCTGAATAAACAGGCCACTGTTACCGACCGGACGGTCTCTCGTACGCGATTGTACATAATTTCATCTCCCTCAGTCTCGGAGTCAACTAAATAAACTTCGTTTTTTTTTTTTTTTTTATAAACATAATATTGACTAACGTATTAAAAAAAAAAAATTCTAAAAAAAATACATCTATGTGTTATTCGAGCCTATTGTTATTCTATTGCTTTGTACAGAGCGATCTAATCGAATGCGTTATGCCCATAAGATTTCCCCTTTTTGTTTTCGGCAAATTGCAAAAAAAAGGTCCGATTAATTGTTTTTTTTTTTTTAAATTATTTAACTAACGGTAAAGGTTTATTAATTTTGCTTAAACTGCGAGAAATGTATTTTCCCAGAACGCATCGACGATAACGATCGTGTAGACGCAGTAAAAAAAAAAAAAGTATTCTCGATTCGCAATCGTTTGGTTCCATGCTCGAGAGCGCCGTCACGGAAGAGTTTCTGCGTGCGCGATGGAAGGAAATTGAAAAAAAAAAGCAAAAAAACAAAAAAAAAACGAGCGTGGGAAACTCGCACCGATGTTTTATCTCCCGAGGACGCCTCGCTGTGGGTCAAGAACCCCGTCGTCGCCGAGACAAGTGTACCATTCGTATATAGCCCGTGTAGTTTGCATAACGATGACGCGGCCGATTAAATGCTGCGACCGAGTGGCTTTTGCCTGTTCTGTCGGATGAAAACCCCCCCCCCCTCGCGATTAACGGGACGCGAGTCTATATAATCCGTAACGGAACGTACGTTCTGGCTTCGCGGCTGAGAAATAAATAAATAAATTTTTAGATTTAAATGCACGATCCGTTTTTTTTAAATATATATGTATATAAAAATTGCTCTGTACGATATAGTCAGGTCGCCCGCTGCTCAGCCCTTCCGCGCTGGATATTACTAATATTTCGTATTAAATCGCGGAATTGGAGAACCGAAAAAATTAACTTGTGACTTCACGCCGAGAAGTAAATAAATAAATATTAGATTTAAATGCATGACCCGTTTTTTTTTTTTTTTTTAAATAAATATATTTTAAAAAACTGCTTTATACGATACAGTTGCGTCGCCGGCTACGCAGGATTTTACTGATATTCCGTATTGAATCGCGAGTCTGAGAACGGGATGCGAGTGTGAATAATCCGTAACAAAACACGCCTTGTGGTTTCGCGCCGAGAGGTAAAAATAAATATCAGTTTTAAATCCACGATCCGTTTTTTTTTTTTTTTTTTTTTTTTTTTTAATATGAATAATAAAAAATGTACTGTAGCCGAAATACGCGCGTCGACCACTGCGCAGCTCTCCCGCGCAGGATCTTATTAATACACGGTATTAAATCGCAAATCGGAGAACGGGCCGCTAGTGTATTCAATCCGCAACGAAACGTATCTTCTGATTTCGTCTCGAGATTCGAATAAATAAATAATCAGATTTAAATCGACGAACCTTTTTCTTTGATGTAAAAGAAAAAAAAAGAAAAATGTACTCCAGACGAAAAACCCGCGTCGCCCGCTGCGCAGCTCTCCCGCGCAGGATCATATTAATTACACGGTATTAAATCGCAAATCGGAGAACTGTAGGCGAGTGCATTTAATCCGTAACAAAACGTACCCTCTCGTTTCGCCTCGAGAGGTAAATAAATAAATATCAGATTCAAATCCAGGACCCGTCTTTTTTTTATATAAATAAAAAATGTACTCCACACGAAATAATCGCGTCGCCCGCTGCGCAGCTCTCCCGCGCAGGATCTTATTAATACACGGTATTAAATCGCGAATCGAAGAAGAATAAATCCAGAGGCTCCGTGAGTAGTTGCGCAGCGCTACTATAAACCGAGTACAGTAGGGTATCGCGATCGAGCTGAGAACGGCAAGTCGAACGGACCAGCGAGCGAGAGAGATAAATAAAGAAGAGCGAGACGAGAGTCTCGCTGCCCGAAGATTCCCCGCGGAGATGGCTATGCCCGGTGCATTCGGATTGCCGCAGCTGATTCTCGAAACCGGCTCATCGGCGAGCCGGTGAGGAACGCGAGACGGCGTTTAACCCTCGACGATCGAATTCTGCGAAAATCTCGCGCATGCGCTTCGGCGATCCTCGGCCTCTGATATTTACCTACGTCTATGCGTGTTTATGCTTATGCACATATATAGGACGGGACGAGCAGCCGAATCGGTTCTTCCGCTCGCTCGATCCAGAGGCTAAAATTTACCGATTTAGCGGAAGAGACGAGGAGAGCGAAGGACCGAATCGGTTCTCCCGTTCGCTCGACCGAGACTCAAAAGTTTACCGATTTTCCGTTCGCTCGAGCGAGATGCAAAAATTTACCGATTTTCCGTTCGCTCGAGCGAGATGCAAAAATGTACCGATTTTTCGTTCGCTCGACCTTGAGGCAAAAATTTACGGATCTACCGGAAGAGACGAGGGAGGAGTGCGGAAGAGCCCCTATCGATTATTCCGTTCGATCGATCTAGCGGCAAAAATTTAGCGATTTTACCGGAAGAAACGATCTTCGGTCTCGTTCGAGCTACACAGGCGATCACTGTTAGGTCTGACTGGAGAAAAACGTCCGCCGATCGGTCTCTCGATAGTCCGAGCTTTGCCGCGGCGTTTACATTCTAGTAATTATTTATAAATCGAAGATGACGATGCACTTTTTGTTTTTGTTTTTAATAACTCTTGAGTTCGTTAGATCTCGGAGTCTCGACGGTGCAAGGCACTTTTTATATGATTCCACTGCGAAGGTCTCTCGTGCGAGCGTAGTTTCCACTGTTGACGAATCGTACCGGACGTAACGGTCCTCGCCGGTGTTGATCGATCGATTAACTTTAGAAGCTGGGCAGCGCAGGTGGTTGCTCGTCGGATAAGGCGCTCGGCGAATTCTTGGGCTTGCAGACGCATCCACTCTCGATGAAAACGTAATCCTGACCGGTGAGCGTCACCGGACCGAGGGGGATCACCAAAAAGAGATAGGGAACGTACGTCTGGGTGCACTCCCCGTGAACCACGTCGCATTCCTTGGACCTGCGGAACAAGAAGGGGTCAGACAAGTTGTGCGTGATATACCTTACTTAATTTTATACCAGAGGGCAAGCATTTTTTTTTTTTTATTAATATATCATTGATAATTTTTCAACGAAGACATCATTAATCATTTCTTAATTAAGATATTATTAACCATTTTTAAATTAGACATTGATCATGTCTCAATTAAAATATTGTTAATAACTTTTTCGTTGATATGTTATTAATGATTTTTTAATTCATTTATCATTAATATTTTATTAATTAGTATTTATGAATAATTGCTATCGAAAAATATGTATTTAATATGTATTTAATTTTTTTTTTTTTTTTTAATGGACATTGAATTTTATTCTGTGATGCTGGAAGGTAAAAATACGAGATTCGATAACGGATGAACTGAAATATATTTTAGATAGAAACCGGCATGCATTCAGATAATTACCATGTGAGACGTTATGTGCTGAAAGAGCTCGCTGACGCACAATTACGCAGATGTAAGTTTGTACGCTTGCGTAATTATCTGAATGTTATTATTAATAATTTTTTAAATTAAGACATCAAACATTTATTACTTAGAGTACCATTGATAATCGTTTAATTAATACATTGTTAATGGAGTTTTAATGAATATATTATTCATATTTTATTTTTTAATATTTATCAATAATTGCTACCGAAAAATAATATGTAATAAAAAAAAATGAACAATGAATTCTAATCTATGATCGCTGGAAGCTGAAAATGATGGATTCGATGACGGATGGACAGAATATCAGATTTTCCACGAAAGGAATTTTACGTTACATAGAAACGCCTTGCGTTCGGATAATTACGATGTTAGACGTCAACATGTGCTGAAAGAGCTCGCGGACGCACAATTCTACAGACGTAAGTTTGTACGGTCGTGTACGTCGAAGCGCCGTTATTCTAATCGGGGATAAAGCTCCTGGATACCACGAACTAGGAGCGCGAACGTACGTAGCGGTATTTTACTTCCATTCAATAGCACTCGAACAAGCGAGTGACTAACCGAACACAGTTCCGTTCTCACGTGGACGTTTTTTTTTCTTTTTTTTTCTACCAGGAATTCGTGTACCTCGAGAATTTTCAATGGGGTCGAACTTCGTTCGATACATGCCCCGTGTGGCACATAAAATTATACGCGAAACTAGGCCCCCCTCGGAAACGCGGAGGCTCGGGTCACGAACTGACTCAGCCGGCTTTACGGCTTCGTGTTATGACCCACTGCACTCTATTCGCCTCGTGACCGAGCTGGATTTTTTTTTATACGAATTCTTTCATTCCGGTTTTGTGTGTACTTTTTTTGTTTTTTTTTACGTTTTTTTTTATTTTTTTTTAAGTTAGAAATCGAGACCTTGAATAAGAAAACTGGCCAGCTGGATACGTTAAACCAAGGAAGATCGAGTAATTAACCGGCGAGTTTAAGTCTCTTAATGATCCGGTCAACTTTTCTACGTCAACTTTCTTTGCTCTCGAGTTCCGGATAAGTTCGCATCGCGGTTTCTCCGACGCGAAAATAGTATATCGTCTACAACGGTACCTGAAAAAAGGATCTACAAAAAAAATATATTCATATATATTAAGGACATTTCCAAGACGTTTCGTTAATCCACGCAAGAGCGAGTAATTAATTGACGAATTTGTGCTCTCTTAAATTTAGCGGTTTCGTCGATGCGATGATGGTATGTCGTCCAAAATGGTACCTCAAGAAAATGGATCTTCAAGGATCTTAATGACCACAGACACTGGCGACCTTTACATCGGCCTTCATGTTACCTTTATATCGAGAAACAATTTCTCTTACTGTATATTAAGATTTTTTTTTTTTTTTTTTTTTTTTAATACTCACTCGCAAACTTCGAAGATGACCTGTTGCAAAAGATCCGGAAACTTCTGAACGATCGTCACGGGTTGTCCGCTGGTGAGGCTGACCCCGTACATGGGCGCGGTCGTGTTGTACCTCGTCTTGCAGAGTCTCGACGGCGTGCCGCAGCTCTCCTTCGTAGAAAAGCTTCGACCTGAGAGAAAAATAAATCACAAAATAATTAAAATCGAATATACTATTCATCATTAAAAAAAAAAAAAATAAAAAAAAAAAACAATAGTAACAAAATTAATTAAATTAGGTAAGAAACAAAAGTGGAATAATTTGTCGGTCAAATTCGGAATGTTTGAATAATGTCTGTAAAAAAATAATTAAAAAAAAATCACTATACACCATTCGAAAACAACAATGGTAAAAAAGAAAACTTAGTTGTATTAGAGAAGAAAAAAATTGAATAATTTATCAGTCAAATTTCGATCGTTCGAATAATTCCTGTGAAAAAGAAGAAAAAAAAATTATTTTCAAAGATCGAGAGGAGCGTATACGGGCAGAGGGGTACAGTTCGGAGAGAAGGCGATTATTCGAAACGCCAGTGGGCCGAGCGTACCGTTATGAGCGCCTGCAGGAGACGATAACTGTATTGGCCGGATAACCCGCGAGCCCGGGCGAGCCGCCTTTATTATACACACAACCGCGCACTGGCGGGCATTCTCTGCTGGCTCGTTCGAATAAACTACTGTGTACTGTATAGCTCGCGTGTCTCGATCTCGCACGGTAAGTAAAGCAAAGGATTTCCCCGAAGAATATGTGCGCTCCGTACGGCTGTATGGTTTAAGACCGACGTTACACACGATTTGTTATACCGTACACTTACAACACTAACTATGTAAGTATACGTTATACAACGTGAATTAACAAGCTATAGACTCTAACGCGTGCCGGAGCGATATTTCCAACAACGATGAATGAACCAACGGAGGCGGACTTCACCAGCACGCTATAATACAGATTATCTATATTATGCAATTTATGTAATTTCCATTGAGGAAATGGAGTGAACGGATTCGCGACGCGTGAGAGGATCGCCCTCGGCGTTCTGTCGTAGATAGTTTATTTTCTTCGTTTTTTTTTTTTTTTTTTAACGTCGCATCAAGTGCCTTCAGGCCGATGGCTTCGAACAAGCGAATTAACTGCAAGATTGTGGAATTTGTTTTCATGATATCCGTTGTAGGCTCGATATAACCGAGAAATAACTGTGAGTTGGGTGAACCAACGGTTGGTTCAAAACTATTTTTGAAAAAGAACTTATTGCTTAATAGAAAAAAAAATTGTAGCGCTGAAGAAAAATTCGCTTGCGGGCAACGGTCGAAAAAAATTTTGTTTCAATTCTACTCTCAATTCTTAAAATTCCATATGATATTGAAACAACGACGGCAAGACTGTCAAGGTGATATGTTATCGTTTCAGTCCCGTATGGAATTGTAAGAAGTGAAAGTAGAACTGAAACAAATTTTTTTCTTTGGCAGCCAGCAAGCCAATATTGTAGAATTTGTAATTTTTACAATATCCCTTGAACGGTCGATACACACGTGGGAAGAATTAACTTGGGAGAATCGACAGTTGCTTCAAACGAATATTTAAAACAAAAAAATGTTCTTCATCAGAAAAAAATCATAGTTGGGTCAACCAATTTAAGTAACCATAGAATAAAAGAACGGGTTGAAAGGACCGACAATTATAAGCTCTCAACTCATCAGTCTTTTACAGCACAGCAATCGTTATCTCGGTAAAACAATGGTAAGAAATCAGTAGTAGGTTCAAAACAATTAATTTAAAAAAAAAAATGTAATGCTTAATAAAAAGAAATTGTTTGCTCAAGCAATTAAGGTAACTAAAGAATAACAAAAAAATCACGAGTTGAATTGCGGGAACTGCTAATCATTAGTTCTCTCAACTCAGTCTCTTTCATTGCAGCAACAGGTATCCCGTTAAAGCAATAAGAAGAAGAAAAAATATATATGAAGAATTGAATACGAAACCGAGCTTCTCGTTTCAACGTTATAAGGACAGGTGCATTGTTCAAGGTTGCCCTCGGCACCGGTGCGACCCGCCCGCTCTTCGTAAAAGGAATTACCAGTGCCCTCCTCAGCTACCCAGCACTCGCTCCACACACACACGCGGCAGAACCCGGTGCGCGAGGAAAGGAGGTCGACCGAGTACATCGATTGAGATTCTCAGACGAATTACAAAATATTCTCATAGCTCGAATGTGCACGAACGTGGATATATATATATATTTTTTTGTACTCAAAATAATTATCACTGACGTGAGATTGGCTCGGGTGAAATTGGATATTCGTGTGGCCTTTCGGAATTATTAATTATTCGGAAAATCTTGGTTTGCCGTTTCGCACGACCTCGTCGCATACTTCGCAGCTTGACCCAGCTGCGCGCGGATTCCCACAGATCCGCACACCTTCCGCGTTACGACGGCTTACTTTTTCGACGATTACGGTTCCACGAAGAATCCTCCGGGCTTCGTGGAAGACCCCGAAGAATCTTCATACGCAGAGCGAGAAACGGCGGGGATTGAACTGGAAATAAAATAAAATGAAATAAATAGCGGTAAGACTTACCACTTCGCGAACTACTCGCGATGGTGTAATCTCCTCGAACCGCCTTGTGATTGTGGAGGAGCGTCTGCCTCGTGAGTTCGGGGTCGATGGTGCGCGGCAGGTACGATCTTCCGGTACGACTGTTGCCGCCCCACAGGTTCTTGAAGCTCCTCGATATCGCGGTACTGCGCAAATAATCATGGGGTCTTATATTGAGAACGGTAAAGTTTGTTTTTTTTTTATCTAAACTAACAAACGAGTCGGTAACGAGTACTTTGGTTGTAAATTAGTTTCTGAAGAAGCAATGATTTAAAGAAAATATGTGTTTTTATGATTTAAAGAAGATATGTCGGTTAACAATTTTTTTTTATTACCCTGAATGATATTTGTTTGGAGGGAAATATATTGACGACTGTACTTAAAAAAATATCTAAACTGCCAATTATTTTGGCTGTAAATCAATTCCCGAAGAAGCAACGAATTGAGAAAAATATGTGTTGACCTCGGTCAACCATTCTTTTTAACGATTATTTATATTATTTTGGAGGAAAATATGTTGACGACACATTTTTAAAAAATTTAAACTACCAATCGAGATTTTTATTTTGGCTGTAAATTAATTCCTGGAGAAGCAACGAATTGACGAAAATATTTGTGGATCTCGGTTAGCAATTTTTTAACGATTATTTATATTTGTTTCGAGGGATTAAATTAAGGAGACTGTTAAACCGATAACGGAGATATGTAAAAAGGAAAATAGGAAGATATGAATATTGAGAAAATTTTTTTTTTACTTACGCGGGATACTGCATATTGTTTGGACCTATGCAGTCGGTTGAATCCGTGAGAGCGTCGCCCCAGACGTACTTGAGTCCGAGACCGTTGCCCTCGCATTTTTTCGCAGCTTCCGTTTCGAAGCTTATCGTCGCGAGTACAAGAAACACTCCGAGACACCTCGCCATCTGAAACAACAAAAGGGCAATAATTGAATGTACCGTTTAGTACCCGCAGAATATCGGAGTTATTTGTTTATTTATCAGCAGGTTGGTTGTGGCTCGAAAAATGATATTTTCAAAACGGAAATAACCCATTTCCTGTAAATAAACATCCATAGATATTATTTTAATGTTAGATCATTTTAATAAAATTCAGATCTTTAGAGATATTGTTTAGATTATATCTACAGACATTTATCTACCGGAAATACGTCACTTCGGGTTTAAAAATCTCTTTAAACATAAAAAAAAAAAACTTCTTTGACGAGGTCAAGAATCTATACCGCCACTCCACGAAGCATTCGCACTCGTCTGTGATTGGTGCGTTGATCAGAACACCGTGTCAACCGCCAAACCAATCACGAGCGAGGGTGAATGCTTAATCGAGTGATGCAATACATTAGATAGATAAGAGCTTATTAAGTCCTGAGATAAATCCCCTGAGGGCCAGGCGATACAGGCAATGAATAGTAACGGAACGATCTTAAGATTCGTAACAATGTTAATAATAATAATAGTGCAATATTAGAAATGCAAGCAGTGAAAAAGCAAGCAAACAAACTTAACATTTCTGATAGTACAATGAACTTTTTCTGCATACATTAGTGATCTCGTCATATGAGATATTATTTAGATCTTTTTTTTTATATCTATAAATGTTAATCTACGCGAAATATATCATTTCCGGTTCAGAAAGAGTACATTATGATACTACTCGGGAGGAAGTACATTTTCACCTCGTGTGAATTTCTGACCTCGCTTCGCTCGTGCATCAAACTTCGGACTCAGTGAGAAGACAAACTTTCCTCCCTTGTACTATAACATGACTATTTTCGTGCATAAAATTGAGCCTCTTAATGTCGCGTTGTACTTTAGGCCAAAAAGGCCAGCGGATTCGTGTTCAGCGGGCAAAAATCCTCCGGAACACGTTGCAGGTAAAATTAGAAAAAGAAGAAAAAATGCAGTCAAAAATTCTAAGGCTCCCCCTTTCGAGTCAATTTTTTGCATTTATCAACGTCCTCAAACGACACGATAAAACGATTACGAAACTTCGGACAAGGCCCTATCTTGTGTATTTTTTCCCGTAGAAAACGACGAGCACCTCGGATTTTCCCTAGCTCCATTGTGAGTCGAGATATCAACCTTTGAAAATCACGAAAATCGACGTTTTTCAAAAGTGGCTCAAAAATTAAAAAGTCATTGTTCATCCGATTTTTTTTTCTTCAAGGCTGTATTCGACGTACTTTTTCCCGTTGATTGCGAACATAACAACTATTCTACTCCCAACCCAATATGTTCCGTTTCAATCCCAAAAATACGATTTTCGGACGAGTATGTCCAGAATTTTATTTCACAAGGTCCTTAAATAGGGATTTTACGCACGCTAAGCGTGCGTAAAACCCCTATTTTCCGACCGAGTGATGTAAACGCATTTTTCGACCGGAAGTGACGTAATGCCAGAACTAAAATACAACGGAACAAACTGAGATGACAATGGAACAAGCCTTTATGGATACTTTACATGACTGACGGTATTATAATCGTGAGAAGGGTTTCGGGCTCGCGTGGCATGAGAAACGAGAATGAATGCGCGAAAAGAATTGCATCTTCAATCTGTGAAGCGGACTATCATCATCATATCCTTCCTCAGCTTCATAATTTTCGTCTCGAGGATTTAACGATTCTTAATGCCTGCTGTCTGCGAGCACGAAGCAGCATGCATGCTCATCCTCCAGCATGCATGCTCATCGGCTTCCTCCCGCGTGAGTTTGGTTCAGCGGTCGGCACGGTGTTCGAACCACTGCACCAATCACGCACGAGCGTGAATGCTTCATCGAGTGACGGCATAAATTATGATCTCATAATGTGAGATATTAGTTCGATGTTTTTTTTTTCTTCATATCCACAGATGTTTATCTACCGGAAATACGTCACTTCCGGTTTGAAAATTTAATTTCTCCAACGGAATTGTCGTCACACTCGAAATACGTCTCTTCCGGTCCAGTTTTCTCATTTTTCGACCGGAAGTGACCTCATACCGGAAATAGATCATTTCCGGTTTGAAAATATCATTTTTTTTTGTCAACCGGAAGTGACGTCATACCGGAAATACGTCTCTTCCGATCTGGTGTTCCCATTTTTCGACCGAAAGTGACATCATACCGGAATTAGGTCATTTCCGGTTTGGAATTCTCATTTTGTTTCCGCCGGAAGTGACGACATACCGAAAATACATCTCCGATTCGGTGTTCTCATTTTTCGACAGGAAGTGACGTCATACCAGAAATACGGCACATCCGGTTTGAAAAGCTCATTTATCGACCGGAAGTGACGTATTTCCGGTAGATTAACATTTATAGGTATAAGGAAGATCTAAACAATATTCTCATATGACATCACCTCACTAATCTGTACCGACACGCGATGAAGCATTAACGCTGGGGCTCGATTGGTGCAGCGGTCGAAACACCGTGCCAACCGCCGAGCCAATCACAAGCGAGAAAATCCGACGAGCATGCACGTTGCCTCGTGCTTAAGGGCAGCATGCATTAAGAATCGTTAAATCCTTGCAAAGAATTTGAATGATAAACACACAGTTCGAATAAACGATTCGTTTCGTGAATGTTACTTCATTATCGTTTCTCATGCCGCGGAAGCGGAAAACCCTTTTGTCGGGAGTACAACACCGTCAGTCGTACAACTTACTATTAGACGACTGTGTCCCAAAGCAAAAGAAGTATCTTTCCATCTAATCTACATCGTCACTCAATGGACCAATCACGGACGAGGAAGTCGACGCGCATCTCATGGCGCCCGGAATGTTAGACTCTGCAGATTACAATAATTTCCCATAAATTGTAGCGAGAACGAAGAATTACACTCGAAGAAAGTAAAACACGACGAGCATAGCGGAGATGGCGTAACGGCAAAAGTGGAGTTTAATTTTTTTTTTTTTTTTTTTCTTCGCTTTCAAAATCTTCGAAGCGTTTAGGCGATAACAGCGGTGACCGCTGGCGGCGATATTCTTTCGAGCGTAACGGCCGCACGAGAGAGTGAACCGCCGGACGAGCTTCCACCTCGACGTATCGGGCGTGCATGCTTTCGATGCCGAAGCCGTGCGTCAATTAATTTGCTGTTCGACAGTTAATCGATGCGAAGCCGCGTGTCCGAGAGACATACAAACAGGGTGGTTCACTGCTAAACAGTCAAGGCGACCACTCGACGAACACTCCTATTCACGGTTTCTGGGTTGCGGTCCACATAACTTCCGTCTGTTTTTGTATGCCGCTCGCGTCGCACCCTGCGACGCGCTCCCTGCCGGCTAGACACGCGCACTCGTCGCACAGAGGCACAAGTCCGCAAACGACACGTATCCAGACGGATCGCGCACCGTCGTTCCGTACAGACACTTGCCGCGCGCACTTACGGTCACGAGGTGAAAGCAACCTGCGCCGCTCTTCCTCGTGACCCATACCAATTAGTGTGCACTTCTTTTGGAACAGGTCGGCTTCGATTTCGAAAGTCTCGATCGACGTTTTCGCAAGTGAGAACTGAATATCGATTTTTTTTTTCGACCACGGCCGCCTGACGAATCCAAACGCGCTTCTGCCCGAGAGTCCACTAGGTCCGAGGCCAAGACAATTCCGTGAAGTTTTCGAGAACCTTCCGTCGTGCTGAGCTATGAAATTGTGCGAGACTTTTTTTTTTCACGGGCAAACGAAGTCGTGTTTGTTCTCTCGTACGATTGGAAGTAAAAAAATAGCGTGTAAAATTTTGAAACGACACATAACCTACTTCTTGAGAGTTCGCTTCGTTAGAGCGAAATACGTAGGAGATTCAGACTTTGTATCGATGTATGAGAATCGAAGCCCCATCAGAGAGGAAACAAGAGGATTTTCGTTCCCAAACAACTCGACAATGTTCTCGAGGACCTTCCATCGCGGTAAACTGTGAAATCATTTCGGTATTCTTTTCACGAGCGCACAAAGACGATCTTTCGTCGTATACGACGATAGACATAAGAATTAGCGTGTAAAATTTAGAAAAATCTATGGTCTTGAGAATTCGCTTCGTTAGAGCGAAAATACGTAGGAGATTCAGACTTTGTATCAATGTATGAGAATCGAAGCGTGATCGGAGAGGAAACAAGAGCATTTTTGTTCCCAAGCAACTCAACAATGTTGTAGAAAATCTTTCATCGTCGTGAACTATGAAAGAGTTTGGTACTTTTTCACGAGAAGACGAAGATGATCTCTCGTCGTACGACGACAGAAATAAAAAGTTAAAAATTGAAATTTTCATACCGCTTCCTCCCAAAAGTTGAAACAGAAATTTTCATATCACTTGTTCCTAAAAGTTGAAAATATAAATTTTCATATCGCCTTCCCATAAAAGTTGAAAATTGAATTTTTCATATCCCTTTGAAGCGATTGAAACCTCGAAAAAAAAAAAACATTTCTACGCCGAAAAACAAAGCTTCCTCGACGAGGAAGCTTTGTTCGTAGGATATCCAGACCTTCCTAACAATGTGTCGGAGAATCGAAGCTCGATAGAAGTCTAACCAGGAGCCTTTTCATTCCCAAGCGGCTCGACAATGTTCGCCAGAACGGATCTTACGTGTTAGCCGAGGAGTGGATGAATAGGATTTTCGCACGCGAGTCACGCGATGCTCATCGCTCGATGGCTCTCCGTGTAACGAGTAATTGGCGTGCGAGATGCCTCCGCGTACAACAATGAAAGTATATTTCTATCTCGTTCGGTCTAGCTCGTTTCGCCGATGGTGCGCTGTTGTGTTGTCATAGTCGTGGTCTTCCCCGGCCGTCGAGCAGTGCTATAACGGATCGCGAACGGATCGCCCGCCGATCTGCGGCACGAGAGTGCGGCAGGGCCTCGCCGTGAGAATGGCCTGAACTTGAGCTTGTATACACACAGACACACACACACTGTATCGTAAGCGCTCATCGTGAAACGCGATCGTCATTTCGGGCCACGGTAAAACGCGAACCGGACGGACCTAAGAATTCCCAACTTCGAGACTTCGTCCTTTATTAATCTTTTTATTTATTTCTTTTTTATTTGCTTTTTTTTTGTATCTCGTTATCCAACGTAGCAGGACGTCGCGTCCGAACGCGGCAGCGTTGCGTAACTTTGAGAAGCGCCTTGGGTCGTTGAACGTGAACTTGAATCGTCGAAGGTCCGCGTCGTTCTCTCGGGCATTCCCAGGGTCGTCAACAGCTGTGCACGTAATCCCGCCTCGACGGCCTACCGAAACTAGTTTCGAGCACGATTGAGCCGGAAACTTTGTATTGGGTAGAGCGATCCGACGAGGTTTTGTTGATCTCGTCGGTAAAAATGCGATCTGCCTTATCGATGTTCTTCCTGAACGAGAAGAAATATCGTTCGAGAAATGTTTTAGGGTGGGGAATTGGTTCGGACTCGAGATTCGGAGATAATGGATCAAGTCCTTAAGGTAGTCTGAGCGTACAGGCTGACACCATGTAAGTTTCAGAGATAATTGAGAGAGAATTGCGAACATTTCTCGATGGCATAAGAATCTGCAACAAATCATGCATATAGAACGTGTTGAAAATATTGATTTTGCATAATAATAATATTAAAATGTTATTAACAAATTAAAGAAAACGAATTGTTCAACAAATCACCCGGTAATGAAACTTTTTTTTTATGGAAATGTTTCGTTAACTTTTCTGAATACGTATGCATTTTTTCAGAATTTTGTCTAATGTTTGAAAATTGGATTTTTGTTACATTTTTAAACTGCATTGGAATTCAAAAATAGCAATTTTCGAACATTGGACAAAATTCTGAAAAAAAAAATTCACACGGATTCAGAAATGTTAACAAACCATTTTCATAACAATAACAGTATGTTTGATTTTTTTTTTCAGATTTTTATCCCATCGAGAAGTGTTCGCAATTCTCTCTGAATCTAACGTGGTGTCAGCCAAAGCGCTCACTACCTTAAGTTTCGTATTCACCAGCAAGTCAACGTGGAGGAATTAAGTAGCTAGGCACGTCGCATTCGAAATTCTCAATTTTCGATTCTTCTTCGCTATTTACTCTATCTAAGTTTTCACGTTCACCCTTCTTAATTTTACTGTTTCTACCCCTTTGTTTTCTTTCCCCTTAATTTCGCCTTACATTACTCTGCTCTGTACTTGGTTGCATACTTAGTGCCTGCGTCAGATTATGTTCCAATGTTGTAATCACCATACTCTCAATTGTAATTGTAATACGTAAACTGTACATCGACAACTCTGTACTCAATCACTTTCTATGCAATTTGCATCGCCTATGTTCCAGGAAATAATAAATAACCTATTCCATTCTTATTCCGTTTCAGTGCGAAATATCCGCCTCGGAGATTCGACCTTGCGAATCGCAACGTAAAGTTGGTTTCCAAGCGAGCAATGTTTATGATCTTTGTTTTTTTCCCTGCCAATAGAATGACTCGGTAGAGATGTGCTGCGTCCTCGAGGAAAGGAATCTCGGACATCGTTAACTCGATCTACAAGACGAAAGGTCGTCAAACTTTGAATCCCGGACCTTGAAACTCGAAGGCGTATTTTACCGTCGGGCAACTAACGCTCACGCTGCTGGAATAGTTTGTCCCGCGAATAACGATCCAACAGTGAATTCCGAGTTCGTTACGTACACGAGAATCGACATCGGTAACGGTCCATCGTATCTCACGCACGGATACTATAAAGTTATATATATATATATATATATATATATATATATATATATATATATATATATATATATACGTCTGCGGCGGTGCGTTCTAACGGTAACGGTAAATCATCCAAAACGTTTCCTTGCTCTCGAAGCTCAAGAGGAGCGCGAGGAGAGCCTGTATCGAGTCATCCTCTTCTGACCCGATAACGGTACCGATCTTTCGACTACAGCGAGCTTCGCCCTCGTGCGCGAGACAAAAAAACAGAAAATGCAAATATCGATCGTTGGATCCGGAATTATTATGAAAAAAAAAAGAAAATGCAAGTTCCGGTGCGAAATGAATGCGAGAAAAAAATCGATCGGTGGATCTGGAACTGCAAAGAAAAAATATCCAAGATCTGGCGTGAAATCAATGCAAGAAACAAAAAAATTGATCGTTGAATCCGGTATTATTAGTAAAAAAAAAAAAAGAAAAAACAGAAAAGGCAAGTTCCAGTGCGAAATGAACGAGATAAAAAACAGACCGTCGGATACGCAATTATTACAAAAAAAAAAAATGTTAATGCTAGTTCAGGCGCGAAATCGATGGGAGAAAAAAGAGATCGTTAGATCCGAAATTACAAAAAAAAAAAAAAACTTCGAGATTGTATTTCGAGCGATTCCTCGGCACACCTGGATGAATGACCTGCGAAACCCGGAGTTATACATTCGTTTCGGATAACAAAGGTTCGCCACCGGTCTCGCCCGCCGCCTCTCTTCGGCACCGGCCCAAGACGATCGCTCTCGAAGCTCAAGATGAGCAGGAGAAGAAAAAAAAACGGAGAGCGTGCATCAGACCCATGCTTTCCTGTCCCGATAACGGCACCGACCTTTCGGCTACAGCGAGCTTCCCACTCTCACGCGAGACAAAAGAAAAAAGACAAAATGGAAGTTCCGGCGTGAAATGACGCGAGAAAAAAAAAATCGATCTTTGGATTCGGATACATTTTTTTTTCTTTTACATCGCACGTTTTGAGACTGGGTTTCGACCGAGATTCCTCCTTCGCATACCTGGATGAATGACCTGCAAAACCCGTGGTTATACATTCGACCCGGATAACAAAGGTTCGCCATCGGACTCGCCCGCCGGCTCGCTTCGGGACCTGCCAAGATGATAACTCTCCTAAACTCCCCGTTCAATGCCTCCGCATACCTGCGATGGGGATTCACTCGGTCGAAAAACCACGAGAGATGCGTGTAACCCGACTCTTCCGACTATCGCCTCTAGCCGTGGACCCAGCACATAAATTATCCCGCACCACGCGGCGTTCTTACGAAAAACAAAGAGAAGAAAAAAAAAATCTCGCAGGAGAAACAAAAAGAACCTCGGAACAACACTCGGGAACTCGGGGGCGCTCTCTCGCGTTACTTTACGACAATCGATTATCGCATCGTGGTTTCTTTCGTTTACTCACCGTTGGACGACTGATCGAAGACACCATTTTTTTTTAAATTTGTTTTTTATTTTATATATATATGTTTTTTTAATTATCGTAGATTTGCAGCTCGAATTTTCATTCACGAATCGGTCGATCTGTTCACGACTGCCGACGGTGTCCTCAAAGGTTGCGTTGCATCAGAACGTAGTTTTTTTTTTTCTTCGTATTTTTTATTTTTATTTATTTTTCTTATAATAAAAACTGTGCGCGGTTTATATGTGTATATGTATATATTTATATACAAAGGCTCTCAAACACCGTTCATGTCACTACACCGGATGTCGAGAGTGGGGTCGAGCACCTCCGTCCTCGCAGGTGGATGTCCAGAGGTTGACTGTAGAATCGTAAGTAACCGGGCTCTGTGCTCCGGTGGCGATCGAGGGACAGGGAGCGAGGAAGACGGCGACCGAGCCGCGGAAGGGAAGGAGGAGTTGCGCTACGAGGGATTGGCCCGTGTATTCCGACTGGAAGCGTAACGTTTTTTTTTTTAACCGTCCATCTATCTGCGTTGGCTGGGAGACCGAAAAAACCTTTGCCCAGATAACACTTTGTTCTCGACGATGCAACAACGGTTCGTCAACGGCTTCTGCACTTGATATTGAAATTGTCGTAAGAATCTGTTTGTATATTCGCAAAGTTATATTTCGACAGTGAAATCGGTAATTGTTGCGCCAGGCTTCCAGCTCTTATTGTGGCGATACAATCGCCGTAGTAAATCGAAAATCGGTTGCCGAAAAAAATATTTCACCGTCGGTTTGTGATAAAAAAAATAATAGCGCCTTTTTTTATTTTTATTTTTTCGTTCACGTATCTGGATTCGATATTGCTAAAAGTTATATTTCCACAGTGCGGTCAGTAGTTATTACGGCAGGCTTCCAGTTCTTGCTGCAGCAATATAATCGCGGTAGTAAATTGAAAATCGGTTGCCGAAAAATCTATTTCACCGTAACATTGTGATAAAAAAATAATTTTTGAAAATTTTCTTCAACGATCTGCATTCGGTATTGAAAATATGGTAGGAATCTGTTTACATATTTGCAAAGTCATATTTCGACAGTGAAATCGATAATTCTTACGCTAGAATTCCAGTTTGTATTGCAGCAATATAATCGCGCTAATAAATCGAAAATCGGTTGCCAAAAAAAAAATACTTCATCGTTACATTTTAATTATTTAAAAAAAATGATAATTAAAGACAGAAAAAAACTTTAGAAATGGTTTGATCAACCGTATTTTTTTATTCGAGTAAATCGAGCTCGGAAAGGGGAGGGGATAATAAAAACTGAGAACACTCGATAATTTGTGGTATTTATCCTTCTATAATTTCGTCATAGGATATCTATAAGGTAGTCATACAAATAAGTCGTCGCATTTCGCGTACAAAGAATTTCTTCACGAATCCACACGCGAATGGAGCACGATCCGAGACGAGTCGATATTCATGATCGACGCTCTTTTCAATCTATATCAACAAAATACACTTAGCACACGCTTCGCCTCTAAGCGTCTCGCCAATACGGAGACGACGGTGATGGGTTACAGTGTTTTCTTTTCTTTTCTCTTTTTTTTACATAAAACTGAGGAACATGGCGCTAAATAGATTCGGAATGATCTTCCAGCGGTCTTTAGTTTCCGCAAGCCAAATAAAATCCGTTCGACGCGACAGGATTTCATTCGCGGGAAATGAAAATCCACTTGCTGCGAAAAAGATCCTCTTGTGTGAAAACGATTTTATTGGGAGTGCGTTATGAAGAAAAATAAAAAAAATTAAAAATACACGAACTGCGGACCGAAGATCATCGCTGAATATATAATCTATTCGTTTAAAGATGTGTGTGTGTGTGTGTGTGTGAGTCGAATTGGTCGATAAAAGTCGTTTAATTATAAATTCTAATGCACAAAAAAACTTCGATAAACTTATAATATAGCAAAATAATGATCGAACACACATTATCGTGTTCACTTTCGTAAATTAGCTTCTCGACAAGCTAACGAAATATCGCGGTATCTTTTTTATTTATTTTTTTTCATGAAAATATTAGAGTCGTTATAATTATTTAGTAGAAATTACACAGTGCAGATTGCAAAGCCGTACTGAGATTGTAGACTATTTTTGAATTGTCGTTATGTATTTTGCACAGTCACTGACGTTTAATATTCGTTAATTCAGAAATTAAGAGGGGGGGTCGTAAAGTTTGTCAACGACAATTATTATATATAAATTTAAAAACCGACGCGACGCGGTGATCGGGTTAGTCTCTATCGTGAAACAATCAAATATGCCCGCCGATAGCAATCCGCGCGGGATCGTTAAGTGAGACGCGGTTGATTTAAACTCTGATTCAACCGTGAAATTGATCCACGAGTAACGAAATTTTGCACGTTATCGTATCATCGTGTCGCTGAAACTCAGCCGTGGCAATGTTTTTTTTCTGTTTTTTTTTTTTTTTTTTTTTTCTAACGGTCTGACGTAGTCTACCTATTTTTTTCGTGTCTCATTTTATTACTCGTCGAATTTAATGGAATTGACCGTCATGTCTATCTGACCGCCACGATAGGCACCGCGCTTCTTCTTCGTTTTCTCATGACGGAAAGACTTGCCCTTGGTGTGCTTCAGGTCCAGGTTCGCCTTTTCTCCCCATGACCCTCGTGCACCTTTCTGTTCCAGAAAAGAAAAACAAAATACACGAAATTAGCACGACGATCGACAGGCTAAATCGATGTTTCGCCTTCAACCTTCGAAGAGGTAAACTTTGCTGCAGTACTTCAGAAATAGTACATTACGATACTAGTGCGAAAAACTTTTTCTGACGCACGCGAGTTTGTAGCACGAGCCGAAGGCAAATTGAGAAAGAGTTTTTCGCAGGAGTATCGTACAAAATTGTACTTCCCAAGGTGTGAAAATGGGGATTTTGCGCGAAGCGTGCCTAAAACTGCCACTTTCGCACCTCGTGAAGTAAAAAAATTACTATCGTCTTTATATTTCCGGAAACCACATTTCAAAAGCTTCCTCTATGAGGAAGCAAAAATGACATATTTTTATTCTTAAAATCTTCCCCGCAGCAAAGTTTACTGCTCGATGGCAAAAGGTCTCCCCCCAGTTATTAAGATCGACCGATCGACGAATCGATGAATCGTCGACGTTGATGTCTCACCTCTGGCGAGTCTCTCTACGTTCAATCGTCGAAGGTGATTTTTTTGTTTTGCGCCGCCGCGTCGTTACCGAAGGATTTTCTCTCGCCGAAGCCGCCGCCGCCTCTGCCACCGCGGAAACCGCCCCCGCGACCCCGGTCACCGTCGCCGAAAGATTTTCTGAAACCGTCCCCCCTTCCCCGACTATTGCCGTCGCTGCCGCCCCACGAGTTTCTGTTCTCGAAACCCCCCCGGCCGCCGCGTCCGCCCCGGAAACCCCCGCGACCTCCGCGATCGCCGCCTCCCCGACCTCCCCGATCGCCGCCTCCGCGACCACCTCGATCGCCGCCCCGGCCGCGGAAGCCGCCGCGACCTCCGCGCTCTCCGTCCCTACCGCCGCGGAATCCGAAACCTCCGCGACCACCCCGGAAGCCGCCTCCTCTTCCGCCGTGACTTTTGAAACCGTTCTCCTCACCTCCTTCCTCCTCGGCCTAGAACATAAGAGAAACAACAGGTCAGCCGCCGTGCTCGAGCTAAATCGTGTCGCATTTGATGTTCGAAATGTTTTATTTTTTTTCATTTTTTTTTTGCCTCCACGTCGCGTTTCTCCTTCCAGCAACACGGACAGGCCTCTGAAAAAGTGGCTGCTATGGAATAGAAAACGAAATTGCACAACGAAGAAAACAGAAACAATCTGGATGGAGCGTGCGAGGAGTCGGAGAATGGGCATTCACGAAGCGGCGGTTGACCTGCTGTTTTTCCTCGTTCATTTCTATTCGGAACTGTTTTTACCTTCGCCTCGAACGAATTGTCCGACAGACGCGGATGCAGGTTGCTGATGTACTCGTCGTCGTTCACTCGCCGGAACGGGGTATTTCTCTGTGACTGTTGATTGAGGGTTTTAATAAATGGTCGTGAAAATTCGATCGCCGTTATGGCGGGCCATAAGAATGAGGATTTGGCTTTAACTACTACAGAGAGTGGAATTCTATTTATGATCTGTATACATTAATAATAATAATTATTATTGTCATTGCACTTGATTTATTACACAATCGGTATAACATAAATCCTAATTTTGGAGTTCTGAATAACGTGTTATAAAAGTTACAAACACTTAAAATTGCAACTCTTCAATTTATTTAACTAATAACATATTATTATATAATATATTATTGAATAATAATTTCAAGTGTTTATAACTATTATAATGCGTTATTCAGAGCTCTGAAATTAGGATTTATTTTATACTGATTGTAAAGAAGAAATTCGTCAAAGAAATAAATTGAAAAATGTAACAAAAATAATAACAATAGAATAAATATTACTAAATGAACGAGAATCAAACAGCGTTCTCATAGCGCGAGCTAAACTGTGTATATCCTGACAAATTGAGTAATGCAAAGTGAGCGAAGCATCCGTATTTTGATTTAATGCAAATATTTCGTTTACCTTGTCGCCATTCATGCTGTTGTTGGCCTTGACGAAATTACCGTAGTTTCCTTTTTTCGCGGGTTTGTTCTCCTCGTCCTCCTCCACGTTTCTCTCGTGCTTTCTCTTCTCGCCCTTGGCCGGTGTCTTGACAACGGGCTTCTCCTCGGCCTCCTCGCTCGAGTCCTCCTCGCTGGATTCCTCCTCGGCGGGTTTTTTAGCTACAGTTTTAGCCGCCGGTTTCTCGTCCTCGGAGGAGTCCTCCTCGCTCGAGGACTCTTTCTTCGTGGGTTTTGCCGCCGGTTTCGCAGCCGCCTTCACCGCCGGTTTCTCCTCCTCGGAGTCTGAAGAATCCTCGCTCGACGACTCCTTCTTCGTCACGACCGCCGCCTTGGCGACGACCTTCGCCGCGGGTTTGCTCTCCTCCTCGGAGTCGTCCGAATCGTCGCTGGATGATTCGGCAGCCTTGGCCGGAGTCTTCGCCGGCGTTGGCGCTGGCTTCTTCGCCGGCGGCTCGTCGTCGCTGTCCTCTTCGCTCGACGACTCCTCCTTCGCCGGTGTCTTCACGATCGGAGTCTTCGGAACGACGACCTTCTTCGCCGGTGCTTTCGCCGCCGGAGCTTCGTCCTCCGAGGAGTCGTCGGACGACGATTCCTCCTTTGCCGGAGCCTTAGCCGGCACCGGCTTCGCGGGCGTCTTCACCGCAGGTTTCTTGGCGGGTGTCTCGTCCTCGGACGAGTCCTCGTCGCTCGAGGATTCTTTCTTCGTCACCGTTTTCGCGGCTACTGGCGGCTTCGCGGCCGTTTTCGTTTTGGTGTCCGCCTCGCTCTCGGAGTCGGAATCCTCGCTGGAGGACTCCTTTTTTGTCACCGGCTTCGCGGCCTGTTTGGCCGCTGGCTTGGCCGGCGATTTCGCCGCTACCTTCGCTGGAACGGCTGGCTCGTCGTCGCTGGAATCCTCCTCTGAGCTGGAGGCCTTCTTTACCACCGCTGCTTTCACGGGCGATGCCGGCTTTTGTGCTGGCTTCGCTGGCTTCTCGTCTTCGCTCGAGGAATCCTCTGACGAAGACTCCTTCTTACCCTTGGCCGGAGCAGGTACTTTCGCTGGTGCCTTTCCATTTAGCTGCGGTGGCTTCTTCGGCGCCTCGGCTTCGCTGTCTGAATCGGAGTCTGAACTGCTGTCCTTTCCGGATGTGTGGTATTTTATCTTTTTCGAAGAGCTTTTCTGATAGAACTGCGCTACCTCCAGTATTCCGGGGGAGCTTTTCATCAATGGTGGCTGAAAAAATTTAAACGTTTTACTTAAAGTTTATTTTTACTTTTTTTTTTTATTGCAGAACAGAATAAATAGCGGGCACACGATAAATTTAAAATTCGAAATTTACTTCGAAACTGCAGTGACACGGATTGTGGGATGACTTTGTTGATTAGACGTATTCGTATTCTTTTGTGATAAAAAAAAAATAACAGCACATTTGACCATTACGACATGCTCGTTTCTTGTTGTCAAAGGCATTTTCCCGATAATGTTGGTAGTACACGGAAATAATTGTTTTGTTTGCAGCAGGCTAGGCAAATGTAAATGTTTTGCTTTAAGTTTTCGTTCACTGTAGAACCAAATAGCGTATACTCGATAAACTTTATATTCCAAATTTACTCTGGCATTGTAGAGACACCGATTAAGGGATGAGTTTGTCGATTCTATGGGTATCGTCACACTTCAAAGTGAAAAAAGAAAAACATGAAAATAATAGCACGTTTGACCATTACGAAGCACACGTTTTTCTCGTTTTTGTTTTTCGGCAAGCGTATTCTCGATTTTTCCACGACAGTGTTGGTTAGACGAAGAAAGAATAATTTTGTTTGCAGTGGGCTACAAAAACGAAGAAAACTTATTCTAATTAAAAAAAAATTATAGAACAGAATAAATAGCATGCACACAATAAATTTGAGACGCGATATTTACTCCGACATTGTAGAAATACGAACGAAGGGAAGCGTTTGTTGATTCGACGAGTCTCGTCGTATTTCGAAGTGAAAAAAAAAGAGCATGAAAATAATAACACGTTTGGCCATTACGACGCGCGTGGTTTTTTTTTCCGTGAACCGTGTTCTCGATCTTTCCGCGATAGTGTTCGTAGCACGAGAAAAGAATTGTTTTGTTAGCGGTGGGCAGTTCTTTTCCGAAATAGTTGGAACAATCGAGCTGGACGGTCGATGATTGTTGTTCGAGGAAAGAGGCATGATAAATCCGGGTGTTTCATCGACGAACGTTCGAGCGTCCACGTGGTGTGCGGAGGCAAAGGCGGCATTGCGTAGTTAACGATTTTGTGGGCAAAGAAAATATAGGACGCTCGATGAATCGTTTTGCTCGAGATCGTAAGAAAAAAAAAACACTTACCGCATGCGTCTTCTTCTGGTAAACCTTGGCGAGGGACGCATCCTTTTTCAGCAAATAATCGTGCACGAGGGCAGAAACCATTAATTCCTCGGCGGATGCCATGACGGACGCGGGCAAAGGACCGTCGAAAGTTACTGCGCTCGCTATCGGGGCACGGCGTGGTTCGATAGTCGCACGGAACGGGGCGCTCAAGATGGCCGAGCATTACTTACAATGTCGCAACATCCGTTATTCGAAAACCGTTCGTCGACACGTTGTGTTTGTTTATATTACGAGCTCCGATATTTCGGCTTGATCGAACGAAACATCGCGCTTCTGTTCCACGATTTCTATTGATAGTTCTATCGCGTTGTGTATTCTTGTAACGATCGATAATGAGAAAAAAAATAACGGTTATAACTTAAGGCGAAGTGAAAGTCACGTGAGGGAGTCAGAAGTGTGAGAGAGTTAGCGGCGTTGGTCTTACGGTGGAGCGAGAGAGATCAACAGAGAACGTGTTTCACTTCACCTTAATGAAAATGAAGGAGTCTGCATTTGCAATAGGGGCACTTCGGAAATTCGTTGTCGTGTTTTCGTCGGCAGGAAGGTGATATAATTTGCGCGTTTTGCGGTACATAATCATCCATCGTGCGAGCCATCCGGCAGTCGGTGATCTTACCGATCGCAGGAAAGGTCGTGGAGCATTTGGTAAAGCGTCTCGCTTGTGTTTATTCGTTGTTCATTTGTTGGGTATAATGTTATAATGTTTTCTTGCAAGTATTATCTATCAAATAACTCGTATCAATGATAATATCAATATCAGTTTGTCCATTATTACAAAGATGGACAGTAAGAATAAAAGAAAAACGGTTACAACTTTTCGAGAAAATATAAACTAGTCTTTGCCTTAGCAGCATTCGGGGTAGTTTCGTAAATTCGTCGTTGTGTTCTCGTCGGAACGAGGGAGGTACGATTTGCGCGATTTGCGGTATAGAATCATCCGTTGTGCGAGCCATTCGACAGTCGGTGATCTTACCGTTTGCAGGAAAGGTCGTTGTGTATTTGGTAAAGCGTCGCGTGTGTTTACATTCGAGTTTAGCGGTTTCGCAGTTCGTTCGGTCGGGTTTCGTAGCACAATGTTCCTCTGCGTGTATCTATTCAATCATTCGTATGCATAATATCAACATCGGTTTATGAATTATTATAACGATGGACCGTGAAATCTCCGAGCCGTTGCATTCGCCGAAGCTTCGTAAATTCGCCGCCATGTTGTCGACGGTACAGAGGAGATACGATGCGCTCGTTTTACGGTACATAATCGGCAGTCGAGTCAGGCATCCGGCAGTTTGTGAGCTTGCCTTTCACGAGTACGGTCGTCGAGCCTTCGGTAAAGGGCATCGCGTGTGTATTTTCGCGTTTCATTTCGTAGTTCGTTCTATCGGCCCCGCGCGGCACGATGCTCTCTCGCACGCTGCAGTATCAAAACACAGCCCAAAGACTGGCCTTATCATGGCCGGCAGTTACAAGAATTTCATGAAACTATTGGATTCTTGGCCTCTCGACAAATCGAAAGCCGGCAGGTGAGTATCGCACGAATTATGATATAGAAAACGTCGAACAGATTGAACCCGATAAATAATCCATGACACGATGTATCTTCCTCATAAACTCTCTCCCATTTTATGCACCGACGAACACAACCTCGCGTAGGTTATGTTCGCGCAATAACGAAAAATTGTACGCAACAATCTGCACGATTTATGCAACGACACTTAATAATCTTTCGATCAATCGTCAGTTCATTTTTTCGTCGTTGTCTTTTACAGAGATTTGGGACAACACATTCTTATGTACTTTTATCCGGTCTCTCGACCAGATAAAAGTAGCATAACCTCGCGGAGGTTGTGTTCGCGCAATAACGAGAAATCTTATGCAACAATCCGCACGATTTACGCAACGACATTTAAGTCGTTTGGAGCGCTTCACACTAGTCAAATGAGCGTTAAACTTTTAAAGCCGTTTATACAAACTTTTATGCTTATATCAATGTACGAGATGGTTATTTGTATTACAGCGGATGTCCTTAAACCCGAAATACATTAATTGAAATGGATATGCATACATATTGATTGGTTTGTGCTCATATTCAAAAAGGTACATATTCGTTCAGTTTTTTTCAAAGAATAATCCGTAATTTTTTGCTCGACTTTGATGTATTACAGCTCATTCTCTTCTTTGAAAGATGCTCTACGAATTCACTGACTAGATGTTCTGTAGTATTTTCTGTTTAGAAATGGCCGTCCTTTGTTTTTTCGTCGACGAAATTTCTTCATAAACAAACGGCTGTAATTTTTAAATGAAAAATACTATCGAATATCCGGATGGTGAATTCGTTGAGCATCTTTCACGGAAGAGAATGAGCCGTGATACGTGAAAATCAAACTAAAATTACAAATTGTTTGTTGACAAAATTTAACGAATATATACATTGTCAAAAATTACCACAACCCAGTTAATATTTTCGTAAATCCATTGCAATTAATGTCTTGCTGGATTCAGGACATCTGCTACAATACAAATAACCATCCGCTATAATCAATAGGTGCATAAAAGTTTGTTTAAACAAATTTAATAAATCTAACACTGATTTGACTAGTGTGAAACGCTCCAACTTCCTCAATTATAGTTCGAACATTCGTCATTCATTTTTTTTGTCATTTTCTGTATCAGAGATTTGGGACAACACATAAGAGATCGGATAAAAGTAGACAACAAAAGGACAATACGTTCGCACAGTAGCGAGAAAAGGATTTATTAATTCATTAATTTTTTTCATGATAAACGGGCAAAGACCAATTACAAATTTTTTTAATCACAGCGAAAAGTACGATTTAAAATTACAATAAAAACAAAAATAATAACAGATCTTATTAATTTATTTATCCGCGCTACAAAATTTGATGCAACAATCCGCACGATTTGCGCAACGACGCCTAACTATCGTTCGATAAATGCATCCACTAATTTACGCCGTGCTTTTCTTTTGCAGAGATTTCGGCCAGCATATAAGAGACCAGATAAAGGTAGCATTCTCGAAGGGCGACACGCGCACGGTCGTCGATCAGGAGCAGTGCGACCGTTACTACCATTGCCTGAAGCGGCTGGCCTCGAATTACTACGGGCAAAAGTACCAGCGCACATCGGTCGCAACCGCGAGCGGTCTCACCGCGGAGCAGTGCAATCTCGCCCTCAGCCCGGAGCTCGAGGAATACTTCAAGGAGGAGGAGCTAGGTTTTTTCAAGAGGCGATTCCTAAAGTTCAGGAGAACCAAAGATGCGTTCCTTAAGGCCGATTAGGGTCGTAGCTTCGCATGCGCACGCTCGTTTATTTTCCTCCGCGCTGGCGGAAGGACGTTCGGCCGACGCCGGCCCGGAGCCTCCGCCCGCGAAGCCCGCGAGACCCCGGCACGTTCCGGTCATGGCCGAGGAGGTGCTGAAGTATCTCGAACCCTCGACAGGTGAGATTTTCGTCGACATGACTTTCGGAGCCGGCGGGCACTCGACAAAAATTTTGGACTCCCATCCGGACGTTAAGATCTTCGCGCTCGATCGCGATCCGGTCGCGCACGAGTGCGCGAAAGAGCTCGCCGAAAAATATCCCGGCCGTCTCGTGCCTTTGCTCGGAAGATTTTCCGAACTGCCGAGACTATTCGGCGAGCACGGGGTCCCGGCGAACAGCATCGATGGCTTTCTGTTCGACTACGGCTGCTCGTCTATGCAGTTCGACGTTGCCGGTCGGGGCTTCTCTTTGTCGAAGAACGGCCCGCTCGACATGCGGATGGACGGTTTTCGCTGTCCCGAGACGCCGACCGCGGCGGACGTTCTCGCGCGCGCGCCCGAGGAGGATCTCTATCGAATAATCAAGGTCTACGGCGAGGAGAAGCAGGCGAGGCCAATCGCACGCGCGATCATCGACGCGCGGTACACCTTCAAGAAACTCGAGACCACCGACGAACTCGCTAGGCTCGTCGAGTCCGTTCTCGACGACGAGGAACGCACCGACAAACTCGGCAGATTCGCACACGCCGCCACGAAGGTCTTTCAGGCTCTTCGTATATTCGTCAACAACGAATTGAACGAGATCAATTACGGTATGTTAGTGGCTCAACGTTACCTCAAGATCAGCGGACGACTGGTCGCTATATCGTTTCACTCGCTTGAGGACACGATCGTCAAGAGGCATCTCGTCGGTAACATAACGGACAGCATGATCAATCGGTCACCGTTGAAGTACGTCGATCAAAATCGATCGTACGACAAAATCGAGTTCGAGAACATGACCGACGTGCCCTGGCTGATGCTCCACAAACACGTCCTCGTACCCAAGGGCGACGAGGTCGAGGCCAATCCTCGGTCACGCTCGGCCAAGTTTCGCGCGCTCATTAAAGTCAAGTAATCAGGGGGGAGCCGTGACATTGTACTATAGTAGACGATTTATCTAATAAAAATTACGAACATTGATCTATTCGAAACATTTATCATTTAAACGAGTATATTGTAATATACGTTTTTTTTTATTAATATGAAGATAGATTGTTTTTGGGTATGGTAGAGAGAGTTTAGTATGAGGAATCCAAAAATACAGGAAATGCTTTCTCATAGAAGAACCTTTGCGGATAAAGGCACATCATGTAAATTTCAATTTTTAACTTTTATGAGGGAGCGATAGGAAAATTTCCATTTTCAAATTTGAAGCATTATGCATAGCATATTAATGATATCAATTCTACAAAAACGCCTCCTTCCGTTGGCAAAACAGGAATGTCCAGCAGTCGTTTACTGTTAAGTAATTCGGGAGGAGCAAAACGAGGGAACTACCCCAAGTACCAAAAAAAAAAAAATATTTGGTATGAAAAAGTAATCTAAATGGGTAACATATGTTCGTCCAGATGATAACTACAAACTACCTTACCTCCAAAAGTTAATTTTTTTGGATGGGTGGTAACCTTCGGATATTGCCCAGACGAAAACATGGACATTGAGAGATCTTTTTAATAATTAATTTTTTGTGCTGCCTGGGATCGCAGGCGGTTTATGAAAAAAAATTGACGAACATCATTTTGTTTGAAAAATTTATTATTACAGCAAGTATACCGTAACATATTTTTTAATATGAAAATAGGTTGCTTTTAGGAACAGTGGAGTATTGTGGAGGGAAAAAAAAATTATATTCACGATCGTCCACGAGAAATTCGTTCGCTCGTGGATTGGAAATGATATAGAAATTACATGTATTGTTTTGATCGACGGATAACGATGAGTTCGATGGACTAGAACAGTCCTTCGATCTCGTCAGTCTCGCTGTTCCAATCCATGTCGTAGATCGCGGGCCTGGTCGACAGGCCTGGCATCATCATTATCTGCAATCGTGAAAATGTTACATTATTATGCAGTTAAAAAATGATCTCATATTATGACTTACTATTGTTATATTATAGGAGAATTTTTGTAATTTCTCGGTGTGAAATTCGCCAGCGTCAGAGAAAAAAGTTTAAGAAAGAAATTTACCTCTCCAACCATCGGTACAACGAATCCGGCGCCGGTGGAGACAAAAATGTCGGTAATGTTGAGAACGAATCCCGTCGGTGCTCCCTTGATAGCGGCGTCTCCGGTGAGCGAGTTCGAGGTCTTTGCCATGCAGAGCGGATACTTGTCGTACCCAAATTTGTTATACCTCGCAATTTTTTCCTTTACCTGCGGAAAAACAAAGATCATGAATATCTCGAAATACCGAAAAATGCAGCGTTTCGCAAACACTCGAATATTGAATTAATTCAAAAATGAAAAATGCTTTACCGTGTCGGCGAGAATTACTTCGCCAGCTCCGTACATCTCCTTCGCGATAACGTTTATCTTATCCTCGATGCTCATGTCCTCCTTGTATAGCAGTTTGAAGTTTCCTGCCTTATCCGTCGCCGATACGACCGCGTCCGCTAGCTCGAGCGCGCCCTCGCCACCCTTGGCCCAGTGGTTGCAGACAACCGCGTCCGTCGCTCCACCCTTCAGGGCTGCGGCCTTGACCAATTCCAATTCTGCCGCCGTATCCGTTCTGTCAGCAGGGAAAAAATAATAAATGATTCATTTTTATAAATATAAAAAAAATATATATAAAAAATAATAAAAATACAGGAATATAATATTTGAAAAATATAATTATATTTTTGGAAGTTTATAATAAATAATATTTTAAGTCTCGAAGCGGAAATTATCGCACACTCCGTATATATCATTAAACGCACATACCATTAAAAAAAAATGAATCATTTTCCTCGAAAAATATAATAAATAATTTTTTATATAATAATATTGATAATAATATGTTTTTAACTCACGTGTGAGTATTGATCGCGACGACGACGGGAATGCCAAATTTATTGCCATTGCTGATATGCTTCAAGAGATTGGGAAGTCCCTTCTCGACGAGATCGAGATGTTCCTCGGTGTATTCCTTCTTGAGCGGAGCGCCCGGTGTGACGGTCGGTCCGCCGCCGTGCATCTTCAGGGCCCTCACCGTCGTTACGAGAACGATGGCGTTGGGCACGTGTCCCGACGTACGACACTTTATGTCGAAGAATTTTTCCATACCGATGTCCGAGCCGAAACCCGCCTCGGTGACGACGATGCCGTCGGGACCGACGAGCTTCAGAGCTATAGCGTCGGCGATTATCGACGAACAACCGTGCGCTATGTTGGCGAATGGTCCAGTGTGGACGAGGACCGGAGTGCCCTCGATGCTCTGCATCAGATTCGGCTCTATCGCGTCCTTCAATAATATTGCCATCGCTCCGGTCATACCCTAAAAAAACCCATTTTTAATTAGTCAAATAATCGTTAAATTTTGATGATTAATTTTTGTAATTTTGTAATTTTTTATTTGTAATTCTCTTTTAGTTATATATTGTTAATAATAATTTTCTTTGTAATTTTTTTTTCTGATACGTTTGATAATCATATTTTATTTTTCTGTTGCAGCAAGAAACTCACGAAATCTTCGGCGGTGAGGGGTTCGCCGCTCTTGCTGAATCCAACGACGATTTCGCCGAGCCTCCTTTTCATGTCTTCGACGTCGGTGGCGAGAGCAAGAATTGCCATGATCTCAGATCCAACGGATATCCGGAAGGACGTCTCTCTGGTAAGTCCCTTTTCCGTTGGGCTCTTGCCGATCGTTATGTGCCGGAGGAAACGGTCGTTCAAGTCCACGACTTAGAGATACAGAGTGAAAGTTGAGGCAAACGAAACAAGGCATATTTATCGATCTCAAGCGATTTTATAGATTCATTTTATTATTAAAAAAAAACTAATCAAGAGATATTTTTTGATTTTTTTTTTGTTTAAAGAGAGACAAACGCAACACGGCATCTTTTTCGATCCCATGCTATCTTATAGTTTCATTTTATTATTTAAAAAATAAAATAAACTGTAATCGAGAGAAATTTTGTTGGTTTTTTTTACATTTTTATAAACGAAGCTTTGTTTTTTTAAACGTAGTTGAGGTAAACAAAGCAAGGCATCTTTATCGAATCCAAGCGATTTTTTAGATTCACTTTTATTATTTAAAAAAAATTAACGAGAGAAATTTTGTTGAATTTTTTTTTTTTAATCTCACCTCGAGTCCAAGTGATTCTCTCGGGATCGATGTCCAATCTGGCGAATCTACCTTGCTCCTCTTCCGTCAAACTTAAGGGATCCGTCTTGTCGATGCCAAGCTTCCTCAAACGCTTTAGTTGAATATTCGAAAACTTCCTGACTCCTTTGATGGACGGGACGAGCCGATCGTAGAGTGCCTTGTTCGTTTGCGTTGACTCGTGGAAGTATCTCGCATCGATCTGGGCGGCGAGAAGGTTGTTCGCCGCGCCGACCGCGTGGATGTCACCGGTCAGGTGCAAATTAAACTCTTCCATAGGGATTACCTGAGCAACATTTTTATTTATACATTAAAAAACGAAATTAAATCTTTAAAGTTCGAATAATATGAAACATATAATAAGCATTATATGAGTTCATATTTCCCATATAAAGTATGCGAATTTATGAATAAAAAACGTTTTTACGATCTTTTTTCTTCTGAAGACCGCGCGGATGTCGCCGGTCTCGAAAAGTCAGATTAAACTCTTTCATAGGGACTACCTGCGAATTTTTCTTTTATAAATAATTTTTTTTTTAATTGAACCTTTAAGGTTCAATTGATACGAATGAGTTTTTATTTGAGTTCTTATATGAGTTCTCCTGTGAGTTCTCATACGAGTTCTCATAAAATATACGAACTTCTAAAAAGAAGAAAAAAAAAAAAAAGTTTCTACGATTATTTTTTTCTTCCCAATACGAGTGAAAAACGAATTTAAAAAAATGTTACTACAATTTTTATAATACGTATGAGAAAAAAAAAACAATTCTTCACCTGCGAATATCCGCCGCCGGCGGCGCCTCCCTTGACGCCGAAGGTAGGACCCATGCTCGGTTGTCTCAAGGTCGCGAAGGATTGTTTTCCCTTGTGGGCGGACAGTGCTTGAACGAGTCCGAGAGTCGTCGTGCTCTTGCCTTCGCCGAAGGGGGTCGGCGTGATGCCAGCAACGACGACGAATTTTCCGTTCTTTTGGGCTTTAAGTCTCTTCAGGACGTTAAGGCTGACCTTCGCTTTTTTCGATCCGTACGGACTGAGCTCGTTCGGCGTGAGACCGATCTCCTCGGCCAGTACGGTGATGGGTTTCGGTTCCTGAGCTCTCGATATCATTATGTCGTTTGGCACGGGTTCGAGAAGATTGAGACGAAGCGGTCGAAGATTCCATCGATTGTTGATCAATTTCTCGACCGCACGCTGGGCCGATATGACCGTGTTCTTCATCAACATAGCGACGGTCATTGGACCTACGCCACCGGGAACCGGAGTTATGTACGAAGCCACCTTGGCGGCCTCCTCGTAAGCCACGTCGCCGACCAGGCGCTGGCCAGATTTTTTCGTCGGATCTGAAAAATTATAAATGTCTCGATCAGTTAATTTATCGGATAAAAGAAAAAAGAAAAAAAAAATGTATCGGTGAAAAGAAAGAAGGTCGTTCGGCGTTTACAATTAATTGTTCGGGAAACTGAGACATCTTTGAACCCAATAATTCGATTAATTATTGGACGGAAAGTTAACACTATTTTAATTAATAAGAAGATTAAAAAATTAATGATTGGACGGAAAATGAACATTATTTTAGAAAATTATTTTTTTAACGATCAATTACCAGGTATCGAATTTATGCCACAATCTATGACGACCGCTCCGGGTTTGATCCACGATCCCTTTACGAACTCGGGAGAGCCAATTCCCACCACGAGAATATCGGCTGTCGATACCTGTAGTTAAAAAAAAAAAAATAGCGTCGATAAATTTTATTTCAATTAAAAAAATTTTAAACGTATTGAGATCATTTTTTTTTTGTTCTACAACTCACGACGCCCTGGATGTCCTTCGTCCTCGAGTGGCAAACGGTTACTGTGGCGTTGTGCCATTTGAGTAATTCGGCTATCGGTGTCCCAACGATTTTGCTTCTGCCGAGAACCACGGCCGTTGCCCCGGCTATCGGGACGCCGCTTCTGCAGTGGACAGTCAAACACAATGAATTAAATTTTGAAAAAAAATTAATAATAATAAAATAATTGATATCTATTTTTTTCGATACATACTTTTTAATCAGTTCGATGCATCCATTGGGAGTGCACGGTAAGAATCCGGACATGTCGCCTATCGCCACTCTGCCCTCGTTAATCGTATTCAGTCTAAAATACAATATTACTTATATTGATAACGTTGTGCACGGTAAACAATATGTATGGTTGCAAAACTCCTAAGGGCCATCATAATATTTGGACGTTACGTAAATATCGTCCCGCAAAAGGGTTCTACCCGTTAAAAAATAAAACAAATAAAGTAAAATAGAACTTAAAAAAACTAAAAATATGATTATCAGGTTTTGTAGTGATAGCAATTGCGTTAATATTATCTGAAGAAATATTGCGGTATCGAAATAACGCAATCTTCGCGGAGAGTGTCAAAGGTCTTATCGTAGAGCTGTTTGCGTGGTGCGTTTATCAGTTTCTCAGTGCGTCACTAACGACTCTTTTTTTTTTAATTATCGAATTACAAAATTCGCGTTCCCGATTGATGTGAAAGTTTGATGAAAACAAAAAAAACAACACAAAAAACTACATTGATATGTGGATCAACATTAGTATTAACTGACCCATCGACGTCCTTGTCCGGCGACACCGTGTCGGTGATCAAGTGCGAATTGATCTTGTTCACACTGTCGAGGGGCATTTGAACGATAATACCATGCACGATCGGATCGTTGTTGAGCTTGTTGAGCTTGCTCAGGAGCTCCATTTCCGTCGTTGTATTCGGGAGCTTTACGTGATTAGCAACTATCCCTATTTCGGATGCGGCTTTGATCTTCATTCTAATGTACACGTTCGAATCTTCCCGTCCGCCGACCTGGACGATTGCCAGACCCGGAGCGTAATCCGCTATCTTCTCTCTGAGAGCGGTCACATCCTTGGCCAAAGATTCTCGGATCTCTCTGCGAAAGAAAAAGAAAATCAATTATGAAAATTCGTAACAATAGCCACATAGCACGGACAAATTTTTGAAACTGTTTCAAGAATATTTTACCAATAGCAAAAATATTTTTTTGATATATTGATATTGATAATATTTTCCCAATATTAAAAAATATTTGTGAAATGATTCGAAAACATTTTGAAAATATTTTCTTGTCCGCTCATAAATCTTACACTGAAACAATTCCGAAATGTTTTTTTTTTTTACAATTTGCATATACCGGCCGCATAAACACGGAAAAATGAAATAAAAAATGTTTCACAATTTCGATCGCTATGTTTAAGAAACATTTTCGATGTGTTGAAAGATGTATGTTTCTGAAATATTTGAGAACCGTTTCATTGGAACATTTTTATAGAACGTATAAAAATTTTTTTCTTAATATATTTGAGAAATATTTCGTAAGATTTGAAAGACTGAAAGGATTTCTAAAATGATTTAAAAATACTGCGCACTATATGGATATCCGTTAAGATATCCTCAAAAATCGACCCACAACGATCCGTGAATTATCGACCGTCGGTAAGGTAGAAATCCGCAATAATTCTTCGTAATCTCATGCGCACGTTGCGCGCTGCCCTCGAGGTCAAACAAATATTTTTCTACCGACGACAAAGAAACGTGCTCCTCGGTCTCCCAATGGCGATGACATAAAATTTCACAATCTGGCCGGCAGAAGCGATAAGTTTGTGGTAAAAAAAATATAAATATGATTTTTCTTTTTACGAATCAGATCGATTTTAATAATTATCGAACTTACTTGGCGAGATTTGTGCCGGACAGCACCACACCGCGTACGTCCGTCGCCATTCCCCTGTTGAATGATCTGCGAACCGACGAAGACGACTTTCTTAATTTTCTTTGTTAAAAAATGAACGTAAGATGTGGTGATTTTTTTTTTTTATGTGAGAAAAATTTCGCTTCGTGGACAAAATTAATTCTACACGTTGGGGACGTTGTACGGCGGCGTGTTATTTACCAAGTTGACTGACGATGGTAGAACGAGCTTAGCCGGTGTCGAGATCGGGTTCGCAAGTGGCTCTGCGTTCGCGATTCCCAACGCTTATCGTGCGTGCTCGTCGAACTCGTGTGCGCGCGAGCCGGCTCTCGTGTATCATACACGGACTCGGGTTCTCTACACCGGTTTCGAAATATCTGTGGAAGATCCCCCCCCCCCCACGACGCTCGCTTTAAGTTTCCCGAACCGGACGATCAGCAGAGGTTCTCAAAAGATTTTTAATCGCAAAGACGAACCAACGATACTTTAAACTATCGATCGAAGTAAACTGTTCTACATTTTTTTTTTTTAAGGAGCTTATAATTTATTCACCGTATGATTTTGTTTGGTCCGACTTCATCGTCGGGATTGTCTTTAATAGATCGAAATAATGAGAAAACATTGTCGTGACTTTTTGTTTTCTTTTTTCTATGTTATATCATTGGGGTCAATTAAAATCTAATTTAATTCGACCCAACAAACGAGTCATTATTCGAACGATTATTCGTATTCGAATGGGTGTTGGAATGAAGTTTTGACAAAAAATATATCTCACACAACCGCGTCGACAAATTTTTATTTGTTCTTTATTTTTTATTGTTAATTTTTTGATGTTTCATGGCACACGTTTTGGAATTTCGAATAGTTTTAATTTAAATTTAATTTAATTTAATTTAATTTAATTTGAAACAACAACCGAACTTTTTTTTACATTCTTACTTGACAACCTGCCATTTTTCTACTCGTTCACGGATTTCTGTCGATACCCCACAGGAAGTACAAGCACATTCCGAATTAATCGTCGGGATTATTTTTACAAGATCTAAATATTGACAAAACATTGTCGTGCCTTTTTTGTTTTGTATCTACGTTATCATTCGGCCAACTAGAAATACCGACGAAAAAAATCTCGCACAAGTGCAACGATTTTCATTTATTTTTTTTTTACACATTTTTTGACAAATTGTGTAGAATTCATTTTAGAACATATTTTAAAAATATCGTTCCAATCTGTCCAAGAATTTTGTATTTTTTTCAATTTAAAACAATAATCGAACTGTTTTTCAGATTCTCACTTGACGGCCTGCAGTATTCTGCTCATAGATCGTTCGTGGCGACGATTAGACGAAAACTGAGGACAAACTTAAATTTTCATAGGCTCACGGATTTCCCTCATTGCCCCATGCAGAGTGAAAAGAAAAAATCATCTGCGCTCAGAGACAACGGGAGGCTCTGTTATCGACGTCTACTTGCTCTTGAGAAATTCCGTGACGATAAACTCTGACACTGCCGTAAACGAGAGAGAGAGAGAGAGAGAGAGAGAGAGAGAGTTTAACGTGGACCGCGACAAAACTATAATTCGACCTCGCACATATTTGTTTTTCCCTCGGTCTACTGACGACTATCGCAGTCGCAATGTTTACCATTGCTGTCTCATTTAGCCAGGGATTATTCGAGACAAGGTAGCGGGGCATCGACCATTCATCGATACGGTACTTTTCATTAATCGTAAAATATAATTTTTTCGGCGGTCGCGTAACATCGCTCGTTATCGCAACTTTAATCTCACACCCATGACACGATGACTGATATTCAAATATTTCGCGACAGCAATAATATTGCAATATAGTTGCAGTTTTGCGAAAATAATAAATTTACACGTAATAATCTATCGAATTAATAAAACAAACGGATAAATGTGATTTTCGATGTTTTAGAACATTCTGAACACGTTTTCATTGAAATCAGGACATTTTTTTTTTTTTTTTTTCACCATAACAAAACTTTCTCTGTGAGGAAGCAAAAGAATTAGGATGCGAGTTACCTGCAGTCGGGTTTATACAAATCAAAAATAATAATCATTTTGTTCGTAAAAGGGCTATAGATTTGTTTTGAAATAAATAAATCAGCATACGTTGTCTCTGGTCGCGGGTATCCAAATAAAAATTATAGTTTTGCGCGTAAAAAAGTTACAAATTTGTTAAAAAAAAAAAAAAATCGGGATACGTAGTTATCTGTAGTCGGGGCTATTCAAATAAAGGATAATAACTTTGCGAATGGAGAATCCATAGGTTTGTCTAAAAAAAAAAAACGCAGGATACGCTGTTGCCCATTTTATCAAAATTTGCCGTTTATCCAAATAAAAATTATAGTTTCGCGCGTAAAAATGCTATATATTCGTAAAAACAAAATAAAAGAATTAAGACACTTTGTTATATATAGCCGCGTGTATTAAATTTGTAAAAAAAACCTTGTCCGTTGTAGTTGCGTGTCTTAAAATAAAGAAATAATAACTTTGCGTTTAAAGAATTGATAGATTTGGTAAAAATAGAAAATCGGATACGTCGTGCTTAAAGTTTCGTGAACCCAAATTAAAAAATTAATTTGACAAAAAAAAAAAAAGAACTAAAAAAAAAATGCAGGATACAGTGTTGTCTGCAGTCCCGTGTATCATGTTTCTCGACCGCTCACGCGGTATTATATCGTACCGGGACGATTTTCAATTAACTAAATTTGCGGTATGTTTCGAAGTTCCGTCAGCGCCGAAGCTACACACAGTTGTGCACTCTCGGCCCGCGAGGCATCGCGCTGCGTCGAAACTCCGTTGAAACTTCGCCGCGAGAGAATCCGACAAAAACGTTTCGGTATTCGAGACATCCTATTATACGAGCCACGGAGCCCTCCGTCGTCCGGCCGCAACTGCGTATCAAGTCCTCGTCCGATATATTTCATCCCACGACGGAACGAGGATTCGAGGGCTGCGGTCAACCCCCCCCCCCCCCCCCCCAAAAAAAAAAAAACACGCAACGAGACAAGTTCGATATTGTTTTTTTTTTTTCAAAAACCAAAATCGCTCCACCAATCCCTCCTTCGAGGACTTCGAACACGGGTTCCCCCCTTCTCTCCCACGCCCGCCAGAGCTACGATTCTATAAGATAACAAAGTCGGAAGCTGCGGTACGCGCGCACCGCGGCAAGCCAAAAAAAAAAAAATGAGAAATATTTTGTTTAATATTTTTTGACAAATACCAAAATTTCCTGACCAATCTCTCGTTCGCGGTCTTCGAACAAGGGTTTCGCCTCCCGCCGGAGCATCGATTCTACAACACAGGGGAGAACGAGGCAAAATGGGATAGTGGGACAAAACGGGATAATCGCGCAAAAGGCAATTTTCCAATAACCTTTGGACGATGGCGGTGGTGGTAAGTAGGGTAAAACGGGGTTGAAAATCCGGATTTGTCGTTGTGACAAAATGGGGCAAAACGGGGTTGAAAATCCGGATGTATTGTTGGGATAAAATGGGGCAAAACGGAGTTGAAAATCCGGATGTATCGTTGGGATAAAATGGGGCTGAAAATCTGGATGGATCGTTGGAACAAAATGGAGCAAAACTGGCTGGAAATCCGGATGGATCGTTGGAACAAAATGGAGTAAAACTGGCTGGAAATCCGGATGTATCGTTGGGACATAATGGGGCAAAACGGAGTTGAAAATCCCGATGTATCGTTGTGACAAAATGGGGTAAAACGGGCTTGAAAATCCGGATGTATATTTGGCACAAAAAGCGGCAAAACGGGGCTGAAAATCCGGATGTATCGTTGAGACGAAATTGGGCAAAACGGGGCTGAAAATCCTGATGTACCGTTGTGAAAAAATGGGGTTGAAAATCCGGATGGATCATTGAGACAAAATGGAGCAGACGGGTTTGAAAATCCGGATGCATCGTTGTGACAAAACGGGACAAAACGGGCTTGAAAATCCGGATGTACCGTTTGGCCAAAATGGGGCATCCAAAAATGATTGGAAACTTCAGTTCTCCTCCGCAGTCCCGTTTCGCCCCACACTTCCATTTCGCCCCGCCCTCTCCTAAGATCGCCGAAGACTCCAACCCGCGCGCACCACCATCAACCCTAAAACAATGACAACCAGACCCCACTCCGACAATTTTTTTTCTTTTACAAACACCAAAATCCCTCGACCAATTCCTCCTTCGAGGTCTTCCGAACAAGACTCCTCGTCCCTCCGGACCATCGATTCTATAACATAAGATTGCCGGAGGCTCCGCGCAGCGCTGCTCGAAACCCTCCAGAAATCGAGATTGAGTTGACATGGAAAGACGGGGGAAGGGTCATCCAAGTGCCGGCACTCGAGGGCGCTCTAACCGTCCGCGGATCGCCGGCTGGACCGGACTTCGGACTTTGTAATTTCGACAAGACGCCTCGAGAACCGGCCACGACGTAACATTGCTCGTACAACCGGAAACGCACCGAGAAAGAGACGACGCACACATTCGCAGAGATGAAATTAGTGAATGGACGTCGGTCGGCGGGGGGGTGGGGGGTGGGGGGGGGGGGGGGGGGGGGGGGGTAAAGCGTGGAGTGGGAAGGGGTAGTTTGCCGGAAATAATGGGGAAAGGGGTGAAAATTGAAGAGAGAAACTGAGCGAAGCCGGTCGTAAGCTTGAGGTCTCCGAAAGAGACGATGTATAGAGGGGTGGGGGGGAGGGGGTTGGGGGAGGAAAGGCGGTAGTTTGAACATGACCGAAAGGACGATCGGCTATCGGAGAGCCGCGGGCTTATGAAGTCCACCCGTACGTCCAGAGGAGTTATGTCCTGGAACTGATTGCCCCGCCCGATCCTCGGCAATCTCGTGAGAGCCACCAATTTCCACGCACCCTTTCCTTCTCCCGGTTCTGTGCGGGCTCTTCTCCACGGCCGCCTTCGCTAATACACGAGCGAAAGGCGATCGGGAGAACTGTGGTCGAACGCTCCGAATCGACGATAGGAATTAATCGAGGTCAGCGAGCGAGACCGGCGAGGCCCGCGCCGGGCGAAGCTGCGGGGAGGAACACCTGGATTTCTGGAGTCGTCAAGGTGAAGCGACACGACCGAGGGTGCATGAGGGATGTCGTTCTTTGCGAGGAAGTCTTTTGCAATCGCGACAAGTCTTTTTCTCGTTGAAATTGCAGCATTGAAGAAAAAAAGGTCATTACAGTTTTCGTTACCGAACGAGTCGTTAGATTTTGCTTTAAGGTGAAGGCTATGGCCGCTGATTTGATTGGCCGATTTGTCAATGAACTTTTTTCCAGATGTGCCAATTTTTTCTTTCGAGGAATTGTTCGGACACCGGGAAAAAGGTTTGGTGATATCAAAGTAAGCTGTGGTTGCGGGTGGCGAAGAAAATATTTGGTCGATTGCAAGAAATATTTAGTTGATTGAACGAATATTTAGTTGTTTGACTTAATATTTAGTTGCATCAACGGATATTTAGTTGTTTGACTTAATATTTAGTTGATTCAACGAATATTTAGTTGTTTGACTTAATATGTAGTTGATTCAACGAATATTTAGTTGTCTGACTTAATATTTAGTTGAGTCAACGAATATTTAGTTGTTTGACCTAATATTTAGTTGCATCAGCGAATAGTTACTTCAATAGATCAAACATTTTGTTCGATCGACCGAACATTTCCTTCGCCATCCGCAACCGCAGCTTAATTGATATTACCAGACCTTTTTATCGTTGTATCGTTGGAAAAAAGGTTCATTACAGTTTTCGTTACCGACCGAGTCGTTACACTTAGCTTTAAGTTGAAGGCAAACGGCTATTGCTGCGATTTTTCATTGAATTTTTTTTGCAATGTTGCTAATTATTTTATCGGAAAATTCGTACCATTGAAAGAAAAAAAAAAAAAAACCCCTTTCGTTACCGACAGAGTTGTTCCACTCCGCTTCAAGGTGAAGGCAAATTAAGGCAAATGCGATTGTTCAAAGAACTTTTTAGCAAACGTTCCAATTTTTTTTCTCGTCAAAATTCGTCCCATTGAAAGAAAAAAAAAAAAAAACATTACAGTTTTCGTTATCGACCGAGCTGTTTCAATTCGCGCTCAATGGCGTCGGTGAGAATAGTTGGGCGAGCGACTTTGGACTCTCGACGAAATCAATCATCGGGCAAAGAAGTCACCGATTCTAGAATTTCCAAGACCCGAGATAAGACGCGATTTGTGGGGTAAGGAGGAAACGTCTTCGCGCTAACGATGTTCGTTCTCGGCTCGTTCCGATCCGCGTCTTACGTCCGGAACGTGCTCGCACCCTCGTGCCACCCCTCGAATTCTCGAGAGACTCTGATTGTGCTGTGTACACAGTCGTGGAATAATATGTATAACGCCGAACCACCGGATTATGGCCCCGGGGAACCGTAAAGAGAGTCCCGAGTCGACGAGCAAAACGTTTGCCGCCCCCCTTGTACATCGCCGCCGCCTCTTCGTCCTCAGGACCTTCCTTCATTGCGGGGAAGAGACGATCTTCAACGAGCACCGCTCGGTGCCGGTTAATCTCAGTGATCTTCGGTATGATTGCTTCGGACCTTTCTGCGGCGGCTGGCACGACTTCGGGGGCAGTTACGATGAAACGATAAAATTCGCTGCCACACAGCCTCGTCAAACCGAAAGAAATTCTGTGTCGCTGAACTATAATCGTTGCGACGGTAATTATCTTGATTTGCCGGTAGAAAATATATAGGGGAAAAGAGCGGGGCAAAACGGACTGCTTATGTTCCGATCTTGCCATTACGTGTACAATTGGTCTACTATATATTATATGTCATATACAATAGTATTGTATTGTTATTATTGTATAAAAGATAATAATAATATAAAATTTATTATTATACTAGCGGTCATGTAGGCTCGCGGCGCTCGCAGTATCTGTGTGAGTGTCTGTGAGTGACCGTATATGTGTCTGCGAGTATCTTTGATTATCCGTGAGTATTCGTGTGAGCATCTGTGAGTATCCGTGAGTATCCGTGTGAGCATCTGCGAGTAACCGTGTGCGGATCTGTTAGTATCTTTGAATATCTGTGAGTATCCGTGTGAATATCCATGTGAGTATCCGTGTAAGTATCCTTATGAGTGTCCGTGAGAGTATCCATGAGTATCAGTGTGAGCATCTGCGAGTAACCGTGTGCGTATCTTTTAGCATCTTTGAGCAGCTGTGAGTATTCGTGTGAGTATCCAATCGACATGAACTTTATTATTCTAGTGCAGTTTGTCCAGCTCTTTTCCCTTATATGTTCTCTCTTGCAAAATAAGCTATTTAACCACGTCCAAGTACTCCAGATACTGTTGGTTCATCGCTAAAACATAATTATATTCCGATTTTGCCATTAAGTGTACAGAAATTGATCCACTATATGTCCGTTCTATAATAATAATAAATAATTTATTATTACGTATAATACGTTATATTTTGTCGATGAACGAGCCGAACCGGAACACTTGAAGGTGGCTAATTTGCGAGATTTTCAGTCTCCGAACCGAGTCGCCCAGTTCCATCCTGCACAGTTACGCTGTCTTCGTATCTTCCTTCCAAAGTTAGCGGTTGAACATCTTCTTGCCGCCATCCGCCCGGCGAATAATACCGGCCGAGGCCCCTGCGTATAGAGACGCTGAGGCTCTGCCAAAGGGACGGGCGGCCCGGTGGGTGAGAGGGTTGCACGCCGCCAGCGAGTTTGCGAGGGTTGCCCGACGAAGGGGAGAGGCGCGAAGGGGTTCGCCTTCGTGGAGAAACGACTCTCTCACTCTCTATCTACCGTAGGCAACCGACGCCGATTCAAACTTCACCGGATAGTTAAGCTTCGGGGGGGGGGAGTAGTATTCGCGGCCCTACGGAGAAACTAGCCTTTCGGGGGCGGAGGGAGGGGGGGGGGAGGCGACCGGGGTCGCGGATGATCGGGGGCGGAGAAAAGCGGAGATTCGCGAGGGTCGCGCAGAGGCTTCTCTCTATAGCTTCTCCGATTTCCGCGAGGGCGACCAAGTCGTATCGAAAGACCTTGAATATCCGAGCAACTTCTCAGATTCGGGCATATTCTCGATTATAAACTCTATCGATTTATCATTTAAAAAAATTTTTTATTATCATTTTTTTTTTTTTTAAATTTTGTTTTACTTAAGGAATTTGCATGTCGCTAAAGTTCGCTATGTTGTAACGAAATGACCTCGACTCTCGATTTTGCGAGCTGTGGATAATGTCTGTGCTGCTCTGAATCTTCGTCTTGATGTTCCGGATGTGAACTTCTCAGCTTTGAGCACATTCTCGATTATAAATTCTGACGATTAATCGATTTTTTTTTTTTTTTTTTTTAAAGGAAATCATTGAAATGAGCTCAACTGTCGATCTTGCGAGCTGCAGATAACCTCTGTATTGCTTTGAATATTCATTTTGATGTTCCGAATGTGAATTTCTCAACTTTGAACACATTTTCGATTATAAATTCTACCGATTTATCGATTTTTTTTTATTATTTAAGACAATTATTGAAACGTGCTCGACTGTTGATCTTGCGAGCTGCAGATAACCTCTGCATTGCTTTGAATATTCATTTTGATGTTCCGGATGTGAATTTCTCAACTTTGAACACATTTTCGATTATAAATTCTACCGATTTATCGATTTTTTTTATTATTAAAGACAATTATTGAAATGTGCTCGACTGTTGATCTTGCGAGCTGCAGATAACCTCTGCATTGCTTTGAATATTCATTTTGATGTTCCGGGTGTGAATTTCTCAACTTTGAACACATTTTCGATTATAAATTCTACCGATTTATCGATTTTTTTTATTTTTTATTAAAGACAATTATTGAAATGTGCTCGACTGTTGATCTTGCGAGCTGCAGATAACCTCTGTATTGCTTTGAATATTCATTTTGATGTTCCGGATGTGAATTTGTCAACTATGAATACATTTTCGACTATAAATTCTACCGATTTATCGATTTTTTTTTATTATTAAAGACAATTATTGAAATGTGCTCGACTGTTGATCTTGCGAGCTGCAGATAACATCTGTATTGCTTTGAATATTCATTTTGATGTTCCGGATGTGAATTTCTCAACTTTGAACACATTTTCGATTATAAATTCTACCGATTTATCGATTTTTTTTTATTATTAAAGACAATTATTGAAATGTGCTCGACTGTTGATCTTGCGAGCTGCAGATAACCTCTGTATTGCTTTGAATATTCATTTTGATGTTCCGGATGTGAATTTCTCAACTTTGAACACATTTCGGATTATAAATTCTACCGATTTATCGATTTTTTTTTATTATTAAAGACAATTATTGAAATGTGCTCGACTGTTGATCTTGCGAGCTGCAGATAACCTCTGTATTGCTTTGAATATTCATTTTGATGTTCCGGATGTGAATTTCTCAACTTTGAACACATTTCGGATTATAAATTCTACCGATTTATCGATTTTTTTTTATTATTAAAGACAATTATTGAAATGTGCTCGACTGTTGATCTTGCGAGCTGCAGATAACATCTGTATTGCTTTGAATATTCATTTTGATGTTCCGGATGTGAATTTCTCAACTTTGAACACATTTTCGATTATAAATTCTACCGATTTATCGATTTTTTTTTATTATTAAAGACAATTATTGAAACGTGCTCGACTGTTGATCTTGCGAGCTGCAGATAACATCTGTATTGCTTTGAATATTCATTTTGATGTTCCGGATGTGAATTTCTCAACTTTGAACACATTTTCGATTATAAATTCTAGGGATTTATCGATTTTTTTAAATTATTAAATACAATTATTGAAATGTGCTCAACTGTTGATCTTGCGAGCTGCAGATAACCTCTGTATTGCCTTGAATATTCATTTTGATGTTCCGGATGTGAATTTCTCAACTTTGAACACATTTTCGATTATAAATTCTACCGATCTATCGATTTCTTTTTATTATTAAAGACAATTATTGAAATGTGCTCAACTGTTGATCTTGCGAGCTGCAGATAACCTCTGTATTGCTTTGAATATTCATTTTGATGTTCCGGATGTGAATTTCTCAACTTTGAACACATTTTCGATTATAAATTCTACCGATTTATCGATTTTTTTTTATTATTAAAGACAATTATTGAAATGTGCTCAACTGTTGATCTTGCGAGCTGCAGATAACCTCTGCATTGCTTTGAATCTTCATTGTAATGTTCATATTCTCGATTATAAATTCCATCGATTTATACATTTTTTTTTTGTTAAAGAAAATGATTTTTTTCGATTTTGTTTTTGTGCTTGTCACATGTCGCTGAAGTTCCCAATGTTGTATCAACGAAATGACCTTAACTGGCAATCTTGCGAACTGTAGGTAACCTTTATATTGCTTTGAATCTTCATCTTGTTGTCCTCGATGCTCTTACGAGCCGTACGCGCGTTGAAAATATTCAGTAAGCCTGCTAGAAAATCCCGACCGAGCTTTGGGCGAATTTATTGTGCGGTCAACTTTTCACACGCTGTAAAAAAAAAAAGTTTTTACTTTTTACAACAAGTTATTTTTCACAAATTTGGGCAATTCTTAATTTATTAATTTTCCGATCGCAAGATTCGAGACTCCGGTTTTTGGAAACAAAAGTACAAACTAAAATTGCTTAATGACACAGGAAATAAAAGGCAGCTTCGCACATTAAAATCCGAACGAACGAGTTTGTCACTTATTAAAAAAAAAAAAAAAGTATTTTCACGAAATTTCGTATTATGATTTTTCGAGATTATTGTTGACCGTGCGTGCAAACAACGATGAGCTCGCAACTCATCTGGTCTTAAAAACCGGCTGATTTTTTTTTCCAGTAATTCGCGGATTTTCGAGAATTTGTTTGATGCAAGTAAATTTGTTAGCGCGTGAAATAAAATTTGTTTGTCGCCCGTTGCACCGGACCGTTAAAGCGGAGACAACCGGATGGACAAAATTTATCTGAATTAAACAATTCAATTCAGCGCGAGTGCGTCATAAGTTAACTCTATCGGGCAAACTAGTAAAACTCGAGGCTTTTCGAACCATTTGACTGTCAGATCAGCCGTAACTGTCGCGGATTATCCACTGGCCGCGAAATTCTCGTACTTTCGTAGGGCATCTCACCATGGTCGTATAAAGTACGGGCGTTACATGTGGACTCGCGTTTAAGTGCCCTTCGGTCGTAAACGGTCGTATTACATTATTCAAGCAGCTCGTTGTCCGCTATTCTCTGGCTCTGATACGTAAATTCGAAGCGCGGAGGTTTCGCGAGCAAAATCTAGTCGGCTTAAAGCGATTTAAAAAGGAAATGCAAACAAACATATCGGTACTTTTTTTTTTGGTACGAACCAGACGGAAATCGACCTTAAAATGTTTATTTTGATGCTTAAGTTTATTTTATCACTTTACTTTTACTTTTCTCTTACTTTATTGAAGTCCGCTAGTGTTTCGTCACGTTATAGAGAATTTACATTTTTTTTTTTTAATCAAATTTTGAAGAAATTATTGATACAACGTTTAGTACGGCTGCGCTTTTGCCCTCGAGAAGGGCAAAGATTCGAAACCTGCAATAAGGGCGATCGGAGAGGATCGAATAGTCGCGATAAACGACTCAATCGTCGGATCGTAAAGATATATAAAAAAAATACAAGTAAAAAAAAAAAACGTATCGGGAAGTAATGAAAATCTCTTGTTGCTTTTTCTATACTTAGCAATTTTTTTAGTCGGCTTAAAGCGATTTAAAAAGGAAATGCAAACAAACATATCGGTACTTTTTTTTTTTTTGGTACGAACCAGACAGAAATCGACCTTAAAATGTTTATTTTGATGCTTAAGTTTATTTTATCACTTTACTTTTACTTTTCTCTTACTTTATTGAAGTCCGCTAGTGTTTCGTCACGTTATAGAGAATTTACATTTTTTTTTTTAATCAAATTTTGAAGAAATTATTGATACAACGTTTAGTACGGCTGCGCTTTTGCCCTCGAGAAGGGCAAAGATTCGAAACCTGCAATAAGGGCGATCGGAGAGGATCGAATAGTCGCGATAAACGACTCAATCGTCGGATCGTAAAGATATATAAAAAAAGTACAAGTAAAAAAAAAAAACGTATCGGCAAGTAATGAAAATCTCTTGTTGCTTTTTCTATACTTAGCAATTTTTTTTTTTTGTATGCAACAGACATAATTAAAGTACGTACATTTATTTCACAAGTTTATATTTGCATTGTCACGTTTTCGACAATTTAAGATTTTTCAAATCAATTTTGAAAGAAATGCAAAAAATTTTGAAAAATTATTAATAGAACTTTAGTTCCATGTAAAAACCAGTAGAAGGGCCTGCGATCGGATAAGCTCGTGATAAATGTCTGCTGAATAGTTGCGATGAAAGACCGCATCATCGGTTTGAAAAGATGTATAAAAAATATAAAAAAAATAAAAAACCATATCGACAGGTGATCAAAGTCTCTCGTTGCTTTTTCTAAAAAAATTCAATTAAAAAAAAAAAAAAAAAAATGCAACAGAGAGACCTAAAAATGCTTATTTTTCACGAGTTTAAAATTACTCCGTCACTTTTAGACAACTTAAGATTTTTCGAAATCAAATTTGAATGAAAAATAAAAATGTTGGATAAATGATTTATAGAGCGTTTAGTTCCGCTTCAATTCCGACCCCGAGATGGGCAAAGATTCGAAACCGGTAATAAGGGCCTGCGATCGGAGAGGGTCGAAGACGCGAGGTCTCCGTCGAGATTGAGCGCCAGCAATAAATAGATGATTGAAGGAGTCCCTCCTCCGCGCGACGACGGAAGGGATATGAAATTAATACAAGTCTATCGTCTACTCGGTGCTGAGTCGGCTCCGGCCTCTTTGGTCCGGCCCGGAAGGCATCCCTGGAATCCTTAGGCCGTTCGACCGGAAGGACCCCTTCGACGCGAATATCAAGGAAATTGGATGGGTACCGCTAGGAGAGTGCCGAGAATGCCCCCCCCCCCCCCCCCCCCCCCACCCCCCTCCGACTTTGGGTCTACGTGCAATGCTCTCGGAATTATCGATGCTCCTACGATTCGCACAAATTTCATGCCTCTCGTTAACGTTCCGGAGAATATCGTGCGCGAGCCAAGTCTGTGCCATAAAATAGCCCCTCTTCGTCCCGGTCTTTTTACCAATCTCATTCGCTAATCGACGAATGAAATCTTCGAGTTTGCACTGAATTCTACATTTTTTACATATTTTTTTTTTTTTTTTAACAATTTTTTCTCTTGCGTCCGCGAAGGAATTAAATGGAAGGGAAGGTTTTAGCGATATTTGTATTTAAAAAATTCTGATATCAGCCGTTGTCATTTAGATACAGTGTACAAAAAAATTTTGATTGATAATTGATTAACGGTATTGGAAGCTTTTTTACGTAAACCGTTCGCGAAATTTCAAACACTTGTGTTTTGCAATTTTTTACAGTAATGTTTTGATTTTTAATAATGTTTTTTTTTTGTTGTAAATTTGAGACAAAAGATTCGTATTTTTAATATTATGTATTTTAATAGTCGCAAAAGAGTACGTTAATTTTCAATTGATTTAAGTGATGTTAGCAAATTTCAAGTTCCAGTACATTAAATTTACAATTTATTTCTACAGTGTACAACCGCATTGACACGCACGGTAAAACAAATTCGTATGAAATTTAATGTACCGGACTGGAAGTTTTTATGCAAAAACTGGTGTATTAAATTTCATATACGATTGTGACGAAAACTGAATGTTCAGTGTATTAAAAACATTGGGAAACATGTATTTTTAATAACTGACTTTAATTTTACTGTAAAAGTACGTAAATTTCAATGATAAAGTATATTGATTTTTCATCACGATTGTACATTAATTCTACAATTGTTTTTACATCGTGAGTTACGAAAGATTTGCAAAATAGTTATAATAGCGAATATAAAAAGATTTAAATAAAAGTAGATATTCACAATACACTATAATATATTCTAAATAAACATTTGGAACAAAAAAAGTTGTTAAAATCCCACAAGGCCAAAAGTGTTGAATTTGGACGACCAATTTAAATTCCCAATTTTCGTCCAATCCATCAGCGCACTCGTATTCTTGTCCGTCTCAAAGTTCCTCCTCGAGGTGCAAACCCTCGATCGCATCGGCCCCATCACCTGAGACACTCCAGTCGAACGCAATCTCATCCGCGCGCACAATCCTCTGCAAGACCTGCGTTTGCGATGATACCGCCAATTCGGAGACCAATCCGATCGAGGCCTTCGACTTTACTGCCCTAAAGTTGGACCCTTTTACGAAGATTGATCCTTTATTACGCATTTCGATCCGCGCGTTCGGCGCACAGGTGAGTCCACTTTCCTCCGGTTTATGGGAAAACTCTCGATCGCCCGTCGCAGTTACTGCATTGGAATCCTCGAAACACGATTGGACAGCCGAGTTTCGCGCTATCTCCGTACACGTATCTCTGGTATTCTATAACGATCGAGGTCCTTTCTCCGATAGTTACGGAGTTTCCTGTCGAGATGAGAGTACACGCGAATCGCCTTCGGGGCAGTAACAAGAAAGATAACTTCGCTGGGTGGGCAAGACGACGGCGTGCCAGGGGTTGATTGGGTGTCCAACCCCATCCAGCGCGCTCAGCTGCCGACTCTCTTCCGTCCCTAACCCTCGCGCGGTCCAGGGCGCTCTCTCGCTGTGTCTTTCTCTGGTGCGTTTCAAAGACTCTCTCTCTCGCTCCTCCGCACTGGGGAGACGTGGAGGGAAATTATCCCCATGGAAAAATATGGCCGACCAAATGCAATTTCAAAGGGGTTGCCTTCACCTCCACCGCCTGTGCATGCGGCGCAAATGGGGTGAGCCATCTTACTAACTTCTCGATGTAGAGTCACGAAAAAGTTTTCAATGGACGGAAGGTCTTAAAAACGTGGATTGAGAATCGGTAGGGAAGTCCACTAAAGATTATTGTCGTGTATTCCATGTAGAGATTCTGAGAAATTTGATTCGTGCATTTGCTGTGGGATTAAAAATTTATTACAATTAGCCGATTAAAAATTCATTGAAATTGGGCACGGGTGTAATAAGAATTGCTCGATAGATCTTTTTTTTTTCATTAATTATCATTCTCTCTATCTCTCTCTGTCTCTCCTACGTTTAATTGCTGTCTCTCTCGCTCCCCTTCGCGGGGAGACCAAAAATGATCCTATGGGAAAATATGGCCGACCAAATGCAATTTCAAAAGGGTTGCTTTGACTCCTTTCCACCGCTCGCCTGTGCAAAGACTGCAAAGTAAGTGTCTTGATAACCTCTCGGTATAGGGTGATTTCTTCTAAATTTGTCACTTAAAAAAAATAATAAAATAAAAAAACTTAAAAAGTGGGTTGAGAATTGCCAGAGAACTCTACAAAACATTAATGTTCTCCATTTCATGTAGAAATTTTGAGAAATTTTATTCGTGGTTCGATGGCCGTGGGTTTAAGAAATATCATGCAGACCATGTTATTCTGAATTACTCGAAAAGGGGTGAGTCATCTTATGAATCTCTCGATATAGATTTCGTCTAAATTGTCCACTTTTTATATTTTTTTAAATTATTGAACTGGAGACAGTTTTAAAAAATGAATTGCGAATCAGTAGGTAACTCTACAAAACATTAATATCGAGAATTTCATCTAGAAATTCAGCGAAATTTTGTGCATTGATTGGTGGCCGCAGAAGGGAAAGAAATATCAGGCAAGGAATATTATCCTGAATTACTTGATAGATTTCTATGATTTTTTTTTAAAATTATTTATCATTTATTAGCATAGACAAATTGGATCGACCAATTTGGCGCGAGTGGCATTGATTGCCAAGTCTACAAATTGCGACGAGCAAAAGTCGACCAGTTGCAGATTAGGGCGAACAACAGTCGAATAGTTACAATGATTAAGGTAGTTATGAAGAGATCGAGATTGGGCCAATCATGGTCAGTAGCTGGTATCGTTTGTCTAATGACGTCGTGAAAATAGGATGAATCGGCTCGGAGAGCAATTGGCTCGAATCCATGTCACTACCTATGTCGAATTGCACTCGATTATTTTATGAATAACTGGAAAGTTAGTGATTGGTCGTTACTATCAATTGTGCGTATCGGTCTGGCAAAAGCAATTTATTTTTTTTTTACGTTCTATGAAAAATTAACGCACAGTCCTGATCGACGGTCAAAGTATCCGATAATTTCCGAAGGGACCTTTAGTATTCTTGGCTATGAATTTGATTGCCTCCCGCATGGAGGTATTTAATGTCTAAGGCCTAATTACGATGACCCAAATGCTTTCTGGACGAGAGAGCGCTGCTCAGCCAAAAAGACGAATCTCCATAAAAATCTGGATAAAAAGAGATCCAGGAATTTCCAAGGAGTACAAATTTAATGCACTCGACTGGAAGTTTGTATGCAAAAAGTGGTACACTAAATTTAATGTACAATTGCGATGAAAAGTGAATGAAATATGAACAGTGTAATCAACCGAAATTATTGGATCTACAGTACTTTTGTGGTACAATTAAAGTAAACGATTAAAAGTAAAGTATTTCTAAAGTTTTTAACATACAGTACGTTAGTTTTTCATCACAATTCTGCATGAATTTTAATTTACCACTTTACGCATAAAAACTTCCAGAACCAGTACACTAAACTTCGTACGAATTTTATTTACAGTATAAACCGTATTTCCGCAAGAGCTCGGTACTCGCACTTTGCAAGTTGCCGCCAATTGATATCCGAAGGGACCTTCTTACTCTTGACTATCAATGAAATTACCTACTCGATTCTTGGCGCTGTCCGGAATCGACAAACCAGCTCAGTCCAAAATACGAAACCCGATAAAAAATCTTGACCAAAAGAAACCCCAGAATTTCCAAGGAGTACAAACCACCCCGAACCACCCAGCTCTGCTTCGCAGCCCTAAACCGCATCTCCCCCAGCGCTCGGGACTCGCACTTCGCAAGTGGCCGCCAATTGATTTCCGAAGGGACTCTCTTATTCTTGGCTATTAATTTAATTTTCTCTTGCGCCGAGATACTCCAGGACTGCGCGGGCCGGGACGCTCTCGGAGGTCGCTCGGGCGGAGGAGGGTCGGTCGCCGGTACGCGACGAAGGAAGGTCCCGGAGTTCCGGGGAAGTCCTCTCAATCACGACGATCTCTCCTCCCACGAGGGCGATCGTTCGACGAGAGTAACTTGGCAGTCGCTTGTGTCCGGCGACCGGAGTGCCCGTTGCCCGTTCTCTCCTCTCCGTTCCTCCGCGTCATTCCTCGACTTCGCTCTCTCCTCTTCGACGAAACCCCCCCCCTGCCCAACCGAGGAGCCGATAGCACCCCTCTATCGCAGCGAGAGAGCCTCGCGCGAAGCGCCCCCCCCCTCTCCCCCTTTTGCCTCCCTCCATCGAATAACCTTAGTTACTTTGCCGGACTGTTAGGTTACCGAAGCCGGTATGGCCAAAGTATGGAAACTCCTCGGCCCTCCTAGGAGAGTCCTAGGTAATCACCGAACTTCGCTGCTCCCACCGGTACCCAACCTTATACACTCGCCATCTACTGCCCCCCTTTTTCCATAGCCACCCCACCCGACCGCCCACCCCCTCGGTCATCCCGCTGCACACCGAGAGCCGATATAAACTTTGCTCCTGAGGGGGTAGTGCTGGCTGCTTTCCGTCGCGAGGCTATGCCTCTCCCTCTCGATGCGGCTCACCCCCTCCGCCCGATCGCCACTGCCAGTCGTCGAGGCTCGAAACCCTCCCCCGCCATGCCCCGTATCCCATACAACCACCCCCCGCCATCGCCTTTGGAGTCGCAATCTACCGAGCTATGCCTAATTGTGTACCGAGCAATATTCTTAGAAGTCCTTGCCCAACTTTGCAGGAGCTTCGATCCCAGACGGGATAAGGCGAGCGATTAAAGTTCCCGGCATTCCGATATCTCTTCGAGGGTTCTATCGGTCCTGACTTCGTGACTGCGAGCTGCTGGCGCGATGTCCACGTGACTTTGCTGTTGGTTTTTTTTTGGTTACAGTGAACAATAGGTCGAAATTGGTGGGCTGGGAATAGGTCCTGGCTAGAATTCGTAGTTTGGCACGAAATTATGGGGTCCCTCCTAGCGTGTGTGTGACCCTTTAGTGGCCTAAAGACATGTTGATGAAACCTGCGTAAGATATCCTATTTTAGGTAGTTTTTTGGCCCCATGGAACACGATTTTAGGTAGTTTTTTGTCCAAACGGAACACTATTTCAGGTAGTTCTTTGACCCCACGGAACACTATTTTAAGGAGTTCTTTGTTCTCACGGAACACTATTGCAGGTAGTGTTGTGTTCCCAACTCTATTTCGGGTAGTTTTATGTCCAAATGAAACACTATATTAAGTAGTTCTTTGCCCTCGTGGAACACTATTTTAGATAGTTTTTCGTCCTCACGGAACACTATTTGAGGTGGTTTTTTGTATCCATTGACCACTATTTTAGGTGGTTTTTTGTCCCCTTGGAACACTGTTTTAGGTGGTTTTTAGTCCCCTCGGAACACTATTTTAGGTAGTTTATGTCCCCGCGAAATCCTATCTTAGGTTAATTTTTGTCCTTGTGGAACAATATTCGTTTTCTAGAGATTTTGTCGGAAGTCAAAGTTGTGCCCGTTAAAGAATCCAACAGTCGCTAAAAATTGATCCAATTGTGATCCGCGAGAGCTTGGCAAAGGTCGTTCGCAACGATTTACATGACAATCGACGAGTCCCGGTGCGTGACGAGGAGTATTCGAGCCATTATCTCGTCGATTCGCCCGAGCGAAAGTTACGCGACGAAGATTCCGGCTCCCGTTGGGTTCACCGATAAGACGCGCGTGGTCGTATTACGTTGCAACCCGTGGATGCGGGAGGGTCACTGATTAGAATCCCCGGGTCCTTATCGCCGAGATTTTGAGCCAGTGCCCCGGAGCTTGTGGGGTGGCCCGGAGACGCCTCGGACAATAAGGCGCTCGTCGGACGGTGGATCCGCTACCTATATCCGAACAATGGCTGGCTTATTATCTCGGACAAAAGCTCGTATCTGGGAGAACCGCCGATGGGCTGTATAGAGAACGAATGACGACCCACAGCTTCACAACTGAAGACATTTCGCCGACTCTCTGAGCCTACTAATGGATTCCTTCATCGGCAGACGTTCTCGACTTAAGATTGACCGACTTCGTTATAAATTAATTCTCCGCTTCCTGTGTATGTATACATATATGTAGGTATTTATAAATGTATATATATATATATATATATATATTTGGTGGTCCTTCTGGGGAGTTAAATGCGATTTACTTATTCTCCAAGATTTAGTGGCTGTCGCAAACAACGCCGAGAACTTTCTCAACATCCTAATCCGCGTCTGACCACGGAGGGAAGTGATCCACTAGGCTCCGAATGTTTTGTTCTCCGGACTCTGGCGCTTCGGACTAATTTGCAAAACCGTGCGAAACTTTTGGGCGCAATGTAAAATAATTGATTAGCGAAAAGGTTTAAAAGGATGGAAACCTTTCTTGAGCCACTGAGGTTCAGAAATTAATGAAAGGAGATGCGTACTTGATCTTATTTTTGAGTTCGCTCGGGGAAAAGATTTTGAGTTTTGGTTGTGGAATGGAAATAGTAGGAGCGGTTTTCTTTTTTGCAACACTGAAGAGACGGTCAAGTGATGATTAATTTATGTTTAGCCGTTAACACTTCTAGAACGAAACTTCTTTCCCGTTGAAAAAAAAATTCTCTACTGTTGAATGAAATGTTTGAAAAATTCATAAAAAAAAAAAAAATTCTTATACAAGCATAAGAATTTTACTATGAAATTATCTTCGAAAAATTCACTTCAGAATTTATTCTATTTGTCAAATATTTTCATAATTTTTTTTTTTTAATGAAAATTGATACAGGTATATAAAAAGAATTGCTCGATATTATACATTGGGCATCAAAGGCTTAAAGCACAAGTGTTCCTCTCTCACAATTTTTTTGTTTTTTTTTTTTTTTGTGACTTCCGGGACGGTCAAGTAATGATGAATTTATGTATCGCTGTTAACCCTTCGAGTCCGAATCCTCTTTCCATGTTGAAAAAATAATAATTTTTTCCCAAAGGCTGAAGGAAATTTTTGAGAAATGCACATTTTGAATTCTCATATACAAGTAAAAGAATTTTAGATGAAATTGTCTTCGATAAATTCACTTCAAAATTTATTCTATTCGTCAAATATTTTCGCAAATTTTGGATTAAAATTGATAAACATACGAAAGAAATATCTATTTCGATATGATACATCGGTCATCGAAGGGTTAACGCACGAGGGTTCCTCGCTCCTAAAATTTTTATTTAACTGACGCACAACGTAATCTGAAGAAAATCGGAGAGCCGGCGTAGGCTAACGTTAAAAAATTCGTCAAATATTTTCATAAATTTGGATTGGTATTGATAATTATATAAAAAATAAACAAGTAGCTATATTGATATAATTTATAGGGCATCGAAGGTTTGACGCGCGAGTGTTCGGCTTCCGTAAAAAAAAAAAATAAAAAAAAAATGTTAACCGACGCATGACGTTATCTGAGGAAAATCAGAGAGATGGCGTAGGCTACCATTTTGAAGCCACCATCTCATGGGAATCGGGGATTGCAAAGCTAAACTGGAGAGCTATTGATCCACCATCTCGACGGACTGTTCGCCGGAGCCACCTACGCTCCGCTCCTTCAAGCTTCTCCGCATTAATGCGCAGCGATAAGGGTAGATTTTACGTTCCATCGGTCAGCAAGATATTTTCATAGTGTCGGGTAAAAATAAAAATAAAAAAAAATAAAAAATAAAAAAAAGTACTCGACGAACCCAATTCCAATCTCTTCAATCTCCGAGACGATTCTAAATACCAAAAAAATCTTTTTCCTAGTTCGCCCCTTATCTCCTTTTCACTCACCGTTTCGTTCCATGTGAATTAAAAAATAATAAGATAACATTAAATTAAAAAAAATAAAAAAATAAATAAAAAAATAATAAAAATGGAAACACTGACCACGTTTTCACCACCGAATCGCGCACAGTGCACTCTCACACTGTTCTCGGACTCCGCGCCTCGTCGCGAAGCGACTACCGGAGTGACGACATGAAAAAAAAAAAAAGAAAAAAAAAAAACAATATGCAGAATAACGCTTATGTGAGCAACGAGCGCAGCATTGTGAAACCAGTCCGTCCCCCATTCAGGCTAGAGGGGTGGCGCGCGTTTGATGGTCAGTTATTCTAACCGAGCGAACTGGTCAGCGTAGTCTCCGCGTGTTGCACACGCGGGCTAAGCTTTGCAGCATCCCGATGATACAGGGCACTGGGACAATGATATGGACCTAGTCGTGGACAATGATCGTAGCAAACTGGCCGCTTATGAAACTGGACATCGCGCGAGATGACCGGCGTCGAACAACCGGTCCAGCAGATGTCGGAGAGCAAGACGGCTCTCTCTGCCGTTCCAGCTGCCTTCCTGTATCTGATGACGGGATTCTATCGCTTCGTCAATAATAGACCGAGAAAAAAAAGAATTAATAAAAATAATTTATATCAATGAAATGTTTTTTTTTTTTTTCTTTCTCTAAGGGTCGAATTTTAAGACGTTAGTTTCGAGTGAAGAACGAAGCTTGGTCCGAACTTCGTTGCGTTCTTAAGATCCAGCTTAGGTTCGAACTTAAGACCGAACAGTTTGAACTTGATTTCGTTCTTAAGTTTGATCTTAAACTTGAGTTTGAACTTGAGTTTGAACTTGAGTTTGAACTTAAGATCGAACTCGAACTACGATCGAATTTCAGTTCAAACTTAAGTTCGAAGATCAAAGTTAAGAACTTAAGAGCCAGCGTCGAACTTAACCACGAGATCAAGTTCGAACTTAAGATAGCTCTTGAGGACGTAATGAAGTTCGGGTCAAACTTGAGTTTGACCCGATCGATCTTAAGTTCGATCTCAAGAGCGATCTTAAGCTCAAATTGCCTTTGTAAAGTTCGAGCCTAAGTAAATTTTGTGACACAAAATTGAATTTATCGGTTCGGAAGGCTTCAAATTTCGTTCCCTAAATTATATCCTCGTACCGATGAAACATTTTATGAAAACTATAAAAAAAAAAAAAAACATTACGCGATTTTTGGTAATTGTTTTTTCTCGGTGTACATTTTTTTTTTAAGTTTTAAAAAATGACTACAGCGAATGATTTGAAATTGGAATTAAAAAAAAATCTGCTTCGTAGGATTATATTGTCAGCCGTCTTAACAGCTGATAACATAATCCTCTGAATTTCCATAAACATTTCGCGACATCTTAATGTCGCGAAATGTTCACGGAAATTCTTCGGTCGGTTCACTGACGAGTCTGACAACGAGAAAATATTCACTTTTGCGTATTAGCGTAGCGTCAATATAAAATTCATTCCCTCATTATCATGAAACAAAAAAAGTTTCCTCGATGAGGAAGAAAAACAGGTGTTTCGCCTGTGTGGCCTTAGCCGTCAAAGTCACAAGATTCTATCGCGACGTTGAGAACAAATGAAAAAAAAAAAAAAAACAGAAAGCGCGAAAAATTCAAAATTAGAATTTATAAAATAAAGAAGAACGAACGGCGTTTCGTAGAGGATTATCTTATCAGCTGCGAAGCTGTTGGGACATTTTTCACTCGAGACAGCAACGGGTCTGACAACGAAAAAATATTCTCTCTTGGGTTTCAGCGTCAATTAAAAATTCGTCTCCTAATTGTCTCGAAAAAAAGAAAAAAAAAAAAAATTCAACATAAAACGAAAATAAGCAGAAGTGCAGTATGTGTGGAATTGGCCGACAAAGGTTCGCTTCGAGAAGAATTAGTCAGCCGCAAAAGCCCCCGAGGAGGGTTTTCGCGGACGCGGAGATGCGATAAAAAATGAAAACTTGCCAGGCGTATAATCCGACGTAAATAAACTCGCTAAATAAATAATTAAACAATTAGAGTCGAGTCGGCGTCGGACTCGCCGGCTGCTCGGGTGTTATCCAAGCGAAGTGCCCGAGTGTCCGGTGTACACGTACATAAACGAGCGTTGCTTTACCGGCAAAATTTGTGTGCAACTGCCGAGTAATTTTTGACACCGGAGGGAACGCGTAAGCGCTCGGGCTTTTCGGGCAATGGACTGGATACTTAAACCGCGTCCTCGGGAGCCCTGCGTGAATTTAAGGTAAAAGCGGCTAAAAATACTTTGGCTCTCGTGGCCAATGGCGCTCGACCCTTTGAGAAAACGAAAATATACCTCGACCAGTTTTACCTCGAGATTTTTTGATCGATATAAAAAATTTTACTTCGTCAACGAATCAATAATTTTCATAACCCACCGACTGCAAATCTTGTTATATCTTGCTCTGTTTTTATTTATTTTCTCTTTTTTTTTAGGATTAATTTGCTAGGATTAACTTCTAGAGAAGTAATTCGCTTGCTCTGTTGTTATTACAAATAAATTTGCTTCCTTAACGAATTAATAATTATCAGAAGCTGACGTCTAGAGATTCTTGTTATATTTTGTTCCAATCTATTTTTTCAATGGTACACATTATGCTCGAGTACGAGTTATTAATTTGCTTGCTCCGCTATTTATTATTAAAAAATTGCTTCGTTAGCCAATTAATAATTATCAGAAGTGACGTCTAAAGATTCGTATATTTTGCTCAAATTTTTGTTTTTTTTTTCGTCGAACGTTATGCTCGAGTATAACTTATTAATTTGCTTTATCCGTTGTTATTATAAAAAATTGCTCCTTTAACGAATTAATAATTATTGGAAGTTCCGTCTAGAAATTGTTCTTATATTTTGTTCCACTTTTTAAAAAAATCTCGTCTATAATTTATTAATTTGCCTGCTTACTTGACGACTTCATAAATTATCAGACACGACGTCTAGAGATTCTTATTATATTTTGCGGTATTTTGTTTTTTTATATGCGTTAAGCTCGAGTGTAAGTTATTAATTTCGTTGCTCCGTTGTTATTATAAGAAATCACTTCGTTAACGAGTTATTAATTATTAGAAGCAACGTTTAGAGATTGTTCTTATACTTTGCTCCGCTTATTTTTAAATTCTCCACTATGATTTATTAATTTGCCTGCTTCCTTAATGAATCAATAAATTATCAGAAGCGACGTCTAGACGTACTTATTATATTTTGCTGTATTTATTTTTATATAGGTACTTTATGCTTGAGTGTAACTTATTTATGTGGTTTCTCCGTTGTTGAAAAAAAAAAAAAAAATTGCTTCGTCAACCAATTAACAATCATTGAAAACGACGTCTAGAGATTCTTATTGTATTTTGCTGTATTTTTTTTTTTTTTTATATACGTTATGCTTCAGTGTAACTTATTAATTTGGTTGATGTGTGCGGTCGCGGTGGAGTTTCACATTATGAACTCCCTCTCTTTCGTTGGCTGGCTGTGTTTCGTGTGCGTGTTTTCAGTCGTTTCTACTTTACCGCTTTCTGGCAGCGGACGACACGAGAGACACGAGAACGAGAGTGAAAAATAAAAGGACGAAGGCGCGCGCGCGCGCGCGGGCGAAGCGAGAAGGAGGCGAGAGAGCGGACCGACGCGAGTTGTTGGGGTTTTTTTGTTTTTTTGTTTTTTTTTTTTTTTAATTCATGTGTGCATGTTTATCCGTCTGTGTGAGCGCACGTCCGTTTTATCGCTCGCTTTATCCGCGGCGCTCGCTCGTATCGTTGGTCCAGAGGCCCGACCCTCACGCCGACGCCGCACCCGACTAAGAATGCTAATTGGAAAGCTTGGTTTTCTTTCCTCGCTCTCTTATACCGCACCGCTGACTTTTTCATTCCAACCGAGTGTACTCGTTTTATTTTCAGCCGTGACTTTTTGAACTCATCGCCCGAAACTCGTCGCAAGACGGAAATCACTCGAGGGCGATTGAACGGAAAGTTCTTAAAATTTGGTGAAGTTATTTCCTTTCAATTTTTCATAATACTGAAATATTTTTATGAACAGTGTTTTCGATGAGCATAATCAACGTTAAATGATAATGTTATTTAAAAAAATATAAAATATAATTCAATGCATTCAAAATAATATGAACGATTCAGCAAAAAAGAAATTGATTTGCAATAATTTTGAGCATGTGATATGTGCGAGTATTTAATTTCAACTCATCGCCCGAAACTTGTCGAAAGACGGAAATCATTCGAGGATAATTCAATCTTCTTAAAATTTGGTGAAGTTATTTCACTTCAATTTTTCATATTACTGAAATGTTTTTATGAACAATATTTGTAATGATCATCATTGACTGTTTAATGATCATCATTAAACTGTTATTTAGGTACAAAAATGTAACATGAAATTCGATGCCTTAAAAGCAATATAGACGATTCAGTCAAAAAAAGAAGTTAATTCGCAATAATTTCGAATATGTGATACATGCGGATATTTAATTTTATCCTATCGCCCGAAACTTGTCGAGAGACGAAAATTACTCGAGGGTGATTGAACGAAAGTTCTTAAAATTCGCAAAAATTTGTTCGTTTTAATTTCTCACATCGTCGAGATATTTTAGGGAAGGTTTTTGCAATGAGGGATCAACGTCGACATTAAACGGGAATATTGAAAAAAAAAAAAAAAAAATTATAAAAATATTCGATGCATGTAAAATAATCTATGCGATGCGGCAAAAAAATAACGCTTTCCATATGAGAAAGTCAATAGGCGAAGAAAAAGTTGATTTGAAATAATTTTCAAGGTGGATCTCGAGCCTCTGGTACACGTGGATATTTTTTTTTAGATCAATGTGACCGTTCAAAAATATCGCCCGAAACTTATCGCAAAACGAAAATCACTCGAGGATGAACAAAAGTTCTTAAACTTCGATTAAATTTAACCGTTTCATTGTCTCGCATCCTCGAAATATCATTATGGAAGATATCTGCAATGAGGCATCATGCTCGACATTAAACGGGAATGTTACAATGAAATGACAAAAATATTCGATGGACTTAAGATAATGTGCACGATTTAGCAAGAAAAAAAAAAGAAAAAAGTTGAATTGTAATAATTTTCAAGGTGGAACTGCAGCCTCTGTTATACTCGGGTATTTTTTTTTCTGGATCAATGTGACATTGCATTATCGAGTGGCCGAGAGCCTGTGGAATTCTTTAAAGCTGATCGTCCGATCGGACGGAGGGCGATGCATCCGAGGGGAGAATTTTTGTCGTCGCGTGGTGTTTCTGGACAGCCCTGGGAAGTTCCCTGGCTCGGGGGGGGGGGGGGGGGGGTGACGAAGGAGGCGGGTGTGTTTGGGAAGCGCGAGGGTCGAAGAATTAAGGGTGCGTTTTATAGGTGGGTCCCTAGGTCGAGGGTGCTTCGCCGGGGCGTGGCGATATCTTAGATGCTGCAGCGGCGTTTCAGCCAATAGCTGCGAGACACGAAATCGACTTTAAAGGAACCTTTTTTTTTTTTTTTTTTTTTTAACTGGTAGAAAAAATAAATAAAATAAAATAAGAAAATTGAAGTAAAATAAATATTTTTCAGAAGTTTAAGAATTCCTGATGGCAGACAGGGTTGACGAATGTCGTGTCCGCAATTCGACCGGAAGTCCCATCAATAGCAAAGATCCAAAAACAAACAAACAAAAAAATCCAAATTTTCTTTCTCAACCCCAATTTCAAGAGCATAATTTCTTTAGTTTCTCTAGACTTGCGAAGTTCGACGAATTTTCAACCCCTGTAAAAAAAAAATCCAAATTCTCTAAAAATTGAAGGATTCCTGATAGCAGAAATGTTTGACGAAGGTCGAGCTCGCGATTCGACCGGCGCTTCGGTCAATAGCGAAGAGCCGAAAAAAAAAAAACTTTATCAACCCCCATATCAAAGCAAAGTTTCTTTGGTTTGTCTAGACGGCGCCGGTCCGGCCCTCGACCGGCGTTTGAGAATTCTTGATCGCAGACGCGGGTCGACGAAGGTCGCGCCTGCAATTTCGCCGGTGATCCTGCCGGCTTGGTTCTCTTCTGCACGAAAATTTGACCAAAGTGCCGAAACTCGCATACACACATATACACACATATATATGCATGTACGGATAAAGAGCACAAGAGCACTTTTACGTCGGGGTGGGGTTTATGCCTTCCGGTTCCTCTCGCGCTATTATCCGGCCTCTCCGCGTTCCTCCGGTCCACCTCCGTGTTGTGTTGTGCCTGAAACAATAAAACACGTTCATGAATGAAGCCGTACCGGGTGGGCCATGGCCGGTCTCTCTTATTCCTCCCCTGTCTCACCGAGGACTCGTGGAGGCGAGCTGGATCGTCCACCGCCGCGGACCGACAACACCACCCTCTTTTAACGCGCTTCATCATTCTCCCTCTCCATTCATTCGCGGGCTTTCGTAATAAACTCGAAGGTGCCTCCAGTCTCCTTCTCTCCCGCAAAGAACAACGTTTCCTTCGCAATCCCGTTTGAAATTAAAAAAATAGGAAACGAAGGCGGGCAACTAGTCATGAAAAAATTAAATAACATTTAAAAGTAGACTTTTTTTTTCTCACTATCAACCGCAACGGCGATTTGTATCCCTGTTTAGAGAGTAAAATGCGCTTTTGCGATTCCTTCATCGAAGAATATAAAATTCTTACGAATACTTGTTCCCTAAAACAACTGATGCAAAATGGGCGAACGCGAAATTTACGATTAATTTCTAGAATTCCTACATTGCTAATTCCTATATTGTCGCGATTACATAAAAATTGCAGTTCCCGTGATCATGAGATTGTTCCCTTTCGGCCCGCAATCTTTTCTCTCGTCTGCTCATCACGATTATTAAAAACAGCATTTCACCATTTTTGAAAAAAATGTTTCCTAGTAAACAGTCGACCGACGACCGTTGTCTCATCCGAGCCGTCTCCATCTCTCATCCCTCCATTTTGCCCCACTCGCCCCCCACGCTTTCTTTCCTCCCCCTCATCCCTCCCAACGTTTCAATTTCCTCGGGAGTGCTCGCGAGATAAGAGTCAGCGCACCGGAGACCGAGACCGAGAGAGATTCCCACCCGCGGTCAAGAGCCGAGAGAGGGAAGAGCAAACGACAGCGCGGATAGAGAAGTGAGAAAGGCGTCTCCGTGTTCCCGGCAAAGCCGCACGTACGGATCCGGAGGAGATCCGTAGGCTACCGAACGGAGGTTCACTGGTGCGAAAGGGGGGTGGGGGGGTCGCAGGGAGCTGGAATTCGCAGCGCTACGGGGCTTTCTATCGGCTCCTTGGGGATGTTTCCACCCCTATTTCTACCAACTACCCCATTTCTCCCGCTTTCATCCCGCCTTGCCGTGTACACCGTGCCGTTACCGAATACACTTGTATAGTCATACAGACTCATTGCGTATACAGTACGGCGTTGCTGGTGGGTTGTTGGGTATTGATCGTTCAGGGGGTGAGGAGGGGGGGGGGGGGTGGGGTGGACCACGGAACGCCGAGCACCGTTTCTCTACCTACTTCTCCTTCACCTGCAAAGCAACGCATCCTTACACATCCTTGCATCTCTCGTCCTTCCCACCGACATATCGCGTCCCCCTCGGTGGATGCGCGAATGCATCGAGGCCGCACACAACCACCGCAGACTCTCATCCGCACCTAACCAAGGCGTTTATATATAGACCCGGAGAGCCTTGAGCCTCGATACCTTTACACGAGGAGCATCGACATGTGTGCATGTGCATGCAATCGATGTGTGTGTGTGTGTGTTGTATTGGATAAAGTACGTATCGTACGAGAAACGTTATCAAAGTTGGGCTGTTTATAACCGTAGATGTGTTCCGACGATTATTGTCAACGTTATTTACCTCGTCGATTTATCCTGCTCTCGACTCCGATACTTTCGCACTGAGAAAAAAAAATCGATTGATTCAACAAAATGATTTTGTTGAAGTCAAGAAAATGAGCGGTTACGGGTGGCGAAATAGATTTTTGCTTGATTTAACGAAGTAATCGTTCAAGTAAAGAAACATTCGACTCGACGACCTGTTAGTCTTATCAACGAGGTAGTCCTTTTTTGATCAACCAAACATTTGTTTCACCACCCGTAAGCGCACATTTTGTTCGACTCGATTGATTTTTTGTTCTCTGTCGATTATTTTTTGTTTGGGGTGTGAATTCTTTATGCAGAATACGATTCGTCTGGGAAAAATTCGAGCACGGCGGCCAATTTTACCTCGTCAAAGACCGTTCTGACGAGTGGTTCACTTAAGGCGCAAATAACGATCGATCAGCTCCCGAGAGAGTTTTTAAAATTGATTGATAAAAGTAACAGTGGATAAAGATAACAGCGATGGAAAAATTGTTCGATGTATTTTGCGGTGCATGCGAGCGACGATTTTTGCCGGGTAAAGAAATTGTATCGACCGCGCGATTTTTGTTCAGTGATTAAGTCGCGCGAACCACATTAACGCATCGCGAAAACTATCGAGTATTTTTTTTGTTTATTCGCACGGAATCGTTTACGCGAATGGCGTCCAGATGTATGTATGTACATATAATATATGCACATGCATGTATATTGTACAGTATAAAGTACGTATCGTATGAGAAACGTTATCAAAGTTGGGCTGTTTATACACGTGCACGTGTTCCAACGATTATTGTCAACGTTAATTACTTCGTTGCTTATCCTGATCGCGACTTCTGACAACAGCTTATCGGAGTTGTATTGTTTTTTTTCGAATGTTTGGGCGCTTATTTTTTATGATCGATAATTGGTTGGAGTGGATCGATGAGTTTTGGACAATTTGGCCATTAATCGGATTCGAAAGTTATAGATTTTTTGTACAATTGAATCTAAAATACATCCAGTGGATAATTCGTTTGAATTATGCAAATGTTCTTGAGTTTTATATTTTTTAGATTTTATATAGATAATAGCGAGTGTGATTTTATTTGGGTTTTGTTTTGTTTGTAAATTGATTTGTAGAGTTAAAAAAAAAATTGATTTGATTTCTCTTACGTTCGATGGAAATAATTTTGTCGGCGTAGTCTCTAAGAAATGAATAATTCGATTGAGTTTGATGAATATTTTTGGTTTCAATTTTTTCATATTTCAAATAGATTCTGTTGTCGTAAATAATATGTAATAGTCGTAGTGTAATAGTGTATAAATAATCTTGTTGGCGTGGTCTGTCGATAATGAAAAATCCGATTGAGTTTTGTGAATATTTTTGAAGTTTCAATTTTTTTCTTTTTTTTTAGATCTTAAACAGATAATAGTGAGAATGATTTTATTCGAGGGCCCTTTTTTGGAGATCGATTTCGACAGTTTATATTTATCTTTTTATTTTTTTTACGCTCGCAGTGAATCATTTTGCCGGCTCGGTCTGTCGGAAATGTCTTTTTTTTGCTCTATATCAAAGGTATTCTTATCTTTATTGCTACGAATACCGTGTACACTGCGGAGCGTAAAGGCCACACACCCTGGAAATGAGGACATTCCGGTCGTCCTCTGCACAGATCAGACTTCGGTCATTAAGGATCCCTTGATCCTGCCACTATCCATCCCCATTCCAGTCCGGAGTCCCGGAATACTGCCAGTCCGCAATGGTAAAGTGCTTCCTCCTCGGTCCTCCCCCCCCCCCCCCCCCCTCCCACTTCCATCTTCCCTCTGGCCGTGCACGCTGTACCGGGCAATGTCTCTTTCGCGTGAACTACTCGAGCGTCTGATATGAGGCGGATAGTCTGGGAGGGATCGGTAGGTAGCCCGAAATAGTCGCTGACCGCGTGCAATTCAGTCTTTTAGAGACGTCTCGCCGCAGTTATATGTCCGATCGTTCATTTTCATCAGGAGACGCGAAAACGTCACGATTGAATTATTGAGCGATCAGAAAAAAAAGATCATCATTGAAAGAGAGAATCCAAAATGTTGTAATTTTTTTTTTTTTTTTAAACCTTCTTTACCTATATTTCCTATTATCTATATTTATAGAAATATCTCGCCATAGTTATATGTCCAATTGTTCATTTACATCGAGAGATATGGAAACGTCACGATTCAATTATTCAGAAAAAAAAAATCATCATTGAAAGTGAAAATGCAGAATTTTTTTTTTTTTTTTTTTTACTTGCTTTGCATATATTTAAAAATATCTCGCCACAGTTATATGCTCGATCGTTCGTTTGCATAAGGAAATGCGTAAGCGTCACGATTGAACTCTTGAGAAAGAAAAAAAAAAAGTCAATATTGAAATTGAGAATACAGAATTCTGTAATTTTTTTTTCTTCCTACATTTTAGTTAAAATGGCCGAAAAGTTACGATAATGACAAAAAAGATTTTTTAGCTATTTTAGGTGGCAAAATGTGCCCTCGGAGGGTAGAAAAATGAAAAACACAACTCAATGAAAAGTTCCGAACATTTTGATTTTCGGAAAATTGCCGAAACTTTGATCTGTTTCTTAAAGGGTAATTTTCTTAAAATTTCTATATACGACGTTTTCACGGTTGCGGTTGCTTGATCAGCGAGTGCATTGGAAAAGGCCAAGAGTCTCCGCCAACCCCCGTTCGCTTCACCGAGGAGGGGGTAAGTCGCTGCCGGTGTATCTCGATGAGAGTGGGGCGAACGGGGTACGGGGCAGCCGTTTTCCAGGGTGGGTAAGACGCGGTGAGGGGTCGTGGCGAATCTAACGTTTCACAGCCGGGGGCGAGGGGAGGGGGGGGGGGCGAAGGAAATACATCGCGAGGGCAGAAAGGAAAGGCGGGGTAGCAAGATGGCCGCGAGTGTGGAGCTTCCTAGGCGAGAGCCAAAATAGGGGAAGTAAGACATTTATCCGTGCCCAGATTCTCCCTACACGCTGCGCTATAGCGTCTCAAAAATGATATCTTTTTTCGCCGAAATATCTCAACTTTGCTTTTTCGTCCCCTTGAATACCTTCCACGTATTCGAGCTGTTTTTACTTACTTGAAGAAAAAAAAATATTTAGTAAATTCTCTAAGGGTGTTCGAATTTCTTGAAAAAAAAAAGAAATCAAGAAAAATGGCGTGTGGTGGTTTCGATTCGGCGAAGATTATTTGAAATAGCACCGTCGATAACAAAATCTGCAATGAATGCCTTTTTGAGATCGCAGTTTGAATACTTTTTTTGACAAAAAAAAAAAAAAAAATTGAAAATTGGCTAAATTAGAAAATTGTGATGAAAATGTTTCTCTCCACAGAAGTTCATACCCTCGAGGTAGAGCTTTGAAAGCACCGATACATAAGCCGTATCCAGAGCGCGCGTGTACATATAATTCCGGGCAGGAGTACTTCTGCGGTCTGACTCCGACACGTGCTTCCGAATTAACACCCGAGCCCTTTCCCTGTTCTATTAATTAATCTCATCAGTTTAATATCTCCGCGGTGTCGGAGCTGACATGAACGCGCGTGAAATTGAACTTTCGTACTTACAGAGTCTCGACAGATCAAAAAAAGAATACCCCAGTAAAGAATTCCAAACACCCCAATAAAAAATCTGCGAACCTAATCCGACTCACTCAACATTGTGTTTCACCGTAAATTAACGGTGACAGCTTTCCGTTTTGAAACGGAACCCCAGCTTCGTTTCTCCTCCAACCCTGGGTTATCCGCTTCTCCCGTCGCTCTATTACATCGTTCAGGTGGAAAATACCGATTTCTGAACACAGGCCCGACTATCAATGCCTGCCTGGCCGCTTTGATTCAACGAGACAGCGTATTGCTGATGTTGGTTCGATGTACACAGACATACAGGAAGTCGCTCGCAGTTTCCCATTTGCATCTCTGTGTTACGCTTTGGCGTCGAATTGAACTTTCGTACTTCCAAAGTCCCGACAGATCAAGAACGGAATAACAAACAAACCTAATCCAACCGAACCCAAGAAAGAATCCCCAAAACCCCAATCACAAATCTACGGCACTAATGCGAACCGGTTCACATTGTTTCTCCCCAAAAAATAACTATGCCACCTTTCCCTCAGCAAACGCTATTCCCCAAAATACATTCATCGATCAACCCCAGCATCGTTTCTCCTCGAGCCTTCGCTTCTCTGCTTCCCCCGTCACCGTGTTTACATCGTTCAGGTGGAAAATACCGATTTCTGGATAGAGGCTTGGCATTCCATACCTTGCTGGCGGCCTTTACTTCCATCGAATAGCCTATTGTCGACGTTGATTCGATGTGCACAGACATGCAGGAAGTCATCAGCTTGCACTTTTCCATCTCTATCTTTGTGTTACGCTTTGGCATAGAATTGAACTTTCCTACTTCCAAAGTCCCGTCAGATCAAGAAAGAAATACCCGAAGAAGGAATTCCCAAAACCCACATCACAAATCTACGATCCTAACTCGATCCAACCAACGTTGTTTCTCCTCCAAAAATAACAGTGTCAGCTTTCCTTCATCAAACGGAATTCCGCAAAATACATCGATCGATTAACTCCAGCATCGCTTCGATCGTGTTACATCTTTCAGGTGGAAAGTACCGATTTCTGGATGCACGGCCCAGGTTTCCAAACCGTGCCTTTGCTTCAACCGAACAGCGTATTGCCGTTGTTGGTTCGATGTGCACAGGCATACAGGAAGTGACCAGCTCCCACTTTCCCATCTCCATCTCTGTGTTATGCTTTGGCAGATAAACGCGAAGGCCCCCCTGCCGATGGTTCTACACACTTGCCGGGATAACGGCGAGTGTTGCAGGATGGTAAGAGAGACGACGAGACCGGTAGCGAACGAACCGGCCCTCGGAGAGCACACATACACACGGGAGAAGATAGGAAGCATGGTACATCCTTGGAACGGGTTGTGTTCCAAGGGCGATAGAACGTTGGAAGTTTCGTGTGTGCGAGGGAACGAGGAACGTGGAACGGACGGTACGAACCGAGTGAGTGAAGAGGCCGAAGCGATGGTGTACGGTACAGGATTCGGGGAAACTGCCGCGGGAACGGTTGCAGGGAGAGAGAGAGAGAGAGCAGGAGGAACAGAACGATAGAGAGACCGGGTGGGAAGAAGGGTGGATGGAACAGCGGTGGTAGTCGCCCGGACAGAGAAATGAGAATAGTGTCGGTCTACGAGCTGAGTGGAGTTGGTGAGCAAATTGCTCAAAGTAATTAATCGCTTTTGCCGGGTTGGCTTGCCACGCCGCCGGCTGAAGCTCATCCAAGGGGTGGCACCCAGGTATACCTAGCCACGCTGCTGGCGCTGCGGCGACAACCGGTGGTGAAAGCATAGCCGCTACCTCGGCGTTTCCAACACCGTAGAGCAGAAGCAGCAGCAACGGCAACGGCATCAGCCAGTCAGGCGAAGCAACGAGAGGGCAGCGACGTTCCTGAAACTCCATCAAAATTGTAGCCCCGGTGATGCGGCCAGCCGATTTTCAATGCGATTCAGGAAACTACCCTGGATAGAGCCGGTCTATGCATATGTATGGCGCCGTCCCACCCTCAGTCGGCTACGGTATTCGATTATAAATCCATTCTGCTAGGCGTAATTGGCCGAGAAGTTGTATCGGTTTGCCCGATAGATGCCCCGAGAATCGAATGATCCTGCGATCAATCGCTCGCCGATTGGGTAAAAGTGGTCGACACGCCGACCATCCCGATTAGCATTTAGATCAATGGACCCTGATCATCCTCACCACTTTTACCCTAATGGTTTTCCATCGAACTGTTTATCTTGACAATTACCTTAATTCTGTATGACATGGCTGCGATTACATCGAGATTGTTCGCTTCCACTCGGAGATTTCTCGGGGTTGAAGGAAAAAAAGGATCTCAGGATAAATCCTGCAAAGTGGATGTCCTTTACTTTTTTTTCGAGAGGGAACGAGTGCCGCGAGCGAGCATCCTGGCGAGGGGGCGAGAGAAATTTAAGGACGGGGGAAAGAAGCGACGGGGAGGATGCTGGAAGGGTTGAAAAGCTTTCCCGAGCGCGAGAATAGTCGTAAAGGGGTGAAATAGCGTTGAAAACTACACTCCCCCACCATTCCGGCGAGTTAAATCTAGATCGCTCTAGATCCCTCCCTCCCACCCGCTGGGGGTCGCGCACGTAAAAGAGACCGTGAGAGGCGGACGGATATAAGAACGAGAAGCGGAAGAACCCGGCTGGTCGTAGACTACGTTCTTGTTTAACCGCGACTTTCGACCCCTTTCCCTCCCACCGGTAAGAGTAGCCCGGACTCTCTGAGAAAGCCACCGGAGCGTGTACTCGAAAGAGGTGGGTTTGCCTCGGCGGTGCTTCATCCTCGGGTTCTGGGCGCGACTAACCTCTATCGATCGTAAGAAGGTTCGCACACCTACGATCCTCACACTTCTACGGGCAACTCTACATACTGGGTGGTCAAGATCGTCCGGAAGAAAAGACAACCGTCTTAAACATTAATCAACACCAACGACCCTCATAACAAATATTTAAAAAGATCCATTTCCCTCGAAAGGCTCGAAATCTGTCAGACAAATGCGGCTAATCGTTTTCCTCGTGGAAAGAAAAAGCGCAATCCAACCCATAGGTCTTCTTTAGGTCTAGGTCTCGGTGAAGTGAACTGACCGCCAAGGAGGTTTTTAGGTATTTCTTCTTAAAACCACCCTTATCTTATTCTTAAAACCACCCATCATCGGTACGAGTAGGCCAACGAACGGGAGGGATGATTTCGAAAGCGAGACACCCTTTGTACCGAGATGGTTCTCTCCCGTTCCACCGCCCTGACCTGAGCCGTGGCTTTTGGAGCTTTCGGGGGTCGTAAGAAGCACGGCTTTGGCGGACAGCCCCCGGGACATAAGAACACTCGTAGAGAGGGTGGTAGGCCGACGAGAACGGGCGGTGTACGACGGCAACCGAGGCAACCGGCGGGGGGCTGAGAGGGAGGGTTGATGCTCGTGGTGTTCTGCACGAGGGTGGCGTTCTCTCCTGCCCGAGAACTAAGTTGTATTGATCCTAGGCTGCAGGGGTGGTAAAACCGGGCAGGGTTAGTACGTGTTCTTAATCGCCAAGTGACCGCCCTCTCTCTCCTCCTTTGGTGCTCCCACCTTCGGCCGCCCCTTTGCCCGCCACCCTCTGCCGCCCTTACATACCTACCCTTTTCGTTCTCGCAGCAGCACCGCGACCCAAGAGACGCACCGAGCGCGCGGACTCTCTTCTCACCCTCGTCCGGCAAAACCACCCTACTCATACACCGGCCGACTCTCTACTACCCTGTCTCATACCCACACCTCCGAACCACCCCCCTCCCCCCCCGGACCGCGCGTGAGCGAACACCAACACGCCCCACGATTCTCCCACACGAACGGGCGGGTGACCATTGTTTCAGGACTGATATCTCAACGTAAGAAGACTCAAGAATCACGACTCTGTTTCCGTTTCGGACGATGATTTTGTACACTTTTACCACTAAACAAATAAATAAATAATTATATATATTGACAAAGGACCATCGACCTGAGGCTTTCAGCCCACTTATTTATTTACATATTGATTGATTGATTGATTCATGTGTTTATATATTTATTTATTTATTTATTTACGGATGATTCTTTTTTCAATTAAACGTTTTATTCAGAACGGGCGAATCAGCCATAGAATATGATTATTCCAGTGAACAAGAGGAACATCCTAAAGCCGAGTACTCGCTTGATGAGAGCTTTATCGTTCTTATTACCACCTTATGTTTTTTATATCTATTGTTACCAATTTAATTCTATCCATTGTTACTAATTTCACTTTATGTAAGTTCAGAAGCGTGCGACTACAAGTTAGTTAGAAAAGGAGCAAAACTGTAAAAGGAGCAAACCGTTAATAAAGTATCAATCGATCAATCAATCAATCGAATATGGATTAAAAGTGCAGAGGGTTTGTTTCGCCGTGAGGAAGATTGACCGAGAGGACAGACGTCGGGCGTCGAATTAAGGGGATCCATGAATGTATTCAAATTGGCTAAGTGTAATCGAGAAACCGATGTCTGGCTTCTAATGCGATTGGGAGAAGCGAATTCGCATTTTGAAATATCCATCCGTACAGCGAAGAACGGAAGTAACCGAGTTACCGTTATACATCGCAATTTGAATGCGAAATTGAATGGCAACGTGTTCGCCGGTCGGACACGTGTAGGGAGAGTACGAGTACGTTCGCCCAAATAGACAGAAAATAAAAGATCCGCTCACACGAACTTTGGCTCCCCTAGAACTTCTCGTATCTCGAGTATTCCCACACTTCGGACCTAGGAACCTGCTCTCCGAGATCCGGAAGCTGCGAAACTCGCACTGAGTCCTCGTTGCTCCGTGATCTTTCGTGAGAAAAAAAAAAAGATGAACCGAAACCGGTCTTGCCAGTTCGAATCATTCTCTATATCAAAATTTGCCATTTTTTTTTTTTTGGTGTAAATAAACGATCAATTTTTACGATTTTGAAGAAGGACTTTTTATTTTTAAATTAATTATCTATTCATTGTATTGATTAATAAATAAATAACACAAACGTCCACAATTCTTTTTATGTTAATTTTACAAAAAAAAAATCTTGTCCATTTTACAATAATGTCTGTTATTTTTACTAATATTTTTTCTGAAATTAACAACAAAATAATTGTGGATGTTTATGGACAAAAAAAGGTTTGTTAAATGTACAAATCTTTTCTGCTGTGCATGATAATAATTATGATAATATTTATAGACATTGATGTGTCTACAAATAAACGGACATGTCAATGTCCGTAAATGAAAATATAAGAAGAGAGGAAAGGTCGGAGTTTCAGCGCTCCTTTTAATCGGTTGCGGAGCAGAGACACGGTAACTTTTTGCTCGATCGTCGAGCTCCGTTGTGCGCGAAAGGGTGGTCGGCGCGCCCCTTAAATTTACGTGATTGTATCCGATCGAGTAAATTTTTTTGCCCACAGTGGCGAGTTCGTCGCCAGTCGACTCGTTAATTACACGCTGATAAGTCTGCGAGCCGGCGCTTTTTTGCCGGACCTCTCCGTGCGACCCTTTCGCCGCATTCTCTCGATTGAAAGGAGTAACGGGCGATTGTCTTGTATCGTCGAAACGGCGCGGACGATATTGTCGACGCGAGTCGCGCTCGTATACAACACAGGGGAATGTATACGAACGATTTGGCTCGTTCATCGAGACTCGATTTCCCTTGACTCGTGTCGAGATCGAGAGAGCGGACCTTGCCTAGAAACTGTTTGACGCAGTTCGCGCTCCCAACCCCTCTATTGTCCAACGAGAGTCCAGTGTGAGTTCGAGGGTGTGGAGGTCTCCGCTTCGCAGAATCGCTCGGAGATTCGGAGAATTCGGGAAGCGATAAAGCGGCGCTACAATTGCGGCAACGATCCTTCAATCCCGCGCTCACGCAAGAGTCAATTTATTTGCGCTCTCTTTGGCGCCAAGCACTCCTCGATCCACTTTAGACTCCTGCTCTCTGACGATTGAACGAAAGAACCGCGGATACAAGGGAGCGAGGAATTCTTCGTGCATGCCGAATCGCTCGATTTGCTCGTAAACTCGTTGACCCTTTGGATTCTGTGGGCTTTGAGATTCTTATTAACTGCGTTGCTCTCTTTTCGTAGGATTGATTGCGAAGCTCTGTAGCATTGAGGGAATGTGAAACACCACGGTCGGTAATGAAAACCGTAATTCTGTTTTGAAAGGATTTCATTTGATTGATGATTTGATTTGATCGATGATTTAATTTGATTTCATCGATGATTTGATTTGATTTCATCGATGATTTGATTTGATTTCATCGATGATTTGATTTGATCGATGATTTGATTTGATCGATGATTTGATTTGATCGATGATTTGATCTGACCGATGACTTGATCTGATCGATGATTTGATCTGATCGATGATTTTATTTGATTGATGATTACTAAGTATTTTCAATGTTTTTGATACACTGAGCATTAATTTATCATCACAATCGTACATAAAATTTGATGTACCAGTTTATGCATAAAAATGTTCAGTCCCGATATATTAAATTGCATACGAATTTTTTTTTACAGTGAAAGTTCTTTAAAGGCGTACGCTTTCGTGGAACGCAGCCCTTGCAATTAGCATAAATATGGCTGCCTTAGTTTCGCGAATGCAGAAATTACCCGAGTTTCGATACACATCGTTCGTCGTACCGTATGTCGATGCTAAATTCGCCCACTTACACGCGACGATTCACCCTTTACGCGATCATAACCATAAAAGCGTACGCATATTTGTCGTCTCTGAGACGAGCAAACGGCACTTTCTCCGATTGCAAGGTGCATTTCCTTTTGCAATGTGCATTTGCTGAGATTTGAAGCGAATGCCTCAATGCTGAAGGTGCTGGCGGTGCACTTGTTCAAAATTCAAACACAGGGTATTTCCGGGCAATACGGCCGCTTTTTTGTTAAATGGAAAACCCAAGCACAGCCTTTAAAAATTAATGAACATTTTTCGAAGTCGATACTGTACGTCCACAATCGTCCCAATAGGCGGACTTTAGGCAGACACACAAAACAGATCCACCATTGCTCTATCATAAACCCGATATCATTTTTACATCGGCTACTTCTCAGCATCCTCATAAATTTTCCTCCTCATCGATCTCCCAACCAATTTATTTTATTTTTTACTTTCGCAGTCAGCAATCGTCTCAATAGACGATTGCGGACTTAGGCTGTAGATTTCGAGAATAATTGATTCATTTATTGAGGACGGGCTTCTGGTTCTTCGACCAGAAAACGACGAGGATGGTTCTCGTTCTGGTTCTGGAAGGCAGATTTTAGGCAGATCTACATAACAAATAACAGATCCAGCATTGGCCTATCCTAAACACGATACCATTTTTACACGACTTATTTTTCAGCATCCTCATAAATTGTCCGCCTCACCGATCTCCCGACCTATTTTTCTTTAGTCTCTACTTCCTCATTTTCCGGCCGAAGAACCAGCCGCGGCCGTCTCACGGCTGTCACGCGGTTCGCCCTCGACGATCGAGTCTTAATCGGCTCGACGGAAATACACATCGAGATGTATAATCCTCCGTAGGAAATGACGTCATCACTCAGTGCAATGTTACGCAGCGAGAAGGTTGGAGTGAGAAATGCGCCAGTGGCTTGAGGCTGGGGGGGGGGGGGGGGGGGGGTCGGGGGTGGTTTCGGGCGATGGTCGGAGAACGTGACGGAGAGTGCGGGAAACTGTAGTATACACAGATGGGACACCGGCTAGAAAGCTGGAGAGGACGGAGAGAGAGAGAGAGAGTGCACAGGGGCGCGAGGGGGTTGCATATGAGAGACGGCGTTGGTGAGAGCGGGACCGAGGCTAGACTAGAGGGGGAGGATTTTCACGAAATACCCGTAGTCTCGGTTGAGTTATGCTCGTATTTCCCGTCAGCACATCCGATGATGTCTACGGTAATGTAACTGAAATGTATGAACGTTTCGTGCCGTCGCGTTTCTACCGCGTTATATGCGACTCTCCATGGCACTACCGATATCTATATATGTATATGTATATCTATACATATATATATATAGATATGCATATATGTATAGGTAGGGGCTGAGAAACGAAAGGGCTCGAAGCGGAAAGTTTGACGTGGAGAGCGATGGCAGATGCGCCCTTAGGTTTCTCAGCTCTCGATGCCTCCAAATGCGTGTGCGTTTTGTCTATGGACATCGCAGCTCTGATACATGCGGGCCTAGTTTCGAATTCGCGTTTCGGTGTTGTGTAGACCGCTTTCCTAGTTACGCATTCACCGAATCTCGTTCGTACTGGGTACGCCACTCTACGCCAATTTATCTTTGCCGCGTAGGAATATTCATATGCTTATGCTAAGGGCGCAATAATCGATGGAAAAATTTCGTATTCATCGCACGGGCGATAATCGTTCGTTCGATTGTTCGAGCATCACTGCGCGACCGGCGGACCGGAAGTTCGACGGCCGGAGAAGCTTCTGCGCGCGAGGTGAAGGGAGGAGAAGAAGTCACGAAATGTCGGCGGGTTTGCTAATGCGTTGTGGAAATCGTGGCGGAGCACGTGAATGCTGTTTTTTTTTCTCCTGGATTGATGAGTGGATTTAACAGAAGCGCGAAAAATAAATGAAAATAATCGTTTTTTTTTTCGAGTGGAAATGGGCGGTGCGACTTTGGCTCAGGACTGCCATCGGATTTGAATCCGACGGCTTTTTTTTCGAATCTTAAATATTTTTGAGAAAAAAAAGATCAACGAATTTCTTTGGTACGACTTCATTTTGCCGAAAGATTTGATTTCCTAGATATTTTCGAAACGGCGATATCTCCATTTGCCGGAAACTCCATCTGAAAGTGGAAATATTGTTCTTTCAAGAATACGCAAAAAAAAAAAATCGCAATTTTTCGAAAAATGTGTTCAAACAAATAACCAAAAAAGATTCTGAAAAATAAACAAAAATAATAGTTTCTCTCAATTACCAATCTCCGCTTTAACTGTACGTGGAAAGGGCCAACGGATTTGAATACAACGTAAAAAAAAAAAAAAAAAACATGAAAATACCTTGCCACGAATATTTTTTCTGCGAATCTTAAATATTCTTGAGAAAAAAATGCAACGAATTTTTTCGGTTCCATTTTTCTACTATTCTCGAAATTGCGACATCTCCATTTGCCGGAAACCCCACCGACAAGCAGAGAAACCTTTCAAGAGTAAGAAAAAAAACTCCCCAATTTTCGCAAAAATGTGTCCAAAAGAAACATTTTCAACATTCGTCAAACTTTCGCTCGTCCTCGGTCGTTCTTCCGCTTCGAGCTTTCCTTTCGAGACTCCCCGCGGCCCCTCCGCTGGCCGAGCGTGGCTTCGCCGTGGTTTTCTGCCGGAGAGCGCCGGAGGATTTTGCCCCGCATGCGCCGTGAAAAAAGTGAAGCGCTTCCCTGTGTACACACCGGCCACGGGCTCCACTCTTGCGAGCTTCTCGCTGCCCGTTCCTCCCCGTTCTCTCTCGCCGCACCGTCGATAAAAAAGCTTTCCACGCTCGGCCCTTCCCCGTCGTCGTGCCGCGCGGTAGTGACTCGCGCTTTTTCGCCGGGTGTTGCTGCTCCGCTTCTCGGCGGGGCTTTTCCGTGCGATCCACGATCGTGCAGTGTCGCGGGCATCAAATGTTTCCGCATAAATCGCCGAGGGAGGAACGAGCAAGAGACAGCGAGAGAGAGAGAGAGAGAGGAGGAAAAGCGAAACTGCGTTCGCGAATTTGTGCCGGGCGAGAGAAGGAACCGGAAGGGGCGGGCGGGACGAAGGACGACGAGAACTGCGAAGGAGAACGAGCGGCTCAAGGGTGAAAAAATACCTCCGCTATGGACGAAGAAAACGCGAAGAACCAAAAAGAAAAAAGGAAAATGTTAAATAATAAAAAAAATAATAAACAAAAAAATGGTGTGAGCGCTTTATATAATATGAGAAGAGGAAGGATAAGAAGGACTCTGCAGTGAGTGAGTGCCGTCGTCTTTCGCGGAAGAACCCTCCGAAACTAGCCGACTCGCCGCGGGGTAGTTTCTGGCCGAGAAAGGGTTGCTCCGTTCTCGCAAAGGTGGAGGACAACGGGAGCGACGGAGCCGGTGAATGTTGTACGCGCATAGATATGCAAATATGTGTGCACATGTATGTATATGTGTGTATAGATGTGCGGAGGTACGTCGGCAAGACCACGCCTCTTGTCTAAGGTTCTCCCCCCCACCGGCGCGCATCTGTACCGGCGGAGAAGCCGGGATTGCACGCGATTCATCCCCCACTCGAATTCTCCTCACGAGAAGCTAAGATTTTTCCGTCTCCCCCGTTTCTGGACTCTCTTGGCCCCCCCACCACGTGGTCGGACCGAGGACGCGGCGGAGACCGAGAGGGCTCGCTACCCTTACGGGCGTATCAGCCCCTTCTTCTATTGATCCGGGACTAAGGGGTTCGTTTCTTGCGACCCTGCAAGGTTCCACACCCCCCCCCCCCCTCCCCCCGACCGGTCGCCCGCCAGACATCGAGCTCTCCTCCGAGAACTCCGCCTGCCACCCCGTATCCATGCACTTATCTACACGAATCTTTACTCAACGACCCTTGGAGCTTTTTTCCATCTCTTTGGGAATGGTTCTTTCTTGGGGATTTTATTCTAGGGTATTTTCTGAGGGTCATCGATTCTTTTTCGGCGGCGTTTTTAGAGACGGATACTGATATTTATTTCGGGGTTTTGTTTTTGAGAACTATTTCTGGGGAACTTGGGTAAATTTAATTAAAGTTTCATTCCGTAGAACTTTTTGTATTAACTTGCAGGTGTTGTGGAGCTTATTAATTTAATTTTGTTTGTTACATTCGTTATGTGCATTCTTCTATTGGCATATTTTGTACGGCTGTGATTGTTCTTGTTATGCTTATTTATTTATTTATTTATTTTTAAGTGGATTAAGTCTCATGTATTTTATTTTAATCGATTATTTTTTTACCCATTCATCTTTCGACACCGATACTGATATTTATTTAGGGATATCATTTTAAACAATTATTTCTGAGTACTTTGAGTAAATTGAATAAAAGTTTCTGTTCCTAAAGCTCCATCTATAAATTTCGAAGCGCCACGAAGCTTATAAAGCTTATGTCGTTTATTACATTTGTCCTGTTTATTCTAATTTTAGCATAGTCTCGTGTATTTTCTTCGGTTAATCAATTTTTTTTTATCCCCCGTATTTAGACACCGATACTGATATTTATTTAGGGATTTCATTTTCGACAATCAATACCTTGAGTAAATGGAATAAGAGTTTCTCCACCTATAAATTTCCGTGTGTCATGGAGATTACTAAGTTTATTTCGTTTATCACATTTGTCCTGTCAATTTTTATTTTAGCATATTTCGTACGGTTGCGATCGTTATTATTACGAGCATTATTATGCTTATTTATCTTGCCCGCGATATTTGCCAACTGCATCGAACTTCTTCTATTGATCCGGGTTTAATGGGATTCGTTTCTCGCAACCCTGCAAGGGTTCCACACCACAAAATCGCCTATCTTTTCTCCAGTTAATCGATTCTCTTGTTATCCTTCATCTTTCGACACCGATACTCATATGTATTTAGCGATATTTTTAACAAATTTTTAACAAAAAATATTATTTCTGAGAACCTTGATACAAAACCTTCTGCCCAAAGAAGTCCATCCATAAACTTCCAGGTGCTTCAAACCTTACTAATTTAATTTGCTTCATCACATTTCTCCTCTGCATTCCAATTCCAGCATATTTCGTACGATTCCGCTTATTATTACGATCATTATTACGTTTCCTCATCTCGCCCGCGATATTTCCCAACCGCATCGAACTTCTTCAATGCAGCTCAATTACCTTACCGCAAAAAAAAAAAAAAAACATCTACCTCCGAGCCATAAAAATTTTTTTTTCGTAGCGCGACGAGCCTCGATCATTGCCGTTTTATCGGATTCACCGTGGCCCCCTCCCGGATCCAGCGACGCGGTGAAACACTTTCGGATTACACGGTGCAGTGAATCCCGGCTCCGGGTAAGGTTTGTTTCGCGCGTGTCACGTTGAAAGTAGTTGGAGAGGAGAGTCTCGCGGTCGACAAGAGGTTTAGGTGGATAGGTAGTAAACCCGGCACATCAGTTTCTGGGCGGGGTGGGTTTGAGGGAGGGACGGGCGGCAAAGCTGAGAGGGTCGAAGGAGGCGATGGGTGGGTTGCGGGGTGGTTGGAAGGTCGGTGGTGGTATAACGGTGTGCCCTGTTCGGTCGGTGCTTTAGCTAGGGGCTGTTGAACACGGTGGTGGGTCTTATCGGTAAAACTGCTCTATACGTTATACAAGCCGGCCATTGGAGAGGGCCTCTTTCTCTCTCCCCCGGGCGGAGTATATATCTCTTGTACCTACTTCTCGGCACGGATACATGGCAGTTCGCGTGAACGTGAGTTCGCCGGACGGTTCGCCGGTATCTGTTCGCGATGGTGGACTCCTCTCTCTCTCTCCGGTTCCTCCACTTCTGGCGTTGCTTCCTCGACTGTATGCCACTTTAGCCTCGGTCGGTGCGCACAGGCCAACTCCGAAGTCGCACATGGATTCGTCGGCGAACGGTCGAGTTCTTGGATATCGGTGCGGAGCTGTGTGCGCTATCAGCAACCCGTGCCGGGAAGACTTTCCTATTTGCATGGATATGTGTATGCAGTAAAATATAGAGCCGAGAATGTTGACCGTGAGGCAGAAAGGTAGGGTGGGTGTTGGGTGAGTTTGACGGCGGGGCCGACGCATACAGACTCGATACCGTGCATCGGGCGGTCTTTGGGTGTATCCTGCAAGGATGGTGTACAGTTGCGTTCGCGGGCGACTGTGTCGGGGGTGGAAAGGAGAGAATCGCGAGAGAAGAGCGGAAGGCGGAAGATAGAGTCGCTCCCACCCCGACACCCCTCTCAACCTTCCGCAAGCCAGTTCTCGAGAAATCGTTCCAGTTTACATTCCCATCCAGGACAGCTCGGCGCGCAGTTACAGCGAACACACCGATGCAGGGCCCCGACTGGACGAACCGCTGCTGGGAATTCAACCTCCCGGGCATCTATTGCTGTGGACGGGAATGAAACTCTCCTATATCGGAGCTCGATATCGTTTCGTCCTTTCCACTGCTGTCTCGCGAGATTCTGCGGTCAAACGCAATTGTTTAGTCTCATTGAAACTGTGACCGTACGAGGAGTGGCGCGCGGTGCGGCCGTTGTTGTTTTACACGGTATCTTGCTGTTGGGGAATTTCGAGGAAGGGCCGAGGCGTCGTTCGGTCGAACTATCCGAGATTAAATGCCGGAGCCTCTTGCGTGGAGCGCTGAGGAAGAAAAATCATGCGGGTCGGCCAATTTCGCGGTCAAGGGCGGCGAATACAATATTGATGACTGCTTCAATCGAAACTTCACTTTGTTACGAAGATGTTAAGGTTTTCCCTTAGGTTAACACATAGTTTTTTTAAAGGTTTTTTCTTAGATTTCCTTATGTTTTCCTTAAAGGTTTTTCCTTAGGTTTTCCTTAAAGGTTTTTGCTTAGGTTTCCCCTTAGGTTTTCCCTTAGGTTTCCGTTAGGTTTTCCCCGAGGCTTTCGCCGACCAACGAATTTTACGCGTAGAGTAGAGCCCTATATGCGAAACTCGCTGTTTCCCAAATTTTAGGACCTATACATATGTATTCTCACGCGGTATCATAGCTGATAGTATTTACTTCGAGCTATCCCATTCTACCCTGGCTAGATAGAGTTTCGGATACGAACGACGGACGTGTGTTCCCTGCCGGAGTCTGGGTGAGTATATCGAAAGTGCGAAGGGGGTGCCGGAGCTTGATGGGTGGTCCGATGATGGTTCGAGTCGGGTCTATCCGAGCCTTTCTGGGCATTATTCCAGAGCCGGACTAAGGCTTTCGCTGGGTCTCCTGGCAACCAAGCCTATCAAACTATCTTATATACGTTTGCGACCCTTACCCGATCCTTCCGCCGGTCGTTCTCGTCCCAACCCCTCCCTCGCGGCGCCTTCTCCATCGTCGCGAACCCCCGGGAATCTCACTTCGAGCCCTTAACGACCGACCCCACGGGAGAAACTGCGAAATTGAGAAAATTATCCTCGCACGCGTTAGGTATACTGCACTGTACGGTATAGGTAGGTATACTGAACGTTGGCACATAGGAGAAGCGGAAAGCGAGGAGGCGAAGGAGGATCAACCCCTTAGGCCGTAGCACTGATGCCAGGGTGCATTTGAGAAACGTAACGATGGAACGGGAAGGGGGATAGTGTAGCCGGCCGAGCGGCCATCTTAGTTCCGAATTAAGGAGAGGGTGGCGAGGCCCCCGACGACCCTTGCAGTTTAGCGGCTCCGGGGGGAGGGGTGGCTGAGCCAGCGCAGTCGGACGCCATGTTTTGCCAACTCAACCCTTTCCATTTATCGAACACGCACACCCCCCTTCAGTGTTCGCGTTGGCAAATGGAAATGAAAGTTTCGCGAAAGTTTCGAAACATCGCCGATATCAGTGGCGGATCCGTTCCACATCCTACCGCGAAGTATCAATCTACGTGCCTGGAACCCGAGCAGTTTTTCGTCTCTCTAGGTACAAAGATCGCGAAGGCACCTACAGAGAGTTTTCTGGCTGCGGACCTAGTCAGCGCCTGATCAGGCAATGTGACGATCGAACATTTCTACCAACATACCCTAGTCGGAGTCCCACAATGGGTATTGGGAAAGCGTCAGCCAGCGTTCGGTCAGCGTTCGCCCAACGTCTGCCAGTACTGATCCAGTGTGTCATTCTGACCGGGATACTTTTTGACTCTGCCATGGTAGCGAAGGTCCGGAGGACCTCATTTACGAAAGCAGAGCTCGATGGCGGATCTGTTCCACATCCTGCCGCGAACTACCAATCCATTTGACGTGAACCCGAAGAGTTTTCCGTCACATCAGGTACAGAGATCGTAAAGACATCTACTGAGGGTTTTCTGACTGGCGGGCCTGGTCAGTCAATATAACGGTCGAGCATTTCTACCAAGATAACCTAGTCGGAGTGCCTCCCTGGGTATTGGGCAAGCTTTGGGCAGTGAGGTCCAGAAGACCTCGGTTCCAAAAACGGAGTTCCGTGGCGGATCTCATCCACATCCTTCCGTGAAATATCAATCTTTGTACCTGGCATCCGAAGTGTTTTCCATCGCTCCAGGTACAGAGATCGCGAATGCACCTAAGGAGGCTTTTCTGACTGGCGGGCCTGGTCAGTCAATGTGACGTTCAAACACTTTGACCAGGCTACCTTAGTCCAAGTGCCACACAGCGTATTTGGAAAGCGTCGGCCAGCGTTCGCCCAACGTTCGCCAGTACCGGTCCAGTGTGCCACTCCGACCAGGCCACCTTTTGACCCTCCCGTCCTAGCGTAGCTCCGGAGGACCTCGTCTCCCAAAGCGGAGCTCCGTGGCGATGCACAGGAAGGCATCCCTGCCGAAGGCGCACACGGAGTTCCGTTTTGAAGGGAGCGAAGAGTCGTCCGGTGTCCGCTGCGGACGAGGTTCCACAGTTTCTATTCTCGTTGTACCGCCGCGACGAGGCCGAGGGAACGGAAGGGGGTGGCTCCGGGTGCCTCCCGACAGAAGTTGTAAACTTTATGGTAAACCGTGTGCGCGGCGCCCGGTACCAAGCCGGTAAACGGGTCGCGCATGGGGGGTTGAACCGGGCTCCGGCTGCTTCTGGCGGCTGCGGAGGACCAGGCGATGCACGCGGCGCGGGGCCGGCCCAGGAGCGGAGAGAGAGCCACGACGACGACGACCGGCAAGGGGATGGGTGTTTAATCCAATCCGGAGTTTGTTCTTTCGACGATCGACGTAATCACCGGCTACACGTTAGTTTCCAACAGGGCGCATACACCGAAGGACAATGTTGTATATGCTTGTTACACACCGTACACTCGACGAACCCCCCCCTCCCCCCACAACGAACCTCCGACGTCTCTGGTTGGTCGCACTTTCCGCCTCGGTCGTGTACGACCGTGTCGGGGCATACCGGACTTCTCGCCGCACCGACCAGGGTGGCTCGCCTTTCGATTGTTCGAATTAACTACCGCCACGGCAACTAACGAAATCAGCACTCTCGCAATGAAATATTGCCGGGAACTTGTGCGCGGCTCGGCTCTCGTTACGGCTTCGTTGGGTTACGCGCATGAGATGTTGTTTGGCTTGGTTCGAAACTGGTTGGAATCCTTAGTAGGGCTCATTTTTCGGAGGGTTGGAGGAGAGCTACGTCTTCGCGGGACTTTATACTCTGAACTGGGAGGTTTCTGGGGTGGTTCGAAGAGCCCTACGAACAATCGATAGCGGGCGATTGCCACTGCGATTCTTTTTGGCAGCGAGAGAAAGAATTAAACAGACACGGTGAAAGAAGAATTTGTTCGGATGGCAAGAACTCTGTTGACGTAACTAATTAGTTGCGTCAACTAAGTTCTTGCAGTTATGGTATTATGGTAATTTGTTTAGAAAGCAGGAACTTTGTTACCATGACTGATCATTTACGGTAACGAAGTTCTAGCGGTCACGCCAAATTTACATTTTTTATTGGTGCTTTCTTTTGCTGCAGAGACATTTTTTTTTACGGCTGCGACATTATATGATTACGATCCACTTTTTTTTAGAGTAACAACGCCACTTTGTACGTGCGTGTTTTTATCCTAAATCATTATACACGCCTTTAACGCAGGGACAAAAAATGATCTCCCTGCCGCAGCGAATTTTTGCCCTAGCGGCAATGTTTTGCTTCCTCATAGAGGAAGTTATGCTGCGTAAAGAAAAAAAAAAAAAAAAAAAAAAAAAGAAAGAAAATGAAATTTTACTGTCAGAGTATTTTGTATTCATGACTGCAACAAACAAATTTTTTATTTGTATGCCTTGTTTTGCTAAGTATTTCTTTGCCGCATCCAATTATTGCCACAGAGCAAAATGATTTGTAATTTCTTTCATCGCCGCATCAAAAGATTGAGAGCGATCCAAGTGTTGTAGCAACGAAATACTTTTCTTCGCCGCGTTTATTTTATTTTTTTTACTCAGGCGAGTTTTACTTTATTATCGGTCGAACAGTCGAAGCCGGTATTTAACGAGGGTATTCCCGTTTGAGTCAGGGCTACTTTGATTTACAAGGGACGGAGGCTATCGCGGTGTTAGTTCGCGGGACGCGATTAATTATAGGGCAAGCTCATTTCGGCGAGAGTTTCCGTGGCGCGTTCGAGGAAGGCTTTGAGCCCGACGCGGTGAGCCTCTCTGTGTCGTCGCTCCGCACAGCACCGGATATAGAACGCCTGGCAAGTATAAGATACCGTACCACCCCGCTTCGACGTAGACACCCGGCTTAGCTTTCACGAATATTAGATCAATAATTCTAACCTCGCTCTCCCCGCTCTTTCGACGTGAACCCCGCGGCGTATTAGCAAGTCGAAGGCCCACGAAACACACCGGCGCTTCCACCGTAACGCGATATTGTTTTACCGTGAGCGCCTTGTATATTATCCTCTTCGTTCGGTCGTCCTAAGCCTTTCGTCTCTAATGCAATATTAAATTTCCCGCCCCGTGTCAGTCATCGTTCATATCGCGCTCGCCTTGAGAATCGCCCGAAGATCTTTGATCACAAATTTCAATCAATCTTCGAGCCTCGAGGCGAATCGCTCGTTGTTGGATTATCTTTCCTTGGTCACGGACGATGAATTTTTATCATCGAATTTATCGAAGAGTTTGCGTGCAATTTTTTATGGACAGTCTGAGAGATTTGATACACTGAAAAAAAATGTTCTTGTGGGATGTCGAAGAAAAAATATTCTTATTTAAATTCTTACGATTCTACACGATATTGAAACAACGACGGCAAAACTGCCAAGATGACATGTCAGACTTTCAATCCCGTATGCAATTGTGAGAATTGAAAGTAGTTAAAGTTATTAATTTTTTTCTTTGGCAGCCCGCAAGCGAATTTTACCTGAGTCATAGATATTTCATTTTCAATTTAGCAATTGAGGCTGAGGAAACTGGATGGATGCTGCGATCCAGCGGCATCCTTGATACTGCTCAAATGACTGATATATATATATTTTTTTTTTTTCGTGGTTGCGAATTCACTATTGCGTGATAATACTGTTGAATCCCCGAAGATGTCGAATTACTAATAATGCAGTAATTTTTTTTAAAATATCTTTGATCATCATTTTACTCAATTTTCGAACGTATACGCAAATCGTTCATTATTATATCGTCTTTTCTTACAAATGGAGGATTAATTTGATCATTAAAATTATCTTCGATTTCGGGTGTTATTTTTTTCACAGACGTTTGAGAGATTTGCTCAAAATTAGAGGGACGATGCGACTTAACAACAGCATTCTTGACACTGGTCGAAGGATTGTGATTTTTCTTCTCGAACTTCGGGACTCATTATCGCGCGCTGATACTGGTGAGTCATCGAAGATAACGAATTACTGATAATTAAATCATCTTTTTTTTTTTGTTTACCGACACACGTTAAATTTCGTATTTGCGCAAATATCTTCAATCAAAAATTGCAATCAATCTTCGAACGAACACACGAATCGCTGATTACCATATTATCTTTTCTTACCTACGTGTGATGAAGAGAAAACTGGAACGATGATTTTTTTCTTTTTTTTTTTCCCAAGCTTCCGAATTCACTATCGTGAGCTGATACCGATGAATCATCGAAGACAACGAGTCACTGATAATTAAATAATTATTCTTTTACTCATGCACGTTTAATTTTATATTCGCCCAAATATCTTTGGTGAAAAATTGTTGTCAATCTTCGAACTTGGACGCAAATCACTGATTTTTATATTATCTCTTCTTGCTCATAGGTGATGAATTTTATCATCAAAATTATCTTCGATTTCGCGCGGAATTTTTTGTAGACTTGTCGATAGTTCGAGAGATTTTATAAAAATTTATTCCGAGAAAACTGAAGCTGCGATGTACCGCAGCATCCTTGATAGTGCTCGAGTGACTGATTTTGGTTTTTTTCAAGTTTCCGAATCCACTATCGCGCGCTGCCACAATGATGAATTCTCGAAGATAACGAATCATTGATAATTAATTTTTTTTTCAGATACACACGTTAAATTTTTCAGTCGGTTTCGAGTGGAATTTTTTCATAGATGACAGTCTGAGAGATTTACTAAAAAAAGAATGACGAGAAAACCGAAGGAGTGCTGTTATCTACCACATCATCCTTGATACAGCTCGAATGACGGTGATTTTCTTTTTTTTTTTTTTGTTGTTCATTTCTATCCAACCCTCCAAATTCACTATCGCGCGCTTATAATGATGAATCCTCGAAGATAACGAGTATCACTGATAATTGAATAATAATTTTTTTTTATACACACGTTAAATTCTCATTTCGATTTTGAGCCCAATTTTAGAGAGTCCTTTAGAGAGGTGTTTCGGGAGTGTCAACGAAAATAAATGTTGAGCGAGCCCGGTGGATGCTGCGTCCGCCGCAGCATCCCCGACACTGACCGAATGATCGTGATTTCATTTTTATTCTCGAACTTCCGAAATACGCGAAACCAGTTTCTTCGTCCATCGCTCGTGAGCCTCGATTCGTCTTCGAGTGGTCTCCCTTCCACGGGTCTCGCAGCGGCGCGGATTGACTTCGCCGGTGCGAGATGACCGGTGGCTGGACCGTGAGAGCGGACAGCTCGTTCGGCAACCTCCGATGGTCCAGAGACAGGTTTCCTCTCTACCAATTCGTAACTCTAACGATTTAAAGCGTTGTCACGTTTCGGCACATTTGGACATTTTTTTATAGACGTCTGCGGGTTATTTATTTATCGCCTATCCCATAAACAAATTTAATTGTCTTTCGGTGGAAAAATTTTACTTTGACTATGAAATAATTATAGCATAATCGAGCCCGACTCGCAAAATGAAAATTTTCGTGCTGATTTATGATCAGATAATCTTTTAGGGAGAGAAGGGAGAAAATGGACCATTATTACAAATTTTTCACATTTTTCATTGAGGAATCAAACAGTCTTTTTACGAATGGATAACACTGATCCATTTTGCCCCGCGCTTTCCCTACTCATTATTCAATATTACCGAATGAATAATTCATTTGTTATTTTAAAAAATTACCATCTTCTCCACGAACAAATTGATTGTCAATGATCGTAGCCCAAATCAAGAAAGGAAATCTTGGGCGCCGAGACAACGGGGCAAAACGGAACATTTTTACAATTTTTTCAAATTTTTCGCGGCAGAAACAAAAAGTTCTATCTCTAATGGACAACACTTGTCCATTTGTGCCCTGCGCCTTACCTACTTGCTGTTCAACATTACCGACTAAATAATTACTTTGTTGTTTTTAAAAATGGCCATTTCGCCCAAAAAAAATTTCATTCTCGATGATCGTGTCCCGACTCAAAAAATGAAATTTTGGCACTGAATTACAGTGAGATATTATTTTACGGAGACAGCGGGGTAAAACGGACCATTTTTAACAATTTTTCAAATTGCTTACAAACGGAACGATAAGTCTAATCCCGAATGGATGACACATTACCGAATAAATAATGACTTTGTTATTTAAAAAAATGGCCGTCTCCTTTAAAAAAGTTTGATTCTCAATGATCGCAGTCCGACCCGAAAAAAAAATTCCCTGATTTACGATCAGATATTCTTTTCGACAGACATCGGCTCAAACCGGACCATTTTGACAATTTTTTCAAACTTGTCACGAAGGAAGCTAAAAGTTCCATCCCAAATAGACAACACTGGTCCATTTTGCCCCGCGCCTCCCCCACTCGCTATTCAACATTACCGAATAAATAATTACATTATTATTTAAATAATTACATTATTATTTAAATAATTACATTATTATTTACATAATGTAATTATTATTTAAATAATTACATTATTATTAAAAAAATTAAATGTCCACCTCCCCAAAAAGTTTGACACTCAATGATCGCAGCAGTGAGACGCGATACCTGCGCGAGTGTGAGTTCCCGACGATGCTCTCTCACGCGCATCGCGAGTGCCCGTTCGACCAGTTTTTCATCCCCCTGCGCTCCGCTCCTCCGGACTCTGGGAATAGGCATCTCCCTAAATTCTTCGCGTATTCGTCTCTCCATCCCGAGATGACCGGTGGTCAGTGGCGTGAGAACGCCGAGTGGTCCAGAACTTTCCGTACAGCAGCGCAGACGAGTTTATCTCGTTCCCCCGTTCGAACCCTTCCATCCGAATATCAACTGCAATAACGCGACTGACAAACGTTCCTCTGGATCTCAAATCCCGCCGCTTTGTCGTTTCGATGCAAAGCAGTGTCTCGCGCATCAGCGAATTTATTAATCGACGCCCCATAAGGCGCTCGAATCTCGCGACAGCGAATTACCATTAACGCCTCTTCGACGCTACTTTAGACAAATCCGTCGCGGATAATGAAGCGAAAATTCACAAGCGCTTACATTCTCTGAATGGGCGTTTCGCGAAGTTAGTTCGAGTCGAATCCCGGCGTATAACGTCGAGGACTTTCTGTCGGGCGAATAAGGTGCGAAGATATAAGATAATTATTGCATAATCAAAAGCAAACCGAAAAAGGACATTTTGGCGCTGATTTACGATAGGATGATCTTTTACGGAGAGAACGGGCAAAACGGACCATACTTACAAATTCTTCTATTTTTAATGGAGGAATCAAACATTGCGAATGAACAACACTGGTCCATTTCACACACACCCCCCCCCCCCCCCCCCCCCCCCCCCCACTCGCTATTTAATATTACCGAATAAATAATAAGAATCAAACATCGCGAATGGACAACACTGGTCCATTTTACCCTCCTCCCCCCCTACTCTCCACTTAATATTACCGAATAAATAATTACATTCTTATTGAGTTACTGTTAAGTTGTTGTTCATTACGTGTTCTCATTGCTGTCATCGTTCTTCATTACATTGTTGTTGCATTGTTAAGCTCTTACATTTTCTGAAGGGGAATTTCGCGGAGTTAACTCGAGCCCTATCCCGCAGTATAACATCGAGGATTGTCTGCCTGGCGAATATAGCGCAAGGGTATAAGTTGTGGAACTGAGCTTGGGCTGCGGAAGGGGGATTTTGCTTGGGGGCGGGGGGGGGGGGGGGGGGGGGGTGAGTGTAAGGGTTGCATGGCTCAAGGGTATGGTAAGGCGCTTTCGCCGCCATGTTTGCGTAGCTTGGCTCGTCGGCTTCTCGGGGGAGAACCACGGCGTCTCTGCTTTTCCGTGGGTTTCCGGGCAGCAGCAGCAGCAGCTCAAGCGAAGAAGAGGGGCACCAAGTGGGGTATGGAAGTGAGCGGACCGAGGCACTGGAAAGCTGAGAAACTGCACGATGCTCCGGGTGGCGGGTGGTTGGGGGGGGGGGGGGGAGGGCGAGAGTTTCGGGGCTGCGGACCCTGGCAGTGGACACTTGAAGACGTCGATACCGACGACGCCGACGCCGAAGACTCGAGACCGAAGATAACATTTGTACATCGATGGACCGAGAAATTACATAAAAATAAAAAATTTCTTTTTCGGTGAAAGAAATATTTTTTATAGTGGGTGAAAACGAGAAACTGGAATTAGCTGACTAACTAATTTAAGGATCACATTTCGATGAGACAAATATTTTTAATAGTGGGGCAAGAGGAGAAACGAGAATTAGAGTCCGAGAGAATATAAAAACAACATTTCAAACGCGTCCAGATAAGTAAAAAAATTGATTGTGTTAAAAATAAAAAGAAAAATATATCGATATGTTTAGTTGATTTCAACAAATCGGTGTTCACCTGCTCTTCACCTAAATCTGTTTTTTTTTTTTACATATCACGACGAATCTCCCCATTCGAAATGGCAAGATAACGCCGACAAGTAGTTCAACCCTGTATGATTTTTCACCCCCGGCCTTTATTAATTCCCCTTAAATGTCCGAAACATTTTTCTCTCGCCGAAGCATTTAGTAATGTTTGACGGAAGCTTTGGACCATTGCGGATAAAATTTGCAATACCGTGCGAATGCCCGTCGCGCCGGTGCGGCGGGTGACGGTAACGGGGTTGTTCGGTTCTGCAGTCGTGGGGAGTCGGAGGGTGAGAATCATGGCTCGGTCAGTACGCCGGAAGACGGAGGGGAACGGAGGAACGACCGGGGCCAGTGGTGTTTGGAGGTTAGACCGCAGTTACAATATCGCTTGATTAGAAATGTACATAGGGTATATGTGCGGCGGGGAGCGCATATCCAGATGTGGGTGGACGGTGCTGGCCGGCCGGCTCTGCCTCAGTCTGTCTCGGTCGGTTCCAAGGCAACTCCATAGTTTAATACACGCTTTGTGGAACTTGCAATAAGGAAGGGCGACGGGGAGGCGACGGTGGACCTGGGTGGTCCGGGCGGCGGTGGAGAATCTACGAGGAATGGGTTAGGTTAGCGTAGGCGGGTAGATGCAGGAGGGTGTCCGTACGTACACCTCTAGCCGGTCTGCACCATAACGGGATCATACTACTTGCCGGACAGCCCTGGGAGAACTCCGCAGGCCCCCGAGTCCTTCGGTACTACCCTCGTGAACATAGACGCGAGCTTTCGGAATGACTTCTCCCGATACCGCGCATACATATGCATGCCGCAAAGTTAAATCGAACCGCGATAAGTTCGTAATGGGAAGGCCCTTCGGATATTGGAAAAAAAGAGAATGATGAAGTTGCCGCGACGTCTCGTACACAGCGGATGTGACACGGTTTCTTGTCCACAAATGGCTATTATTATTTTGATTTTAATTTTACGACAAAAATTTCCGCACATTTTACAGAAATGTTATGCATTTTATAAAAATGTTCGATATTCTATAAAAATGTTGGTCATTGTATAAAAATATTGGGCATTCTTCAGAAATGTTGGGCATTTTAAAAAAATGTTGGACATTTTACAAAAATGTTAGACTTTTTATAAAAATGTTGGGCAGTTTATACAAATGTTGGTAATTTTATAAAAAGGTCGAGAATTTATAAAAATGTTGGATATTCTATAAAAATGGTGGGCATTCTATAAAAGTGTTGGCCATTTTATAAAAATGTTGGGCATTTTACACCAATGTTTGTTCATTTCACAAAAAAGTATTCGAAATCATAAGTTTCATCGGATAATTTTTCGACGCGAACTTTTGTAACGGTTATCTTTCTACTTCTCCTCGAGTTATCGATAGTCGCAGTTGACGAGTCAATTTAAAGTAGCAACCAAACGAAGTACCTAGCGAAAACATTCCAAGAGTTGAATTGCTCTCATCAGTCCTACGTAAAGCTGCACACTCGTCGAAAGATTCGACCTCTTTTTAATCCACTCGAATGCTAATCTACAATTTTTGTGCAGTTCGCCATCACCGATCACCAATACTTTTCCAAAAAATTCGTCTCATCTCAATCACTAATATAAAAAAAATTAAAAAACCCACTTCACCCACAGTAAAGAAAAAAAATTGTACTTTTTACACTTTAATATCCACAAACGTCTGCAATTTTTATTTGTTCATTTTCCAATCGCACCACCTGGCTCTAGTTTTACGAACAAAAGTACAATCTAAACTTGCCAATGACACGGGAAATAAAAGGACAGCTTTCTATAGTCGACCCTAAACGAACGAGTTTCTCAAACTATAAAAAAAAAAAATATATTGAAAATTAATCTACGGTATTGGAAGCTTCTTTACATAAACTGTTTCTGAAATTTCGAACACATATGCCTTGCAATTTTACAGTAACATTTTTAATTTTCAATTAAAATTCTTCCAAATTCCAGGTAAAAAATTTCTAATTTTAATATCTGAAATATCTGATTTCATTAATGTTCAATCAATGTAAGTAAAATAACCAAATTTCAAGTTCCAGTTCATTGAATTTACAATCTATTTGTACATCGCTCCTATTAAAAAAAAATTACCAAACTTTGTACTCCGATTTTCCGAAATATTTTTTTACCACCCATCGCTCTCCCGAACCTCGCCTCGCTATCGGCCTACGACATCCGCGCTCCCTTCGCCTTCTTTCCCACTTTGCCAAATTCATCGTCGGTCAGATACGACTCCGTTCGGGGTTCGGTCGCCGCACAGAGGGTTGCATCTGATAACTGACGAAGTTCGCGTAACGTTGTAGCGCCAGATGCAGCGGACATCCAGAAGCATAGCAGCAAAGTATCGATATTTGCCGGCGCCCTTTCGACCTCGCTCTTGCTCACTGGTCCATACATATATCGCTATATACATATTTTAGACCATCCTCAAACTACCCTCTGGAGTCCTAGATCGTATGGACCGGAGGCAAAGTATATACATCTATATATATATATATATATACACATAGACATATCCATATATACATTCGTTCGCGGAGGCGAAGGAGGCTGAGGGAGATAGTAACCGAGTCGGGGATGAGATCGAGCGAGAGGTGAGGGCCGTGTGTAGCATCGTCGGTTAGACGTATATGCGGTATCAAGATGGCTCTATATTAGCGCTATACCTTGGTTCTCCTAGACCGAGGTTTCCGGCTACGCCTAGACACACGACCACCGGACCAGCTTCAAACCTCTCGCAGGAATATTCAGCCATTCTGCTCTCTCAAATCCCCTTCGCTCCCCCCCCCTCCCACACCCCCCTCGCCTGCCACCCTCGCGGACATAGTGGTCGTTCTCGATCTCACTCTGGCTCAACTCTCTACGAAGCTACCTCTCGGGTACACTATTATCAACGGTCTCTCCTTCTGTATCAGTATGTGTGTGTCTCTGTACGTGTGTAGATGTGTGTGTGTGCATGTGTGGGTTTTAGTGTGCGGTCTCCTTCTCTTTCTCTATACTATCCCCAATCGGGACTCCGTCGAGCGCGAGAGTTGCGCTCTATTCCCGTTCTCTCAAAGTTTCGAGAACATAGGGGGTGAGAGGGGGGGGGGGGGGGGGTAGAAACCGTCGAATGCCAGTGTAATTGTACATTGTTCGGGAAGAACATGGCGCCTGTCACGAGAGTATCGCGGAGGAGCGAGAATCTGCCAATAATAATGATAATAATAATAAGTTGCCGGCAACAATAGAACGGCGATGGAGCGCGAGTGACGGAAGATATGCTTAGGATTATTTTTCTTTTTTTTTTTTGGAATTTGATGATTTAATTTCGGAGAGGTCTTAGGTTCGACGAGGGACGAGGCATGTTGGATGAGGCTCGAGAGAGAACTTTGCGGATTTTTGGGAGGAAGGGCAGACGTGAAGAATGTTTGTGCATTTTATGTGCAAATATTTTTTGTCTGCGAGATTAGAATTAAATATGTCTTGTTGATTCTAGAATTTTTTTGTAGATAAAAAACATTCTGGTTAGTTTTACAATTTTTTATAGATCAGAATATGAAAAAATTGTTTTATATAATATCATTTGAATACTTCATGTATGAAAATTGTTGAGATAAAGAAAAATGGTAAAACAAACGGAAAAAAAAATTGTGGATTTTTCTGAACGAGAAACGGTTGTTAAGTCTACAAGTCTTTTTGATTGTGTCCGAAACGCTTTTTAAAAATCTCTTCATAATTTGAGCTACTTCCAGTTGACGACTGGATTTTATCCGTCCCAATGATAAATCTCGAGCACTGCCGTTTGTGCGCGGTGCAGTTCTGGGACGGAGGAAGAAAAAATGTTTAACATGTCTTGTTAATTCTCCAATTTTTTATAGATGAAGAAAATCTGATAAATTTTACAAATTTTTAAAAACGAAAATATAAAAAAGTTCATTGATATAAAGTATACAATATAATTTCTATATTTCATATATAAAAATTGTTCAAAAAAACAAAAATGATAAAGTGAAGAAAAAAAAACCTAAATCTTTCTGAACAAGAAACGGTTCTTAAATCTACAAGTCTATTTGCTTGTCTGTGAAGCATTTTTTTTTAAATCTCTTCACAATTCGAGCAACTCGCAGTTGCCGACTGGATGTTATCCGTCCCAATAATAAATCGGCTGCGAGCACTGGCGAGCAACGTTTGTACGCGGTGTAGTTTGGGACGGCGGAAGAAGAGTTGTGGGGGTGTCGGGAGGGCGTGTGTGCTCGCGAAAATACCGGAGGAGCGTTTCGAGCAGTTAATTAGCTGAATAATGCAGCGGTAATCTGGTCAAAACTGCATGCGCGCGAACCGCGCGCGTAGTCTCGTTCTCCGTTGCGCCCGACCTTATACAGAGTCGCGAATTCGCGAAAGTGAATTCGGACGACATTTGTTCGCCAAGTTACCAACGGAGGAACTTTATTTATTTTTCCCTTTTTTTAAATTTATTTTCTGGCAGCGATATAAACCATCGTCCGACCGTGCAGTTTTTAGTTCGCGCGAACGCGCAGATACAAGCTTTGCTACTTATTTCTTTATCTCCCTTTCCCTTTCGACCCTCTTCCTCTCGGCGTCTCGTCGCTGCACGCGTTCGCTCACCCACGATTCTGGCTGGACTCCAATTCTCACACAACCCGACATACGAGGGGGAGAGGGAGAGGGCGCGATTCGCGCACACACGGGGCTGCACGGGCTAGCACGTGCTTAGGCGGCGGGGGGAGGGTGAATTCGCGCCACCGAGGATAAGGGTGCGAACAGCATCCTTCGGAGTGTTGAATATTTCAGAAAGACCATCTGCCCGGCTTCAGCCCCGTATACCATAGCTACATATTTAAGGAGAACGCTATCTTACTACACCTGTCCGCCGTAATGGCGTACTGAATTCTTAAGGGTAGTTTGCGCACCCTCGTCCCTTTCGTACCTGCGGGGTAAAAAAGTTTCTGCACATTCGATAAACATTTCTTCAGCTTCTAATGTGGGATTTTTTTTTTAAGGTGAAATATGGAGAATGCGTTTTTTTAGAGTATGTAAAACAAGTTTCTCGACAAATTGACTCAAATTTTTTCGGGATCACGACACTTTCTCTACTTGCATGATTCGCCTCTGCTTTTTCGTGAGTCTCCGTGATCTTTAAATATGAATTCTTAAGTACGTTAGTTTACGTAGCTTCATTCGTTCCGTACCTAAACAGTGAAAAACTTTCTGCAACATTTGAAAGACCTTTCTTTACTTTATAATTTAAGATTAAAAAAAAATGTATAACATGGAAAATTCTTTTTTTTTAGAGTAGTATAAGTTTGATATGGCCACGAGGTTGATATGGCGTCACATGATATCTTTCAAAGGAACAAATGAATCTCGCTGTCGTTTACACGGTTTTTAGTATATGTGGATACAAAATGATTACACCGAAAATTATAAATATATATATATATATATATAATGTATTATGATAAACCGCAAATGTTCATTACTTAAAATTCGCGGCCATATCAGCTGGACTTACCCTGTATAAAACATGTTTTTCGACAAACTGACTGCATTTTTTTCGGAATCACAATTTCTTTCCATGCTTGTCTCGCGTGTTATGATAAAGTAACGAAAATTGGTTGATTCTAATTTTTACCATGAGAATATGGAATTTTGACTTCATCTTTGTTTTCGTTTATTCCGTAGGAAAATTCTGTAATTTTCGTAATTCGTTGACATCGATAATCATTCCGTGTTATTCTTATCGACCGATTTGAACTTGGTGCTGATACGAACATGCAGACACATATTTCAATCGTTTCCGGTGAGGCCGAAAAGTTATCGTCGTAACACTTCCTGCTCTATTATCCGACCACTTGTCTAATCTATCTGGCAGATCCGGCAGGGAGGATTGTCTATGGAGAATCGGAGAATCGTCGAAATACCACGGAGAACTCAGGCGGCCAGTATCTCATTCCGTCCGAGTTTAATCGAAAGTAATTATATTAATTGCACGGAACATCTCCCCCCTCTCGCTCCTCCCCGGTTTCCGTTATCCGTGAAAGCCGAAGGAGAGGGATAGGCATTGGCCGCGAATACTGGACCTATCTACGTGCGGAACGGTTAAGTCGCGCGGTGGTTTCACGCGCGAGTTGTAACTGTCAGAAGGAACCTAGTGCACAATTAAACCGTATAACGGGTTAACATCTGGAATAGACGTTTAGTCCTTCGAGTCTGGCGATAGGGTTTCATCCCCTCGCCGCCCCCCTTCACCCGCCCCTCATTTTCTCTGCCGAAATGCCCGAGACTATTATTATAACTTCTCTTGGTCCGTGCGACAAATTTCGTCGACCCTGACGCGTACATTCATTCCATTCGAAATACGAAGTTTATTATCATAGAATTCAGAGAGACACAAATTAATGATCATTTTGTGAGAACGAATGTCAAGTTTGAGAATTAATGAGCGGTATTTTCTTTTCTTTTTTTTTTTTTTGACTATTGTACTTTTATATGTTGGTGATATTGTCGAAGATGCTCTCCGGGTCGTTTCTCGTTGGTGGAAAACGAGCAAGTATCCACGTCTGGGAGAGAGAGATTCTCGATATTTCCCACCACCGGGTAACGCCCGTCATTTCCTTATAATTACTCCATTTCCTCCGTTCACAATCCTCAAGTTTGCCCCCCGCACCGCGAAACTTCTATCCTCCTCACCGTTTGTCGGATATTCCGAGAGTTCGGTATGGCTCCTGGTGCTGGGCGATAGTGCGAAATCGATGGTAGAAAAGCGGGCTTTCGAAGCCGAACGTGCACACACCGTTAACTAACGCGGAGGCCGGGCGTGCAATTTCACGGCAGCCAATGGTCGGACCCCCGCCCGCCCGGACCTTACCAAGATATCAAGGAAATGAATGGGATTGCCCTCCGGCAAAATCGCAGCCCTGATAATTACCTATTAACTGCACTGTGTGTCTCGGTATGCATATACAGTCGTCACATCTCCGACCATGTTGCAGCTCGAACACACTCCAATAAAGGCACTCTTAAATTCTAAATAGAAAAAAAATCAAACTTTCGCCCATTTAAAACAAATATATAGAGTATATATAAAAAAAATGAAAAAATGACATCCTGCCTACAATTTTTTATATACGGACCTGGGGATTTTTTCACATGATCAGAGTACCTTTAAGGAGTATCAGTTGTGGGGATTTATCGATAAAATCTTTCATTGCCGAGAAAAAAATAAAATACGTTTTGGTGCCTAAAATCTATTCCAGGCCCTCTCTACATACACCAATCATATCAATTGCTGTATATTGGAAGGAATATATTCCAAAATGATGAGAAATTAATAAACTGGCAATAAATTGATACCCTTACGGTCCATCTTTACTTCGTGTATCGAGACTAAAGTACATCGTATAGGAAGAGTACGCCCCCTCACGATTCGTCGCTTTTGCCGAACTATTCGAAATGCCTGGGGGTTGATTGATTAGAGGGTACCTGGTACGATGCTCTCGGAAGGAAAGCACTCGCTGAGTCGAGTCGAGGCGAGCGAGAGAGTTCTGGAGGGTACGGGTTAGTTCGGCAGGCCCGTGGGTTATTTGAAGGGATGACGGGGGGGGCGGAGGAGTTGGGTTGGGTGGGTTGCTCGGGTGGATAACGGCAACGGCACCGTGATGCGATCGTGGTGGTAGTGAGCGCTGTACGGGGTGGATGGAAGCGGAGCACTGTCCGACGAGGAGAGCCTCGACGAGGGTGAGGGGAGGACGGGAGTACCGTGCTTGCGGAGGCGGTAGTTCGAGGTGCTACAGTTTATAATAGTTGCCACACGCCCCCTTCCCTCCTTTGCTCGGCAAGCAGAGAAGCAGTAGCCTCCTCTCCACCCGCCACCCACAACCGACCGAGCGGCCAACCCTGGCCGCAACTTCCACAGAGTTGCTTAAACCTAGCCTCGCCCCGTCCTGTTCCCTTGCCATGCAGTATATACCAAGGCTACGACGGGACGGTCAAGTCTCGTCCATTCGTTAAGAAAAATATTCAAATTTTCCCACCGTTCCAAGCCCCGACAACGGTCTCGATCGGTTCCAAGAAGAAAATTTCAAATACCACCCCAACCAGCTCAGCTTTGCAGCGAAATGCTTCGACTTTGGGAGGTCTTTTGGTAGGAACTCGCCAACACGAAAATGTCAATAGGAGTTCGGTCAGCTATGCCGCTGCTGCTGCTGCTGCTGCTGCTGCTCCTGAGGGTCCCGTGTGCCTCGCAGATTAGTTCGTAGTTCGTAGTTTGGGTCAAAGAAAAAAGCGAGTTATTAGCCGCGGTTAAGGGTCAGAGACGCTCGGAAGATGATGCCGAGAGAGGAGAGGTGGACACCACCTCCGGCTCCTCCAGCCGCGTCACGGTTACGAGCTGCCTTAGCCCCTTGGAGCCACAACGGGGTTGCCGGTGAACGCAATTTCGACCCTCGTCTCTCCTCTCATCTCTCTGCGGTTCCAACGAGTTCTTGCAGACTGGAAGAACATCCCCGCGCTATGCGGCTCGTTAAGATGACGTTGAAATATAGATGAGAAATGCACGAGCGCAAAAATACACGTGACGCCCTGTTGAGGTGCCGGAAACAGCGCGACGATCAATTACCGACATATTTATCGTCTTAAGTTTGCTGTTCTTTCTTTTTAGTTTTATTTTTTTTTCTTGCGTCTTCTGAGATTCGAGATCCAGTACTCATTGGCGAGGATGGAGTGAGAGATACGGAGTAAAATTTTGTAGGAGGTGCATATAGTCCATGAATAATATTCAGCTACGTACCGCAGCGTTCCACGGAATGGGTTGCACGGGCTGCCGTTATAATTCTCCGTTATCTATGGAAATTCTAAACCGTACTAAACAACAATATATACCTCAAAACTATGTAATTCTCTGGGCGCCGAGTACACAAGGTATGCAATACGTGCGCCACCGAAGGCTCCGAGTTGTACAGGAATTATTGCCGGCATCTTGTTTGCCTTTCCTTCTGGCAGTCTATTTCCTTCATTCAATTGTGTTATTCTTTTTTTATTTAAGGGTTTACGCTATTCTACTTTTTCGCAATCATATTTAACTACAATTTCGGTATCTTTCAGATTATAACTTATATCTTTAATATTATAAATTGTAACTTCGAATGAAAAAGAAAAGAAAAATCAAAGTAATATTACCTGCATCGAAGTTCCAATAAAAGTGTCATGCATACATAATTTTTTTAGGAATTGCGACTCTCGAAGAAAGCAGCGCGTGATTTTTTCAACATAGAACGAAGCTTCTTTTTCCAGGAGCTCTTGCAATCGTCTTATTTACCTATTACACTTCCCATAACGTTATCTGCGCCGTGGGAAACACCATTGCATCGCAGTCGTTTCTACGTGGATGTACATACATATAATACATACATACATGTACATATATAGATATAAATATATATATATATATATATTACAGGTATACGCGGTGGTACCGGGAACGCCGAGGATGATGAGATCTGCAGGCTTGCATCCTGATGAGACTATTAGGATGGCTTGATAAGTCCATAATATTCTGGTCGACGCAGGGGCACTGCCGTCGAGTCCACCCGGTGTCCTGACCACCCCCTTTTCCCTTCCTTCCCAACCACACCCGAACACTATCTGCCTCCCCGCGCTTATCTTTGTATAACATACCATACATATACACTCGGCCTCCCGTGTATTTCAGCCTTCGGTCAGATTGATAGCGCGATACGCGGATGACGGCTTTTGCCTATCGACTTTGTCAACCTCCGATCTTTTCCGTTTAGCACTGTTCCGACCAAACATTAATATCTCGCGCGCAGTATCTGTTACGATGATCCGACGACGTTGACACTGCCGTCTTTGATCCGCAGGAACGAGGTTCTCAAATCAGGTTTTTCTGAATTCATTTTTTTTAACGATGTTCCTAAAAACCATTCTTAAGAAAATTCTCATGATGACAATCACAAGGTTTGCTAATCCGATGAAAGTCACGCAAAACGTTCTTCCGATGCGGCTTCGGAGTCTGAAAAGAAAAAAAGCCATTCCAGCCAATGTTCACACTGAGCGTATCGCCGGTTCGGTTCATGGCCGACCTAAGACCTCTCTACCGAGCGTTCGAGGTTCGAAATTAACTTTGAGTATTACAGATGTCGAGGTGGGCCGAGTACGAGAGGCTAACACCTTGTTAGCCTGACAAATTCGGCTCATCTCGAGAGGATCTCTCCCTCTCGGTCATGCGCGGCCGTCGACGACTCGGTCCAACGGTAGCGGGCGATCTCCCGACCTTCCCCGTTTCCGCCGGCGGGGAAGCTTCCTTCGTGTCTCTCGCATCGCTTCCTTCGCCGCTGTTCCATCTCGTGGAGTCTCGGTGACCGCGCTCCGGCGAACTCCCCTGCGAAGGAGAGGAGGAGGCGGTGTTAACGGCGACGCTATCAGAGAAACCCTCCGCAGCTATCTCCGCGCCGCGCTTATGCTCTCGCGCTTTCGCGAGCCCGGCGCTATAACGCCGGTTCTAACTCAATCTTCCTTTCATCTACGTCCGTAATAACGCCGCTCCTCGCCAACCGCACCTACCCGTTCGCGGTACGAGTGTCCTCCAGCCACCCGCCGCTATAAATCGCCTATTCCTATGTAGGACGTGATTCACAACGCTGCGTTACCAATACCCGCCTGCTGGATCAACGCAGCTTTCGAGACTCGTACGATACGGTGTTAGGCCCGACCAGAAGCTGCTGGAACAATATCCTCCGCGATAGTGTTGGGACACACGTACGGGTCGGAACAGGGCGCGGACCCGGTGAGCAAAAGCTACGTACCATCACCGCGCGATATTCTCCATCTCTCAATGACGCGGTTCAATCCCGCAAGCCCCCTCCGTCGGCGCACTCGCGGGTGGCCCTGATTGATCAAGATGGAATTGAGTTGCGGCTTCGGACCGCGGGCCTATGACCTCTTCGTCTGCTGCGTCCTTTCCGGCTTTTTCCGCATTCTCCGCGCAACGGAGAAGCCGCAGCGCGGTTTCTCCGCTCCACTTTAGTTCAATCGGGAATTCGTCGAATCAAAAGAACGGAATCCTATCTAATGGGTAACTGGCTTCTTTGCTTTCGGATCCATTATCATGGGAACGATATTTATCTGGCGGGTAGCCTTTGGCGGAGAAACGCGGACCCGCCGCCAATGATCCCGGTGGTTTTGGCTCTCGCGTCCGCTCTGGGGACAATATACGATGCGAAATTGGAGAGCGAATGGAATCCAGCGAACGCGCTCTCCATACGGGCTTCGCGTCCATCAGGGGGGTTTCGGGCCGGCCTTCTCTCGTCACGAAACTGCCTTCGCCTCTGTTCGCCACTCGTAACCTTCCGGCGAAGTCATTCCGACACGACTATCGGAAAGTGATATCGAGAATTCCAGAGTCCTTGCACGGACGGGGCTTTCGGACGATTCCAAGGGAAGTGCGCGGAGGGTTGCTGGTCGGTGCGGTGAATGTACTTGCTTTGTATCGCGGGACCGAGGAGAGCTTCCTGGGTACCGGCTGACCTCCCGGTCGCTCCCGTGACGCTCGTCCAAGCGGGATGGCGAAGCGGAGGGTGAGGCAGGGATGAGACCGGAGGGGTAATAGAATTGGACTGCCGAGAAGTGCCAATAACCAGGCGTGGACTTGTCGGCGGTATTTAATTGCGTTAGTATTTCATCCCCGTTGCCGTTCGCTCGCGAGAAGCCGAGAGACTTCGCGTTTCGTTCGCCGGAAGAACGGCGCGGAGATAATGGGGAATTGAGAGAGAGGAAGATTGGAGGACATAGACGCAATAACGGCGGTGTCCTAATCACGTATCACGCTTCCACAGTCTTTTACGAATTAGACCGCGAGTGGAGGAACGAAGATGCTTTCGATCTCCGGCTCCTCGTAGGGTCTTCTGCTTCTTCATTTTCTATTGATTTAGCTACATTGGCCTATGCTGGATCAAGGATTTTTGTATATCGGCGCTTTTCAAGTAATCGGTGATGCTTTAATCGAATTTCAAGTTAAATGTTATTTTATTTTAGTTACCACCAAAAAAATGTTACTTTGTCTTATTTATCACAGAAAAAAAAATTATTTTGTTTTATTTATCACAAACATTTTTTTTTTGTCTTAATTTTATTGGGAGAGAAATTAAGAACTGGAAGACGAAAATTGGGCAAATATACATAATAATGGCGGTGTCCTAATCGCACATAACGTTTCTAGTTTTATTAATTTTTTGCGAATGTCACCGAGAGAGGGCAAACGGAGAAAAAGCTTTCAATCTCCGCTTCCCCGTGCTTCTTCATATTCAACCGATTTACCCGCATTGCTTTGTGATAGATAGAGGATTATTTTTAACTAGCACCTTCCAAACATTGCTGATGCTCTAATCAAATCAAAAGGTTTCTTTGACAATGACTTTGAGTCGATGAAAATGTTATTTTAATCTTTTCATTGAGAACTGTTCTTAATTACTTCTCCACAACTGTAGTAATTATTGGCTCTTCGATAGCCAAGTCCCTGTGCCGATTAAATGAGATAGTTTTTTCTAAAACCGCTCGGCAGTTATCTGCGCAGGAACAGACGAAAAAAAGTCACTCATGAAAAATTCAGTTAAAAAGTGTTCAGTTCCAAATGTTTTTGAGAAATTTTGTGACTAAAATTGATAAAGATATTTTCCAAAAATAGAAAATTCGCTCCGATTTTATAAAACAGCTCGACACTTGTATGCGTCAAAATACGTGGGAAATGTCACTCTCGAAAAATTCAGTGAAAAAGTTTTATTTACAAATTTGTTCGAATAAATTGTCGATTGAAATTGCGGAAGATATTTTTGAAAATAGAAGATACGCTGCGCCAGCAGCTGAAGAGGTTTGATGAAGATCGATCGGTTATGCGACTAAGTGAGCATTTTCGTCAAAATTTTATACGTTATCTCGATACACTTGAAACTGGTTGCCGTGTGTATGAATCTTCTCGGAGGGTCCTCGCGTCTCTCACGGCGCGGTGTCATGGGAGAGGTCGCGCCACTGGATCTCCGTCGCGAAGGATGCTGCGCTCTAAGGACCATGGGAAGAGGACGTGTCTTTCGCTCAACTCCGATGGGTAATCCAGATGTCCGGTGTATCCGGTTCTCATTGTCCGGCTCAGCTTCTATTCCACTGAGAAGAATCTGAATGGTGTTATTCTGTGAATATCAAACGTGATTTTTCTGCCGGAAGAAACATCGCCGATCCGATGAATGGACCAGACGAGAATGCGCTCCCTTCCAACTGCTTTCTTGATACAACGGATTATTAACCTGACATTTTTATCGCTGTACCGAACATTTTAATAAACATATATATATATATATATATGTAAATGTGCATGAATGCATAGAGGGATGAAAAAAAAAAATATTGCTCGCGTTCCCTTCTTCTACTTTTTCGTAATTATTTAGAGATGAGTGAAAAAGTGTAAATACCGAGCAAAAATAATTTTTTAAAAAAGGTAAACATCTTCGTTACAGTGTTGGGAGGTCCAGCGTACGCTTTTATTACAGTACCGAACATTTTAATAAATATATATATATATGCACAAATGTATATAAATATACAGAGCGATTAAATAAAAAAAGGCTCTCGTTCCTTTCTTCTACTTTTTCATAATTATTTACAGATAATTCAAAAAGTTTAAACACCGAGCAACGTCGAAAGAGAGTGTGCACTTTTTTTTTCTTTTCGTCAACCATTCGATGCTCTTTCGTTTCTGCTTAAATTGCTTCCAATCCAGCCGCCCCGAAAATGCGCGCGATTTTTTAAAATCTTCACCAGAAAAACAATTAAAAAATTAATTAAAAAAAAAAAAAAAAAAAAACAAGGTAAACATCTTCGTCGCGGTGTCGAGAGGTCTAATTCGGTTGACACGCGTGCAACGTGCCGAAGGGAGGACTATCGTAAATTGTAAAATCTATCAAGACCAACGCGGTCGACATAACTCAGGCTACGCTGCTGCTATCCCGTTCGTATGAAGCATGGCGACCAGACTCGGCATAAATACCCGGTTGCAGAACAGTGCCGTGGACCGGCACTGAGCAAGCCCAGACCGTTGTGGCGTGGCAACATCATCTATCTCGAATAATTTATTATCCCGCGGGTAGCGGTAGCAGCGGCGTCGGTGCTCGGGGTGTCCTCGAAATTTGGACAAGAACGTGCCAGGAACCGGCTGACCGGGAAACGAGTGTCCGACCTGTACGGGAAACTTAACATCGTACTACTAACATGAATACGACACGGAAACCCACCTGAATTTTTCAAATTCCCGTCCCGCACCGCTTGTACTGAGCAAATCATGTCCGTGGAACGCAAGCTCGAGTTACAACGACTAACCCCTTAAAAGCCCTTTTTCCGCAAAAAGAAACTCTACGTATGGAAGTTTTTTATTTTGAAAAATTCGATTTTTCGAATTTTTAGATCAAAATGAAATAAAAATGAAATTCTTGCCGAAAGACCTTCGTCAGGATTGCAATTTTCAAATCATCAATTTTCATCAAATTTTTTTCGGCCTTTAAAAGAAGTCAAAATTAAGGAAGACATTCATGAAAATATGTTCTGGTAGGTAAAGCGTTAAATTTTTTTTTCGCTCACCGATAGAATTTTATGGCACGTTCCACCATTTATGCAGATCATTCTGCATTTTTGAAATCACCCGAATTTTTGATCGCCTGCATTTTTGAAACTTGCTTCCTCCACCGATTGTTCTAAGTAAATTACATCCGAGGAACAAAAGTTTGAGATACAACGATTAATCCTTTGACAGCGAAACGCTTTCACACGAAAAAAAAAACAACTTTCTCTATCGCGATTTTTTTCTTCTGAAAAAATGCTATTTCTTGAATATTTACATCGACATTAAAAAAAAAATGAAATTCTTGTCGAAAGACTTTCATCGGAATGAATCATTCGTCGTTTTTCGGAATTAAAAAAAAAAAAAAAAAACCAATATCGAATAACATATTTCCGAAAATATGTTCTGATAGGTAAAGGGTTAACATTTTTTATGAATTTTTTCATCGTTAACAGATTGTTTATTTATTTTTTTTGTCAAATGAATAAATCGAGAGCAGAATTTGATAGCACGTTCGCTGCCACCGCCTATGCAGATCATTCGTGTAACGGGAAGTTAGCAAAAGAGGTGTAATACTATACGCGGATGTCCGGCGGCGCAGTCGAGTGCATATTGTGAAAGTTTGTTAAACGACTCTCTCATTAAAACTTTGCCAATTCCGTGAAACGAATCTAGCGTGCGATAGCTCCGACCTCCCCCCGGTATGGTACACTGCGAATAAAAGTTTTCCTCGACTCTTTCCCGGAATTTCCGGAACTACTTTTTCATTCGCGGACTCTTCGCCGTTTACTTTTTTTTTTTTTCGTTTAACCTCGGCACTCGAAGTACGAGGAGAGACAAAAAAAAATGAAAATGTTTGCACGAAAACTGCACGTCCGATCGAGAGCGCGAGGGAGCTTCGCGGAGAACATCCCTTGCGTGTTTTTCCACACCCCGCGGAGGGAAGAGACTTCCGGTGGCGCCATCGAACGACGACGCGCTCAACCCCGTGAGGGGTTGCTTTTTTTCCGGACTGTCGTAAAAATGCCGTCGGATGGCGCCAGCAGCGCGTTTCATCCCTTATCTTCGGTGGGGATGAAAGCTCCGGACCTCGAGAGACGAATCAACCCTTGAAGAACTATGTCTTGCCTGGCTTCTAAGAAATCGCTAAGGAGGCTCTTTAAAAAAAAAAAAAAAAAAATGAAAAAAACTTGAAAGAAACGCGTTGCATTTTTTTCTTTTTTTAAAATTTTATTATTTTTTTTTCTCGTTCTCAGGCGTCGGTAAGCCGATATTTAAAACCCTTTCCGTGAGCGCGTCTCCGCGCGGACGAGTCTCGAAAGGCCCGTCGCGTAGGGCGAGGGCGAAACGATGAAAGAAATAAATTCCACGAAATTTTGACGTGAAATTCGCGTGTTTTACGTTTGCGCAATGCAGCACTCTGGAATTTTCGATTTCCATCTTGATGGGTCCCTCCCTCTCTCTCTCTTTCTCTCTCTCTCCCTCTCTCGCGCGAGAAGGCCGAGCGGCGGTGAACGAAACGCGCGGGGTAACACGGAGGCCCGCAAGCACCTCGTTGGCGGGTAGATTTTCAAAAAATCGGGATAGCTGCGCGCGCCTCGACTTCATTGATCGTCGAGAGTTGCCGAGTCCGCCGGCGACCTACCCTCTCCGCTGCGCCGCGAACGAGCGCTACCCTCGTCGTCGTCCGGGCTCCCGAAGAGCGACTCGTACGCCCTCGACTTTCAGGGCGGAGCCCCAGAAGTTGCGCAGGGATTGATGACGATGAAAAAAAAAAATAAAATCCCTATTAAAAAAAAAAAACTTAAAAAAAAAAAACAAAAAACCAAAAAAACTTAAAAAATATGTAAAAAAAATATAAATAAAAAAACCACCCCTAAAAAAAAGTACATTCCTAAGTTCCATCGACGACAGGCCCAAAAGTCTCTTCGCCCGAAAAAATCGTCGCGTCTCATACGCTTCCACTCGAGCGCTCAGGCTGCGAAGGCAAAAACTACCCCTAGCAGTTCTCCACTTTCTAAGGTCACCTCCCCAAAGACCAACCCGAGGAATCTTGCGGCTCTGGCGATCAAGAACGGTCCTCACCGTCTCGAGACTTTCATCCCTGTCGGAAAGAAACGGTCCTGAGGCTCCGCGGGAAATGGGGGGGGGTTGGAGCTCGTTACCGGTCCGGGGAAGGATTTCGAAAACGACCCCCTGCCCGGGTCCGGTTCACCGCAGCATTTTTCAGTCTAGGGTACGAACCCCCATCCGGTTCTCGGATCCGGCGCGAGGGATAAATAGAGTTTTGGCAGAGGGTGGTGGGGGGGGGGGGGGGGGGAGGGTGGTGCGCCTCGAGCCTCGGACAACGGCAGGGAGGGCAAGGGACACAGAGCCGAGCGCGGGAACGTAAAGAGCCATAGAGAAGCGAACGGAGAAGCGTTAGAGTAGGTGGTAGTTCGAAATCGGGAGGGCGAGATTGTAAGGGTGGGAGCGAGAGGGAGACGGAACGAGTTAACCTAACCTCAAAATTCCAGCATCAATTCTGGAGCCCCCTCTAGTGTTCCATCCACCCAGGGTGCAATTAGGAACTACCCCTTCTATCCTATTCTGGCTCTATCCTCACTTCCCCCCGACCGACCTCCTCCCCCCTCCCCCCCCTCTCAAATCGTGTCGGGACCACGTGATCCGGCAACTACACTCTTGTTTTTAGGGAGGTGGAGAGGCGCTAGCCTGGACGCGTCGGTGGCGAGAGGAGAGAGCCGCCGGGGGAGTAATACCACGTTCGCGTCGCCATGACTACCGTGGGGGTGGTTATACTTGAAGGGTTACCCGGCTTGTACAGTCCTCGCAAAATCGTGAAAACTATTTCGCCCTCGCTCCGCCATCACTCTCGGCCGTCCCGGTAAAAACTCTGTCGGCGACCTACGCTATACTTTTCGACGCGATTCTACCCGGGGGGGCTGCTTTCCCTTTTCGCGACCTAGGCTGTTTACCATCGCTTAAACGTCTAAGACAATTAATGGCCGGATTTTGCGGACCTTTCTTCATTTTTCATCCCCCTCGATGTACGTTACGTTGATGTCCGGGCTTTTTTTTTTGTTTTTGGGCTCTTTTTGGCTTGCTTCTGGTGCGTCCTTATACGTCATCTTCCATCTTCTTGCAGCTGGTCCTCGGGAGCGAAAGCGCGAAGGTTTTTTTTTTTTTTTTTTTTGGTGGGAATAACGTTTTGCCGATTTTCGCTAACCGAGATTTTTACTTTGATTAACATTCGGTCCGGCGTGAAAATCGATTCACCTGTTATTCTCCAATTTCGAATCCTACTTTTCTCGTTTCGACAACTGAAATTTTCCGGCTCAAGTCATTCGATCCAATCGTTCCGTGGTCGTTTCACGGGATCCGATCGTGTACACTCACTCTCACTCTCCCTCTCTCACTCTCGTTCCATCTCCCTCTCGCCCGTTCGATCAAATGCACTCCGACGTGAAATCAAATAACCGCTTTAATCAATCCCAATGAACGCGAACCTATCCAAGTTATAAATTCGTCTCTCGTAGCTCATTGGGTAACGCGAATTTCGTACGAGCGACTGGAGAATCGCCTTTGTGGAAGGACAATCTCGTTTTGCATTATTATAATGCATGTTACATGTTCCTGTGGGAAGAACAAAATTCTATTCATTGTGTGCATATGATTATCAATTACGCCGAATGGGACGGCGTCACCCACATTTGAGGCTGTCGAAAATTCAGTACACTCCCGCTGGATTGAATTGTACAATTTTTTCTTTTTTTTTGAATTTCGTTTTTTTTTTTTTTTAATTCCTGTTATTATTCTCTTATTTATTCTCGCATATTTTAATATATCATGATATGCGATTATTATATATTGCCGCATTGTTACGATGCATGTTACAGGTTCCTGTAGAAAAAAAAAATTCTATTTTCTATATGGATATAATTATCAATTATGCCGAATATAAAGACGTTTGAAAGTTCCGTACACTTCCGGTCGATTGAACTGTCAGAAGTTGTTTTTTTTTGTTTTACTTTAGTCATCATTTTTCTTTTTCGTTTTACTTCTCGTTGTTATTATTCTCTCTTATATATTCTAGGATATTATAATATATTATAATATGCGATTATCATATATTCTCGCATTATTATAACGCGTATTGTACGTTCCCGTAGGAAACAAATATTCTATGTACTATATGGATATGATTATTGATTATGCCGAACGTGAAGGCGTCTCGCACATTCGAGGCATTCGAAAATTCAGTACACTTCCGGTGGATTGTACATCGACAATTTGTATATATTTTTTTTAATTTCTTTATTTTTATTATTTTTTTTTTAATGCCCGTTGTTATTCTTCTCTCTCATATATTCTCGCAAATATTTTAATATATTCTAATATGCGTTTATTATATATTCTCGCATTATAACAATGCACATTACATGTTCCTGTGGGAAAAAAAAATATTCTATGTAGTGTATGAATATGATTATCGATTATGCCGAATGGGAAGGCATCTCGAAAATTTGTGATAGTCGAAAGCTCGGCGCAACTTCCGGTGGATTGAACTGTGGGAATGAATTTTTTTTTTTTTTTAGGATTTTGGTTTTTTTTGTTCCTTCTAATTCTCCTTGAACAGCGCCTCGGCAGGGCTTACCTCGAGGCCCACCGCGCTGAAAATTCACTCCGACCGGCGCTCTAAGCTCGTTAGAATTACATGGCCGCGCTAAGGCACGGAGGATGCGGACTTGTCAACACTCAACGGACCGAATTCGCTAACGCGCTGAACCTAGTCGGACGCCTGGAGCACAAGCCACAATCTAATCATGGCACGCCGCATTCGCATCCCCCATTTTGCCTCGAACCATGGGTTCTCTCTGCTCGGCTGCAGCCACTGCAGCGCGGAGTTGTTCAACGTGACAATTATTCCTCGACGTTTACTCGTCGCGCATAATTCTGGAGAAAAATAAACAAAAATAAGAAAAAAAAAAGAAATGGGTAAACCAAATATTTCACGATCGTAAGGACATGAAACGTTTGGGACGAGCAGAAAATTTCGAGACATAACCCACGTGTAATCAAGCGACCCCGTCCTAGAAAGTTCTTGTTAAGGAATAAAACAAAAAATTAACAAGTAAATCGAATATGAAATCTGCACTGTAAAATAATTTTTATTGAAAATTAGTGAACAGTATTGGAAGCTTTTTTTTTTTTTTTTAACATAAACTGTTTCTGAAACGTCAAACACACACGCGTTGCAATCTCACAGAATGTTTTTTTATTTTTTAATTAACATTTTTGTGAATTTTAGGCAAAATATTTGTAATTTTAACACCTGGTATTTTTATTTTACGAAAAAGTACATTAATGGTCAATTAATGCAAGTAACGTAAGCAAATTTCAAGTTCCAGCACATTAAATTCACAATTAATTTTGACAAAGTAATAAACACTATTGTAAAGCACGAAGACTACGATCGATGGTATAAGCGAGAAAAAAAACACTCATCCTATAAAAATGTCGTAATTAAAAAAAATAAAGATGATAAAATAAAATGAGAAATAAAGAATTCAAAAAACTTCCGACACAATATTTCTAATTTTAATTGTCTTAAGTAAAAAAAAAAAATAAAGATGATCAAATGAAATAAGACATAAAAAATGAAAAAAAAAAAAAAAACTAAAGATTTAAAGCTTAATTACGAAACATAAATAGTATGGATGATAGTTTAAAGTGTGCGAAGGGCATTCTCGCGAGGGGGATAACGCACCCCGGTAATTTCTCGCTGCGGCAGCGGTCAGGAGCGGGCGAAAGATTATCTAAAGAATCTAGATTACGTTATCTCGAGGCTGACGCTCGGCGTAGTATCTATGCCGGCGATAAAGCCAACCCCCTTCTCCTTCGGCTGGCTAGTAGGCGAAGGCGGAGTCTGCCCTCCCCGCGCGGCTAACATAGCATTAGGTAAGCTTTTCGTTTTATTGATTTTTCGAAAAAGCGCACGCGCGCCCGGAGCTGCCCTCCGCACTATCACCTACGAGCGAGTGTCGTCGCGAAAAGCAACCCCGAGCGGCAGCGGCAGCCTTCTCGCTTCATGACCGGTGCGCCGTGCTATCCGATTTCCCAAAGCCCAGCCATCATTTTTTTTTCCCCCCCAACATTTAATGACTCTCGGTTTGAAGTGTGCGCTTGGCGAGGTAAATGGACGCAATCCGAAATTGTCCGATCGCGTTCATTCACTCTTTCGTGAGGGGGGTGTTCATCGAAGATGAATCCAATTAAAAAGTCATCCAGCGGCGCACTATAATTCGCAAATTACTAATTTTTAATGGTAAATAAAATTGATTGCGGACACGATAGGGTCGAGTAATTCCATGACCTCGTGTTCCTGATCGCATGTTAAACGATACACGAGGCTTACATCTGTATCGAGGGGGCAGCGACTACCCTCAATAGAGGGTCAATCGATCCTCGCTATTGGAATAAATTATGCGGTCCTTCATTAGGCAATTAACGACGAAACGTATCCAACGTGTAATTTTCTTTACTATCGCCGTTGATCCCTTTAATCGCATACATAAAAAAAAATTAATCAGTCTAAAAAAAATTAAAATTGACACCTTTTTTTACCCCTTTGTTTTACCACTTAACCTCTTAACCCTTTGAAGCGCGGTGTATCGCAGGTGATATTCCTCTTTGAATTCAGAAAAAAATCATTAATAACCAACCGATGAACTTTAATAAAATATAAAATATAAAATATAAAATATAAAATATAAAATATAAAATATAAAATATAAAATATAAAATATAAAATATAAAATATAAAATATAAAATATAAAATATAAAATATAAAATATAAAATATAAAATATAAAATATAAAATATAAAATATAAAATATAAAATATAAAATATAAAATATAAAATATAAAATATAAAATATGCGGAAGACAGTCCTGAAGGCCGAAATGGAAGTCCCAACGAAGTTTGCCGGTGTGCAGGTAGGCCACAGTGCGATTTCGCGAGGCCGGACCGCAGCTTGCATAGAGAACCTGCGGTTCAAGGACCGAAAATGAAGGTTCACTCGAATCGCTAACAAACATTCATTATTACTCGGTAGCCGAACAGGGAGCGAGAGATGCAGAGAGGCTGCAGCAGCCTCGGTCGCGTGGTTCAGAATCTCCCCCCCTCCCTCTCCCTCCGACCCCCGTCTATAATCACCCGACTGGGTTACCGCCGATGCCACTGCTACAAGCGAATCCTTCTCCCGCGTCCCCCTTTTCCCTCCTCCCGGCTAGCCCGCGGCGTCTCATTTCGTCATTGGGCTCTAGCCGTTCGCCCGGACGGTTCTAGCGGCGAGGGTACCAGCAAAACAACCACCACCCCCCGCGCGCGTTTCCGTGGTCACGATTGGTTCAGGCACGGGGCAGTGCTGCCCGCTGTTTTCCGAAATCATCTGGTCGCTTCGAGCTAGTGGAAAGCCTCCATGGGCGGATGGACGGGCGGACATGGGCACCTACATATTCTCGATTCTCGCAACCCTCCAGGGGATGCACGATAGAGAATTACCAACACCGGTCAAGCTCAGCCACATCCGGCTGGCGCACACGCATGAAGACCAGAGCTCAGCGGAGGGTGCATGCGTGAGTCTGTGTGTACAGTTATGGTCATTGATGCCTGGTTTATTTGGATATCTTGGTTCGACGCCTTGATGGGATCGAAGATATCAAGCAAGACATCCGGCAAGAATGGATTCTTGATGGATGTCTGGCTTGATTTCTTCGATTCCGTTAAGACATCGAGGAGGATCCAGCGAGACAGAAAACCAGAGCTCAGCGGAGAGTGCATGCGTGAGTCTGTGTGTACAATTCTGGTAATTGATGCCTGGCTTATTTGGATATCTGGCTCGATGTCTTGACGCGATCGAAGATATCAAGCGAGACATCCAGCAAGGATGGATTCCTGATGTATGTTTGACTTGATATCTTCGATTCCGTTAAGACGTCGAGCAAAATCAAGCAAGACAGAAAACCAGAGCCCATCCTGAGTCTGTGTGTGGAGTTCCACGTTGCATGCGTGAGTCTGTGTGTAGAGTTCTCGTCATTGATGTCCCGACGTAACTCTCAAAAATGTCTACTAGGGCTACATCAATGACGGGTAGTGTACAGCATGTAAGAAGCGAAATCCTGAACAGCCACTGAGAATGTCCCACATCCAAGGTAAGACCTACACCTAACTTGCAGAACAACATCAGAAACAATTGCAATCGTCTCAGCTTCATCGTGGATGACTACCGCAATGACACCATGCAATCCTAGAATTGTAACAGTCGATTCTCCGACACCCGCCAGGCACCGATGGAAGAGGCGGCGGATCAGCTATACACATGTCGCTGCTCGAAGATGACTACCTGCATGATGTCCGCATGATTTCCCTCCCCCTCACCCTGGATCTTCAACGACATCCCGCGGACTCACCAGCCGCCGTACAACCGAACCAATCGCTACCAAGAAAAGTCCTCACCTTCTTGTCGATGGAATCAGCGATGATCGAAACGGAACGATGCGGAGCCGGCGTTTGGGGGGTCGCGAAGGGTTTCGGAGAGTCAGGACGAGAACGCACTGACGCACCACGCATATATTGTTCGCCTCCGGTACGAGGGAGATGATGGCGTTCGCCCGGGGTTTGCCGGGGGTGGGTCGAGGGACGAGGAGAGCCGGGAGCGCGGTGTCCTCGTCGTCATCAATCATCGAATGCCAACGGCAGGGAACATTTTCGCACAAAAACACCATAGAGAGAGGCGAAGCGGACGGACACCGGGAACCCTGGCATACTCCGCGCGGTCCCGGCTCCCGCGGAAAGCATCACATCCGAGCGTACACGAACCTACCCTCTCATCCCCCTAAAGCCACCCCCCCTCCCCCCGCCGTCCCTTTTTTCTCCCGCTACTCTCACGTAGCCGTGCACGTACGGATCCTCCCCGCCACCGCCGAACCTCGTCCTCCGCGTCTACCCTCCCGGCCGTCCAACCCCCCCTCGCCACCCCGCCGACCGCGCGCCCCAACGTCCGTCAGTAAAATCACCATACCCCTCGATGACGACGATGCAGATCGGACGCACGTTTTGTCACTCGCAACCGAACTTTCCTCCGGCTCTTTCCGCTTCTTTTTTTCCGCACCTAACTTTCTTCACCGTTATTCGAGCCGCTTTTTTCCTTTTCTTGTTTTTAATTGTCTCTTCACGATCCTCGAACTTACGTTACCCGCGTGCAAGGTACGACGACTCAGTGAACGACTTAGCGAAGAACTGTAAATACGGCGCTGAAAAGCGGACGTGGCGGCGGCGTCGGAGAGTGACGAGCCGCGGGTTGTCGGGTCGCGTAAAAACGCAGAACTGAATCCGCGGTGGCCGGGTTGCCTCGCGGACAGAGAGGCACACCGCGCGGCAACGTATGATTGGCAACAATCGGCACTCTGATCGAACGTTTGTTTCAGCACACCCACGTGAGTCCGTGTGAGCCCGTACGTGTGGCCGTGTTCCTCTCGCTCGCTCTCCCGCTCGGGGGCCTCGACGGCCGCCCGCTCTCGGCTGCGCCTGTCGTTCGATCCCTCTGCATACACGCGGACGCCACACATGCACGCTGGACATATAGAACGCGATTCCTTCTCGCTCGTTCGCAGCCTCGGGAGGCCAGCGGCCTCCTCGTCGCTCCCGATGACGAGCCGGAGGACGAGCCATTGCACCGTCTCTCCCTCTCGGACGCTGCAATTCGTTTTCCACTCGTTCGCCTCGCTCGCCCGTTTTTCTCGTCTCTCTCTCTCTCTCTCTCTCTCTCTCTCTCTCTCTCTCTCTCGCTCTCTCTCTCTCGCCCCTCCGCGTGCGTGTTTCGCGATTTCGTCTCCCTCCAGCTTTCCTTCCGTCGCCTCTCGGCTCGTGCGGCTCTCTCGCTCCTCTCACCAACACTAACGTGGAGACGTTTTTTTTAATTTTTGCTTTTATTTTTTATTTCTTTCGCTTTATTTTTTTTTCTTTTTTTTTTTTTTACCGTACGTGGATACGTGCATCGCGCACACACTCCCATCGCTCTCCGTGCGCGCTCCTCCCGTTCGGATATTTCCGAGCTTCGTACCGATCTCTCGCTCGTACGTTCGGGAAATAAAGTATCGGCTCGCTCTTTCTGTCCTTTGACGTCGAACGTTCGAGCCGATTTTCGTACGTATGTGTGGCAGGACGAGATGCACGCGATTGTGTGCGCAGCCTTTTTTTTTTTTGGGCACATCGGAGGCGCAAGGTGTATCGTGTGGGGGTGTCCTACTGTGTACTCGGTTTTTCGTTGGACCGCACATGCCCCCTCCCTCGTGACGGCCGACCGGAAACCAACACAGGTGTGCAAGTTTTGTTATTCCCCGATATCGGGAGCCTCCGCTTTCGTGATTTCTGGATGACGAATGGCGGATCACCCTAACGCATCGGGATCACACCGATTTATCGACGTTTGCTATGAAGTCGTTTCACGGTGTATAACTAAAAAATTTCCTAACGAATGCTCGTCGGAGTGACGAAATAAAGAAAAAAAAATAAAAATGTTTAAACGTTGAAAATTTATGACGATTCGTTGATAAATTTTTCGAGTGGGGAAGGCAGTTGGGAGACTTGTTTAAAAAGAGAAAAAAATTCAAATTGATGAGCGTTGCAGGTTTTATTTCGCTTCTTTCGCACAGCATTTTAGGTGAATTTTGAGGATTTATGGATATTTTTTGGAAATGTAAATTTGGGAACATTTGTGACAAAAAAATCGGCGAATGTTGAAGGTAATATTCTACTGATTTTTTTTTTTTTTTTTTTTTTTTTTTTTTTTCAAATAATATAGATGAATCGTATGAATTCCAGAGATATAGTAATAGTGGATTTATTGACAATATGCCGGATGGTACAATTTTTGAACATGGCATGACGTAACGTAGATTGACGCGAGAACACATATATTGCCAGTTGTCCATCGATCTAAGTCTTTCAGCCACACTAGAGATATATTTATCGGAAATACAAATTTAGGTAAATTTGTGATAAAAAGATCGGCGAATATTGTAGGTAACATTCTACTGATTTTTAAATATAAAATAGATGAACTTTATGAATTGCAGAGCTGCATTTTTTGGAAATATAAATTTGGGCAGATCTGCGACAGAAAGATCGGAGAACGTTGAAAGTAACATTCTACAAATGTTGTTATTATTATTATTATTTTTTAATAACAGATGAATTGTGATAAGTTTCAGAAATATATTTTTTGGAACCATACATTTGGGTAAATGTGCGATAAAAACATCGTCAAACGTTCTACGTAACAATGTCTGACTAAAGATTTTCTTAAATTTTATTCTCCAAAACAAAATACCCAGAATTTAACGAATACCCAAGAAATATTTGTATATATGTATATATAATAATTTTTTTTCGCCTGACGGTGGCGACGCCGACGTGTCAAAGTCGAATCTCGGAATGCGTTGCGCAGTCTTTCGTCGTCGGTAAGTCTCCTTTCTGTTTCGGCGTCCGGATACTTTCCACCGGAAAACGTCGGTAAGAGTGGGCATGACACATCGCCGTTGCGAACTTTCCCCACCGACGCGAGAGCGAGGTGCAGGCATTCGGGCGGGGGGGAATTTTATAGGCGAAACCGAGCGGAGCTCCGAGCCTCGTGGAAAACCCGCGACTCTCGCGGTCGTGGCCCGCGCGTCGATGGAAATTTGTCGGTAGGATCCCGATTTATTGGATTTTAAACGTTTAATTGCCAATCGATATCTCTCCCCCGTCCCGTCTTTCCCACCGGATCGCCGTCGGCCAGTTATATAATTTCTCGGTCACAGCGGCGCGGCGGGAAAGGTGTTCGAGTCGCACAGCCGCCCACGAGAGTTCGGTCGAAAATCGGTGGAAAATTCTCCAACGGGGAAGTGGAAATGCATCATTGCCGTGCACGGGCACGGTGATACAACAAAAGCCAACTGCGTTTCCGTATCATCGAACGCGAACGAGTTTGCGGTTACTCGTTCGCGGCTCGACGATTCAAACTTCGGCTGACCGTAGAGCGAGACTCACGTTCGGACTCTCATCCGCGAATCGATCAACCGCTCGACCGATCCGTCTCCGGCGATTAAAGTGCTCCGGGCCTGCCCGAGCCAGGATGTAACGAAATTTTCTACGATCCTTCGGGAGCGCTTCCACCGCGCCGCATCCGCCCTCTGGCGGCGATTCGGGACATCCCGGCGGGCCCCGAGCGGGACAAAACGGACCACCCTTACCGATCTCTCATGCGGGAGCTAAAAAATAAAGTCTTCGCTGGTCCGTCTTGTTGCTGGTGTTCCGTTTTGCCCCATTTACACTTCCCATATTAATTATCTCGAGACCATTGATTTTGCGTGACAATAATGCCAGAAAGTTATTGACAAATTATTCGAAATATTAATTGTTTAGAAGAATCGGACTTTTTGTTTTATCGTTTAAAATGAATTCATTGATTTTTTTTTCAGAATTTTCTATCATTTTTAAATTTATTTTTTTGAAAATTTGAAAAATCGACGCAGGGACACGCATTTCGTCTGTGTTTGAGTGTCACGATTATACAGAACACAACAAAAAAATTCAAGGCGATTGCGCCACCCGTTTCGTAATTATGGCCTTAAAAAAAAATGTCAGAATCGAAAAATTCAAAAATGATAGAAAATGTTGAAAAAATTCATGTGGCGTTCAGAAAATCAATGAATTCATTTCAACAGTGAAACAAAGGTTTACTGATTACTTGAACAATTTTTGTTTAGCAATTTGTTAAGAACTTTTTGAAATTATTATTATGCAAAATTAATGTTCGCGGCACCTTCAAGACAGTTGATTTTTTTTTTCAGATTCTTTTACCATTAGGAAGTATTCAAATTCTCACCGAATCTCACTTTTTTTCTGAAAATGCACGTATGAAGCATCCTTGAAGTACTTCGGGCCTTTCATCATGCCTTATCTGCGCGTTGCGAAAGATTTGGGACATCCTTAGCGAGGCCTAAACGGGAGTAAGCTGACCACCCTTACCGATCGCTCACGCGGGACAAAACGGACCACCCTTACCGATCTCTCAAGCGGGACAAAACGGACCACCCTTAACGATCTCTCATGTGTGACAAAATGGACCACCTTTAACGATCTCTCACGTGTGACGAAATGGACCACCTTTAACGATCTCTCACACGGGACGAAACGGACCACCCTCACCGACCTCTCACGCGGGACAAAACGGACCGCCCTTACCGATCTCTCACGCCGGGCCTAAAAAAATAAACTCTGGACAGATGAGAGGCGGTCCGTCTTGCCGCCGGTGTTCCCTCTTGCCCCATTCACCCTTCCCACAATATTCCGAGGGATGCCCCGATCATAATTTTTAACGTTCGTACGAGCGTAACCCACCGTGTTTCAGCAGCGAAGCTTCACGATCGTCGAGTCAGCTAACCAGCCACCGGCAGCACACCGCAAGCTCTCTTCTCGTAATTTCGCTTATCGGCACTTTCGTTGCAAGCCTCGTTGCTTCTACAGCTAACGGCCCTTCCACCCCGCGTTCCCCCTCCGGCTCTATATCCACTTACACGAGGTATACACAACGGTGTGCTCTGCCATTTGCGTTTGCATGGCTCACGCTATCGCGGCGACTACGGCGATGAGGATGCCAATATGCAAAAAAAAAAAAAAAAAAGGGCCGTTCTATAGACTTTACACGTGTCTGCTCCGCAGCTCGTAGGAGGCGAAAAAAAAAAATATGAAAAAAATTGCGAGCGCGGCGATAGACGCGTCGCGCAGGGGAGACTTTTTCGGGACGGAGAAAACGAAACCCTCGGAATGGAGGAAGGAAGTGCATCGACTGGAGGAAATGAGGTGTTCGTTCCAGCCGGGCTTAATCGTCAGCGCACCGTGGCTCCTGTCGTCGCGCGACAGCTCGACCAGTAACGGCAACCGAGAGCTTGCGGACGACGGGGATGTAATGAGAATTATTTTTCTCTTCCATAGCCCTGCCGTTCGGTCTTCTCTGCGTTACACGCTGATTCCACGGACGATTCTCGCTAGTTGAGTACGGGGAATTTTGAAAATCGTTTATTCGAGACCCCGCCCGGGCACTTGTCGAGCCTCCTGAGAGGCGGGAAAAAATTGCTGAAATCATGGGTATTGGTGTTGGTTGTTTTATTATGCAGCAGTTTGAATATGGGCCAATAAAGCGAATGCAATGAGATGTAGTTGCGGTGACAGCAAATAATGTGACAATAATATTGATGGAAAATTATGAGTATACAAGTAGAATAAAGTGATAATATAATAAGAGTATATGAACTTTCAATTTGTCTTATAATTATTCTTAGACAGTAAAAAAAAATGTGTACTTTTTACAAACATTGCTAGAAAATCTGAGGATGAAAGTAATATAAACTCATAATATAGTGACAGTGTATCTGGGAAAAACGGATAATCAGATAGTAACATTGCTAGTAAATATGCCTTTAAAAGTGGAGTAAAGTAATAATATGATAACGGTATATGAACTTTAAATTTCTCTTATAATTATTCTTATGAAGCGCGAATAATAGATCTAAGAAGGATTTATTAAGCGATGAGAGAACTGGTAGTTAACATTGCTTAGAAAATATTAGTACAAAAGTAGAATAAAGTAATAATATAATTACAGTATATAATCTTTAAATTTGTCCTATAATTATTCTTATGAAATGCGGATAATAGATCTAAGAAGGATTTATTAAGCGATGAGAGAACTGGTAGTTAACATTGCTAGAAAATATGAGTATAAAAGTAATATTATAACAGTATATAATTTTTTAATTTGTCTTATAATTATTCTTATGAAGTGCGGATAATAGATCTAAGAAGGATGTTTTAGTGAGGAGAGAACTGATAGTTTGATATTATGATTGGCTATAAAATTAGACTCGGTTCCGATAAAATGTTTGCTGGTCGAATTAATTGTGAAAAAAAAAATGTACGGAAAAATTAAATTTGTTCGACGTTCTGAAAAATATTGAACTCGACGTTGGTCGGACGCGATGAGTGGAGGGAACAGTAGTCGGAACGAATATGGGAGCAATGCGTTAGCGAGCCCCGAAGCTCTCAACGTGCAGTGGAGTTTTACGTCCTAAAATTTAACGCTTCAACCGCTCGTCGTTTCGGCCTCGGAGACGAGTCTCTCCCCAGGGACTTCCCGAGACAGGCGTAAGGGCGACGCCGAGAGTTGGAGGAGCAGCCTGCCCTCACGAACCGGCGAGGGGGTTCGGATTGCGACAAATCCTTGCGATACGTGACACCACTCAGTAAAAAAAAAAAAAAAAAAGTTTCGTACGTTCAACGAACATAAATTTTTCACAAAAATGTACAGTATTTTTCTTGCTAATAACGCAATCTTCATCTCAATCAACGTACCGTATCTTTATAACTAAAAAAAATTGTAAAACTAATTTTGCATTCTACAATTAAATTTATCACAATTACAAAATTGTAAAATTAAATATGTTACAATTACTAAATCGTAAGTTAAACTTACTACAATTCATTTTTTTAATTCTTATCTTATATATATTAAATGATAGAGACGAACATTGAGTCCTTTTGCCCTGCATTTGAGATAAGGATTTTTCTTATGTCCCAAAAAAAAAAAAAAAATAAATAAATAAATAAATAAAAGCAATCGGTTTGGACGGTCGAAGGTCTTTATCCATTTTTATTATTATAAAAAAAGAAAACGTAAAATTCGTGGACAAGAGTTGTTTGTCAAATGTCCGAAGCTTTCTTTTTTATCGTGTGGGAGATACAGGGATGTGCGACCCGGGGGGGGGGGGGGGTGTCGGGTGCAGCGTCGGGATTGCGGGTTTCGAGTCTTACTCGGAGGTCGAGCCCTGTTTCTCGGCCGGTACTCTCTCGAATTTCGAAAGCTCGCTATCGGACACGTCGGTCGAATGTATCGGTGCGTAGTTCTTCGGTTCGTCGAAGCCCGGAGCCGAAAGCTCTCGCTCGCCGGTTGGAAATGAGATCCCACGTAGTTACAGCGAGTCGAAAGCGAGGGCTCGGAGACACCCTCGTCCCGATCAAATAGATGCGAACCCTTGCAGGAAAGCCTCCTTCAAACTTTCCAAAGGCATTTTATTTTCTGAAAAATACAAAGAGTGGGAAAATAAACAGAGCGTACTAAAAAAAATTATTCCGTTCGATGAATTTATTTCAAACTTGTACCACAGTAAATTTTTAATTTTTTTTCCCCCTCCTCACCGCGTTTGATCGAGCTCGAGGAGAGTGCGCGACCCTCGCTCGCGAGGCGCAAGGCATGTGTAGGTATTCCGGCGTAACACCGAATTGCACTCTCTTGATCGGAAACAGGCCGAGCCACCGGCCGCATAGACTCGCTCTAAAACTCTATACTAGTTTTTTTTATTATTTTTTTTTCTCGCAAATCACACGGTCACGCACCGATAAACAATTGGGTGAGATTAAAAGATTCCGCGTCTGTGTGATTTTTTTTTTCCATCAGTTCATTTGACACCCAAATTCGTCTATCCTCGAGCTCGTCCCTGAAGGCTGAAAACATTAAAAAAAAAAACCATCAACCGTCATTTCATTTCAAAAAATGTGTGAAATCAACATATCATCCCTCACAGGGGCAAAACGGACTATTTTTGTAATTTTTTTCGGCACATAAAAAAAAACCCCTCTGCTGAAATGGAGAAGTCACCTTCGCCCTGCTCTTTCCTATCACCTAAAAAAAAATATATATATGCACTGAGAGAAGGATCTAGTAAAAATTACCAATCATCTAAGAAAAATTACCGTAGCGCACAGTAGTACGGCGCCAGCGTACCATCTATGGTAGAAAGTCTTAGATATCCAAGAATTTTTACCACAATATCTAAGAAAAATTCTTATAAATCCGGTACTTCCTACCATAGGTGGCGCCCCAGCGCTCTACTACTATGTGCTATGGTAATATCTCTCAAACGATATAGGAATTTTTACTAGATCCTTCTCTCAGTGTATTTATATACATATATACATATTTTACATTTTTTTTTAAGCATCCAAAAAAGAACCCCTCAATTCAACTTGAGAACTCACCTAAAAAAATATACACACACACACTTATATATATATATATACATAAAGTTCCGTCATTGATGCCGGATCACGAATGGCTCTATCTACTTTCGTCGCCGTAACGCACGTACATCTGCCCCGTCCGCCTCCGTGCGGCGGTATCATTGGAGCAAGGGCAGCAGGGTAGGTTCGCACGCGGGGCTAAAAGCGCGTTTCGTACATGCATAAACAGTCCCCGATGCGGGAACATCGGCGCAAAATGCGTGAGTGTTCCGCGGAGGCAGCGTAGGATGGCTCTCTCTCCGGATCGCGGGTTGGAGAGCGAGTTCGGTGGAGAATCCGGAGGCTCAGCGAGCCGGCGAGGGCGAAGAGAGTGGCGTTACACCGTAGAAGGATGGACATAGAAGAGAGCGCGTCGAGGACTCGGCGGGAAGTTCCGTGAGCGGCGTCGGTCGCAACCGCTCTGGCGTCGGCGACGGCGGGGCGAGAAGGGGGTGTCGGTTCAGGGTTGTTCTCTCTCTCTTCCTCCCTCATTGATTACGCGAGAAAGAGGGAAAATTCCGGATAGGTTTGTCCGCGCTCTCGCGGTAACCCCAACGACGCGGCTGAGCCCACGTAGCTCGGCCGCGTCGGTACACGCGGACACGGTTGACGCACACAACCACCCTCTCGGCACTATCGTCGAAACTAGCTTGGTAAAGGTGAGCGTAGGCGTGGCAACGCTCCGTCGTCTAGGCTCCTTATTCGTTGAAAACTTCGTGCAAAATCCCGCCCATCGTAACACGTTCACCTCGTTGAGCCTGTCGTCTCCCCTGCGCCACCCCCGCGAAACGGGCTTTACCTACGTACGATGGTAAACCATCGCAACCCTTCCTTCGCCGCGCTCCGTTCTCCCCCGCCCGCGTCCCATCAACCAATCCCCCCCCTCGCGCACACAGGGTACAAACGCGTGTGCGTTCTCCAACCCGAGATGCGTAACTCCCGAAGTGTTGGTCTACGCGCCTTGCACGCAAGCCCACCCCTAGCTGTGTAGGATTCCGCATACGAGAAGCCGCCGCGTGTCCGCACGGTTGGCGGGCATTTCTACTGGCGAAAGAGCTCCACTTCCACCCAGAAAAGCCCGGCGATAGAAGCTTCAACACGTTCTTGCTCGGGACACCAACACCGAGGAATCCGCGCGGCATTTCTGCTCTCCCGTAGCGTAGCTTTCTCACTTCAGAGCCATACCCCTCTTATTGCGGCGAAGGGGTTGCGATAGGGGGGAGGGAGAGAAAGAGCTGCGCGAAAGAACGTGCGCGCCGTTCGCTCGGCCGGAGAGAGCGCGGAGTCGACACGCGGCCGAGTCCGCCATCATTCCTGGAGCTCTTTTTTTGTTCTTTTCCTCGTTCCAACATCCTCCCTTTCCTCCGCGGAGTCGGCTTCCATGTGTTTCGCGCGTTGCGTGCGCGTTTGGGAAAAGAGCTCTCCGCAAACTCTCGTCCCTTCCGCACGCCGCTTCCTTCTCTACGGCTCGGAGGGCGCCCTCTGGGCGGCAGAGAAGGGAAGCTCGGAACTCGAAGAACCGCCGCTTTCTGGGGATTCTGCAGCTTTGACCCTTTAGTTATGGCTCTGCCGGAGGGGGTGGACGGGCGAGCGGGCCGATCGGGGGCGGATGATCTTCGGGAGGATGATGCGAGGGCGCGATAGGTCCGCGCACCGTTGGAACGCCACGCTGTGCACTGTTTACAGCGGAAAACAGGATAGTTTACGGCGGTAAACTGCGGAGACGTGGAGGGGAAAGGCTGGAATCCGCGGATCGCGGCGGGCTTCACCGAGTCGCACATCTGTGCGACCGCTTCGAGGAGAGGCCGGTCGATTTCCGGTTGACGGGACCTTTTTGCGGGTAAAAGATAAACCCCACGTCAATTCGAGCGATCTGCCAGTACAACTGTCCTTCGAGAGTTGCGATAAGTTTCGATGTCTGCACAGTTTTCAGGTTTTTGGGTTGGTTTTTTTTTCTCCAGGCGATCTGTTTACGATTTTTTGTTCAGATTTTTCGATAGAGTAGGGGAGAGCGGGGCAAAACGGGACCGGGAATCGCGATACATTGGTCGGCAAACTGGGACGTCCCAAAATTATTGGTAAATTGCGTTTTCTAAAATTAAAAAATGCAATGTTCCAATAATTTTGGGACGTTCCATTTTCCAATGATTTTTTTTTTAGATTTTTCTACAGAGTTGGGGAGAGCGGGGCAAAACGGGTCAGATAATTGGGATACACCGATGGGGCAAAATGGAACATCCAAAAATTATTGGTAAACTGCGTTTTTTTTTAAACTAAAAAAAAATGCAACTTTCCAATAATTTTGGGACGTTCCATATTGCCCCATCGATGCATCCTAATTGTCTGTCCCATTTCGCCCCGCTCTCCCCTAGACCAGGAAGGGTGCTTTAGCGGTGCGGCAATCGACCGAGTCCAACGAAACCCAGTTTCGCACTTCCGAGAAGAATTAAAAAAGAAAAATACATTTATCATTTAATTCTTCATTATAGGATATTTATTCTCTATCGAGCCCTTAAGAATGATTTGTTTTCTTGTTCCCCTTACTACGAAGTTTTCAATTCCTAAAAATCGTCTCGTCTACATTACCGACCGTCGGTAATTTCCTTTTCTGAATATTTTTTTTTTAATTTCCAATACCGAAGAATTTATTTTTCAACTCGTTGCACTTCGTAAGATTTTTTAAATACACACGATAATATGTAATGATATATTTGATCTACGATAAGTCGAGGCTTTCCTGAGAAAGCTGCGCACAGTGGAGGAACGGGAAGGATCGAGCGCGACCGATCGGCGGTGGGAGGCGAGTGAGGGGTATTGCGCTCCGATTAACACACATCGATATTTCACCAGTGGGACACACGTACACATAGCCGAGCTATGGAATCCTCGTCCCCCTCCCCACCTCTCGGCTGGACCATCGATATCGCGATGCGCACGGACACTTTATCGCAACAGGTGTCGATGCCAATATCCGATTCCAGAATTCTCGGTAGCGCGGGGGTGGGCTTCGCCGGTGAACTAAACTATCTGGAGCACCGTGTTACTTACCGCCGACGCTTTATCCTTGCCACTTTGAAGTATCGCCACGCAAATAAGCACATGCGAAATTATATTAAAAAAAAAAAAAAAAAAACAACAAAAAACTTAACCAAATTATCGCTACGCATGCGAATTTCCTCGGCGACTCTTTTGCCCGTGGCAGCTCGGCGACTTCTCATTTCGTTCCCTACCGACGAATTTCCAACCTTCGCATCTAAAATTTGCAATTCTAAAAAATGTCCTCCCCCCTCCTCGGCTTTGTATTCTTTTTCCCTCGCTGCTGTTTTTCTTTTTTCTTTTTATTTTAATTTCTTTCGTAACTTCGTCTCTTTCGGAGCCGCGCTCCGCCGAGGAGGGAGTTCTCGCTGGGCCCTCTCGAGAGACGCTCACCTCTGTCACCATCGACAAAAGGTAACCAGCGCGTTCGCCGACCACCGACACACCCCCTTCTCGGGCGGGACGTTGAAAAATTAGCCCTCCTTTGAGGGAAAAAACGTGGTACAAAAAAGCTTAAAAAAAAAAAAAAAACTAAAGATAAAACAAAAAATAAAAGCCCGAGCGACGAGAGAGAGACAGAGAGGGAGAGACGGTAAAAAAAAAATAGAGAAATGAGAGGGTGGCTGAAGAGCGAGACGATGAAAGAGCGCGGGGGGGGGGGGGAGAGATAAAAAAATAAAATAAAATAAAAACAAATTCCACCGAGGGTTGGCGGACATAGTCGACGGTTCGGCCAGTCTCGGGGCTCGCCTGAAGAGGCTGCCACGCCAGCAGGGGGATGAAACACCCCCGTGCAGGGCGGGGGGTCGGCACAGAGCAAAGCAGCGGCAGCGGCCAGGCTGCAGACCAGAGGGAGAGAAGGACGGACCATCAGCCGGAAAACCGTCCGTGGAACGCAAATACGGCACGTCCCTATACTACATAGCCCCGGTAAGCATTCGCCGACGTCGCTTTTTACAAAGGGTGTACCGAAAAGTACGCGAGGGACGGGAGGAGGGCGAGAGAGAGAGAGAGAGAGAGAAACGGATAATGGTGACAGAGACAAAGCGAAAAAGGGTACAGCCCCGTACGTGTTGCCCTCGTGTAAAAAGGATCGAATGAATAAATTAGTCTCGCTAGGCGGGTGAGATTGAGAGAGAGAGAGAGAGAGAGCGAGAGGGGCGGATAGAGAGACAGATAAAACGAAAGATAGAGAGTACATAAGCGAGGGGTTCTGCGTGGCGAGCACTGCCCGAGGGGGTGGAGGCCGAGGACCGAGAGAAGAAAGGTCGGCGCGGGATTGGCCGGCTCGCCATTTTGGTGAACCCTGTACGGAGAGTGAACAACGTCTCGCTCGGGTCTCCTGCGCGATTTTTCTGAGGCTACGCTCGTCGAAAGTAGGACTGAGTCGACTTTGCTCAGTCAACGGTCTCGCACGATTGTAGGAGCGGTCGTTTTTTATGCGGGGATCCGGGCGAGATGTCGAGGATGATGTTCGGACGGATATTCAGAACGATATGAGGCAAGATCGTCAGAAGGATATTCGGAAAGATTTTCAGAAGGATAGAGGGCAATGTATTGCCCTTTCGAAGATATCGAAGAAAATATTGCCAAGATTTTTTTAGCACAGTATTGAAGTCGACGCACACAAAAATATGGCTCTGAGGCCACACTTACGTTTTAAATCCTCCTTGTAGGGCTTTGAAATTCTCCTTGTAGGGCTTGGAATCCCCCTTGTAGGGCAATATATTCAGAAATATAATCAGCGAGATAATCAGCGAGATAATCAGCGAGATAATCAGCGAGATAATCAGTGAGATAATCAGCGAGATAATCAGCAAATTAATCAGCGAGATAATCAGCGAGATAATCAGCGAGATAATCAGCGAGATAATCGGCGAGATAATCAGCAAGATAATTAACGAGATAATCAGCAAGTTAATTAGCAAGATAATTAACGAGATAATCACCGAATTAATCAGCAAGTTAATCAGTGAGATAATCAGCAAGCTGATCAGCGGGATAATTAGCAAGCTAGTCAACGAGATAATCAGCAAGGTAATCACCACGATATCGAATAAGAAATTCGTCGAGATCAAGAAAATATTCAGTAACATTTTCAGCACCATATCGAGGCAGACGTGCAGAAAAACATCGAATCTAAGTCCCACTTACATTCTAAATACCTCTTGTAGGCTTTAGAATAATCCGGACCCGTGTTTGGTCCTCTAGGATCAAGCGAAACAGACGTAGATAACGGAATTGGAACACTAATAGAAAAAAAAAGTTCATCCAAATACGTTATATCAGACAACATCGAACAGACGTATAAATAAACGTGTACCGAGTGACTAGATTGCTAGATGGAAAGCCATTATCTCTCCCGTTACAGTGAAATCGATCAATTGATAAATCCTATTCTAATTAAAATCAGATCTGTCAGAGCGAACGAGGGACAGGGCGGTGTGAGATATTTGAGCGTACACCGTTGAGGCGAGTTTAACGAATTATATCGAAATTTTCGGATAATAATTGTTGTTCGCGAATTACCGTTCGCCGAAAGGCAAATCAACGTACGTCAACCGGCAGCCCTCTCCGAACACTTCTGTCCGCGCTCAACACAGCTCTATCCCTCGCGCAACACGGCTCGTACACCGAAACCGATGTCGGTTCACTCGTCTCGAGATCGATCGATCAAAAAACGAGGGTTGTTCTCCGGTCGCCTCTTTCACGGTGTTCTTCGTTACATAAATTGCGAACGGTCCCGCGAACGGGGAGGACAGGATACTTCTGTTTTTCTCTGTAAGCGACTGAATCGCAGACTTTGTGTAACCGCGTCATATTCGCCCGGCGCGCGACGGAAGAACGAAGTAAATTACCATACGCATATACCGGATTGAACGGGCAACGAATCTGAATACGTCGTCGTCTCTGAAAACATATGAAAGGGAACATGGCAAAGAAGAGAGAGTTCGTTTGATAAACCAATTCCGGTAACGTCAATCCCTGAAAGTATTACCGGCGGAGCACTTTGTCCCCACCGTCCGATGGCCTCATTTTCCATCTGGCAATTATTTCTTCGTACCGCCAACAGTCGTGCTTCACGTTACAATCGAAAGTCCGCGACGCGTACCGAGCACGAAATTCTCAATCGACTCGACGGCGCTCGGAAATCCAGGAACTTCTGTAATTTCATGTTCAAACACCAAAAAAAAAAAAAAAAATACTCGACAGCTGTAAACGGGGCAAAATGGTTTACCGCAAAGCGTTGTCAGAAATTCATTGGAACGGTTTAGAGCGGCTGGGTCGAAATGTGGATTGCGAACGTAGTTTGTACACAGTAAAAAAAAATTGTATTTTTTTTTTTACAACTTATTATCCAATGAATTTTCCGTTGCTATTATTATACATGATCATTGTCCTAACTATAAAATATAGACGTTCCCTTAGGGAGTCACGTCTTATAGCAGAAAGTGACTATGGTCACTTTACTATATAATTTTTCTCAGTGTAAAATCACATTAGGTATAAAGTCTTGGCAGCTGATTCGTAGCGAAAGTCAAAATTCTCGGGAGATCGTTCATTGAGCCACTGCGAAATTAGCTGCGATACACGGTGAAAAGGCAAATGACGACATATGTAGCTGAAATTTCGATATGGACAAACATTTTAAGCAAAGTTTAAATATGCTTAAATAATTTAATATATAATTGAACGGAGTCTGATTTAATGAAATGTTACATGTCGTAATTAAATAATTTTTCACTGTTTTTCTATTGGAATTGATAGACCTAAGTAGTTATAAGACACATCTGTATTTGAAAACTGGCAAGGGAGAAATTCGTTAGTGAACAAATTATCAAACTAAAAATAAAAATAAATCACAAGCTTTCGTCCGAGAAGTCTTCATCTATGTGAATGTGCATCGAAACGTAACAACACCTGAAAAAAGACACAGGCCATGATTCAAAGAAACTACTTGACCAAATTTTGTCAAGAGATTAGATTGATACAATTAATAATTGGTATGCATGCAAAAAAGATCGGCATCGACCATGCGTAAATAATTTCATTGTTACTTTTGCTTAAACGACAGTCGATTGTCGAGTCCGGACACATCCATAAATAGCTGTCCAGCCACTGGTACATTTACATTAGCCAGCCTTTTCGTGAATAAATATCTCGCAAGCCATCCCAAAAGTATTTAATGGGTGTGTGTTTGGAAACTAGAAACTTCAACCTTGAGATTGCTTACCGATATTCGCGAAAATGATCGATCCATGATAGTGAAAATTGGCTTGGAAGATAAATACCGTCTTACCAAGTCCGGCCATCGGTACGTTTACCTTACTAGGTTGCAATGGGGGTTTAATTTCACCTCCCAAATCGCGGTGAAATTGAAAATGCCAAATCATACCTTCAGGCCCGTCCCTAGAGGTTGTTTTCTTAACTTCCCACTTCGTCCCCTTCCATCCTACATGAGATTCCCCCGGAGATTTATCCGCCCGCTCAGAGTTGGCCCTCCGGATTTCCGGGTCGATACTACTTTCATTTTTGCAAACGAATCTGTGGTCTGGAAAAAAAAGGATTCTTCATCATTTCGCAAATACTGTGTCGTGCTGAATTCGCGATAAATTTTAATTCCCGAAAGACTCGCGGGACCGTAAGCTCCCCCGCCATAGCGAGGCGTCCGAAGCCCGCGGGGTTGATGTCTAAAAGCTCGCGTTCCTCCCTGTTTCTGGAATCTCTTTATGCTTCGAAGCAGACACAAATATGACGGCGCCACGCTGCAGAGATTATCGATGTTATTAAATATTCACGATCGGCAGGATAAAAAGGCTCGATGAGCTTTTGATGAAACAACGACACTTTTGAATGCAGATACTGGTCCATGACGGAGTCGCAGTTAAAAATGCGGGAACTTCGTTGACTACCAATTCCTGGTAGACATTTCAGGGCGTGCTACGGAGATTAACAATGTTATTAAATATCGACGATCGACAGGATAAAATCGTGTAAAATAAAATAAAAACTTGAAAATGTTTCAAACCAAACCAAACCCAAACCTGAAAAGGTTTCAAACCAAAAACCTGAAACGTCATTTCTGGTAGACTTTTCCAGACGTTACGTTAGGCCTTCACAAGGCTCCAAAGAAGCCTGACGAGGCCACGACCGAAAGCTCAAAAATGATAAGGTCTCAGCAGGGCCTGATAAGGGCTTATCAGATCCTCAGCAGGGAATGATAAGGTCTCAGCAGGGAATGATAAGGCCTCAGCAAGGAATGATAAGGTCTTATCAGATCCTGATAAGTTCTCATCATATCCTGATAAGTTCTCATCATATCCTGATAAAGTCTGGTCAGGGCCTGATAAGGTCTCATCATATGCTGATAAGGTTTGGTCAGAGCTCGATAAGGTTTCATCATATCCTGATAAGATAATGCCTTATCAGGGCCTGATACAGCTTTATCAGAATCCTATCAAGGCCCGATGTAACGCTCGAAAAATTCTGCTCGGACAGGCGGGTCGAGGACTTCGCTGTATGCAAACGGCGGCAATAATAGCATCGGCAGCATCAGCAGCATCCGGACGTTTCGCACGCAGTCGAAATGGCGGAGAGATCCGACAGAGATAGAGTCGAGGATAAAGCTTTATTGCGAGTTTAAAGATTCGGACGGGCCGAGCGAGCCATTAAAACCTGATGGAGAGGAGTCGGTGGGCCTCGGCGACGAGGCACGGGGGGAAGGCGGGGGGCGGCTGGGAATTCGGTTGGGCTGGATTAATCAAGGGGGTTGGCACGGGTGGATGTCGATGGTCCACGCTGCTCCACGGGCGCACGCTGATAACGAATCATCGACGATTTTTCAAAATCCTTCGGTGATGTAACTCCACTCGAAAGCACGCACCGGGAATGATTCGAAATCGAAAGAGTCGTCTGCGCCACGGCGAGCGGCTCGAAATAATATTCAAAAATTCGACTACCGCGTAGACAATTTTTATTTTTTTGTTTTTTATTTTTTGTTTATTAGAAATCTTGCTCGTTGCGCTGGGAGGAAAATTCATGTAAAAATTTTAATGCACGGGAGAGTTTTGGGTTTTTTTTTTCTTTTTATGAATAATACATCTGGTCCAATCTCGATTCTGGCGGGGATGCACGACGTTCTTTGAAAAGTCCGAAGCACATGACAACGGGAAATCCCACCGTTCGCTCTCCACTCTCTCTGATGCTTCGTCACATCCCCCGCCCGCCCTCCTGCAGAGAGGAGCCTCCGCGCCGATGTCGCTGCGAGATACAGGCCTCATTTATACTTGCTGCGTACGTACGTGACTGCGAAGCAGAACTTTTGAAAAATGATACCCAAACGTTGCGGGATCGAGCAACACTTTCAATGCCTCTGTTTCCTTTTTCTTTTTTTTTTGCTTTTTTTTTCTCTTGTCCCCTTTGCGCTCCTACTCATACCGCGCTCGCGAGAGCGCGCTCCACTGGTCGCTGCTTGGTACACATTCCGATGGAGCCTGGTACCGCGGGCTACGTCCATCAGGCGAAAGTTTCGACCTTCTCGCGTCTCATTCTCAACCCCTCGCGCAATGTTACCAACGCACAGAGGTCGAAATATTTCTGGATTAAAAAATAAATATTAACTATGAAAATCTCAATTCTGTGCGTATTAAAAGTCAAATTTAACAGTAGCTCAAATTGGTACCGCGTATTTAATCCTTCCGCCACTTGCGCAATGTCACCAACGCTCATTGTCGAAATATTTTTGGACACAAAACAATAATTTCGATAATAAAAATCTCAGTTGTGCGTTATGCAAATAAAATTTTGTAGTGGCTCAAATTTGAGTCTCGTATCTTATACATACTGGGGAAGAAGTTCTCCCACAAAACAATTCACAATTGTCATCACTAAATGATAATTTACTCCAGCGCTCGGTTATTTCAGAAACTAACCTAATTTTCAAACTCACTTCCAATCTTTCTTCATTTAGATGAGAACGTTCCAAAATGGACCATCAAATGCCATCAAATTCTAATTGTCAGTCACTTCCAATCTCCCCACTGATGATATGACAATATTCCAAAAATGGACCATCAAATGCCACAAAAATAAAAAAATTTCCCCGAACACGCAAAAACTCTCACTGGCCCTCCTGGGTACCATTTAGCCCGCTCTCTCCAGTCCCGCATAATCAGCTCCGAATTTTTCGACCCCCGCTAAAGGACAACCGCCGTCCTTCCGAGCCAATGTCCGCCCCAACCTGGACCAACACCCCCCCCCCAAAATTCCCATCAAAACCTAAAACACCCGAACAACCCGAACCGAACTGTTCCTGCGTTCGCAAAAACTCCGTTCCAGTATTTTCCCCCGGCAACGACCTCCGACCTCCGGCTCGACCGTGGCACGTGGATTTGAAATGACGTCGAGTTTCGTTCGCCGAGTTCCTCCGGTTTCCTTCAAGTCCGGAACGTAACCACCCGGCTATCCCCCAGGCTCGCTGGTCGCCGCTGTCTGCGAATACTCGCTCGAAAAAAAAAAAAAAAATTATCCAGAGGTGGACGAAGGTTAGATTAATGGTTGAGAAATGCAAATTGTCGGCGCGAGCCCGCCGGGAGCGTGAGGAGGGGGCTTGGGGCGGGGGTGGCTCGGAGGCCGGTCGCCTCGCATGCGAAGGGTCGCTCCCTGCGACTGTTGCTCTCGTCGTTCTTCCTCACGGTCGCTGGCTCCGGCGTTGTAACGGCGTGGCCGAGCGAACGTCGTCGTCTCTGCATCCACCGGGGACTCCGGTAAAAACCCCTTAGAAATATATCGTAGGTCATTTCCCTTGCTAAACTCGAGGCAAAAAAGGAAAAAAAACAGATATTACAGCCGGCCGGAGAGTTCCGCAGGAAAAAAAGAAGAAAAAAAAAAAAAGGAAAAAAAAGAACCACCGTCAGAGAGACAGCGGTGCACGTAACGGAAGCACCCCCGTATCGGCATCCACCCACCGCGACAGAGGGAAGCCCCGTTCCACGCCGGAGTCCCCGCGGCTCTCTCCTCTGTGCCACTCGAACATGGAGCACTCCGGCCGTGTTTCCTCCTCTCCCTCTCGTTCCCATTCTCGCCCCCGCGTAGTTCCCTCTGGCGTAGCAACGTGGAAATATATACTCGCGAGTATAAAAATGGTAGGGAAATTTGTTTCACCGGCGTAGCGAGAGCAAAAAGAGGAGGCGCGCCGAAAAGGCAAGGGCCGAAGAGGGAGCGAGAGGCGCGACGGGCGAAGCGGGGATCCGAGCGAAAGCTCCGGGTCTGGAGGATAGTTTATTTTTCCGAGGATGGATTAAGCCCGCTCGATTTATCCGCCGTGTGTAGTCGATTGATTATCTCCAATTCTCTCCCCCTTTCCTCCACACCGCGGGGGTGGTTTTCGTTCTCGTTCTCCGCTCCGCTCGGCCTTTCCCTTTCATCTCGCTGCCGGTTTCGATCTCGCGTTCTCCACACATCTCCACCTCTCGCTTTCTGCCTTCGTTCCATCGCCACCCTCCTCCCCCCCAGCCCGCTGCGCTCCAACGAGGGCCTTGGCGAATCTGTCGGGCTTGCGTCCCGTTCGCACTCCATTCGTGTCAAGACGGAACGGGGTTGGACACCGCGACGGGAAGAGGGATGGATGTGCCTTGTCGAGGAATTTCGCGAACGAGGCTGTGACTACTGGACCGTGTAACCTCGATATCTGTGCTGAATTTCGATCGTCCGACTGACGGGCCGGAGGGGAGCGATACTGCGAGATGCGTATGTGTAATACATACGTGTACGCGTAGGTTGGACATGTATGCGTGTGTATGTCCATAGCAGACTGGTAGTATGGAGATGTGTATGTGTATATGTCAATGGTAGACTGGCAGTATGCGTGTATGTATATGTATGTGTATGTATGCGTGTGTATATATGTATGTGTATGTATGTGTGAGTATGCGCGCGATGCGGAGTCGATTCTACGTACGGCAACGATACAATGAGCCGGGAGACGATAAAGCGTAATTTCCGAAATTACCTGAACTACATATTCTCGGAGCGATACGACTACAATGACAAACACGTGGGAGTTAATCAACGGGAATGGTTAGTTGCGGCCGGGCGGGGAAGGAACGAAAGAAGAAAAAAAATAATGAGTAATGTGATTTTTGAAAAAATCAAATAACAATGAGACTAATAAATGAGATTTTTTGGAAAATTAAATAATAAAATGGAGTATAAAAAAAAAATAATAATAATACGCGGAACGAAGGCGGTAGAGTTTGATTTCAGTTTCGGAGATTTTTCAGATTATATACGAACCGATCGTGGACACACGTACGTCTGGAGTTTCAGCCGCCAATTATCAATCTGGCTCTCTTTCATCGCGGCATCTCGTTGCGGACCAGCTGTGTGCCTCTCGTGATTTTTAATTTATCTGTATGGAAAGGATCGCCGTGTCATTATGCACGCTACTATAATAACGCGTATCCAGTGGGAGAAAAAAAAAAAAAAATCAGGTAATAACGGCGCGTGGATAATGAGAGGGCCGAATGCACTGTCGGCAGTAGTATTTTGCAATTAGCGCATTCCTTAATCCGGCTGGGCAACGGGACTGCCGAAATATTTGTCCTTTTTTTATTTTTGGAGCTTTATCTTGCGCGGTGGAAACGAGAAGCTAATGAGCTTTTAGAGTTTCCGTTGTATCTATCTATCTACCGGTCAAATTCCAAAAGAACGGTCGTCGAGCATTTTTCTACGACATCTCAGCTATCGTTAAAAAATTCCTTTTGCAAAATTCTTTGCCGATACTTTTGTCAAAGCGGTGCAGTGTGGTGCGTCTGAGACCGGGATGGTCGAGCCAATGCGGAGTGTAAGCTATATCAATAGTTACAAATTTATGCTTAAAAAAAGACGATCTTTTTTTTGATCCGGTTGAATTGCGCATTCCTTAATGCGGCTGGGTAAAGGAACTAACGAAATATTTTGCCTTTTTTCATTTTCAGAGCTTTACCAAAATATTGTTGCTTTTTTTTTGAGTTTTATCTTGCGTGGTCCAAACGAGAGGCTAAAAAGCTTTTACAGTTTCCGGTATATCTATCTATCTATCTACCCGTCAAATGACAAAACATCGGTCGTTGGGATTTTTTTTACGACATCTGGGATGTCGTAAAAAAAAGTCGACATCTGCCGTAAAAAAATTCGCTTTTGTAAAATTCTTTTCCGATACTTTTGTCAAAACGGTGAATCGTGGTGCATCCGAGATCGGGTTGGTCGAGCCGATGTGGAGCGCAAGCTATAACGATGGTTGGAAATGTATGCTTTAAAAAAGACGATCTTTCGATCCGGTTGAATTAGCGCATTCCTTAATCCGGCTGAGTAAAGGGACTACCGAAATATTTTCCCTTTTTTCTTTTTTGGAGCTTTATCTTGCCCGGCGAAAATGAAAGGCTAATGAGCTTTTGGAGTTTCCACTGTATCGGAACTGTATTCCATTGTATTCGATTTCGATGTAAAGTGACTTTGCATTCGACGGGGGTTTGTTTGGCTGCTCGAAACGCATGAATCTTGAGTATTGACATAGGACGATGGATTTCGGCTCTTACCCTACAAGCTGAATCAGCTACAGCGATTGCAATACTCAAACGTTCGATTTCGATAGAACGTGACTTTGCATTCGGCGGGATTGTGTTTGGCTGCTCGAAATGCATGGATCTTGAGTATGCTATACTCAATGCTATATCTATCTATCAACCCGTCAGATCGCAAAACATTGGTCTTTAGGAATTTTTTGTAAATCTATAAAAAAAAAAAAAAATGCCCTTTTGTCGAAATCTTTTCCGATACTTTTGTCAAAATGGTGCATCACGTTAAAAGACTAGCGTGTTTGAGCCAGTGCAGAGTGCGCGCTATATCGATGGTTACAAATTTATGCAACGAAAACAAAACAAAATCTTATAGATCGATCTGAATTTTTTTTATCTCGAAATTTTCGAGCTCGACTCGCGCGTCTAAGTTGAATTCCACCGTCCGGATGTAGTTCGACAATAGCTGAACCGTGTGTGTATAGTCGGGTGTGTAAAAACGCTGGTTGGCTGGAATTTAGGTGAGACGATTACACAGGTACAGCTTGAACTTTCGCGCGGGCGGCTCGTAAGCGTAAATCTGACCTGCCAACTCTCGACTTCCCTCCGCGGCCCTCACCCTCTTCACTCCTCTAAAGGATTCTGCCGGTCGGAGAGGCCGTCGTTAGCTATAGGACGCGGGAGAATTCTCGACGGAGTTAACGGCGTGAGTGTAAAGGAGAAAGAGTGGAACGCGAGCTAGCCCGAGAAAAGAATGAAAAAAAAAAAAAAAAAAAATAGCAAAAAAAAAAAAAGAAAAGAAAAATCGGTAGGTCGGAGGTAGTTTCGGAGGTGCAGGAGGCGAGAGGAAGCTCCGCTACTGGCGTATATGGAGTAGAAGAAAATAAAAAAATAAAATAAAAAAGGAAAAAAAATAACATAAGAGAAGGAAAAAGCCCGGGTCCGGGTTACACTTATTTTCATTCGCGGTACCTCAGTCGGAAGAGAGTCCTGCGGGAGGATCTCGCAGTCTCATTTGTTACCCTTAATGTCCTCGGAGCCACCCTCCACCCCGTCCACCCTCGACGCGGTAGATCTTACCGAGGATATATGGGACCTTCGCTCGGTTTTCCTCCACTCGAGCTCGCCGCCTCTTTCTCTATTCCATCGTTTTTTTTCCGCCTCTTCTATTATACTCGAACCTCGGTCCCTTCTTTTCCTCTCAGGAATATAATCCAGGAATTATGGTGAATTCCTATCGAGCGCAACGAGCCCGAACGACCTACGCGTGATTCATTTTGTCAACCGGTGCGGAAGAAAGCTTAACGCGGGCTTCACACCGGCTCCGCTATCGTTGCTGCATCGAGCCGAGAACATTAAATCCGATCGTGAGCGATCTTTTTTCTTTTTTCTTCGATCCCACTCGTAACTTCTTATCGTGCTGTGTTTGCTTTTGGCCGTTCCGACTTCGAATCTGATTGAGAACCTTTCTTGCCGCGTGTTGCCTCGAGCGCAACGAAACCAAACGATATTACACAGTATAATGTAGGTAACAACGTTTCTTGTTCACAAATGTGCACGATACTTTTCATGTTCATTTTATAACATAATCTTGTTCAATTCACAAAAAAATCTTGTTAATTTTATGAAAATTTCTTTATAAAATGAACAACAAATAATTGTGGAGTTTTGAGGACAAGAAAAAATGTGTTACATGTACACATTTTTTTTTATTGTAAATGGGTGATTCATTCTATCAAACGGTGCGGAAGAAAGTTTAACGAGGCTTTCACACCGGCTGTGTCATCGTTAAATGTATTGACTCGAGCACATTAAATCCGATCGTGATCGATCATTAGTTTTTCGATCCTATTCGTAACTTCTTATCGTGCAGTGTTTGCATTCAGCCGTTCCGATTTGATGAGAATCTTCTTTGCGGCGTGTTACATCATTCGTCTAGAAATTGACGATTTAGGCTTTGCTTGTGTATAGGAATTAAGGGGGCAAGATGGACCATTTTTTACCAATTTTTCGGGGTATACAAAAAACTAAGATTCATTCCAAATGAATACCAAGGATCTCTTTTGCCCTCTCCCCTACAGCCTGCCTGTCTTTTTCAATGATAAAAAAAACAACCTAATTTCTCGACGGGACGTTCTGTCAACCCTTCATCATAGTCAAGTCGCCAAAATTTAAAAAAAAATCCATTTTGAATAAATAGAAATTAATTACAATTTTTAGCTATTTTGTCATCAACACTGTAATCCTACCTTTCGTCTAACTATGGTAACATATTGAATTACATCCTCCCACCTAATAATTCCTCACCCATTAAATGAAACCACCCGCCCACCGACAGGGACCAAAAACTCCCCATCGAAGTATTCCCAACCGAACCTAAAGCGGCTCGTTCACGATTGTTTCGAGGCGGACGTCGCTAAAATCTCGAAGCAAATTGGCGCCAGATATCTGTCTCGTCGATCGTCGGAGCGTTAGTTTCTGGAGCGGAAGGGCCGAGAGATGGAAGGTTACCGGCTCGGCTGTCAAGTGGTAGCGGTCGAGGCTGCGCGGCTCTTCCCCCGCGGACCGAAGGAGAAGTTTGAGGAGTTCGCTGGTAGTTTCGGTCGACGTGGAGTGTGCGGTTCGCGGTTATCGTTGCCTGGGGACGGTTGGGTGTCCGTGTGCGTCCAGCGCACGGAAATATGGTATCGAAAGTTGGGACGCTCGATTTACGATCGCTAATCAAAAACTTGCACTTGCCAGGAGCAGGAACAGCGGCGGCGGCAACAGCGGGATTTTCGTAGGCAGCAGCGCTCCGTGCAGCGACACTGAAAGGTTCGGAGTTGGAATTGCGTCGGGCGGGGTGGTTTGTGGGGAGGGATGGTTTCCGATTAGTTTCGAGGCAGGCCAACGGCGACCGCTATTTACCGGCACAAACACACGGGCGACACATGCCCAAAAGCATACAAGGACGATGGCAAATGGCAAAGAGGGAAAGCCGCGGCGAGAGCGCGCATACGCCGTGGCGGCGAGCCCTCGAGAGTTCGAGAGCGAGGCCTCGTCGGGCGGCGGCGGAAAGAAAGGAAGACGGGGGAGAGCCAGTCGGCCGATAGCGAGAATTGAAGAGAGCCGGATAGGGATTATGAAAAAAAGGGAAAGAAACGAAATTGGAAGGAGAAGGAAAATCAGGAGGAGAGAAAGAGCGGAGCTGTAGGTTGGCTATGGGTTCTCCGCTCGTATATACCGTTGCAGCTCCCGCCGTTGGTCGCCGCTAATATGAATGTCCTGTCAGTAGCAGCGGCTCCTTGCCAAGAACGTACCGTTTGCTAATATGCCTGGTTGAAGGGAATATTTACGAGGGTGCGGGGGCGTTGGAAAGATGAAAAAAAAAAAAAAACATACACACGAGCGGAGAGCCGAGAGGGCTGAGAGAAATGGTGGAAAAATATCGCCCAAAACCCCTCGCGACCGCCCGCTCGGGCTTCGAGTGGCCGATTTTTTTTTTTTTTTTAGGTCTCTCAGAAATTGTGGGTAGGCATGGTTTTGAGTCTTCGCCGATTATTATGAGGCCGCCTCCGCGGCTCCCTCGGTTCGCCGGGGCTTCGTTGGGTTTCGAGGTGGCAATTGATTTTCCCCCAACCACGTTGCTCGTAATTGGCGTCTGTCGCACGCTCCGATCCGCGACACCATCTTCCTTGGGCTCTTCTCTCCCGTTGCTCGTTTTGGTCGGCTTTTGTTCGGCCGGCCGGCCGGCCGGTCCCGACTTCCATCGGTGAAAACTCAATTACGATGACGAAGAGTCTTGCCTGCGTCTCCTAGGCGGGGCTGGAGAACGGTCGTGGGCGCTCTCTTGGTCCCCGCTGCTGATAATTGACGAGGGATCGCCATCGGAAGCGGAGAACTTTCGGGGCTTTTGCAGTGTCTTCGGCATGGAATCGGGGGATGACAATTGGTTTAAATGTCGGAGGGGCGATCCTCAATCGCTAATTGTCATGACGTACGGGCATTGCGCGAGTAAGGACGTTTCTCCTGGAGGGATCGTGGATGCTTTGATTGTCTCACAGTAGCCTAGTGGGAGCGCGACACCGGACCAGTATTGGCAGAGCCTCGACCGGCATTGGCCCGACGTCGGGCGGCTCTGGTCCTGTGTGTCATTGCCATCAGGGCGTGACAAGTACAATGACTGAGGACTATTTTGGGAGTTAGGTAATGTTTGAGCGATTGAAGGATTAAGGTCGGTTTTTTCGTCGAAACGAAAAAAAGAACCTTAGTCGTTTGTTAGTAACGAATAAATGATAGAGATAGAATGTGCTATAATTAGATGGAAAGTGTTACAGTCAAGGATCTGTCCAAATTTAAACTCACTTGGACGAAAAGATTTTGAGATACGTCCGATGTTAATTTCTATTTGTTGATCGTTAATTGTCAATAAGTTCGTTGTTATTGATATTTTTCGATACAACAAAAAAAAAAAAAACTCAAACTTCATCACACCTTGCACTAACTGTGTACAAAAAAATCCGACCTTGACCCTCTAATAGTCGCGTTAAAAAAAAAAAGTTTAATAGTGAGCAGTTTTTTGACAAAATCCCTATCCTAGTTATAGAATTTATGATAATTATAATCAAGGATATGTCCAAATTTCAAAACAATCGGACAAACAGATTTTGATATACGATGTCCGACGTTAATTGTTATTTGTTAATAAGTGCCTCGTTAATTGATACCTACTTTTCAATAAAAAAAAAATCAGACTTCACAACACCTTGTACTAACTATGTGTAAAAATGCGAACTTCCCCCTCTAATACTCGTCTTAATAAAATTGAATATTGACAAGTGATTTGGACAAAATCCTCATGCACGTCCCTCAAGTCTAGATAAAGACAGCGACAGTCCGACTTCCAAATTTGACGACACAGATGAGACGAAATTACGATTTGAGGGTTATCGGGAAGACCCGCAGGAACTCCCGTTAAACGGGGTATCGGGTGTCGAACGATTCAAGAGGATCGATCAGACGGACCTCTCTGTTCGCCGTTTATTCCCGTGGTACCGAAAGATTAAACGTACGGACATGTATATATATATATATATTTTTTTTTTCTCCCGTTTTTTCCTATACACACGCTTACACAGGAGTAGGAAAGCCCCTCTTGACTCGGAGTGAATCGGGATGAAAAATATTGAAAGCTGGGGGTCTATTACGCCGAGCGGCCATCTTTAATCGAATACGCCTGGGCGCCAGGGTGGATGTATATTCCCTTTGTCTCGCGAGGCTTTTAATGAGCGTTCGCTTATTTCCTCTGCCTTTGATTCTCATATCGTTACCCGAGGGTGTCCGCGACGAGAACGAAATATTTCTCCTGTAAGTAACGCGCCCTCGTTAAATTAACCTTGGTCGGCGGATTATCGACGATTTGTCGCTCGCGAAGGATAATAATAAAATTTTGAGTATAATAAAATAAAATATAATGAAGAAAAATAAAATAAAATAAAATAAAGTAATATAAAATAAAGTAAAATAAAATAAAGAGGGCTGAAGGACTCGGGTCGATGGCCCATTGACAATGTCCATGTGAAGTTGTAATTGCTACTTAGAGAGATGTACGCATTGGATAAAATCACACGATATTGTCAATAAATGCGCTTTCGCTACTGCTACTAAAATAAAATAAAAATAAAATAAATTAAAGAGGGCCGGAGAACTCGGATCGATGGCCCATTGGCAATGTCCATGTGAGTGTTGTAATTACTGCGTAAGGAGATGTACGCATTGGATAAAACTACACGATACTGTCAATAAATCGACTTTTCCTAATGCAACTAATAAACAAAGAAAATTAAAATGAAATAAAGAAAAATGAATTAAAATAAAATAAAGAGGGCTGAAGGACCGCGATCGATGGCCCATTGACAATGTCCATGTGAATGTTGTAATTGCTACTTAGGGAGATGTACGCATTGGATAAAATCACACGATATTGTCAATAAATGCACTTTTGCCACTGCTAATAAAATAAAATAAAAATAAAATAAAATAAAGAGGGCTGGAGGGCTCGGATCGATGGCCCATTGGCAATGTCCATGTGAATGTTGCAATTACCACCTGGAGAGATGTACGCATTCGATAAAACTACACCATATAGTCAATGAATGCATTTGTGTTACTGCTCCTAAAATAAAGAAAAATAAAATAAGGATAAATAAAAATAAGGTGAAAACACGAAAGTAGAGTGCTAAGGCTTCCGGACATTGGCAGCGGCGCGCAGTCGCCTGCCGTGTTTTAATTCCACGGGGTGATTGAGAGAGAGAGAGAGAGTGAGAGAGAGAGAGGGTGGGACAGGGCGGGGGATGAGGTGAGATGGAGCGAGATAGAGAGAACGCTGTGCCGGAGCTGAAAGGAACGGACCAGGCCTCGTTTTTCGTAAGGGCGGTTCCCAGCCGCCATTTTGCGCGCTCGGAAGGGTTGCGCGCACCACGGCAACCCCTGAATTTACTCTAATTACTTTTCCCCGGCATTACGCGTTGCGAAAATGTTATTGGTAACAAAGCGCTGCCCCGGGAGCTTGCCGCCCTCGCCGTCCGAGATATAGTGTGCATAGCATGGTTGGCGAAAAAAGCAGAACATTAAAAAACAAAAAAAAGAAGAAAAGGTAAAAATAAAAATAAAAAAATAAATAATAAATTCGTCGGAAATCAACGAGGTTTTTTTCGCCCTTTCGCTGTGTCTTTTCAGGTGCCATTCTCACATGCACGGTGAATTAATGGAGATTTTAAAATCCATAAAAATATATTCTGTATTTTTTTTTCTTCTTTCGCTCCCGATGCAATGCCGAGTAATTATGAGTACTCCGTTTATTTGTTCCCTCAATTGGATACATTTTATTTTTTTATTTTCATTTTTTTCGATGGTATTGACTGATCGCTACTCTTTTCGTCCGCGTTCGTTAAACCTGCTGTACACATCGTGTTCTCGATACCCAAGGATTGCAGCTGCTACCGATTTCTTTGATACATTCGAACCCCCGGTGGGAAGTCGAATCCGATAACGCTGAAAACTCAGAAAACTCGATTACCTTTTCATCGCGAGTCGAAGCGTTCCCTATCAGTTTATCGATTATTGCACGTAGAAAAGAAAATAAAGAGAACGAAAAAAATTGTTTTGATGGTGAAGAACGTTAACGATCACTCCAGGTGTTGCGGATTTTTTTTTGTTCACTCTCGAATAAAATCTCTGCCAGACCGTGCGACTTTCACTACCCGATATTGATTTTATTAGGTTACGGTATCCGGATTTTTTTTTCGAAGATTATTGTCAGAACAGTGTATTCAATTCTCCAGAAGAGTCTGTCAATATTCTGCGCTTTGGGTCAGAAGGCTTGAGCGAGTGAGTTTTTTATACGCGATCGGGGAGATTTTTTGAGCTTTGCGTCTGGTTCATAGCAGGCCTGGTCGGGTCCAGATGCAACGCTTAAAAATGTCCGCCAGGACAGCGGCCGCCGAGGACGCGCGCCGTCGGACGTCGGCCATTGCCGGAGCAGCCCATTTTCCATGCACCGCTAAAAAATGTCCTTTGGAAATTAATGAATCGATGTTGGAAGCTTTTTTACCATAGACTGGTTTCTGAAATTTCAAACGCATGTGCGTTGCAATTGCACAGTAGATTTCATTATTTTTGACGTACATTTTTGTAAATTTCAGGCGAACGATTTGTAATTTTGTCATCTGGCATTTTAATTTCACGAAAAAGTACATTATATGTTTAATTAATGTAAGCGTGATGTAAATTTCCAACACATGTGAGTTGCAATTTTACGGTAAAATTTTTATTGACAACGAAAATTTTGATGAAAGTCTGTCAGAAGATTTGTAATTTTAATATCTGGTATTGCGAATCAAACTTCACGTTCCAGTACGTTGAATTTACAATTTATCTGTACACTGAAGAATTCTCCGGCAATAGCTTTGCCCATCGGATCGATCAAACTTCCCTCGCTATGCCGACTAAACGAGAAAATCGTCGTCGCCACATCGATAATCCATGAGAAATTAATTAGCGACAATTGATCGTTAATTCCGCACAAGAGTCTCTAAAATAGATAATCCTCAATCGCCAAACGGTGTCGGGATATTCTCAGATCGTCCGGCTCTATTCTGTTCCCCCGGCCGATCGAAATAAACGATGTACGAATCGGTCGTGAGAGGGACGCTCATCAATAATGGAACGAGCGCGCCCGTCACGGTATTGAAGCGATAGAAGCTTCGGGCCTGCGGGACCGATGGAAATACACGAGCCCCGACAGAGACACAAAGGGCAGTGACCTCCGCGCGAAATCTCTATTCACAAAGGAAATCAAAATCTTGCTTTAACAAACTACCGACACCGGTACCACCAAACTCGATCACCGAAGATCCAACAAAGAAAGAAAAGAAAAAAGAGGAAAAAAAACGGAACCGATCGAGTTAGAGCAGAAGAAAAAAAAAACCCTCAAGGGAGCCACGCGTGCAAAAAGTCCGGAAAAATCTTGCTTTAACAAACTATCGATACCGACACCGCCAAACTTGATCAATGAAAAGCCAAAAAGTAAAGAAAAGAAAAAACGACAAAAACAGAACCGAAAGTTGGGGCAGAAAAACCCCCCTCAAGGAACGCATGCGCGCAAAAAGCGCAGAAAGTCCCACTCTAATAAACCACCGACAGCGATCGCGAAGAATCGCCAAACTCGCTCTGCGACGAACCAAAAAGGAGAAACAGAAAAAAAGACCAATAAAGAAATCGAACGCGGTGGACTCCAAAAAACACCCCATCCAGGAACCCACTTTCGCAAAAAGCGCAGAAAAATCTTGCTTTAGCAAACTATCGACACCGATCGCGAAGAATCGCCAGACTCGCTCAGCGACGAACCAAAAAGGAAAAACAGAAAAAAAAGACCAAGGAAGGAACGAAACGAGATGGCGCCAAAAAACCCCCCAAAAAGGTAGAAAAATCTTGCTTTAACGAACCACCGACACCGGTACCGCCAAACTCGATCACCGAAGAAGCAAAAAAAAAAAAAAAAAAAACAAAACAAAGACAAGAAAGGAACGGACCGAGTCGGGGCAAAAAACCCCTCAAGAACCCACTTGCGCAAAAAGCGTCCGCGTTCCAGTATAAATCGTTTGAAGAGAGCCCAAGGGAACAAAGAAGAGGTAGCTGCAACTACTCCGGTTGCTTCGAGGGTCCGGCTGGAAGCTTTTACGAGGAGCTTCCCAGTAGCAAAGGGTTGTTTCTGCGCCCTCTCAGCGCCCCTCTCCCTGCAGCTAATTCGAAAAAAAAAAAAAAACGCTAAACTCGAAAGGGTCCGAGCCTAATACCGCCGGAGTCGTCCAGCACGTGTCCCGCTCCTTCCGCTGCCGAGAAACGCCGATCGGCAAGCTGCTCTTCAATATTTCTTTCCCTCTCGTTTTCGATCTCTCCCGCCAGCGCCTGACGGCTCGGCGTCGAAGGTGACCGTCCATCCGCGAAAGAATCCCGCTGACGCCGAGAAAAATACGTGCGAAATCTCGCGGTCTCGTATAATAAGCATTATATGCCGCATCCGAACGACCTCCGCTCCGGCCATAATCCGATGGGGATTCCCGACCGAACACTTTTATGAATACGCAAATGTTCCTTTGTTTACAGAAACGATTTTGCCTCTGCGCGTCGGGTTCGGGCTTTCCCTCTGTTGTGTTTTTTTCTTTTATCCCTCACGCACGTACACACGTACACGTATATATTTTGGTCTTCAAGGGAGAAAGAAATAAAGCGATGATAGCCGAGAGGGCGCGCGGCCGCGGAGACGGAGGACGAAGATGGGGGTTGATGGTATAAAGAATGGCCCGCATAGTGTATGCGTAACAGAGCGAGAGACGGGCCCTGGCAGAAGTCCCCGGCCAGCGGCGAACGGTTAAAATGCTAAATGATCACGGGGGTTCGTTAACGTTAACGGGCACGAGACGCAGAATGAGGGAAAGACACCTACACATATATATACATACACATACGTGCGCATATATATAAAAACGACGCTTCTGCTGCCGCTGATAGGCCGCCGCGTTTTTTGGGTAGAAGCGCCCCGGCCGTTCTCCACCCGCTGGAAGATGGCCGACCCCTTTTCCGCGCGCCCGTTTCCCGACTCAAAACTCTCCCCGTCTCTCCGAGTCTCAGCGGCGACCATGGCAAGCAACCCTCACCCTCATTGTCCTCAGCCGCGGGCGAATCGCCCTCGCCCTCGTCCTCGGACATACGTACGACTCCTCCTCGGAGCTTGTATCGCCCGAATGTATACGATGCCCGGAGAGAACCCAAACCAGCCCCTTCGCCCCCTTATCCACCCCCGGTTCACCGGCGGGGCGAAGCGAGGAACGCCGAGCCACTTTGAAATATTATACCGAGAACCTACGGTCCCGTATCGCCGCGCCACCGGAGTCTACGTCCGGCCAACAATGAGATATCATCCCCGAGTACAAACCACCTCCCCCCTAATTCGGTGCCGAGAGCGCCCGGTCGACCCCCCCCCCCGAGTTGCGCTCGACCTACCGGCGAGCCCTCCGACCAACCCCGCGCGGCCCCTTTGTCGGCCGAGAATTTTTCGGATAATTTTTAATTAATTTGTTCCTCGTGACTGGCCGCGTCGCGTCGTCGGCATCGTCCGCAGCCGCTGTCTTCAGGCGCGGAGGCCGAAGGCCCCCGATGCGAGGAACCGAGATTGCCTCGCTGTCAGGGCTGACCGGACGCGGTCTTCGCGATGTACAGAGAGCCGCTCGTCAAGGGCTAATGTGCGATGCGAAAAAATGGGAATTTGTTTTTTGTCGAGCGGAGGGTTCTTGTATTTTAATAACTCGTTAGGAGAGCCGAGAGGCGGATGAGGCGACGTTGGACGCCCTGTCTGCTGAAGAATATTTTCACATCCGCCGAGCGGGTTCGAATCGCCTCGTCGTGGGGGAGGAAATTTCAATCGTAGAGTGGGATAATAAATTGTATATTTTATTTACTGGAACTTGAAATTTTTTAAGGTTTGTTATGTTAATCGAAGGTCGATGGTGCTTTGTCTTGGAAAATTAAAATACCAGTTATTAAAATTACAAAGCTTTGAAATTTGGAAAAGCTTCGGTACAGATAAAAATTTTAGTGTCAAAACGCAAGGCGCGTGTTTGAAATTTTTTTAAACTGTGTAAGAAAACTTCCGATACCGTTCATTAATTTTTCAACTAATTTTTTTTTTACACTTCCAAAACGAATTAATATATTAATTCGTTATATTAACATATTCATATGTTAATTCGTTTTTCGTTTAATTTTTCTACTTACAATACGAATTAAAATATTAATTACTTTTTTGAAAAAAAATTAAAAGAATATTGATCGGAGGTATCGATGATCACTTTATCGATACGGAAGACGTTGAGTTGAACGAAGCGAGGAGTCAGGTGGAGCATTGTGGCGTTGATCGACCGCGAACGCTTCGATATTTCTCTCCGCATCGGGTCGATGCGAAAATTTTCGAAATTTTCTAAACGAGCGGGAGATCGACGATCGACGCTCGGCTCGACTGTGCGCTGGCGAATTAATCAAACCGGAGGGGGAAAAAAAAATAGAAAAAAAAAAAAAAAGATTGGGAGGGGAAGTTATTGACAGCAGCGGCGTGCGGGAGCGAAGAGGCGAGGTATAAAAAATAAATGAAATTCAATACCACGGTCTCGCACGAGGTGGGTAGTTAATAAGCAAAAATCTGTCAAACTGCTGACTGCCTCGACTATAGAGAGCGCACCCGATCGAGCCAATCGACCACCCCCGTACTGCGCGTTCCTCGCGGGTAACAATTTTTTATTCTCCCGCGAACGCGAACCGGAGAGACTCGCTCTACTTTCGCACTGTCGGCGGCATTCTTCGCGCAGACATTCGTTCAGGATTTCGAATTGACCTTGACAAACAATAGTATATCATGCCACAAGGGAGGAAAGTGCGTCTTTTCACCGAGTGTGAAGTTTGGTGGACCGGGCGAAGTGAGGGCGGAAATTCACACGAGGTGTGAATTTCCGCCCTCCTTCTTCCTCCCTTGCGGCATACACTGAGATAAAAAAAAAATTGTTCGATTAACCAAATTCGCGGTCACGCACGTTCAAGGCTGTTATTCGGTTGGTACGACTCAACCATTCTTTTGTTGAACGATCATTCGCTTCAGTCGATTCACAATATTTCGATTAAAATACATTTTTTTTTTATTATATCAACTAAATAACGCTTTTGAACGCGGGGCGAAATGGCACGGCGGGGCAAGAGGGGATAATGAGACGAAAGGCAATTTTCCAATAACTTTTGGATGGTAGCGATGGTTGTACGTGGGGTGAAGCGGGCTTTAAAAACCGGATGTATCGTTGGGACAAAATGGGGCGTACAAAAATTCGTGTAAGATCGAGTTTTGCCCGCACTGTCCCGTTTCGCCCCGCTGTGTCATTTTGCCCCGGTCTGCCCTAAGTTATTTTTTTCCCGACTATGCTAAAATTGAGCATATTTTTATGCCTGTGACGGTCCACCGACTTGTCAGCTAGCTCTCTTCCCTAGGGCGAAAAAGCACTACTTTTCCTCCCGCTGGTCAAGAGTCGGTAAGTTTCGACCCGCGTTGCAGGCATACAATTGCGGTCATTTTAGCGTAGTCGGAAAAAAGAGGTTTATGCGTTTATGTCGATTTTTGCGAACATTAGCAGTAAATGGTAAATATTTATTTTATATACTTTTTAAAAATGAAATTGGGCCAAGCCAATTTCAAGTTGATGGGAAAGCCCATCGACCGATTTTACATCGTGAGGGTGATGACGAGCCTTAACGATACAAGTCGAAAAGTAAAAGTTCACATGACACAAATTAATTACAAGAAATGCAAGGAAAGGCTAAATACGTATGCGTGCGAGAGGGACAGAGTCCAAATTTTGAATCCATTTTTTTTTTGCGAAACAATTCTGTAAAATGATAAACCAATTATGACAAATAAATTAAATGATAAATCAAATACGCAGTGCACGCCCCAATCCGTTTGTTATTTTGTAAAACCGTTTTGGAGAAAAGTAGTTTCAAAATATTTTGATGTTATGTTGATCTTTAGCCTCACCTTAAAGGGTAACCGTAGGGGAATTTTGTTTTTCGATTTCTGGGCACTTTTTTGTGTTAAATATTGAGCCGGGACCAAAACAAGTGGCAAATTTGCGATCAGCGGCGAAAATACATCGCATGTCGAAACTAAAGCAATGACGTTTCAATATTGAGAACTATTTATGACCACATAATGTTTCAAAGATGTTACATAAAATCCATAAAACTCGGCACACCGATTGAATATTCCGCAAGAAGCTTTCGTATTAAACAAAACGACCATGAGAATATCCGAAAAAAAAAAAAAAAAAAAAAAAAAATTGGTCAGGGGATTATAGCAGCGCAATGATGCGTAATCCACGGTTGGTTAAAGTAGAAAATATTAATAATTTGCTCGGCTCGTAATTATATCGAGGCGTGACGCAGTTCATTCCTGCTCGCGGATTTTATCACCGATACGGATCATCATTTTTTGCCCCATTAACGTCGATTTTCCATGGTCGTTTCGCGTTTTATCGATAATGCGATGATGCTACATCGAAGCACCGGTGCAATTTATCAGAAATGTAAACGCACATTTGATATCAAGATCCGGTCGCTATCAGCGGTTGAACAAAAAAAAAATAATAATTAATCAACTCCTCTTCGCTCTGCGTGAAAAATCGCTAAAACGCGTGATTTTGATTATGCTCACGTTTGAAGACGTCCCGCAGCAAGAATTATCGTTCCATCTGCTGGTCCACGAAGCGAAACATATTACCGAAGCTTAAAAATATTAAAAAATTCCCGGATAAAAGCTGTCTGGCAGCGGCGAACGCGGCCGACGGCACGAATTTTTAAAGCGCTGCGAACGCTTTCGCGGTAAAGCTCCCTGTTAACGGGGCTATTACGATGGTAACATACGGATTTTTGCCAACAGAATGTCTATCGAGTTCCGTTCAATACCCCGATGACTTTTTTACCGATGATTAATTGAGCGAAATTCGCGCAATCGATGAAACAGCTACGAATTCGGCGATAGACTTTATCCCGTCGGCCACGTTATTTTCGTTTTTGCCCTATGCAACCGACGGATAAAACAATTTCCCACTTTCACACGGCGAGCCAACGTTAACGATCATTATTCCAACGCCAAAAGTAAAAATCAATCGCTCGTTAGTATTTTTTCATCGTCGAACAACTTGAATCTTTCGCGCGCGCAACTGCGGCCTTTTTATCGACAATTTAAAGTGACTTTTGCGATAGAAAATTGGCCTCGAAACACTTCCACATTGATCAACGTTCGTGTTTTTTTCGTCGAGAGTTGCGAAATTTTTGATTGTTCGGTCTATTCCATGCAAGAAGGCGATTCTGACGTCCGTCGCCGAACAACGCGCCCAAAAAATGAGCTTCGTCGGCCATTGCGGATTCAGAAAATTTTACTTTTTGGTGGAGAAATTGTGGAAACGACACTTCTTCATGTGGACGACTCATTAATCGACGGATTTTGCAAACCTACGCAGCAGTTTCGTGTAGAATATCGAGCGAGAAACGCGCCTCGGACGGGACGCGACGAGCGAAACAAAAAAATGGGTGATTTCAACCCGACGGTAGGCGCAGCCTTGGGTCGCCCTCGCACAGCATGGCCGCCGTCGAGCCTTGCTCAGTGCCATCACATTTTGTCGTTCGCGCTCGCTTCGGTTTCAACATTTTTTTTTTCAATCTGCGAGCGAAAATATTTTTACATTGATTTTGTTTCTATTTTGATTCGGGCAATGTCAATCGAACCGACATAAAAATCGACTTTAATTTTTCGATTAATTTTTATTATTCCGTACCAAATAATTATCATCGAAACATTCGTTGGTAAAAAAAAGTGTACACGTACCGATTTCCCGAGGCAAATTAACGATGCACGAGTGCAAAAATTAGCCTCTGCTTCGATAAAACGGATCTCCAACCGTCACGCGAAAACGTGCACGTATAAATGGACGGAAATTATTATTATTATTATTATTTTTTTAACAATGGACAATCTAAACCCGACGTTAGATGGTACCATCAAATTATATGGTTTGCGATCGCTTCATTTAAAAAATTTTTCGAATCTGCGAGCAGAATATTTCACTTTCCGTTTCAATTTTGATTCGGGCAAAATAAATCGAACCGACATGAAATTCAAAAGCAGGAACGAAAGAATCAAAGTGTCGTACGACTTTAATTTTCTTTTTAATTTCTATTATTCCGTACCAATTAATTACCATCGAAGCCTTCATTGATAAAAAAAAAAGTGCACACGTACCGACTTCCCGAGGCAAATAAGCGATGCACGAGCGCAAAAATTGGTGTCAACTTCGATAAAACGGATCTCTAACAGTCACGCGAAAATGTACACGTATAAATGGTCCGGATTTTTTTTTTTTTTTTTTTTTTAACGTTGGACAACCCGAACACGACGTTGAACGCTTCGGTCACATTTCATCGTGCGCACTCGCTTCGTTTTTAGCATTGTTTCAATCTGTGAGTAAGAATATTTTAACTTTTTGTTTCAATTTTGATTCTCCAAAAATTAACCGAACAACGTAAAAATCGGAAGCCGAAACGTAACAATCAAAATATCGTACGACTTTAATTTTTATTTATTTTTTTAAATGATTGCCTACCAAATAATTACCATCAAAGCCTTCATCGATTAAAAAAAAAGTGTACACGTACCGATATCCCCGAGGCAAATTAGCGATGCACGAGCGCAAAAATTGGTCTCACCTTCGATAAAACCGATCTCTAACTGTCACGCGAAAACCTACACGTACAAATGGTCCGGAATTCTGCCCTTTTTTTTTTTTCGAAACGCTGGACAACCCAAACACGGCGTTGGAACGTGGACAGTGAATCGCGGAACTACATACAACCGCGAGAACGTCACGGAGTTTTTATTATCTGCGAATTTTTGTCGTTCCTTTTTTTATCTCCGTCATTTGACCGTGGTGATGTGACAGATCGATAAACGGCGGGGGCCGAAAAAAAAAATCTCAGTTTCATTTCTCGCGCTGTTCACTGCAGCGGTGGCGGCTCGTGGCGTGCTATCTTTTTTTTTTTTTTTTTGTTCCTCTAATTCTGACACACGGTTTTTTGTGCTGAACAGTAACCGAGAGTGAAACTGAATAACACTTTCGTTTTTTTTTTCTTCTATCCTTCGATGGAGGGGGAGCAATAAAAAATAAAAGGAAAAAAAAAAGAGCGACGAGGAACGACAGATTGTTTTGGGCTTTTTTTTTTTTTCGACAACTCTACAGTCGAACAGTGTACATTGTGTACAAGTGTCGACACAAAAAAATCGGCGTGTGTGCAATACGTTACCCTCGTAACGGAGATATTTCGGCTTTTTCGTCGGCATTTACGAGTCGCGTATGAGCGGTGCTGAGAATAAAAAGGGCTTAAGCGAGAGCCTTTGATCACGTGCGTTACGGCCTTTCGATTCGCAGCCGTCGATATGTCTCAATCAAATTATCCGATTGACGTGGAAAAGATGGATCAAAAAAAAAATATATATATGTATATGAAAAATAAGAAAATCGAGTGGATACGGATATTGGTTTGGTGGGCTCGCCACTTCGCTCGCGAGCACCCGCGATACCAATCGGTTCTACGCACCTTTACGGTTCGTTTGACGTTTCGTTTGACGCAAAAAACGAGATTACACGGTTTTTTTTTAGTCGTTTTTACAGTTTTCAGCTCGGACTCGCCGTTTATTTTTTAACGTTTCGTCGGGCCTTTGAAAAAGCTCTCCGAGCCAATCGTGCGATAGCGAAGACCTGAGGGCGTTTCGATTCTCAGCTGCCTTAGAAAAATCGTATAAAAACAATCTAAAAAAAATGCTCCCCGTAACGCGGTTTTTTAATTTATTTCCAAGCTATTGGAGAACTTCGCTGTTTGTTGCCAGTCTCGACGAGTTGTTTACGATTAACTTAATTTAACTTTGATTACTTTAACTTGTATAACTTCGACATACACTGTAAAAAAAAGAAAAAAAAAAGGTGCGAAATTTAATGTACCGGACTGAAAGTTTTTATGCAAAAACTGTTATATTAAATTTCATGTACAATTGACACGAAAAAATTAATGTTCTGTGTATTATAAACATTGGGAAGACTTTATTTTTAATAACAACTTTGATTTCACTACGAGAGTACTTTAATTTTAATAGTTTTCTTTAATTTCAATGAAAAAGTATATTAATTTTTCACGACCATTGAACATTAAATTTAATGTACCATTTTTTGCGCATAAAAACTTCCAGTCCGCTATATTAAAATGTACGATTTTTTTTCACAGTGTGTAAAAATGTGTACTTCGAGAATCTACGATTCAAGAAGACTGACCGAAGAAAGCGGAGGACTCTCTTGGAGGTTGCGAGGTCGAATCGTGGGAGCCAGAAGGGCGACCTGCAGACCGAACCGATTTCAGCAGACTCGCAAAAATTGTGCAAAAACAGACTCAAAAAAAATATTTTTACTTCCCCGTAACGCCGCTTTTTTTATTACCCCGCTATTGGAAAACTTCACAGGTTACTTCCGACACTGATCTTATTGATTGCCGTTAATTTAATTGAAATTTGTTTAATTTAAACTTGTGCAATATACAAAAGCGTGCACTTCGAGGATCGACGACGATCCGACGAGGATTCAAGAAGACTGACTGACGGAAGCCAGAAGCTCAGCCGAGCCAGAAGACTCGTTCGGGTCAACTGGGGTCCTCTCGTGCAGGTTGCGAGGTCGAATCGTGGGACCCAGAAGGGCGACCTGCAGACCCAACCAATGGGGTAGCTGCCCTTGGCTCGAAACGAGTCCGCATGAACGGGGCGCCTGGCCGAAGGCCCTGCAGCCCCGAGACACTTTCTCATCGTGTCCTCCACTCTCCTCTCAGCCCCGCGGTTGGCACGGATATCAATTCCGGCGAATACCGATATTCCTGCACTGACACAATGCCCGTCCTAGGACCAGTCGATCGAACGGAACTCGAGGGAAAATAAAAGGAGAACTTTTTTCGCCGACTTCCCTAAAATAAGCACAGTGGTTGCGCGCAACGCCGAAAATCACCGATTATTGACCAACGATAATTATTAATCTGTGCGCATGCGCAGCACTCTTTCATCAGTAGATGGCCTAGTTCCTCTCTTAAGTAAGTAGGCTAGTATCGTGTCTTCTATCTTTATTGCAGTTTACCAGCAACAAAACTGTCATCTACAAAACCGTTAAGAATTACCTACTAAATTGTTTGCTATGCATATTTTGTGCTGTTTCTGTTTTAGTTTCGAGTATAATCTACACTGAATTCCCATCTTTCGTATTGCAATGCTACTTAGGGGATCCGGCCGTGGGTCAAATAAATGTTTATCTATCTATTTATCTATTTCCTTGAAGCGTCTCTGGTGCGTTTTAATAGTCGTACTTTTTCAGTTATATCCATACGAATAGTTTTTAGGCGTTCTATGCGAGTCGTTTATTGTTCTGCGGTTTGGTAGCGCATTTTAGCGTGTCATTAGCATGGCATTTTTAGGCGTTCTAGGCGGATTATTTCTTATTTTGGGGTAAGTAATGGATATTTTATCACGCGAGGGAACGGAATTTTACCTAGCAACGTTAGGGGAACATCGCGGACTTCCCTTCCTTGGAGCATAATATAATATTTCGGTTCCCAGTTGCCTTTTTCTTCATCGATTACCTGTTGCTGATTAACGAGACAAAATCAAAAGCGACGAAATAATTTAGTAGACAAATCTAGTAGATAAATTCAGTGGATAATCGAGTCGATAAATTTAGGGGATAATCGATCTAGTAGATAAATACGTAGAGGAATTTCGAAAAAAATCCTCGATGTAATTTGCTCGACGATGGGACGATCTAGTAGATAAGTGTAGTGAATAATCGATCTAGTAGATACATTTAGGGGATAATGGATTTAATAGATAAACACGTAGAGGGATCTCGAAGAAAATGCCCGATGTAATATGATTGGCGACGGGACGTCCCGGAAAGATCAAATCAGAAGTCAGTGCCGACAGAATTTTCGATACGCGGACGAAGAGTGAGGAAAGTTAACGGCCCGCGCGAGAAGTAACTTTGTTAGCGCCACGGAAAATTGGTTCTCTTTGAGCAAAGCGTCGTTTCCCCGAACGGCGGAACGGAGTTGTCGCATCGGCCTTTGGCAAAATATACCTTTTCCCCGAAGGTTGCCATACGCCACGCATGGCCGGCACACGGTTATCGATACTATAGATATAGAGACTCGCCCGATCGGCGTCGCATCTGCTCCACGAGATTCGCATGGAGAAGGGCAGGACGAGAGGTAGGCTGGATTTTTTTTTCCGATCCCATCAAGCCCTCAATTCCCTTCCAATTCTCGTCCAATCACCCTTTTTTTCTCATCTCATATCAAACCTCCGACCGCGTCAACTTTTTTCTCTTTATTTTTACAACAATCCACTTGTTCACAAACTGAACTCGATGTGTTTGCGAGAAGATATCACGCGAACGTCAGTCGAATTCTCTTCCGCTGCCGTTCACGCTCCCTTCCAAATGGAATTCAAACCAAAAAAACTCACTGTTTCCGGATTTCGCGATGCCCGCTAGCAATTGAGCATCCGCGAACTTCCAGCGAATCTTCGAGGCTGGAAATAAAAAATTCCTGAACGAACGAGTGCAATCCGATTCCAAAATTCCCAAAAAAAAGGATGGAACAAGTCCCGTTCCAATGAGGGTTGCACATGTGTTGCATTGTACCGTTTTAACTGATTACAGCTGGGATGCATCGAAGACGTGCGTATCGTGCACGGAGAAAAAACATTGGTTGGTACAAGATTTTTGTTAACGTGACGATTTTAGTATTACAGTATCAGAATAACAAAACCAAATTGTAACCATAGCAAAATCAATTGCTTCTAGGTAGTAATTTTTTTTACCACTTTTACTAATCGTTTCGATGCCGAAACGAGGTCATTGTCAGCAAAACTCATTCCGTTAGAGCAGCCGAATCATTTTTCTCCGTGTACACTGTCACAAATATTATGAAATTTACAACACGTTTAATATAAAAAAATTATATGAAATATATAACCTCGGTATATGAAATTATAATTGACATACATTGTATTTGAATTCTAATAATTTAAACTTAAACGCATTACCTGTATGTTAAAATTACCGGTGACGGCATTGAAAATTAAGACATCCGTATATGAAAATGATATTATCACAAATATTATACAAATAATATTGTTTTTAATATACCGGTAACGCAATATTCTTACATACGTCTCAATGACATTTCATATACTCTGTATGCATAAAACTTCATATACATTTTATGAATTATCAACCAGAAATGTTTAACAGTGTAGTTACACCCCGTCGTGCGTTTTCCTGATTTCGCGACGTTCTCCAGCAATTGAGCATCGGCGACCATCCAGCGAATCGTCGACGGTAAAAAAAGAAAATTCCCGAACGAACGAGTGCAATCCGATTCGAAAATTCCCCATGAAAACGACGGAAAAAGTTCGTCTCAGTGATGGTTGCGCCTGCGTCGCATTGTGCCGTTTTAACTGATTATAGCCTGGATGCATCGCCGCCGTGTGTATCGTGTCGTGCGAGGCTCGTTACGATAGTTACACCCCCGGAATGCGATTTCCGATCGTGTCGGGAGGAGGGGGGGGGGGGATTCTGTGTGCGGTCGGAATTCATCGAGCATCGAGAAGCCCCGATACCAGCAGCAGCCCTCACTCCCAGTCTCTCCGTCGCTTGTTGCTTCCTGGTAACTCGAGTACATACGTCCCCCCCCCCCGTTCCTCTTCCGATCGGGGACCACCGAGACGTTCCCGTGAACTAATCGGCGCTCTGTGATGTATTCATCGACGGAGCTTGACGGGGGAGAGCCCGAAGGATCGGCCGGGAGGAAGCGAGCCGGCCCAGTGCTGGGTTCGCGTCGGCAGTCGCCGGTCGCACGGTCACACCTCCACGCCGCGAAGAGCGCGGCTGTCAACCCTCCCACTGACAGCGGGAGAGGTAGATGGCCTACAAAAATACAGATTTCCAATAACCGATAGGTCTTTTTTTTTACCACCCCTCGCGCGCCCTCGCGCAGGACACAGAAACAATGCGGTATGGAAAAGCCCTTTCGCTCGCTCTCTCACACTCGGTATCCACATAGATCATGCATTTTGTTTTCCCTTTTTTCGCCCCTCTATGTTGTTTTTTTTTTTTTTTCATTTTTTATTATCCATTCTCTATACCGTTCATTCCATCTCCCTGTCGGTCAATCACTCGTCGCAGCGGTTCGCTTTTCTTCCTCTCGCTCGGTTTATTATTCCCCATCGATGTGGCCGAGAACCTGCGCCTCTCTCCGTCCATCCCTTCAGTCGCGGGTCGCGCGATCGCGCTCTCCCTCACTGGCATTATATTTCGACGCGCCCCCTCCCTCCGCCCTTGTATTTTTATGTATCTCTTTTATTTGGTCCTCTCTTTTATTTTTATTTTTTATCCCGACCGATGGACGAGTCGCGCCGTGGACCACGTGTTTGGTTCATCTCCGTCCAAACAAACCGAGCGAGCAACCTGTGATGCCGTTTTCCCTCTGTCTTTTCCTATGTGTTTCTTGTTTTTTTTTTTACTTTATTTTCTTTCGTTTTTTTTTTTTTTCTCTTTCCCACGCCACCGTGTAGCCAACACGCGGTCTCGATTATACTCCGTCGTTCGATCGTCGTTACTTCGCTTCTTCCTCTTCTTCCTTTTTTTTTTTTTTTCTTTCGATTTTCCTATCAGTCTACCCTTCGCGTTCTCTCCCTTTCGCTCTCGTTTCTTCGTTATATCGCGGACCTCTGTTCGGGATTCCCACCCTCACCCCACGCGTCTCTGTCAATTCTCTCACATCCACACAGCGCGGAACCTCGGCTCCGGTCCGGCACAGAGGCAACCGGCCACCACAATCGACCACCCTCTCGCCGTCCCGTTCTCTCTCTCTCTCTCTCTCTCTCTCTCTCTCTCTCTCTCTCTCTCTCTCTCTCTCTCTCTGTCTCTCTCTCTCTGTCTCTCTCTCTCTCTCATCGGCTCTCTCGTTCACACGTCGGTTAATAAACCATTGATTGGATTGACACCGATATAGGGAAGCCGGTCGACCTGAATGAGCATCTCTTTTTCTGCGCCCTCTTCCGACCTCCCCCGTTGATGTACCACGGAGCTTCCGATGGAGCCTCCTATGCATCCGTGTGTATCTCTTGTGGCTTCTTTTTTTTCTTCTTCTTTTTATTCTCTCCTTTATCCTTTACATCGATAACTTCAGTAACGAGCGGTCGTTTGAGCCTCTTCGACTTTGAAGAGAATCGTGCGCTTCTCTTTGGTCTCTTACGGATTCCTTTGATCGCTTATCACTTTCGCAGATTCACGGCTATATTCGGATTTAATCGTGTTTTAGCGCCATGAGTTGTGGTGCTGGTCAGTTGATCGACGAATACGTTGTAATGAAGCGCGTTTACGGTGCATAATGTAACGCGATTCGTTGTAGGTTGAAAGTGGTCGATGTGACTCAGTTGAGCGTCTTTGACTTTTTATTGTATTGCATTGTATTTTTTATTGAGTCTTGGGATAAATCCCTTAAGGACCAATACGGCATAAGCTGAACTGTGCTGGGTCAACATTAAGCGTTGATGACGAAGTAGGCATATAATATGTCAGTCAAGAGCGTTGGTCATCGAGGAGGATCATATTCGCCATTTTTACATGTTGTCAATGTGACGCTGAAGATATCAGCGTCACATCAAATTTTATCTTTGGCCAGTCTCCGTCGATGCACTGCTCTAGGAGCACAAAAATTGTTCACTTGTAGAATTTTATTCTCTGAGCGAGTATCCCAGAGCAAAGTTTCGACGATGCAAAATACAGCCATTGCAACTCGATGAAATTTAGTCTTATGCAGATATTTTCGGGGTCATTTGTTAAGGAGGTTGGAGCGCTTCACCTAGTCAAATGAATGCTACGTGTTACGTAAGGGCGTTTGCACAAACCTTTACGCGTCTATTGATTATTGTGGATGGTTATTTGTATTAGAGCGTATGTCCTTAAGCTTGAAAAACATTAATTGCAATTGATCAGCAAAAATATCGACTGGTTTGGGCTAATTTTTGAAAAAGTTTTGAGAGGTTCTGCCTTGGTTTCCTTAATCACTTCCAGCATTCACTCTCCAGCATTTCGTTCGTGAAGCGAGTCCTTCATGCAATTCAATCAATCAGTTTCAATTTTCATTGCTCATGATTTCTAGATGTCCTCATGATTTATTCCGTCGTCGTGTCGCCAAAAGACACCATCCAATTTGTCTGCTTCACTTTCCTCCGGACCGCGATAATTCCCGATCGTCCCGGTGGCGAGGCTTCATCAGGTGGTCGGTAAAGCGTAAACGTTATCGTTCTCCTGCCAATTTCACAGAGGACACGAGCGGAGTTGTTACCGAAATGGTCCACGCAGCAGAGCAGCGTGTTACCATGGGGATCCGGGCTGTAGCTAGCGGGATGTATACTACAAACTCCGTAGTAGGTCCGTGCGTAATATCGGTCATTGACAGCGATAGTGTGCCGCAATGTTGCCCGGAGAATGTGCGTTCATTGCCACGCACGTAACGGGTGGCTCCGGGTATTCAATTTGGAGGGACCTTCGTAGAAACGCCTGTCGTGCCATTGTCAGCCTCTCGTCGAATCAGCGATGGAAATTCATGACCCATCATTAATTTGGAATGTTTTTTTTTTGCGTCAATCGAGCACATGGAATCAATCCTGGTATTACGGATTTCTACCGCAAGAGCTGAAGGACCAAGGTCGATGGCTCGTTAGCAATTATTGTTGCCACACCTACGTGTAATCACCGAGACGTCTATTAGGTACTCGAAAGATTTACCGATAACCAACGTGACATGTTGTTAATAAATACCCATTACTGTTACTACTACTAGTGCAAGTGGATTATTATCGGTGGCTATTGCCATTGCTACTGTTCTAGACTACCCGCTTATTGTGCTATGTCTATTTCTTTACCTACCTCAGCCCTATCTATTAATGTTAACCCTTAGTGTGCACACCTCCGTAGCGAGTCACTAATTTTCGCCCTCAAATATCTCGTTAAATGTGCATTTTTCCAAAAAAAAAAAAAAAAAAATTAAGGTACTTTTTGCAGTGAAATGATTAAACTTTAAGCTCGCGCAACCGGATTTTCAAAAAGACATTCATTACACGTCCAAGACGTGCTTGAAGTTAACGTTAGGCGAAAAATTTGATCAAAATGACGCCTAATGCACACTAATTAATCTATCACTGTTCTGCTTCTATCGCACCAGTTTCTGGTGAATATATTCCAGGACTCATTCAAATCCATCTCATCTAACTACCTATCTTGGATCCAGTTCGCAAAAAAAAAAAAAAAAACTGGATCACTTAACCTCGATGATTAACAAAAATATTGCAGCCATCGCCACACTTCTCTTCACTACTCACGGAGATGTCGATCTTGAATCGTCACCTTGGTAACTTCGCCGGTACAGCCAGGCGATATGGATCCTGACACAGTGTATTGATATAGTTATCGCCTGGATATTCAGGGTCGAACTCCGTCGAACGCTCTCCCCGTGACCGAATTCCTATTGGAACTCCCAGTATGTGCTGTGTTCAACGGGATGTGAGCCTCTGGCGTGTACGCGCCGGTTGCCGGCGACACGTATAGACTGCATGTGCACAGAGACCGGGAGAGAGACGGAGATGGGGCCGGTTAGTCAATGTACCGTGTGTATGTGTGGGTGTAGCATTGGCCCCACGGATTGGGGGTCGACGCGCGTTAATTGGTCCAGTGTCAAGGTCAAAGCTCGTTCTCTCTCTGGCGCGTCATCGCATTATCATCGGCTATCAAGCATATATGTGCGGCTACCACGGGACCCGAGCACATGTAGGGGAGAGTGGGGCAAAGTGAACACACACGGGACAGAGTCGATAATCTAGGCTAAAAATTGGCATATTCAACGTGTTCATTATATTTCATAAACAGGCCGTCATCGCCCCACATTACCGAAGATCCCAAACCATGCCACGGTCCAACCGACGATCGGATCTCGTCGCCATGTTGATCGACAAAAATCACCCCCGGTTATTTTCCCATAAATATTTATTCAATAAATTTGTCCATTTGGAATTTTATCGCATCGGTTCACCGAGCTCGTTTGATTTACGGTCAACGGCATTACGCTAAGTAGGCGCAGCAGGTCGAACGAATATAAAAGGGCGCTATCTGGGTGAGGGGTAAATGACGAGAGAGTGGGCGAGACAGGAGAGTCACCGCTCTCCTCTCTCGCTCTCTCCCGGCATCGTGTATGCATTGAAAACGAAAGTGGTACCGGAGTCCATATACGCAGGATCATACGGACAATAACCAATCATGTGCAATTAACCTGTGACACCATGACGCCTAAATACTCGGTGCTATACATACGGCCCGGTTATGTTTCCATTATGTGGCCGTATCGACATGTGTTTCGAGCGCCACGCTGGCTCCACATATTCCCCGCATTGTGATGCTCGGGCTCTCTCGGATGTCTCCTATAGTACGTATGTGCGATGTGTATGTACGCATGCCGGAGGGAGAGGGGAGGGAGGTGATTGGGGTGGAAGAGGGAGGGATACATTGATACGTCGTCTGATACACGACTACCTAATAGGCCTATCGACCTACTACCTAGTAGCAAAACCCCCTCTATCCTATCCATTAATACCGTGACCAGATCGGCTTTAACAAGATCCCTGCCGAGATGATATATGCATCATCAAACGTTCGGTCATTGAGCACTTTCCAAGAATCCAATGCGTTAGGGGAATTCAATCGATTGCACGTGGATTTCGATGTGACAATGTGACAAGAGTATAGTCGACAAGAGTAAGAGCCGACCGGAGTTGGAGGTGAACATCGATCGCGGTAATCCTTCGACTGAGTCAACCGATATGGACGCTCGCAATCAATTTTATTCTCCGCGACATCAAAGAAGCACTTTCACTGTGCAGTTGATTATTTTTTCAGATTCTAGTTTCGCCACATCTCGTTACTGCACGAAGTGTTCAGGGGCTGCCGACTAGCAAACTCTAGCTCGGAGCTGCACGGGATGCTTCAAGTTTTTGAAGTATGCTCTGAAGTACCAAATGCCTGAAGTACTGGCCACTGGATAACGCTTCAGTACCGGGCACCGGATAACGCTTGGGCGCTGAAGTACCTGGTACCGGGTACATCAAGTAGACTCCTTCACTACATAGCTCAAGCACTTCAAGTATTTGCTCTGCTCCGGCTTCTCGTTAGACTCGTTACATGCTTATGCTCAGCATTTGTGAGCTCTGGTCTTATCACTCAATGTCCGTGGAATCATCCTCCGGCTTCAACTTGGTGAGAGTGCCGGAGTCCGGGATGGCATTATGCGGTACCTGTGCAGGGTCATAGGTTGGGTCAGGACCCCCGGACCTTCAGGGGTCCCGAAGGGAACAACCTGCCAGTCCGCGCCTCCCCACGGTCGTCCCCTCCCAACCAGTTGCGGAACAGCCCTTCAAGCCCCCCTCCACGCAATTTTTTCGAGCTCCACTGGTGGGGTTTGCAGAGCTCTGCAGGAACTGGTTTCTTCGCTGGGGGTCCAGATCATCCGCTGCAGGAACATTCGCGAATGATACCAGGCTCGGGTGTGCAGAAATCCACGAGAAAAGTTAGCTTCGTTCATGGAATGATGTTTTTCTCACGGGAAACTGGATCGTGAAATCTTTGGGGATCGATGCAGCTCGCGTTTAATGAATAAATACTCTCTGCAGAAGTGACGCGACGACTAACATCCTACCCTGGCAATTCGAGCTGTATCTAGCTTTATTCATTAGGTTTGGAGACTCACGGAGCATTGAGTGAGTCTTCTGCGGAATCTTCCGAGCTAGCCAGTTGAGAATTTAGCTCTATTGGCCCGTTGGAAAGGTGGATAATGGTTCCTGCAGACGCTGCACGATTGCAAATCTGGATTGGGGTCGAGGACTATCGCTGCTTTATTCATTTAGCTTTCACTTCCCACGTTAATCTTTCGCGTTGTTCGGCGTCCCATGCGAATTTACACTCTTCGGGGATGCTGCGACGTTTTGCATGAACTCGAACGATCTTTTGCGACTCGCCAAGAAGCGAGTCGTGCGAATGGGGCGCTATTCATTCTGGCTTTGCTGAACTGAAAGACGGTTTGGCGAAATTATGCAAATTTGCGATAGAGCAAAGATGTTGGTCCATTAAATGTGCATATTAATGCAATTTCTACGATCCTCTGTATGTAATAAAGTCCAATTTGCGAAGATGAAAAACGTCATTTCGTAAACACTTTTGATATTCGTGCAAACAATGATTTTATATTGACTATTACTTTTTTTTAGTAATATTGATACACAAAATGACGAATTAAACAAGCAGGCAAACGACGTACGATAATAATAATTGACGCAAGCAAATCTGCTTAGTCTTTTAGGATGAGTATGATTTATTTATTTATTCATTAAACAGGCAGACCTCTTTATAGGTCGATATGTACATATCGGCCAAACATTATAATGGCACTTAGATGCGTCGTATGCTCCAAATTGTAATTTACCGCACATGGCATTAAAGGTGTATACAATATTGCATCAGAAGTTAATATCGAATTTCGAGTGGTATGAAAGTTAGCAACGTTGCTCCATTTTTTTCAAACAGTGTTTTCTCGCGAAACGATAAAAATATATATTGTATCATATTATTATATCACATAATAATCATATATTATTATATTATTGTATCACATAATAACATAACATATCTTATATTATTATATTACATTATCAGTTCGCTAGGAAAGCAATTTTTTGCAAAACGTCAATAATTTCGTCGGAGGATTGTTGTTAACAGCTTCTATGCCTTTCATTTAGAGCAAGGGGAATCCTAAGAGGACATTGCAACAATGAATCAAAACAATACGAATCAAAATCAGCCCGATGGAAATACTATATTGAACTTTTTCCTAAAAAGAATAAAGTGTCGAAAAATTTCAGTGTCTCCGGATGCTCATTCCGAAGCAAGATGTGGATTCCAGCTGCAGTAAGCACAATTTTACGAATAAAAAATGTATAATCGAACCGAAAATAAATATTCTTGCAACGAGTAGTTCCCCCTTTCCCTCGAGCAAACTCTCTTCCGGATGAAGTAATCCTTTCCCATTGATTTCAACAAAACCCCGCCGTTGAAAATGATCTTCCTTTAAATAACGAATTAAAACAAAAGTATTTTAATCATAAACTATAATTCGGCCACGAAAGATTAACGAAGCCCCACCCCCTTGTTGGCTCCCGAAAATCGTCGATAATAAATCACGATCGACAAACAAATAATCGCTAATCAGCTTTTAATCTAATTCTCCCCCGACTGCGCGCGAATTAAATGCGCAATATTTCGACATCGTGCTGGTAACTCAAGTTGCGAGAGCGCCCAAAATGTTCCAACGGCTTGGACGAAGAAAAAAAAAAGCAAAAAAAATTCGCAACGGATAAATGTTAATTCGTCGCTGGGGGTAACTTGGTGGGGTTTGCAGGATTCTGCAGGATTCTCGTTCCCGAAGGCCGCTCCGTCCAAGGGTTGAAGGGAACGGGGTGGGGTAGTTCTCTCTCTCTGCTGGGGGCTTCGACAATGGAAGGCAGCTAGCTCGCCATAATAGAATCTACTTTTTCGTCCAATCTGCCGTGGCGAGCTAGCTCAGCTAGCTCTATGCAAATTTCATCGAAACTCGTAGAACCGGCGTCGGGCGCAAAGAAGAGTTCGTGGCCGGAGTAGGCCTGGCTGTTCCGTCGTCGAAACGCCAGTTATCTAGCAGTCGCGGGAACGACCGGTAGTCGCGACGCACAAAAATTCGATCGTCGAAGGAGCGGAGAGCCTGGGAACAATTTTTTCGACGCTTTCGCCAAAAAATAGTACGTCGATCGGACGTCGCCGGAGAAAGACCGAGCTGGAGCGGCAGCACCGGCTCCGTCCGCCACCCCCGCTCGCCGCCGCTCGGCAACGTGGAGGGTAGCGAGGGAAAAAAAATGGCGGGAAAAGCGTGGAGGGTGCGTGGGCGCAGGATCGATGAAGACTCGCAAAATGGCGACGAGACCAACACAAACGTACCGTCGGGAAAGAGAGAGGAAAGGCGAGAGAGCGGCGGATGGGAAAATTTCACCGAGGGAGAGCGAGCGAGGCGGGAGAAAGCGCAAGGGCGGAGAGCGCGGATCCGACGGGGAGGAACGCGGGGAGAGCGCGATAGACGACGGATAGGTGAGTGTCGGTGAATAATAAAGCGAGATAGATCGGCTGAGGGAGGGATCGTGAACGATAAAAAAATAAAAAATAAAAAATACAAAAATATTCGAATTCTCTCGCGTTTCTGGTATACGGCGTTTGTGGGTCAAGGGTGAATCGGGAGGGGGGGGAGGGTTGCTGCACCGAGATATTTGTTTTTATCGGGACAGCGCAGGTAACATACTCGAATATTCATATGTCCTTTGAAATAATAATTTCGAGGCTTTTCAATGAGTTTCATTCATCGATATCTCTCATCAGATATTTCTATATATGTATATACATCTATATGTATATATAGCATATATACATATATGCATATTAGTATCCCGGTGTATACTTTGTCATCGGCAAAGTATTAATCAGGAAAATTGGTCTCCGCTGATTATTCACGAGACCCGGAATAATTCGGTCGGTACGCTTCGGAGAGAAAAAAAAGTTCACCGTACCGATCTTTTACCGTTTCTTTTTTATTTAATATTTTTTTTTATATTTTTTTTTCACCGACAGAGCGAGATACCGACAAAAATAATTTCGGCAATGGTCTATCGCGATACGTTTGAATTCTCATTCGCGTGTTGCTCGGTCTCTCGTCGCTGGATTCATTAACTCGGTTCGTGTGCGTGTGTAACGCGCGCGCGCGCGCGCGCACATACACGCGAGGGAAATTCGCGCTTCGTACGGTGGCTCTGCAGACGGCCGACGACGAGCTCCGAAGTTTCACATGGGGGCCTGTGTGTGTGCATAATTTCCATGCGGCGAGAAAGACCGAGTGCTCCTGCGAGAGGGCCGGAGGGAAGCCGAAGGGTGGGGGGGGGGGGGGGGGTGGACGGAGTTGTGAGACGCGATGGAAAAGAGGAGCGAGGTTTATGCGGCCGCGGGAGTTCTCTCCATGGAGGACGGAAAAGTGTAATCGACAAACTTTATCGGGTGGCAGAAATGGTCGGCGAACGGTCGACGCCGGGGGCGGCGAGGGCGGAGGCGGAGGCCGAGGGTAAACCACCCTGCGTCGGCCTCGGGATTTTCCCGCCTCATTTCTCCGGAGACCCTCTCAGGCTCGCGGACGGAGTGAGTGTCGCCTCCTCGATGCGTCCCTTCGCCCTTGGCGACGGGTCGTAAAATGGAAACAGCTACCCTCTCATACCGCACAAACACACACACACACACACACACACACACACACACACACACACACACACACACACACACACACACACACACACACACACACGAACATAAATTCCTCCGTCTATAAATATGGGAATCTATTACCCGAGAGAGAATAGACTCGGGAGAATCCTCCGACAACAGAACTTCCGTCATCTGGCTTAATTAGTTATTGAATTCTCATTCCGCGCTGCCGCTAACGCCGCTTTCCAACTGGGACTATTCTTGTCTGATCGGAAGTTATCCTTCCCGATACACACCGCGCGACTCCGCTCCTATTATTCCCGTGATTTTGCTCCCGGCATTGTGTGTTCCGTGTTCCTCGATCTCTCCCCGGGCCACTTCAATTCGACTATAAATCGCCGCGGACTCTCACACATCGCCGATGTCTCACATAGCTTTTTGTGACGGCGCCGATGGAGAGGCTTCGCGCGTAGCTCCACCGCCGTGTTCGACACCCGGTGGCGCGCGACGCCCTGATCGAATAAACGCTTCAACGTCCGTCAAACGTGAGAGGTCTCTTCGTCCCTTTCTCCCTCAACCTCGCGAATCTCCTTCCTCGTCTTTCTCTCGCCGTCGAGGCGAGACTTCATTTACTCGATACGAAAATTGCCTTTCACCCTTCATCGGGGCCGCCTCACGTCTCCGCGACCTGCGGAGAGCACAACACAAACCCCGAGGCATCCCCGCGCCTTCCTCGCCTCGGGGTCCGCACTCGAGGACTTCCTCTCTTTTCCGTCCTCGGCGCGTCCTCGACCCGCACATCTCTCGCCTGTCCCGAGCCGCACAACACCCCGGGTAAACTCTTACGAGACCTGCTCGGCACTTCGTAAACGAACTTTTTAATTAATCTCATCCTTCCTCACTCGTTCGCCCCTAATCGATTATCATCCCCGCGAACGCCTCTAAATAATTTTAATTAAAACAAGAGAGGCCGCACCGATGCCGCCTCGCACCTTTGTCCGATCCGACCCACCTCCGCGCCCTCGGCCGATCGAGCGTCGCGCCCGACGCGCCCTCCGCCTCTACGGTGATTAGTCGCGAATCTAATTAATCTACCGATAATTGGCCTGCGGCCCGATGCAGGCTGCTGGAAGAAAACTCGCTAACGAGCGCCAGTCGGTCGCGTCGAACCTCGGAGCGATGCGTGTCGCGCAGTGCAGAATGCCGATTTTTCAGACACCTTAGATTCGAGAACCTGCGAAGGCGGCTATTGGCTTCAGGCAATGGTGCTGACTCCGGAAATTAACTCACTTAACTTATAAATAATCGTCTATTCACTAGTGGAGCCAGAATAATAATTTACTTGACGGGCGACCTGCAAATATATATTTGTCTGATTTAAATAACTATTTATTTGATTGGACTTAATATTTATATGATTAAACTAAATATTTATTTTATTTGAATGATTATTTATTTGATTTATATGAATACATATTTGAGCCGTATAAATATTTATTTGCGGCTCGTCAGTCAAGTAAATTATTTTTCTGGGTGTACTAATTGTTAAATGATTTACTGATTTCTCTTTATTTTTATTTTTTTTTGTTAAGGTTAAAGTAGCTTACTGGGCTAATTTGTACTTATTCTACTTGCGCACGTTCTATAAGCCTATACAGTGCGGCTATCCTACGTGCTGTACTCTTTTGTGTTTGTATGCGCTTTTATCAGCTGAGAACCTTAAGACATTTAACCCATAATCTTTAAAAAAAAAAAAACTAAACCAAATTTGAGCTCATTAATATTAATTGTTAATTGATTACTGTTTTCCCTTTCTGTTATTTTCGTTTAGACTCAATTAACTTACTCGCCTTAATTTGTACTTATTCTACTTGCGCACTGCTTTTTCGCATGTTCTGTAAACCCGTACAGAGCGACCATCCAACGTACTGCATTTTGCATTCTTTTGCATTTAAATGCGTTTCAACGTATTGGCTCAGCTCCTCAAGAGATTTATCGCAGAATCTTTAATAAAGCTAAACTAAACTAAATGTGAAATTGGGAGCTCATTAATATTAATTGTTAATTGATTACCTTTGTCCCTTTCTGTTTAGACTGAATTAACTTACTCGTCTCAATGTGTACTTATTCTACTTGCACACTGTTTTTACGCATGTTCTGTAAGCCCATATAATGTGGTTATTCTACTGCATTTTGCATTATTTTGCATTTACATGCACTTCTATTTGTTGACTCACGTCCATAGGAAATTGCTCTCAGGATCTTTAACAAAACTGAACCAAACTAAACATAAAATTGGGATTTCAGTCCCGTGGCGAAAGAGCGCAGTGCACGCCCACGCGGGAATAACGGTGGATGTCGTAACAACTTCAACAGGCAACAATACAATATCTGAAAATCTGGAAGTTGGTTGATGGTCTCGAGGCAGCGACGTCAGCGGAGCTTTTGTCCGGAGCTGACGGCGTACAACAGCGCGCCCTCCGAGAGTTTCGTTTCTGGCCCGAGCGCCCGATCCAAAGTTTCCCGGTTAAAATTTATCTTCTATCGCTGCACGCGAAGCACGTCACGTCAGCGGCATTTCCAAGCATCGGTTGAAAATTCAAGAAACACCTCTCGCTTTTGGTGGTTGAATTTTCGGATGCATTTTCTCTCTCCGACATCCCGCTGGCTGTTGAGGCTCCTTATCAAAATAATTATCAGGCTCCGTTGATTACAGTCGGGCTGCCTTTTCCCAGGGTATCCGGCTCTCACCGGAGGCATCCGCAGGCCACCCGCGCAATCACTCTCCGGTGTGAGGCAGAAGTTTCTGCAGGAGTTGCTGGTACACCGAGCCGTCCCCGATGCCGGAGGGTTTCGCTCGTGTCGCCGCGGTAACCGTGCCAAAATGGCGCCCGAGGGCACTGAACCGAGGGGGAGGGGGACCAGGAGATGGAGGCGGAGGACGAGGCGGAGGTTCGGCGGTGGTGCAGCGGTGCACGAACTTTCGTAGACAGCCGTGGGTTGGACGTGCAGGGGTAGATAGAGAGTCCCGGGGAGCCACGGGGCACGTAATAGCGAAGTTTACTTTGGCCATTTGTATCGTCGGGGAAGAGCGTGAGAGGTTTAGGGGCCGAAGGAGTGAGGGGCGGTTAGGGCTTGGGAAAGTACAGGAAGGTGTTCCCTCGTGAGATAGTCGAGACCGAGCAGACTCAATGACTCTTGGTACGAAAACGAGCCAACCTGGCCACATCCGACGATGTGCTCCAAAGTACGAAAAGGCTCGCATGTCTAACGAAGGGAGAGAACAAACGCGGGAGATGGGAAAAAGGGGTGAAAAAAAAACCGCCATAGCTTGGGAAAGTACAGGAAGGTGTTTCCTCGTGAGATAGTCGAGACCGAGCAGACTCAATGACTTAGTCCGAAAACGACCCAACCTGGGCACATCCGACGATATGCTCCAAAGTACGAAAAGGCTCGCATGTCTAATGAAGGGAGAGAACAAACGCGGTAGATGGGAAAAAGGAGTGAAAAAAAGCCGCCGCAGCTTCGGAAAGTACAGGAAGGTGTTTTCTCGTGAGATAGTCGAGCACGAGCGGACTTCAATGACTTAGTCCGAAAATGACCCAACGTGATCAGATCCGACTATCTGCTCGAAACTACAAAAACGCTCGCATGTCTAATGAAGAAAGAGACCAAACGCGCGGGATGTGAAATACGGGTGAAAAAAAAGAGAAAAAGTTGCATGACACCGCTGATATAATTTACGATATAAAGTTAGCGAGGGCCCTTAATGACAAAAGTTTCGACGCGATGGTAGCGCGCAGAGTGCGGGCTGTGCGGCCCGGCGATAACCGCGAAGCTCTTACCCCAGGGCCTGGTCGGCCGCCCCCTGATACGGTACTAATATCTCGCGCACCCCCTCGCCGCCGTCCTTTCGCCGCGGTAGTCGATAAATTAGCTTAAATTTTTACAAGGTCCACCTCGGCTCGAACTTCTCCGTGCGCCTCTCCGGAGCTCTCCTCGGCCATTCTGCAAATATCCTCGGCGAGGTCCTCGCCGGCGGTCTCGTGGATTAGCGACTGTGGGAAAGCACATACACGGCCGCTTCGAGCGTACATATAATTTGGAGAACATAGCCGGCACATGAACGCAAAACCGCGCAGTGCGTCACCTATGCGCGCGTAGTAGAAATGTATGTACTGGGAATATAACCGGGACAGGGCTGGAAAGGTACGTGCGGGTACCTACGGCTACATCTATCCTATCAAGCCTGCACCTCGCGCGTCTCCGCCCCCCTCCCGAGCCGCCCCCTAACTTTCCTCGGGTCAAATTAATTCTGGTATTAAAATTTGGCTTGCAAATATCTCGACCCGCGGCTCGACCGGCAAATACCAGCATAGTCACGTGCGTATTGCCCGAGAGCTGGCAATACCGAGTGTAGGTAGTCGTACAAAGTACGACGCCGCACATGGCAGCGGGCGTCGTACCGGACGGGCCGTTGGAGGAAGAGAGATCGGGGGTGGTTTTCTCTCCGTTCGGTGCGGAGCTTTCGGGTTTCGCCCGGTGTACAACCGGATCTCGTTCCTCTCTTGCTTCATCCTCGCTTCCTCTCGTTATGGTTACGCAAATATTCTGGCTTCGCGTGCAGGCCAAACCGGGCGTCCTGTTCACCTCCTACTCGCCGGCGGGCGGTTCGGGGGGCGGCGGAAATGCGTCGGTGCGTGTACGTGCACGGTCACGCACGTAATTTACATCTGTTATTACGAAAGACCGGGGAGGATTCTGCAGAGGGCTTCTGACGCAAAGCACCATCAGCGTCAGAGGGAAAACGCCCGGGCGCCGAGTAGAGTTCGCAACCGAAGTTCCGTTCGTCTCCCTGGCGTTCCCGCGGAAGCTCGAGTGCGGCCGCTGAAACTCTGGACGGGAATCCGCGTGAAGCGGGAAAAACGGGAACGCGAGACAGCGAGATGCGGGGAGAGGAGAAGGCGGAGGCTTGGGCTTTTGTCGAAATTCATTTTCAACATCCCCGACGCGTTTTCAGCTCCTCCTCGGTCGATTCTCCTTCTCATTTGGGTCTCCTTTCACCCAGTCGTTTTGCCTCGTTGCCGATCTCCGCGTCGTTCTCTCTCTGACTCATTCGCCGAGGGATGCGAGAGAGGGCCGCGAGGCCGCGTCAAGAAATCTCCGAAGGGCCGAGACCCTCGGGTTTTCGGTAGGTGGGTTATAAATGTATCCACGAAATTAAACGAGCAGAGCCGAAGGTCTTGCTGGGGGGTTTGAATCGTCACGATTTAATCAGTCGGCGAGGGAGATCAAAGGAGAACTCGAAATTCTATCGATTCGAACGGAGCGAGAATAGCTCCGAGATTTCGAGACTTTGCGTCACGGCACTTCCGAAGGGTTTTTCACGGCTCGGTGAACGGAATTAAGAATAACGAAATAAAAATAAAAGCGGAGGGAATTTAAAGATGGGCAGGTTGGGCGAGGCGGAGGGAGCTGCGGCAACGGGGGAAGCGAAAGTACACAAGGGTAGGAAGACGGCGTTGGGGGTTGCAAGAGGCCAACATCGGGCGAAACGAGTTTGGTAGGAAAGTGTGCGGCCGCAGGATCTAATTCGAGCTCCCTCTTCGGTGTCGCGATCGGAACGATTGCACGCACACTCGCCCAATGGTCCACGCCTAAACGCACGTTCGAATACGTTCTTGTTTCCCCGAGTATCGCTCCGGATTTCGCCGGAGACACGATGAAAGCTACGGACGTAATTGAACTAATGCGTCGGGGGGCCGTTTCTGCGAGAGCGTAATGAGAATTTGCATGGGTCGGGGGCGGAGGCTCGACGAACTTGGGCTCACGAGATCCGTCGCGAGCTCGGACCGGAAACCATCGTCGATTATCGTTCTGATAGCCTTCATACCAGAGCGGGACGAAGTACCAACAAGTACTTCAAGTACAAAATACAAAGTACAAAGTATCACTAGTTGTTGAAGTATCAAGTACTTTTTGTACTCAGATTCGTATTCGAATTTGTATGGGAAGAAAGTACTTTCTGTACTCTAAGGATCTAGTAGTTTTTGTACTCGGAGGATCAAGTACTTCTTGTACTCGCAGTGTCAAGTACATTTTCTACTCGAAGTGTCCTGTACTTTTTGTATCTGGAGTATAAAGTACTTTTTGTACTTGGAGTGTCAAATACTGTTTCCAAGCACTTTTCGCAATTAGGTTCGTAGCGTTAAGCGTTTTCCTCTCAGCTTAAAAAACCAGTACACACAATTCAGCCAGATGAAAAAGCTTAGCGTAGTATTATGATTTCTTTACTGTTGTGTCTTAATTTTTAACAGCGGGTATTGCGGTGTGTTTACATGTCGTTGATGTAAATACATAGTTAACACAGCACACGATGCGTTGATCGCCGCATCTGGCACATGCTGTCTGTTTATTGCAATTATACTCCGCAACTTACATTGTAAGATTCTCGTTAAAATCATGTCCACTCATCGAGTGGCTGTAATGCGAGTACTTGTGCTCGGTATTTGGAATAGTAAAAAAAGTACTTGAAGTTTAACCTTGCAAGTCCGAGGCGTCTTTGCTGTTGAAAGAAAAGTATTCTCGACAGCTTAAATCTCCTTTTGAATAACATTTTCTTTGGGAAGAATTCAATTTTTTCAATTCTTACACTCGACTAATAAAAAATATAATGGTAAACCAAAACGAAGCAACATATTCTTATCAAAGTTTAGTGGCAAATTTTTATTACCCATTTTATTACTCGGGATCTAACACCCTCGAGAGAGATCCGACGTCGTTATCTTCGCGTAAATAAATTGCTCGGTCCGAAAGCCGGCGCTTGGTCGGGAGCTTTACGAATCATTTGGGATCTACTTTTCGGCGCATTTATCCCTAATCTCTGCTCGATTATTCTTAGGCGGCTGCTGAGTCACGGAGAGCCATTCATCACGTGCGCAGAGACCGAACGGGGGTCCGAAGAAGAGGAAAAAAAAAAAGAGAGGCAAGGCAAAAGAAAGAAGGGAGTAACGGCGACGCGAGGAGTCGCGCGAAAAATCCCGCTTGCACAATCGGAAGGACGCCGAAGAACTCGAGTAGCGGGCGACGGAGGGGCTGGCTGAGGGTGGTCAGACGCAGAGTGAGGAAGAAAAATGATGTGGCGGCTTGCGCGATGGCCGGAGTGGAGGGTGAGTACTTCCAAGCTGGAATCTACCCTTATATACGACCAAACGGACTGTAGCCTAATGTTCATCTACATTTTGCGCTTAATACGGGCGAGCGTTTTCGTCGAGGGAAAGGAGAGAAATGAGGGTTGCCGAGGGTGGTAGAAAAAAAAACCCCCAAAAAACGAAGAAGAAAAAGCCCTTCCACCTCCGCCCGCGGAGGGACGAACGGAGCTGGAAGGAGAAGACATAGGTAGAGAACCCGAGGGTAGGTGGTAGGTTGTCGGAAAAGGGGTCTCTCGTCGGGGGCGCGCACCCCTCCGAGGCCCCCCGCCGAAAATGCTGGCGAGAGAGCTCTCGCTCCACCGACTTGCACACGCGGAAAGCCTCTATATCGTTCTCTTCATCCGTCGCCCCGCTCCCCCCCCCCCGTCCACCCTCTCTTCGTCCCACCTCCATCCTTTCTCCCGATAAACCCCCTCGAGCACATATCCTTTCTCTATCGCTTTCACTCCCTCACTCTTCGTTTATCTCGGGGCGTGTGTTTTTCACTGCTCGCCAAAATGGCCGCCGAGCGCCCCCCGTCTCCCACCAAGCGGCATCCGTTGAAACCGTAGACGTGCGAGCGCTCTCTCTCTCTCTCTCTCCGTGCATGAAGAGCGCTATACTCGCTGCTCTGCGTGCCCCGCGGAGTCACGTTTAGAATTGCGGCTGTGCGAAGCGGAGGGAGGGCACGAAATTTTCTCTCTCCCGCTCTCTTTAAACTCCCCCCCCCCAGTTCGTTGCGTTCGTTCGTTAGTACGAGAGGGCAGTTTTCCACCCCTACGCGCCGCTCTCCCTCCCGCCTCGCCCGCTCTTCTTTCCGTCTTTCTCCCACTTTCCCGACCATTCGGTACTTCGACGCACCGGCGGAATACTTCTCGCCACCCCTATTTCGCGTCGGGCAAAACCCTTCGCGCGTCTCTTTCTCTATATCTCTATCCGTCCTCTTCCCGAAGCTCTGCCGACTTCCGCCCCTTATCCAGCTAAAACTACCTCCACCTCCACCTCCACCGCCCGCAACCCGCAACCCTCTCTCTTTCTCTCTCTCTCTCGGGTTCTCTTCAACCCCTTCGGCAGCGCTGCACCCCCCGCCCCTCTCTCGTACCTCGTCGCTCTCGTAACTCCCGCGTCCTCGCACTGCTTCACACCCGCCGTTGCCCTCCCTCGTATCATACCGGCCTAGCCTTTCCATACTACGCTATGCGCCGATTTTCTCCACTATTCTGTATCATCTGAACGCCACGGAACGGCCGTACACGCTACGGCGTGACCAACCCCTTTTCCCCTCGACGTGCCCTAACGCACACCGGTGCACCCCCCCCCCCCCCCCCCCTCCGACGACCCCTCTCATTTCTATCTCATATCCCTCCGGTTTTATCAACCTACACTTGTACGCGGAATATTGTTACGTGGAAACGCGAATGAAATTTATAACTAATTACGGGAAAAGTTTAGATGACCGTCGACGCTGTTCGTCGAGCGGAAAATGGTGGTTGGCGCGCTCTCTGTATGTATCGTATGTGTGTATACTTTATATGTATGTGTACGTAGACGAAGGCGGACTGGATGCCCTGGTGATTTTAGCGGGATCCGGGACTCGCTCCGACTCTCGTAATGGGTTCGTTCTCTCGGTGTCGAGTCTCTCCTCCTCTATCGTGTTCCACCTGTACTCGTTTGCTCAGAGACGGGAACAACCATCGCTCACCGGTCGCTATTCCCGACGAAATTATCGCTGATGAGGACTTTAAAGGGACTCCGGCGAAACGAGTCTCTTTGACGTCCCCGACGATGACTCCGATGATGTTATTAACTCGGTTGTGGCTATGTCGGAAGACATGCTTGGGGGTTTCGTTTATTGAGAGCGAAAAATGCGAAACGAAATATCGAGTAATGTTGCATAATATTGAATAATATTGAATAATATTGAATAATATTGAATAATATTGAATAATATTGAATAATATTGAATAATATTGAATAATATTGAATAATATTGAATAATATTGAATAATATTGAATAATATTGAACATTATTGAACTCCTATAATTTTTTATATTCGAACCTGGGCATTCCTTTGAGCTATCGAAAGACACTCGCGAACCATAAATTGTCGACAATTATCCATGCAATTTTTTCTAGTTGAACGAAAAACAACTAATCACATTTTCTGTTTGCCTGGAGTCGGTGAAACTCATTAAGTCTACGATGATTGTTCTTTTTTTATGGAAAATAAATACTATGACTTAAAAAAAAAAAAATCCTTGACATAACAGTCTTTTGCCTATCAGCAAAAACTCTGAACTTAACGTTATTTGAAGTCACGATAGTCGGTCCAAAATTATGGTGAATGATGAAAAAAAAATTTATTACCGAATCGACGAGTGTAATTAACATCGAGAGATATATAACGTCGGGTCTATTAGCCGAGCGTCGGACGTTTTATTGAAACGCAATTTCGCTATCAATGGATCTTTGTCAGTGAGCCGCGAATCGTGACCGACAGATAACGTCGATGGTGCCACGGTACAGTAATCACCGTTGCCGTTCGCAATCGTTCCGTCAGACCGGATAGTTTCGGAAGTTTAATTGTACCCCGCTACACCGACGTAAATTCTGCACGGGGCAAGGGAATGAATTAGATAGTACCCAGGAAACTCGCAGAGCTCCTCCAACATGGAGGAAAGAGATACGCCGACCGCAACGAAATTTACCGAACACCGACCTCAGTCAGTGAGCGCTTGTGAGACTTTAACGAGATTTCGAGACGCAATTTGTACGCTCAAGTGCCGGACGAAAGTTCGAAATCCGAATTCAGTAAATCCAACGTAGGGTGTCGACGTAAAGCCGATTACATTTTTATCTCATTCACGTTTTACGAGATTCACGAAAAAAGGGAAAGAAAAAAACTACCCAAAATTCCTTCTCTTTTAAGCGTCTAAGGAAATACGCGCGAAGGAGAAGCTGTTGGCATTAAGGAATAAAAAAATCGTATGGAACTAAAAATGAATGATAAAGTGAGATATTTCGTTCGTCAGATGTGTAATCGAGCATTGACTATTGAGAAAAGCGATTGGCTCGTCGGCATGGAAAAATGTCCGACCACACACATAACGGTCGCTAAACCTTGAATGGGATAAGATATCATCGATTTAAGTAGTGTATAACACGCTACTTAAATCGATTATATTTTTATCCCATTCAAGTTTTACGAGATTTACGAAAAAAAACGAAAAAGGAAAACCGTTCCAAAAATTCCTTCTGTTTTAAACATGTAAAGAAATTCGTGTGTAAAGAAACTGTTTCCTCCAATACAAAAAAAAAATCGTATAGAAATAAAAATGAACGATAAAAATGAGATATTCCATTCGTTAGTGACTATTGGGAAATGCAAATCGCTCGTTGGCGTGGAAAAATGTCTGACTACGCACGTTATGCACCACTTGAATCGATTACTTTTTTTTTATCCCATTCAAGATTTACGAAAAAAATCGGAAAAATAATAGTATTACAAAATACCTGCTCTTTTACCCCCGTGAAGAAATTAGGGTGAACGGAAGCGGCTGTAACAAAAAAAAAAAAACGTATAGAAATAAATGGTGGGAAATCGTCTGACCAGGCACGTTATGCACTACTTGAATCGATTACGTTTTCATCTCATTCAAGATTTACGAAAGAATTGAAAAAAGAAAAGCATTCCAAAATACATTCTCTATTACACATGTAAAGAAGTTCATGTGAAAAAAATCTGTTGGCTGTAAAAAAAAAAAAGAAAAACAAAAACAAAACGTATAGAAATAAAAGCGAACGATAAAAATGAGAGAAGAAATCGGGCATTGATTATTAAGAAATGTAAAAATGTCTCATTGGCGTGGAAAAATGTCTGACTACGCACGTGATGCACTACTTACATCGATTAAATTTTTATCGCATTCAAGATTTACAGAAAAAAGGACAAAGAAAAGCATTCCAAAATAGCTTTACTTTTAAACATGTAAAGAAATTCATGTACAGAGGAGCAGTCGGCTGTAAAAAAAATTGTATAAACGTAAAAAACGAGCGATAAAAATGAGATATCGCGTTCTTCAGATGTGTAATCGGGCATTGACGATTGAGAGATGCAAATGGTTCGTTAGCGTGGAAAAACGTCTGACTACGCACGCTATGCACTACTTAAATCGATTACATTTTTATCGCATTCAAGATTTACAAAAAAAAAAAAGGAAAAACAAAAGCATTCCAAAGTAGCTTTTCTTTTAAAGGTGTAAATAATCCCAAGTACAGAGGAGCGGTCGACTGTAAAAAAAAAAAAAAAACAATTGTATAGAAATAAAAACGAGCGATAAAAATGAGATATTGCGTTCTTCAGATGTGAAATCGTGCATTGATTATTGAGAAATGTAAATGGCTCATTGGCGTGGAAAAACGTCTGACTACGCACGTTATGCACTACTTAAATCTGGATGCGGTGTTGCGTCCGTCGGATCGGCGTCGCTCACATCCGCCGAGAAAAATAGAGATACACGAGGCGTCCCTCAACGGGCTCTCGCTTCCGTTGAGCATGTATCTTTTTCTCTTATTTTTTTTTTCCTCCGCTTTAGCATATCTGTTTTTATCCCCGCTACGTGGATATTGCACGAACGCGCGCGCGCGCGCGCGCCTGTCCGCGTCCGTCTCGGATGCGGATGAATTTTTATCGCTCGACTTATTTATCCGTTCCGGGGATTTGACGCGCAGGTGCGATGAACCGGCTCGTGTGTGCCGATAAGCAGGCCGATATTTCCGGCGCTCAAGACCCGCGAAGGATTTTTCTACACGCGAAACTTTGTGAAAAAGTCCTGTAAGTTTCTCCTCGGGCGCCGATCGCCGCGTCCGACGATTCGGCGATAGATTTTTTCCCCACCCTCCTCGCCCTTCATCCCCACCATCGATCCGCTTCTTCTTTTTTTGAAATCCTATTAAAAAAAAAAACAAAAAACAATTTTGTTCCTTTTTTCCTTCCCAAATGAGCTTTTCCACTCCGCCCTTCCCTCGTCCCGTCGCTGCCCCTCCGACATTATTTTATTTATTTTCTTCAACCCTCCTCACCCCCACCCCCCTCGCCGTCAGTCTCTGTCGCAGACACGCGAATACCAATCGTCTAGCCCACTCGATCTAATTTTTATTTTCCCGCAAGCGGCGTTTAAAAAATTTAGCCCCCTCCCCCGTCTGCTCCGACGCATTTCCCCCTCCGCGAGGCTCCGGAGGACTCGCGTCCCCTTTCTGCCCTCTCGTTCTCCGCGCGACGTACGTACGCAAGAGTGTTTCCACCCCCACCGCAGCCTCGCGAGCGAAAAATGGAGGGTGGAAAAAAAAACGGAGCGGCGGAGGAAAAGCTGGCGGGGAAAAAAAACCCCCTCCCTGTCTCGTTCCGCTAAGGGGGGGGAGGGAGAGAAAAATGAGCGGGGTTTCGCTCGCGGAGGTTCGAAAAACTCGACGGAGAGGGAGGACGAGAGCGCACACTTCCCTTCGACCTTCTGCTTGGGCCTTGACGCTCCGCTTCTTTTTCCACCCCCGTTCCGCTCTCTTCCTCGTTTCTTCCAATTTTCGTTTTTTTTTCTTATTTTTCCTCCCCCTCCCACGTTCCCTCAGGAACAACGTGATGTATCGCGTCGCGTGTTCGGCATCGTTTTTTTCCCGCCAAATTCCCTCGTCGCGTACACCGATGCACGGCTCTCTGCGTAGTCTCGGCTTCGCTGTGACTGTTTTGGATTACCCGAGTCCCTGGCCGCTCCATCCCTCGCCCCGTCCGCGAGGGTTTCATTACCCAGTCAGACGCACTCGAAGCTTTTCTTACCTCGATTAATTATCGCCGACTGGCGGCCCTTTGTAATTCGAAATTCGTCGGGGTTTTTTTTCTTCATTTCTTCATTTTATTTTATTTTTTTTTTCGCGGCGCTCTTTCGAGTGGGCAACGTGCATTCGGTGAGACACTGTTATGTCCCTTGTCAGTTACGACCTTCGACTTTGGGGCAAAAGATTGTGTTTAAATTGCCGATATCCTTAAGTCGCTTGAAACGTTTGACACGTTTAGATAATCAACTCTTAATCCTTTAGACCTTTGTAATACGAAATTCTGTAGGCTATTTTTTTCGTAATTACATTATTTTTTTTAGTCCTTTTTTCACTGGGCAACGTGCATAAGGTGAGGCGTAGATTTGTCCCTTATATTAGTTTCGACCTTTGAACTTTAGGGCAAAAATTGAATATAATGTTTAAATCGCTTGAAACTGTCGATATGTTTAAGTATTCAATCCCTTAATCCCTTCGGGTCTGACATTTCCATTTGCGATTGTCAATATTTGCAAAACTTTTTCTTCGATCTTGAATCGTTGATGTCAATGTATGGCAAACAGGTTTTTTTTTTTCTTAAATAAATGACAAAACGGTACGCGCTGGCAAAAATGTTTAATCTTTTTATTTTTATTTTATTTTACTGTGAAAAAAAAAGAAACTAATTTTTCATTAATTTTTTTTAAGGTGTATACGACGAAACACTGTAATGTCGCTCATTAGTCACGACCTTTGGATTTTAGGACAAGAAACTGAAGATAATGTTTAAATCGTCGATATGTTTAAGTCGCTCGAAAGTGCGTATTACGTGTTCAATCGTTAATCCCTTTGGGTCTGACATTTCCATTTGCTGTCGTCAATATTTGCAAAAAACTTTTGCTTCGACCTTGAATCGTTGGTGTCAACGAATGGCAAACAGGCTTTTTCAATAAATGACCAAACGGTACGTCACGCTGGCAAAAATGTTTAATTCAATTCGGCGCTCCCTCCGCACGACGAGAGAAAAGTTTACATCTACGTGTTTTTGCTTTTCCAAAAAAAAAAAAAAAAATACCAAGTTACAAAATGGCGAGATCGCACATTCATTGAAATTAATGGGCGGGCTCCGTGCACTCATTTTTCACCGCCGGTCACGCTAAGAAACGTTCTTCTTTCCGTCCTACTATTTTCTTTGATATTTGCATTTAAAACAAAAACGACCCCGCAACGAAACTCGACGCTCCGTACTATATTTCATAGTCTACGGGAGGACGAGGCAAAAGGGAAAAACGGGGCAAAATGGTCCTCCATTTATGGTGAGATTCTTTCATTTCCCTGGAAAAAAATTTATACAAATGTCCACTTTGCCTCGCTCTCCCCCTACTCATTCATACTTAATACAGTCACTGTCTTTTTACATTTTTTTTTTTTTTTTACAAATTTCCGTAGCAGCTACCACAACGCATTTTTGCGAACGAGAAAACTGAATGCTAAATCGTTGCACCCGGGAGCCAATTTTTTTTCTTTTGCGTATCTAGCGAGCATTTGTTCGTAGGGCGAAGAATAAACATGTCAGACGGGGTGGTGTTTTGACCGACGTGTAAAAACACAGCCCGTGCAAAGTTCCATCACGACGAGATTATTTTATAGAGTAAAAGTGGTCAATATACTCCAGCCGGACTAGCTTATGAATCAATGATGAGCACGGACCGTACCATATTAGCCCACTTTTCTGCCACAGATCCAAAATCGTTCCTTCTCGTTTAGTACAGTCAGTTACCCGAAATTCCAAAGATAATTTACAGTCTCGTTAACCGGCATATTTCGAGAGAAAAAAACAATCTAATAGTAATAGTAATAATAATAATAGTAATGATAGTAATAATAATAATAGTAATAATAGTAATAGTAATAATTAGTAAACCGGGTAAAGTTTCACAAAGAGTAGATCCGAAAAACCTGCGGAAACGCATACAGTCAAACACAGTCGAGGCATGGAGCGCTCTACCAGCTGTGATGATCAACTCGGAATCGATAAATCGGTTTAAGAGCATGTTAGATGCACACATATTCACGTGACGATACAGTGAAAATTTATTTACGTATATGCAGATTTTTATAACTTATGAAGTTACGTTCTATAAATTGAAATAATAATAATAATTATTATTATTAAATTGTGTTTCTCTGACGAAACTGAATGCTAAATCGTTGGACCCGAGAGCCAGTTTATTTTGGCGTATCTGGCGAGCGTTTGGGCGTAGGGCGAAGAATAAATATGTCGGACGGGGTGGTATTTCGACCGTTGTGTAAAAACAGAGCCAGTGCAGTGCTCCATCCCGAAGAGATTACTTTATAGAGTGGAAGTGGTTAATATGGCCGAGCCGGACCGGTATGAATTAATGATAAACACGGACCGGACCATATTACCCCACTTTTGCCGCCATAGGTTAAAAATCATTCCTTCTCGTTTCGCAAATTCAGTTACTCGAAATTCCAGCGATAATTCACAGTTTCGTTCATCTTTTGAAGCACAGCGAATCGCAGGTGATAAATCTCTTTGAATTCAGAAAAAATGCATTAATAATCTGTCGATATATTTGAAACTACAAACCTGTAAAAAAAATATATATATATATTTCGAGAGAAAAAAATGCAAATGTGATTGAAACGCGCTTCTCGGAGAAAAATGAGTGTTGAATCGTTGGATCCGAAAACGAGATTATTTTTTACGTATCTCGCGAGCGTTTGTTCGTAGGGCGAAGATCAAACATGTCGGACGGCGTTTCGGCCTATGTGTAAAAGCAGAACCAGCGCATTGCTCCATCGCGTCGAGATTGTTGCATCGAGCCAAAGTGGCCAATATGGCACAGACCGACCGGCGTATGAATCAATGATGAACACCGAACGGACCATATTACCCCACTTTTACCACCCTCCCCCCCCACATATGTCCAAAATCGTTCGTTCTCGTTTCGCGAATCCAGTTACTCGAAAGACCGAAGATAATTTACAGTTTCGTTAACAGGCATACATCGAGAGAAAAAAATGAAAGCAAATCTAATTAAAACTCGCTTCTCTGACGCTGATGTTAACGCGCGCGACTGCAGCGAAGGAGTTCCGTCATGCGTGACGCGCTTGATAGAGCAACGGTCGCTTTTCGTCTAGCCGCACGGGGCTCTCTCGGAGCTCTGGAACGAAATTATTCTATGAATGTTGATCGTACGGTTAGACATTATGCAAAGAGACCGCCGCGACGGCGACTACGCGTAGCCTTTAACGGAGGCTGGCGATGGCTGAAACTGACAAATTTTTACTTTTCTGATGAGTATGTACCGTTTTATATATATATTATGTACATATACACATATATATATATGTGTATATAGCTCCTTCAACTCGAGCGGCCATCAAGTGCACGAGCACAGTACGTGCAGCGCGAGAGCTCGTCGACGAGAACGAGGAATTTCCATTAGGCTTGCAGCGGCCCCGACAGCAGATTTTTCCTTCGATTCGAGAGAAACCGGAGAGAGAGAGAGAGAGAGAGAGAGGGAGAAAGGGCTCTCTCACTGTATCTGCGTGAAAAATCGATTTTTGTTTCTCTCTCACCGGAGGCTGAAAAATATATATATATATAAATAATGGACTGTACGGTCTATCGATTTCTACGGAGTCAAGGGAGCGTTAACGGCTGAATCGTAGACCGCGGGTGTTCGCAGTTCATTGATACGATAGCAGTCGTCTTTATCTCGGTATCCTCAGCGTTGCATAGATCGATAGATACACTGTAAAAAAATATTTGTTTGAAAATTAACGAAGGGTATTGCAAGCTTTTTTCATACAAAGTGGTTTACTCAAACGCACATGTGTCTGAAATTTCAGAGACATGCGCGTTGCAATTTGTACAGTGGAATTTTTATTTGTGATGGACATTTTTGTAAATTTCAGGCAAAAGATTTGCAATTTTGATATCTGGCATTTTTATTTTACAAAAAAATACATCAAAGTTCAATTGATGTAAGCAATGTAAGAAAATTTCAAGTTTCAGTACATTAAATTTACAATTTATTTTTACAGTGTTGATAGATAATTTTTATTGTGTACTATGATACGTCCCTAAGTACCACGCAATACAAAAAACACCAGTGTCAAGTAGATATATCCTTATAACTAAGACACGGGTACAGAGGATCATAAATCAAAGTATGCACCGTGTGACAATTTTTACAGACGAGATCATCATAGGAGGGATACGAGGGATGATATTTTAGATAGACGAAAAAAATACATCCAGCAAAAATATCCTCATGTGTGTGTGTGTGAACGTGCGTATGTGTGAGGGTATTTTTTCCAGGGAGTATTTTTTCCAGGGGGTATTTTTTCCAGGGGGTATTTTTTCCAGGGAGTATTTTTTCCAGAGGGTTTTTTTCCAGGGGGTGATTCTTCCAGCGTGTATTTTTTTCATGGGATACTTTTACCGCCGGCTTCGCAATGAATCACCGATAGACAGGGAGATTCTCTTCAATGCCGTGCATCGTCGGTCGATCGGTCTTTAAACTGGAAGTGCGAAGGATCTTCGTCGGAGACAATTTTCCATCCGAGACCGCTGATTTTTGTCTCCGCGGAAACGAGATAAAGAACACAATTCTTCGAAAGACGTAGCGCTTCGTGAATGTACTCATCATCGTACGAGAGGATCCGTGAAATAATCGTGAAATCGCGAATCTCGATGAGGGAGTTTATCTCCTCAAGAAAAATCTTTCCCTGTCAACCGCTCATGGAGGGGCCTCGTGTGAATATTATAATCGCCTTCCCGAATCAACGCGAATTCAAGCTGAACGACCCTCCGATATACGTTTTCCTCTGGAGTCGTCGAAACGACCGGAAAAAAAAGAAAGCCTCAGCGGGAGCGAAGAGACAAAAAAGGAATCAACCGTCGGCCGATCGGGCGTCAGAATTTCCTACTTTATTCAAGCCCTTCTTCCTCCCGTCCCGTTTTCTTTTTCCTGCCTCGTTCTCAGCCACCCCCGCCCTTCATAAAGGGTATATTTAAGGTCCCGGACAGGAGACCGGTTCGCTTTGGATAATTTCGGCGACGTCGGACTCGAGAGCGAGACGGTACGATACCGGCTCGAAGGAGGCCGACGGAGGGGTTGAAAAATGCGGAAGGAGAAAGAGATAGGCACCGAGTGGGGTAGATTTTCCCGACGATGGCCGTTCGGGCCGGAGCCGTCGAGGGGAGCCCGGCGTGGATCAAGCCCCGGCGTACGAGGGTGGCTCGCCGACGTTGCGACGTAGGGTAGGGGGATGAGTGAGAGAAGTCGCTGGGCACCGGTGTTCCATTCTGCACCCTCCCACCCCTGCGTCCAGCTTCCCGCCAATCCGAACTCGGGAGGGACTTTTTCCTGTCCCCCTTTACGCTGCCTCCCGGTCGGGCGTCGAGCCGTCCCGCGCGCGCGTGTGTGTGCGTGTGTGTGCGCCTCGCTCGGCGCTATATTTTTCCCCTCTGAGGTCGCGAGGGTGGCTGCTGTAGCACAACCCCCGCGGCGCAACGGCCCCGGAACGCATAACGGCGGGTTGCGAAACGACGAGCCGAGCGCTGGGAACATGCGGGATTCTCTGCCTTCGGCCCTCGTTCGTTCGCTCGGGTCCGAAGGGAGGAGAGAGCTGTATAGATGTGGTTTTATATATGTGGGTATGGATATGTATATGGAAGGGCTGTGTGTGCTGGAGGGATGAAACGAGTCGGCCACCAGCGGCACAGGAGCAAAAGCCCGACGTGCGCAGTACGCAACTTTTACGCGAACGATGGCGCCGAGTGGCCGAGCGTTAGGGATCAATTTCGGAATAACATACACCCTTGTACTTTCAAGGCTTCTCGGCTGATGTGCTCCGCACATCCTTCTCCTCGCTCTACACCGGCCGATGCCGATGTTGCGATGCTCCGGGCTCGTGCCGATCGGCGGGGGAGGAAGCTCGATATTTCCGTAAACCGCCGACCAGGCACAACACCTTTCACTTTTTATTCTTGATTTTTTCTTTTCACTTTCACCGGTTGAGATCGCTCGGTATAGATTCGATCTGGGGGGTTTTAACCGACGTAGACGGCCTCGCAGCGTCCGCCGGCAGACACTGGGGTTGTTTTGCGAACAGGAAAATTTACTTATTTCGGTGGGTCGAGGATGCGGACTGCCGTTGCTCGAGCATTCAGCAGGCTAAATGAAATCCATTTGAGGCAAGGGGATTCTAAATGTGGGAAATGACAATCCACTTGACGCAAAAGTGGATCCTCTCGCGTCAAATGGACTTTATTTGGAGCGGGGCGGTTGATGCTGGGGGGGATTAAAAAAGTTAATTTAAATCTAGGAATATCTTTGGAGTGCGGGGTGGGAAAAACTTCATTTTGGAGAGTGGTATTTTTTTCGGCGAGTGGACTTGATATGTTATTTTGTTGACATTGTCAATGCTCGGCTATACATTTTTTTTTTTTTTTTTTAATGCGTGTCAAGGAAAATCTCGAAATATCGGAAGACGGCTGTCCATGAGGAAATTCAGTCGCGTGGGAAAGCGACAAAAAAAATTAATTTTTACCATTCGCAAAACTTTTTGCAAAATTGTTTGTTAGAATTTTTTTGTCACTCGTAGACACGGCTCAGTACAATTAATTTTTTTCCCGCTGATCGTACCGTTACTTATTTTACCTCCACCTCAAAATCCGATTCGGAAATTCGTATTAGAAGTAAACAAAAAATTGTCCGTCATACCAGCACTGTTGAAAAAAATATTGTAAATTTAATGCACCGGACTGGAAGTTTTTACGCAAAAATTGGTGCAATAAATTTAAGGTACAATCGTGACGAAAAGATTAAGAGTAAAGTATTTCTAGATTTTTTAAAATATACTGTACGTTAATTTTTCATCACAATTGTATATGAAATTTAATGTAACAGTTTTTGTTTAAAAACTTTCAATTCCGTACATTAAATTTACAATTTTTTTTTTTTTAACACTGTGCATCTTCGCGAGGACATGCGACTCCAATAATTCCAATAATTCCAACAATAGACTTTAATTTTACTCTAAAAGTTAATTAATTCTCCATGACAATTGTGAATTAAATTTAATATAGCAGTTTGTCCAGTTCATAAAAACGTCCAATACCATTGCATTGAATTTCATCCGAATTTTTGCAGTGAGTCTTAAATTGTCCTTGAACTGATTCCTCCAGCAGATTTAAAAGGTGTTTTGATAATTTTTGTTCTTTTCTTTTTCTACCCAACACGCGATACACACGTCCTTCTCGTTATATCAGTGTTTCGATCGGCGGCGTTGCGGAAACCCGTCACCCCCTCTACGACGGCTACCGATGCTATGGAAACGAGTACGCGCTTCTCTCCAGTTCGTTCGTTCGTTCGTTCGCCTCGCTCACTCCCTCCCGCCCATTTATCGAGTCGAGTCCACCGATTTCTGGCCCTTTGAGGGATTGAGTTACGTTCGACGTGAACGGAAATCAATGATCGCGGAACGCGGTTACGAGGCTGCCTCTCGCATCAACAGCATATCTCGCCTCGTCCTCGCGGCCGCACGTATACACCCAATTCCTGACACCTCTCGCTCATCTTTCTCGCGCCCCGAGCCACCCCCTTCTCCCCCACCGCCTCTATATTCATATCGGATTCCAGGCATTTTTCATATCTTCCCAACAGGACTCTTCGGCGTGCATCAAAAATAAAAATAAAAATAAAACGAGAAGAAACAAAACTCCAACGTCGTTCGCCCTATAAAAAAAAAAAAAAAAAAAAAAAGAATAAATTATATTTAACCCGATAACTCCTTTCACCTCATGTTCATCAACATGCTTTCCTATCACTTTCCGCGGACTTGCTATTCATTTCTTTTTCTTTTTGTTACAAACGGAGAAGTACAGATCAATAATCTTACTATCGAAATGATTTTTCTTTTCCTTTCGGTCCGCCGCGGTTTTTTTTTTTTTTTTTTTTTTGGTAATCGTAAACGGAGAAGTACAGATCAATAATTTAATCGACAAGTACAGATATATAATTTTAATCGAGAAGTACATATCAATAATTACCATCGAAATGATTTTTTTTTTTTAATTCGTCCCGCCGTGGTTGTTTTATATTGCAAACGGCGGTACAAATTAATAATTGTACCATCAATATTATTATTTTTTTTATTCGTCCCGTCGTGGTTTTCTTTTTATTACGAACGGACGTACAGATTAATAATATAACCATCGAGATGATTTTTAAAATAAATTCTATGCTACATATATTTAAAACAAATTGACTTCCACCTCCGTCGACTTCTCTTCATACCAAGGTACATAAAAAGCCAACAATAACGATTTTATTCGAAGCACTTCATCCGAAGTAGATACGCCCTTGCGCCCGTCATTTGTCACGAGGCTTTATAATATTCCCTCTCGCGCACAGCGCTATTAGCCAGCGTCTATGCGAGTCCGCGCGCCCGACTCCGACAAAGCTCACGGGCGCGCGGGGGGGGGGGGGGGGGGGTAGCTTGAGAATTGTGCTTTCGCAGTGAAAATTTTGGGCGTTCGGTCGGTGTGCCGGTGTAGTTTCGTATTAGCCCCTTTGGGTTTCCACCCGCGAGATCCTCCGCCCTTCTCCCTTTCACCCTCCTTCGCGCGTGTAAAACAGCCTCCCTCGCCGGCCATCTCTCCGTCCCGCTTCTTCGTCCTCCTCGCCCCTGCCGCCTCCGTACATGTCCCATTCGCTTCTCGAGCCCCGAGCCGAAGGCAGAGCGCGCACACAGCCTCGACCACCTCGGCATCCCTCGTCCCCTTTCTCGCTCTCCCTCATTCTCTATCCAGCCTCTCCCATACTCTTTCGGCCCCCGCATTCGTCCCCTTCGCCGCTCGGCCATCGTGCGCTCGTTTCTACTGCCGCCGCTGCTGTTGCTGGCCGTGCTGCGTGCTTTCGTGAAAATCCTCACGATAAATTATGCCGGGCGCGCTCGCCAGCTAGAGCGAGGAGGGTTGGAAATAAATGACCCACCCGTTCTCTCTCTCTCTCTCTCTCTCTCTGCCCCCCTCGCCGTTCGCTCCACCGCCGGCGACCCCCGTGCGCGTTTCCTCCGCGTCCGTTCTCTTCCTCTTCTTGCGCTCCTCGCCGCTCCTTCCACCGCGGCCCGTACAGCAAACCTCAAACCACCCCACCACGACCCTCCCGCGGCCCGAACCGAGTCCGCTCTGCCCTCTGCACCGGCATCAGCATCACCGGAGCCGCTTCTCTCTACCGAACGTCGGCTCTTCCAGCGTTTCCCTCCGACGTCCCACCCTCCTCTCGCCTCCTCGTTCATCCACCGCAGCTTTCGTCCCTTTCTCCCGCTCTCACTGCGGCTCTCTCTTTATCCTCGTCCCTTGCAACGATGAAACACCCTCCGGACCGGAGAGCTGACCGGCAACGACGACGCGGCGTTGCCGCGTGTCCTTTCGCCTCCCGACTCGCGAGATGCGAGGAAAGCCCGGCTTTAAAATTATAATGGTACGCGCAATTTTGATAACCGTCCTGCCGGACCGCCCGCCCCACCCTTTGATATTTCACTCCGGCGAATCTCCCGGTCCGACCCACTCACCTGCTACTCCACCGGCTCCCTTGACAACCGGGTAACTCTCTCGCACAGAGAGGTGCAGGCCCGCTAACGCCGTGCAACCGGCCGACCCTTCCGGCGAGTGCAGAAGTCACGCTCTCTCGTTGAGAATTACGTGATGACGCTCGCTACTCCCGGCTCAGCCTCGGCTTCCGCAATCCCAACCCCTCCCTCACCGCCTCTGTAACCCGCGAAATACACGGGGCTGTTATAGTTATACATTTATAACGGTATTATGTATACCGGCGTACAAAGCGCTCGGCTGCCGTCACGAGCTGGGACCTAGCCGGGGCTAGTATGGATTACAAACTCCGCCGAGTTGTACTTGCGTTAACCGCGGCTCGTCAACGCCCTCGGTGGAAAACCCATGCAGACGCTGCTGCTCTTACGCTGGAATGAACACTTCCGATGATTATTCTACACCGTCGAAGTATGCTTTCCTGGCGGTGCGGTTTTTAGTTACTTTCCATTTGCGCGGGTGCGGCTTTGGGATTTCTCCGGATGAGGCTTGGGAGGGAGGGAAGTTTATGAGCAATTTTTATTTGATTTTTCAATTGATCACAATTTTTGCTGCCATGCGATGCGGTGAAAGTCACTCGCGAGTAAGACTAATGCGGAGGACTACAAACTCCGTCGAGTTGGAGTTTCGTTAACTGCGGCTCGTCAATGCGCTCGGTAGAAAGCCCATGCAGAACCGCTGCTCTTACGCTAGAACGAACACCCGATGATCATTCTCTACTGTCGAAGTATGCTTTTATAGCGATGCGATTTTTAGTTATTTTTTTTGCACAGGTGCGAGTTGGGCTTTCTCTGGATGACGCTTGATGGCAGCGTCGTGGACGGAGCTTTGAGAGGGAGGGAAGTTGGTGAGTTATTTTATTTTATTTGAATTGAATTGAATTGAATTGAATTTATTTTATTTTATTTTATTTAATTTAATTTAATTTAATTTAATTTAATTTAATTTTATTTTATTTTAATTTAATTTAATTTAATTTAATTTAATTTAATTTAATTTAATTTAATTTAATTTAATTTAATTTAATTTAATTTAATTGTGACGGGAAATGGTTACCGTTCTTAAAAAAATAGCCCTATTACAATTTTTGCTGCCCTGGAATGCTGTTTGAGTAATTCGTGAGTTAGACTAGTACGGACTACAAACTCCGTGGAGTTGAAGTTGCGTTAACCGCGGTTCGTCAACGGCCTCGTACGCAAGTGCTTGTAGACGCTGCTCTTCCGCGCGGACGAACACTCCGCATGTGTATTCTTTACCATCGAGGTGTGCTTTCTCAGCAATGCAATTTTTCATTAATTTTTATTTTTTTACCCCACAGGTGTGGGGGTTTTCTCTGGATGGTTTGGGCTTTCTCTGGATGATGTTTAATGGCGGCGTCGGTGACGGAACCTTGGAAGGGAAGGAAGTTGGTGATTTATTCTTCAATTATTATTATTATTTTTTTCCAAGCTTCGAAGAAACCCCGCGCGAATTTGATACACTGATAAAAAAAATGCCGATGAATCAATCAAAGATTCTAGCAAGAACGTTCAAATAAATTTTTGGATCGTCGAATAAAAAATACTTTAATTTATGCAATAATTAAAAAAAAATGTTGTACTGATCAATCTTTTGGTTGTACCAAGAAAATATTTATTTGAACCTCCATGCCCAATTCTTTGATTGATTGAAGCGTATTTTCTTTATCAGCCTAAGACCGGTGCAGAGTAAAAATTGCAAAAACTTCCGACTGACCTCTCTACAGTTTTTTTTGGAACGGGGAAAACGGGTTCTGCGGCAAAAAAAAAAAAAAAAAACCCCTTATTGATCTTTCTGAGAGTCGAAAGGAAGCCATTTTTGGGATAACAACGCAGCTTCGTGTCTCGCCAAGGAACAAAGAGCAAGAATTTAACGTCCCTCCTCGGTTGTCTTGCGCCGAATCTTCATTTCGAATTTCGTCGTCAAACCGCGACCGTGAAGGTTTAACTCCGAAAACCCCGTCGAGTCTCCTCTGGACCGTTAAAAAGATATTGCGCAGACGGAGATATTAACGCGGCTCTGCCGGCGTTACTATATCTTCGGGCCGCTTGCGGTACTCGATGTGTGCATGTATACGCGCGGTAAACATAGAGAGCGACACACGAAAATAACTCGGGGGGGTTGGGGCTGGCTCTAACTCTTTCTCTTTTGCTCTCGTCTTCGTTCCGCCGAGTGGAACAAACAATGGCGCGGGTCCGCCGGAGCTGGCGGGTGCCACGACACGACAGGAGAGAACGCCGTCAGTCCGGGTACACCGAGGGGCTTTGTGGCCGGAAATTGTTTGAGCTTTTGTATTTTGCGGCTTCTAAATCTCGAGACGTCTCTCTCGTCGTCGTCGCCGTCGTTGTTTTAGTTTCTGGACGTGTACCATGTTGCATACTCTTGGCACGACGACGAAGCTCGGCGACGACGTGTGCGCGCTGATTCCGAGAGGCACGAGTATGAGCGAGTGCGACAAAACGGCCCATTGGTAACACTTAGGCGGCGAATTAAAAATAATGGACTTGTCGGCTAAATATTACAAACGGGCCGTTTTGCCCCGCTCTCCCATACTCGTATGTCGCGAAATTAGGGCGCATAGTATGGGCGAGTGGGTAAAAATGGCCAATTGGTAACATTTAGGCGGTCAATTAAAAATAAAGGACTTGTCCTTTAATATAATTCAGGCGACAAGTCCTTTATTTGGTAATCCAACGGGCCGTTTTGCCCCGCTCTCCTATACTCGTACATCGCGGATCTAGCGCACACAGTATGGGAGAGTGGGGCAAAACGACCCATTGGTAATATTTAGGCGGCGGGTATAAAATAAAGAACTTGCAGCGCAAATATTACCAACGGGCCGTTTTGCCCCGCGTTTCTATGTTCGTATGACTCGGAATCAGCGCACGTACGTTGCCTCGAACGGAGGGGTCCATTTTGCCCCGGGGTGCCGTTTTGCCATTCCCCTATCTAGCGGACACCGAGCAGATACGCCGTGTCGTCCGGCAAGACTCATAGCGGATGTACATGTGTGTCTATAGATATTTATTTAATTATTTTTGTTTCTCCAAAGCCCGGCACTTTTGGCACAGTCTCGAGAAACAGTCGCAAAGTCGCTCGAGCCTCTCCGAGTCCTCTTTGTCGCCGAAATGAACTGGGATGAGACCTGCGCATGCGCCGCGGGCGAAAACCGTCTGGGACATTGCCGGAAGATAGCGATGTATTAATTTTTGTTTTAACTTCCGGCGTAGCGTGAACGATAACGGATTCTTTCTTCCGGTTGGGATGGGCTTTTCATTACGGCGTTGGGCAAATATGAGGGGGATAAAAAAAATGGTAACTCGACGGAATCCTGGCGCAACGCCGCTGAGCGTTGTTTGAGCTGCGACGCATGACGAGGTCTCTGATTATACACGAACGGAAGACCGACATCGATGTATCGCTGCCTCCACTTTTTTTTTGGTTTCCGACCAAAAGGCCCGTCGAAACTCTTTCTTTATTTATTTTCAGTTTCGTTTTTTTTGTTTTTTTTTTTTTTGTTGCCTTTTTTCTTTTCTTTTTTCATTACCAAGCTGTTTAACATTCACCGGCTGGATATATTTAAACAGCACTCATTGCCACCCCTTCGGGTCGAGCGCGAGGCTCCGGGGTGATAGTGGGTGGGCCAGGGAACGTTCGCCGTACACCTATCGACCCTCTCTTCTCTTCTCTCCCTGAAAGCCCCTCGTCCCGCCGCCCCGCAAGTCCCGGGGCTTGTACCGTAAAATTTTTCTACTTTCTCTCTATCTCGTTCCGCCTCCGCTATCGAGCTATTCTCGCTTTCCCGCCGACAATCGACCTTCGTACACCGCTGCCTGCACGGCCGAAACGCGTCGAGAAAAGAAGATAGGAAAAACGTGAAAAAAAGATAGACACATACAAACACATCCTAATTTCGACGAGCATTGGGCGCAGCTGGTGTGCCACCCTTCACCCCTTTTTTGTCCCTGTATATACTCTGCTGCTGATGCTGCTGGTGGGCTCGTCGGGCAAACTTGCGAGCGAATTGGCCTTAAGGAGATTGGAGCGCTTCACAGTGAAATCAGCGCTACATATTTTAAGTGGTTTGTACAGACTTTTTGGAATTTATTGATTATAGTGGGGATGTTGTTTGCATTAGAGCAGATTCGCTTGAGCTCGAAAAATATTAATTGCAAGGGATTCGCAAGAATATTATCTGGTTTTTGCTCAGTTTTCGAAGTGGTAGGTATTCGTTCAGTTTTTTCAAAGAATAATACGCAATTTTTTTGTCGATTTTCATGTGTTACGGCTCATTCGCCTCCTTGAAAGATACTCTACGAATTCACCGTCTAGATATTCGATAGTATTTTCAGTTTAAAAATTACAGCGTCTTTTAATCCATCGACGAAATTCCTTCATGAAAGAACAGCAGTGATTTTTTTAACGGAAAATACTTTCGAATTGGTATTTTTCCGTGGATTCGTGGAGAATCTTTCAAGGCAGTGAGTGAGCTGTGTTACATTCTAAATCGAGCAAAAATTACGGATTATTCTTTGAAAAACTGAGCGAACATGAAACTTTTCGAAAATTAATGAAAACCCGTCAATGTTTTTGCAAATCCATTGCAATTAAATTTTTTTCTATCTTAAGGACGTCTGCTGTAATACAAATAACCGTCCGCTATAATCAATAGATGCGCAAAAGTTTCTTTAAATTATTTAAAAAATATAGCACTCATTTGACCGGTGCGAAGCGCTCCAACCTCCTCAAGAGAGTCAAAAAGCTCAAAACAAAAAAGAATTAATGTTTCTTACACAATGGCGAATACACGAAAAAAGAATCAATGTCTCTTACACAATAGTGGATACACGCATTAGTCCTTTAACTGCTCGACACTTTTACGAATCGGGATGTATGAAAAAAAAGAAAAATCTCTCTCAATTTTCGTTGAAATGCATTTGTCAAGCTTTTAATGTCTCAAATGTTTCATCGGAACCAAATGCAGCGCCGGAAGTACCGGCAGTCGGGAGGGTGTACCTGCAGTAACGACTTTGCTAAAATTCCCTTATACCATAACGCTCCCGACAAGGCCTGGGAATATTACATTGGAATATAAATGCGAATATTCATGCACTTGGTTCTATGTCCCATCCATATATACATTTATATTGAATATTTTTTCCAACCGCCTCTCATCCCCTCCTTTAATTGTACTTCGAGGCTCCAGTCGAACAATTTTTCATTACCCGCTCTTATACATAACAATAATAACAATAATTATCATAATTATTATTAGTATTATTATTATGATCATAATAATAATTATTAACTCGAAGTGATGAATCAACAAAATGTGTCTGTCAACGCTTTAATAATAATACGATGAGCCTGAACGTTCAGACAAAAATATCGGTCAATAAATTCCGTTTCATTGATACAAATATATATATACATATACATCTCGACGCGGAGAAAGTGCAGTGAGGGAAGATCGAATCACCGGTAGACATGTCTCAAGCGAGATACACACACGCTACTGCCGTAGTGACGTTTCCGTTGGGCACGTATGGAACAATGATATAAAATAGGAAATTCGACGCGAGCGAGAGAAAGCGAAGGGGAGAATTGGTGTGAGTGAAACGGTGGGACGGGGGTGGAGGGGGGAGCAAAAAAAAAAAACTATATCTGCCGGACGATCGGACGCGGCGAGGGGTTTGATGGCTCGGAAGGGTGGGAGAGTGTGCAGTTTACCTATAACCCATAAATCGACCCCACTTTTCTATTAAGAGACGCACGATTGACTTGCGTTGTTCGGTTTCCTTCACCCTCCTCTCTCATCCTCCCGCCGATCGGCATACACGCCAGTCCAACTCCACTTTTTTTTTCATACTCTTTTTATTTATTTTTTTTCATTTTATTTTTTTTTTTCAACCCTCTCCCGTCGCACGCGCTGTCCCTCTCGCTTTCGTCGCGCGCGGCCGGCTCTCTCGCTCCTCGGCTCATTTTTTTTTTTCCCCTCCCACCTGCCTCGCCTATGTATGGCGGATCAGAATTTTTTTTTTTTTTTCATCCCCTGCGATTCAAACTTTCCACCGGGGGTGGATCGGCAGAGTCGCACTGCCGGTGCATCCAACGCCGGCGATGCTGCGCGCTGGCACTCATCCTCCCTCCCGCGCTCTGCTCTCCACCGTCGACGGAGAAACGCCCGATGCTTTTTTTCCCCAAAAGCGAGAAAACCCCGTACAGGTGCGTACCGAGCCAAGGCAGAGCCTACGCGGCGGAAAAAAAACCGTTCTCACCCTCGTCGAACCCTCCTCGTTCGTAAAGATCCACCATTATTTTTGCTCTCCGTAATTTCACGACGTTTTTAGAAAAAATCACGTTTTTAGAAAAAATAAAATTGCACAATTTAGGAGAAAAAATAGCGGAATTTTGCGGACATTTTTTAAATTAGATGTGCGAAACTTTCTTATCGTGAGGATTTAAAGTATTGGCAAAGATCCGCCATTATTTTTATTCTCGTTAATATATAATGATTCTCACTTGGCGGCGAACTCTATTTTTGATCAAAAATAAAAAAAATAGCCAAATTAACGAAAACGTAAATAGCGGACTTTCGCGAATAACATTTTTGTTGTTGAATGTGCGAAACTTTTTTATTGTGACCATTTATAATAATCCTAAGAAATGTATGTAGCGAAAATATTCTTCTAGCCTTCGAGATAAATCGAGTCGTTCAAGTCCTTTTCGAAGCGATGATAAAATCTTTCAAAAAAAAAAAAATACAAAAATCATTCGATATTTAAATCGATCGAACGTAACAATCGCAGAGTGACGATAAAATTTTTTCTTTCTCGCAAAGAGTGACGATAAAACTTCTTCTTTCTCGCAAAGAGTGACGATGAAACTTCTTCTTTCTCGCAAAGAGTGACGATAAAACTTCTTCTTTCTCGCAGAGGGTGACGATAAAATTTCATCTTTGTCGCAAAGACTGACGAGAGCGTTTCTATGATAATTGTTTCCATGATTTATTCTCCCCAGCGCATACAATTAACCAAAAACGGCCGCATGCCTCGGAGGAAGCGGGCGAATTTCTCGCGTATTTATTCGCGAATTCGCAAGCGAATAAATTACCCCGTACATATTCAACTGTTTAACGGAAAACAGGCAAGTACGAAACGGAACGAAAAATAATGTCGGGTTCGGGGGGTTGCGCGGGGGTGCGCGAGGGGTTTGTGAGCTAGAAGAGCATAACGTCGGACCATACGACGAGTGTTTGAAACACGCTCGAAGCGAACATAACGCGATAGCGCGGTCTCCCTCTCGCTTCGGCAAATGCTCTACGTAAGCAAACCCGCGTACCTACATTGTTTGCTCGAACATTTCGAACGTCATTAATGATTGATTCGTTAGCCTCGAAACACGGGGCACCAACAGCTTGTTGCCCATTACTGTCCGGATGCATCAATATTTAAAGGAAGCATAGCGATGCCGCGGTGTTGGTCGTTGCTGACGCTCCGGCGTAAAACTATGTACCGCCTGTATGACCCGGTCGTACACCGTTCGATCCCTTTTCCTTCCCTTCCCTGGTTGTTTGCACGTAAAACGGGCTTCCCCCCCCCTGTAATTCATCGAATATTATCGCTCATCGACCGCTGACTGCGCCGAGAAGCTATGAAACGCTAACGAAGCCTCCATTCTGTAATTAATCAGAGGCGAATATCTTGGCGAAGATGCAGACTGTTAAAAAAAATATTGTAAATTTAGTGAAACTGACTGGAAGTTTTTATGCAAATGTCATATTAAAATTAGCCGAGAATTAGCGTAAAAAAATGAATGGACTTTTAGAGTGAAATTAAAGTGAATTATCGGCATTATTGGAATTATTGGAATCGTTACATTAAATTTAATGTACAATTTTCATGGAAAGTTAATGAACTCCTGTAGTGAAATTAAAGTAAATTATTAAGAGTAAAGTATTTCTGAGCTTTTTAATATACCGTACGTTAATTTTTCATAAAAGTTGGAAATCGGCCAATGAATGGACAGTTAAGCAGACGAAAAAGCCAATGAATAGGCTTTTTTATGCACGTGCTCTTATAGAAAGTATCCATTCACTGGCTGGCTTACCCTACATTAAATTTCACTTGTTTTTTTTTTTTTTTATTTATTACAGTGCACGGAAATTTTTGTTCATTAATTCAATTATGAATAATTAATAATTTTTCAAAAATCGAACAGAAACATTAGGTCAACGGAAACACAAACTGACGAATATAATTTTAAGTATCAATACTTGAGATAATATAAAAAAAAAGAAGAAGAAAAAAACCGTGACTGAGGAACTTCGGTCTATGGCCAATTTGCAGTACATACGTGATGTAAGTTTGGTTATGCATCAGAAACTGTTCCACATATATCCTCCATAAATTCAGTACTATTATTACCAGAAAAACTAATTACTTCTCAAAATATTTCCAATCACATATTCACCAATCTATAAAATCGGCACAAAATCTATCTTAAATTTGCGCGAGACTTCTCGGCACCGCCAAAATGAGAAACATAAAAAGAAAATAAAAAAAAACCCTAAAATAATATTAATCAACGCGCTCGAGCGCTCGTCGAATTCCCGCGAGAGCGCGGTCTTCCCCGCTCTCCTTTATTTGTCTGCTCGATGCGTTCTCACTTCTTTCGCCATTTTTTTCAGACCAACCAAAAAACCCCCTCCCAAAAAAAAAAAAAACAAAAAAAAACCGCCTAAGGACCGACAACTCGCAATTTCCATTCCCGTTCAAGATCCCGTTTCTCCCGTCCTCCTCTCCGCTCGTTTAACTCCTGTTCGCCGAGGGTGCGCGGAGAGTGCCATACAACATAACATCGTCCGCGCGAGCCCGGTGCTAAAACATGCCTACGAGGAATGCGCGCGGATCGACTTTGTCCGCGGAAGACGCGATACACTGGAAACGATGGGCAATATCCGAGCCGCGCCGGAAAGTTTCATATTTACATCCCGGTGAAGCCCCGCGCACGGCTGTATCCATAACATAAGGTAGACTCGTAACCTGCGTGCGTGTACATCGTGTCCGCGGCGAGCGTTGGAGGCCCCGTTGTGCGCTGGACGGCGCGCGGGGATCGACGAGGAGGGTGGAGAACGCGGCTGGGAGGCGAGCATTATAAGAGGATATAGCCGGGGGCGACGCGTAGTGGGCCCTCTTAAAATACACCCCTGGGAAAGTGTGCTGGCCGACGAGGAGGTGGGAGAAGAGTGGAAGAGATCTCGAAATGAGGAACAAAAAGTACGAAAAAAAAAGAGGAATCTCACTCACCGGCGTCGAGAGAGTAGAGAGAGCGACGGAGCGTGCGAAGGGGGGTTGTTGGGGCTGGCGCGGGGGGGGGGGGGGGTGGTTGGGAAGGTTCGGAGGGAGCGGAGGGAACGAGCGGACGGAGGAGCGGCGGGACCAGAAGCGGTAGCCGTTCCCGGGGAGAAAAAGTGAGACGGAGCGGGAGGGTGGTTGACGAGGAAGGGTGGAAAAAAAATGTCGGCGGGGGAGAGGGCAAAGCGCCGTCGGAGGCGCCCCCGTCGGGAACGAGGGAAAAAGACGCAGAGAACCGCGAGTGCCCGTTAAAAGGTTGCCGCCCCCCGACGAAGGATAGATACGGATTTCCGTGTGCGGCCATTGCGAGCGTGGGCGTGGCTGCGCCGACGCTGGAAAAGAAAAATTGAGGGGGGGGGGCGCCGGGGTGCGCTTTTACTCTCTCTCTTCCGCAGCCGCTCTGGAGGCGGCGAGGGTGAGAGCGCGCGAAAAGTGGCGCGGCGAGAGAAAGAGAGGGTCGCGTGCGTGCGCGCTCGGAGCTCTCGCGGCGGGAACGAGGGAGGCCGCGGAGCGGCTCCGAGAGCCCACATGAGAAACGTCGTCCGGGTGGGGATGGTTAGGGAAAAGAAAAAGAGAATAAAAAAAAAACGAAGGAACAAAAAAAAAGAAACGCGCCCGCGCCGTAAGGCTCGGAGAGATCCGGAAAGAGAGAGGTGAATGCGCGAAAAGGGGATGAAGAGTGGAAAACTCGCGCATCTATCCGATGGTAAAGTTCGGGCTCTAGGCTAGCCGCGTTCCGCTTTGGTCTCTCCTCCGCATCAGCCCCCCTCGCTCTCGCTCTCTTCCTCCTCTTCTGGCGCTCTTTAATTTCGCCTCATTCTCTCTCGCGTTTTAGCGGCGTCGCTCGCGCATCGCGACCACCACCACCGGCATCGGCCAGTACCATCGCGATTACTACTTCACCGTCTATATCGAATGGTTAAATACGAAAGGTGTATGTCTATGTTTATGCGCTCTATACCCGAAAACCACCCCTCGGAGAGCTCGCTGAGCGGCGAGTCCGAACGGCCGTGCCGCTCGGACAGTGGACCAGCGGGAAAGAGAGGAAAAGGCGAGCTCTCCGGGGGACTCTCTCGAAGCTTATATATAACCCCGTCTCTATGTATAAACGACAAAACCGTCCGAGTGCTCGGGCGGACCCGGAGAGAGGCGAGGGAAGAGCAGGAAAAATTATTTTCCACCGTCCAACGCCGACTGTTCCACCGTTCATCCAACGAAATTATCCTCCTCCGTTGCCCCCTTCTCCCCCCCCCCCCCTCAGCCCCCTCCTCTAGTCGGCGAACCCCCTGGTACCACCTCCCGCGGAACGACTCCGACGCAAAATTTCAACCCTTTAATTTCGGATGGTATGATAATTCGCGGCAATATTTTAGCCCCCGGAGTCTGGAACCTGGCTCAACGGGGATTTTATTGCGAGAGGCGGTTTACCTCTCACGTTCGTTTGCTATATTTCTCGATCTCCTCTCTCTCTCTCTCTCTCTCTCTGCTCACGGTACCCTCCGCCGAGGATTTTTATCGTCATTAGGAGGAAGACAAAAATTTGCACGGCTAAACATTTCTGCTAGTGTATCGGACGAAATTGGGATTCCTGAAAAAAATTGGGTGCAGATCGGTAGATAAGAAACCCCGTTTTCTTGATCCTTTTGGTACTGGAGAAGAGAAAAAAAATCCTCGGCATTCTGTTACATTCGACTAGCCGTGGGCCAGAATAAGTCGGTATCGTTCATTTTTTTTCGCGTTGAAATCGAGCAGAAAGTCACAAAGTACAACCCCCTCAACTTGGACCACCGGATGCTGCGGTGCGGTGAATTTTGCTCAAGCGTTTCCGACATCAAAGCTATTTTACGAAATCCCTTGGGAATTTCCCAGAAACAGACCCAGTCAGACATTTTGGGGTAGATCGATAAATAAGAAGCCCTATTTTCTTGATTCTTTTGGTTAAAACCCACCTCAGCATTCCGATACCTTCGGCCAGCCTGAATAAGTCGGTTCCGTGCAATTTTCTTTGTGTACAAATGAAGCAGAAAGTCACAAAGTGCAACCCCCTGAATTTGGACCACCGATTCAGGGGGTTGCACTGCCGGTGAATTTTGCTGCCGGTGAATTTTGCTCAAGTCCTTCCGACATAGAAGCTAATTTCCACATTTTCCCCAAAAAAAATCCGGTAGGACATTTCGGTGTAGATCGATGTATAAAAACCCCTATTTTCTTGATTTTTCTGATGCCGGCAGATTAGAAAATTGCCTCAGCATTCCTTCGCCCAGCCACGCAAGTCCAACAAGTCGGTGTCGTTGATTTTTTTTAACCAAGGCATCGAACAGAAAGTAAGAAAGTGAAATTCCCCAATATGGACCACCAGATTCAGCCTTTCGGTGAATTTTTTTGACCAAGTCATCGAACAGAAAGTCAGAAAGTGAAATTCCCCAACATGGACCACCAGATTCAGCCGTTCGGTGAATTTTGCTCAAGCCTTTCCGGCGTCGAAGCTATTTTCCGAATGTCTTCGGGAATTTCATGAGCGAACCCATCCCGTTAACCCGTTCAGTTCTCTGCGTTCCGGTGTTTACAGTGGACGTATAAACCGACCGAACGGAGGATTTCCTTTTGTCCTCCGCTCTCTAGAATTCTGCCAGGGCGCATAGACTTAGAGATACCGCAGCTAGACGGAAAACGCCGGTGAATTCGAGCGTTCCCGTGCAATTGTTCCGGTGCACCCCGCACGAAGGGAGAGGAGATGAGACTCGGAGACTTCCCAACGAGAAGAGCCAGCTTACAGCGTACGTTAGCGCGAGAGGGGTCGACGGGACCGAGGACGAAGGCACGGGAATTATTCGCTCGGGTGTAAGGTGGAAAATCGTGATTCGCCTTGCAGACCGGAAGCGGGCAGGGCTGCAGCAGCCTTGTACGGTAACGGCTCGTAGTCAAAGTTTATGCACACATGGGATGAGGAGACAGGGAGGTGCGGAAGGGGGGGGGGGGGGAGGGTTGGAGGAAAGAGCTTAAATTTCGATTTGGCAAGGGGACGAAGCGAAAATTAGTCGAGAGTTCGCGGTGAGGATCCCGCTTCTGCTACGACGGTTTCGACGGTAACGCCCAAACTCTGGAAACACCGTCGTGTATAAATTCTCAAATTTCCTCGTACGCGACGCGCTCGCGACGAACTAAAAAACATTCCCTTAATTTCGTGAACAGATTTACGGCGGGAAGTGCGGCGTTATCCGCAGCGATGGGCGCTGCGTGCGCCTCGTGCGTGAATAAGATACGAGCGGCAACCACTCAGTCAGTAGTAAAAAATCAAATAATAATCCACCGCCGCAATCATTGTTTTCTTGTTGATTTTCCCTCCGCGCTTTGCACCGTCGACGGGCGCGGAGCGCGGCTCGCGTCAGCAAGCCGGTGGGCCCCCCGATCGACCAACGCGATATTATTCACCATTCGAAAAGCCACGAACAATGAAAAAAAAAAAAAAAAAAAAAAAAAAAAAAAAATTGATTATCAGACTTGTTTGCTTTTTATTTTTGCACCCTTCCGGCCGCCGTCCTCCTTCGTCCGCCCCGGCTCACCGGTCACTCACACCGACACGACGCTCCTCCATTGATAGTCAAATTTCTGTCGGAGGGCGCTCGCTTTTTTTTTGGGAATTTTTCTAGAAAACCTTGAGTAAATAAAAAAAAAGAAGCAAAAAAGAAAGAAAAAAAACTTTTTTTTTTCATGCAGATATAATTTTTTCGCATTTTTTTTTTTCTCCTCGTCCCCTTCGCGGTTCGCCGACTCTTACGTTTTCGTGCGGTACGAAAGAAGCGGAAGCGTCCTGGAGCGCCGCTTCGCGGACGCCGTCGATGCGCGACTCCGTAGGAATCGAATTGTCGGCACGGTAGGAAACTTCTCGGCCCCTTTCCTGAGGAGCAGTTACCGACGCGGCGGCGACGAACAGCCGCGGCCATCTTGGAAAAAGGAAAGCGTCGAGGGGGTGCCCCGTTCTACGGGGGGTAGGAAAAACAAAATGAAGGCGCTTGCGCCGCCGCGCCGTTATTGAGCGAAGCCCCCGGCGCCTTTTTGCATTAACCCACCCACCTGCACACCTGCCTCCTCGTTTCACCCCCTTCAACCCTCCACCCCCCCTCCCCCCTCCCCGCCCCTGCAGCGCCGCGCGCGCAACCCCCGAGCGAATCGCCACTCTCGCCGGGCTGCGTTCGTCCTATACTTCTTTACCTCCGCATGTGCTCTTGCTTCGACGAAAACCACCCTCCCTCCCTTCGCGTCTCTCCGCAGCAGCGTTGCTTCGGTTTCTTGTTTTTTCATAGTTTTTTTTGTTTCTTCTTTTTTTTTTTCTTGTTTTGCATTTTAACACATTTTTAAGTGAAGGTCGGGGAGGAAAAAAGACGAGAGGGAGGAGCTATAAATAATGCTTCTTGATTCGATTATATTCCGAAGATAAACGTCGCTGATACAGTTCTGGCCTCTGGCGAATCGCCGAACCGTGGCTAATTGAATAAGTCTTTTATTTTCGGTCGCCCGACTCGATACCGTCAGACATATGTTCGAGGATGTTGTCGACAATACCGTAACGGTGATTAAATTGAACGGACTGTTAGAGGGAAGATTCGATTGCTATGTATATCTCATTTTGTGTTATCGTTATCGTTGCAATGGACATTTCTTTAATGTCATAATTATCTGTGAATATTTTTGGAAAATCGTATGGACAGTTAAATAATAAAACAGTCTATTGCGAAGTATATCTAGTTTTGTATTATTCCGATCATTCTACTGTACATGTGTTTTAAATACGAAGTATCGAGCGAACTTTGTTTTAGAAAATTGAATTTATTGAAAACAATAGTTTTTAGAATAAATGGAAGAGATTGTGATTTTGAAGATAAAATCTAACTTAAAGAGAAGATTCGATTGCGAAGTATATCTGATTTTGTATTATTTTGATCATTCGACTGTACATTTTTTTTTCGCTTTTGATATCAAAATAACAAGTGAACATTTAAAAAAAAATTGAATGGACAGTTAAAGAGAAAATTTCATTGCGCGATATATCGAATTTTGTCGTATTTCGATCGTTGGACAGAATTTTTTTTTTTTTTAATATCAAAACAACGAGCAAACATAAAAAAAAAAATTAAATGAACAGCTAACGAGAAGATTCGATGGCGAAGTAGTCGAATTTTGTATTATTTTGATCATTCGACAGTACGCTCTCTTGAAATCTGATAACAACAAGCTTACATTTTTAGAAAAACGAAGCGTTCTATTTAACGAAAAACGGTGTTAATGAGAGTCTCGAAAAAATAGGTGACGGGATTTATTTCTGCCGCATCATCCGGATTATACAGGGGCAAAAATAAATAAATTGCCGCTAGGTATTTTGGTTGTTGAAAGAACGTGTCAATGACGATCAATCGTTCACTACGATTGCCACCGAACGCCCCGGATAGACGATTTTCCAAATATAGAGTCTCACATCGGTCCTATGAATTGGATTTTTTTTTTAGTGCCGCGCGGAACCGAAAGTCCGCCGGGGGATGAAAATAATATGTCGGGGGATGGAGAAAGAGTTGCCGTGAGCGAGACTCGGCGAGGCACTTAGCGGGCCAGGAGGGTGCTGCCAACTGTACGGCGACGGCGGTTTCAACACAATCTCGCATTCTTAAGCACCCTGACTTCATTTACATTTTAACAGGCTTTTATAAAAAAAAAATAAAAAAATAAAAAAAAACCGGCGGTTCTTCGCACAGTCGAGTGGTGCAAGTATGCGGCGCCCTTCGAGAATAATCTCTTGAATTTTTTTTTGTTCCTTTTCACTGCCCAACGACTACGCGAACCGGGCGCGCAGCATCTTTGTCCGAGAATCGCCGTGCGGTCCAGCGCCGAGGGGGATGCAAATTTTTTCGAGGGAAGCGACTGGTCCGTCTTTAACCGGCGGGTCAAGAATATCAGGTTTTATCGCCCCGAAAAGACAACCCATTTATAACGATAACAGAAAATAAAAGCGCTCCGAAGGGCTTTACATTTTGCATCTAAGTATCCCAAATGAAAAATCGATCGCTCTCGTCGTTTGTCAACGAGAGTGAAAATAAAGGGACTGGCGCTCCGTAGTTTATTCGCCTTTCGCTCAACTGGTGGCTGTCGGAAATGCTGACCCGAAAAAAAGAAGGAAGAACGAATTAACGCGTCTTATTTTACTTGATTCTTTTTTTTAACTTTCGGTTTTTTATTTTTTTCTTTTTTTTTTTTTCTTTTTTTTTTTTTTTTTTTTTAGCGCGATACGATAGCCTGCGCGAGTTTTGATCGCTCGCGCAGTTATTAAGGGGTCGTTGCCGCGCACCCCTCCGCGCCAAGCAGGGCGGAGGTTCTCGTTCGTCGACTCGTTCGTGTGCGAACGCAAATCCCCTCCCTACCAATCGCCCGTCCCCCACTTCCGACGCGCCTTCTAGTCCTTTCATAGAAAATAGTGGGGGGACGATAGGGGCAAGAACGATTAGATGAATAGGGGAGGTTAGATGAAAGTTTAGATGAATTTCGGGGTGAGCTGGTACGGTCAGATATGTTTCTGGGCCGTAATCTTCTCGCCCAAGCTTGTAGGGCTGGCGTACGCTTTCCTCGCCGTTCAATCTCATATGCTTATGAATTGAGACAATAAAAAATATAGCGAATAAGATTTTTGACATGCGAATTTATTGAATACAACTATAAGATCCGTTGCTATTTATGTGTAATCGTGTATTACGAATATTTTCCCATTTAAGGCTAATAAATCAGTCGTATGAAAAAAAAAAATAACGCACTCAGAAAAATAATTTATTTGACTGGCACCCGCAAATAAATGTTTATTTAGCGTAAATAAATATTATTATGTAATATAGAAATTAATATTTTTCTGGGTGCGCGCGGGTTATTTTATTTGATTAGTTTTTTCGTCACTTTGCTTTTGGAGTGATTCATCGATTTCAGGAAAACAAGGAAGAAACACATTTTATTAATTTTTTTCGATGCCAAAGATTCGGAGTAAAAAATCCCTCGTGATTGATTGTCAGCGACGGTGTTCCGATCACGTCAAAAAATCCCTAAGCTAAAACGTACAATATCGTGGCAGCAGCTCTATTTTTTGAAAGTAGAAAAAAAAAATTGGAATTCCTCCTGCAAT